>BLBF01000006.1:52408277-52513735 GCA_015471245.1 Laticauda colubrina | reverse complement strand
GCAAGCAAGCAAGCAAGCAAGCAAGCAAGCAAGCAAGCAAGCAAGCAAGCAAGCAAGCAAGCAAGCAAGCAAACAACTGTGTCGTAGGTTACTATCCATAACTTTCAACTAATGTTTTTATTCTTCAGTAGACCATTTCAGACTGATAATAAAACAACAGATGAACTTTCTTATTTCCATAGTTTCCAGTCAGTTCCATGTTAATCATATAAGGTTGTTTCTAAACAGAAGCACAATTTTGTTATAAAAACCCAATATCTATTTATTATGATTGTTAATGAATGCAAGATTAAAATAAAATCAACTAAGTATAAAATGAACTAAATAAATAATTTCATCTCCTGAAAATCCAGGAACAAAAGAAAATCTGCTAAATACAAAAGAAATACCCAGTTATCAAAAGCTGACTTGATAGACTTTTTTTTTTGTCAAATACCAAAACATTACAAACACGTGGATTTACAAACACAGCCAATGAATCCATCAACACAGTTTAACAGAATTTTTACTATAATTATAATAACAAAAAACCTTTTTTAAACATTAAATATTTAATCCATGATTGTTTATCTTCCAAAGTGGCAGATGGTATATTTCCTGCTGCTAAAATCTAGCCTTGGCACTGACATATGTTTCCCTGGGGGCAGGGGTGTGTGTACAATAATGAGCCTGGTTTATTAAAGGGGGGGGGGGAAATCCTGTAACCTCTTCACCAAATACAGAAAACTATATTCCACCTGGGATATTAAGTTGCACTGGTAATTCTTCCACATATTTTAGGATAAAATTATATATTTCTGGTCCTTTTTATTGAAGTGCTAAATCCTTATCTATTGCATTTGGCAATTAGCTAATGTTTGTTTACATGGGAAAACTGACATTGTAGAATATATTTGTGTCATATTAATTCCCAGAACAATTTACTTGTGAATAACTAACTATGCTTCTGTTGAGAGATGACAGCGATAGGACAGACGCAGCATTGGAATAAATAGGTAATTTGAACTATACTCCCCAAAGTACTACTTGCCAAAACCATCTGCCCAACAGATAAGGGTGGGATTATTTAACCAGTTGTCCCCCAGTTCATAATTCCTTAACAATGTATTACTTACACTTATCTGGACAACTTCCAGATCTTCACTACTGTTTACAGTTAAATAGATACTTATGTTTAAGAAGTGTTAATGTAATCTAGTAAATAAAGGCTTCAGAAAATTTCAAACAGATGGGCACAGGTTTTGTATCCGATATTGGCAGGACACAATATCAACGTTCAACACACATTCTGTGTTTTGGTTTATAAACACTGACTGTTACTCTTTCTCCATTGTGGGGGAGATAGCATTCAGGATTGGGTGATCAGTCTCTGCCTGTGATTGGACTTAGTCTGTCAAAACTTTGATGACACTCCCTCTGCTGCTGGGGTCCTCCCCAGAAATTGACTCAGTCAGCTTGTTGGATGACATGTTAATTTCTTCTCCTAACAAATCCTTTCAAATTGATTGGAAAAATAGGAATAAAAAAACTAATCCTGAATTCTATTGCAAGCTGGTACCAGTCTACCACTTTGACAGCTGTCAAACTGTAATGTGGCTTGGGCTTTGCCTCAGTCGTTGGATTTCGGATTGGCTGAGGGCCTATCTCAGGTACTAAAGGTTGAGGTACTAAAGTTCTGGTTGTGGGACGAGTTTGAATACCATCCTTACCTACTTCCCATTGGAGACGCTGAGATTAACCGTGGCAGCCTTTAAAGGGGCAGAAGACCTGCAACGAAGAGTACAGGTAGTGAGAGTAGTGAAAGGCTGCAGCATGTCTGGGGTGACTCCAGAGTAAGATCACTGGAGTCAGAAATGGTAGAATCACAAAAGGCTAGCTGTGATGTCTGGAGAGAGGAGGGGAGGGCTCGATAGCCATCATGGTCTCTAGGCCCAGCAGCCCAAGAACAGTTGGCTTCATTTTACAGCCCCAAGCCAAAGGAAAAGGGTGCAGGAACCCAGAGAGGGACGAGCGCCGCAGGGACAAGGTGCTGGGTAAAGTGTGGGCTCAAGGGAAAGAGCAAAATGATAAGGAAATGGCACCCTGCATAACTTCCCGCCCAAATGAGGAATGGCCATTATCGAGAGGAGAGAGGCAACTGCAAACTGACAGGGCTGCAGTCACAGAAGCGGCCATAGGGGGAGCTGAAGAGCAGGAATCTATTGAGGCTTCTGAGATCAGAAAGTTTTCCTCTGTCTGCCCAACAACAGACAAACTGACAGTTACTGATTAGAGGCACAGAATGGCTCCAGAAGCAGCCTTTACTACCATGTCAGCTGGTATCAGACCAGTCAGGGCACAGGAATCTGAGTTCCAGGTTAATGTGCAGGCTATGTTAAATGAGTCAGTGAGGCAAGGAGTGTCAGCTGTCTTGAGACAGACCAGAGGTTCTCCACCAGAGGTTTCTGCTTCCTCATCCAGATGCAGTAGGAGACACAGGTCTCATTATGATGATCTTTCCCTGCATTCAGAATCAGGTGCATATATTCCTGCTGTAAGCTCCCACTCCATCACATCTGACAGTGGCCAGCTGATGGACAGAAACTATTCCGATGATGAGGGCCTCAACAAGGCTGACCAAAGCTCTATCCCTGGTGTTAGGGATAACATTGTTCACCCTAACTGTTTTAGGTGAAATACTAACTATAAATCATAGTTAGTGTATGCAGCTTTAAATGTAAAACAGCAATTGTGGGTGTGGTTATGAAAACCATATAAAAGTAGTAAGGCTACAGCTTGCTCTCTCTCTCTCTGGCTTTGATGATCCCTGATTACTGCTTGGAAGCAAGACTGCATTGCTCGAACGGGAGAGACAACAACGGACTGATTTATGTGAACTGACAATAGGATATTCTACATGGACTTTGCTAACTGAATATCCCTGAATGGACTGACTACATGGTAAATGAATATTGGACTGTTTTTGACTATGCTATAAACTTATACTGGAATAAAATATATTCTTGATAACACAAGCGTATCTGTTATTTTTACTGTATGTTAATAAACATACAAGCTTAGTTCACTCATTTATCTGTGTGCCTATCTGACTAACGCTGCACATTCTGTTTAGCTTGTCTACCTAACCCTGGTTGGGGAACCCAGGCTTAACACCTGGCTTGTTCCAACTGGCCATCTTTAGATCTCTCCTCTTTAAGGCCAAAAAGGCCACAGGGCGAGGCTTAGTCCCTGAACCGCAGAAGCCTGCAGACCCCTCTAAAGACCCCAACGACCCATTGTTTTCTGAGAAAACAGTCACAGCAGATATCATCCCTGCACCAAAGATGTTCACCACAGTCATCCAAAGACAGTGGTCGTCCACCGGGTCCAGTCTAAACCCTTCCTCCCAAGACAAGAAATTGTTTAATGTAGGAGGCAATCTTTCCAAGGCCCTGGAAGTGCCCGATGTTGATGCCCCAGTTGTGGCCCTGCAAGCGAACTCAGACATCCCTGGGGAGCCTAAGGACTCACTGAAGGCTGAGGACAAGAAGGCTGAGCAAACGTTGCAAAGAACACACCTGTCAGCAGCATAGGCAGTGAAAGCTTCCACAGCCGCATCTTTCTTCAACAGAGCCTCTCTCATCTGGCTCCAGAAGCTACAGAAGAGAATTCCATTGGACGATGTCAGATCACACCTGCATGTGAACAAACTATTGGCAGCAGTAGAATTTTCAGATGCCACACTGAGTGCTGCCAGATTTGCATCCGGGCAATAGGGGGAACAGTGCTCTCTCGTCGCTTGCTCTGGCTAAAGCAATGGCAGGCTGATATGAGGCACAAGTGGAGGTTGGCCATGGCCCCATTTAAAGGGGATAAATTCTTTGGAGAGGCTCTGGACAAGGTCCTAGTGGACTCCAAGGACAAAGGGAAGGTTTTTGCCATCCAAGTCCAGAAAAAGTGATTATAGTCCAACTCCCTATGCCAGACGCTCCTATTATAGGACCCCCGAAACAGGAGGAGGATTCCCCAGACCACAGAGGTCTTTCACCCCCAGGCAGGAACAAAGCCACGACAGGACAGGTAGAAATCGTCCTTTTAACAATAAGCAGCCCTTTCAATAGGCTGGTCCCTTTCAAGAGGCTGGACATTTCAAGTCCTTTCCAATGCCCCAGATAAAATGTATACCAACCCTCCCATTGGGGGGACACATCTGGCCTTGCTTGCCAAGCTTTGGGAGGAAGTAACCACTGACACTTGGGTCCTGGAGACAGTCTGCTCTGGACTATCTATAGAATTCCTCTCTATGCGCCCAACGTTTTTCATTCGTTGCCCTATCTCTAGGAATACAGAGAGAAGGAACCAGCTATTCAGCACCTGCAGGAGATTCAGGCTATTAAGCCAGTGCCTGAGGGTCAACAAGGCATGGGGTTCTATTCCATATTGTTTGTAATCCCAAAAGCCTCAGGGAATGGAAGACAATTCTGGATTTGAAGCACCTTAACCGCTGGGTGAAATACAGGCAGTTCAAGATGCATTCAACTCCAGTCCATCCTGGAGGGAATTAGGAAGGGGGACTTCCTTACCTCCATTGATTTAATGGAGGCCTATCTCCATGTCCCTATTATCCCTGATCATTGACAGTTCCTCAGGTTCTGCTACAATGGGAGGAACTACCAATGCAAGGCCTTGCCCTTTGGACTTTTCCTCAGCCCCCAAGTCATTCACTAAGCTGTTGGCAGTCCTGGCAGCCCACCTTAGGGCTATACCAGTTAGGGTTCAGTGTTATCTCGATGACATACTGTTCCAATCATCTTCCCCATCTAGAGCTGTAGAGGATTTAGAGATCACCATTCAGGTGCTCCAAGAGCATGACTTCTCTGTCAATGAGGTCAAAAGCCACTTCACTCCCATCAATACCTTACTCCATCTGGGAGCTGTTATAGATATTAATTCTTGCAAGGTGTCTTTATCCCAAGAACATCAGGAGAGTATCAGGGAGTTAACTGGACAAGTGAAATCTAAACCTAGAGTATCCCTGGCTACGCTTTCTAAGCTCCTGGGGAAAATGATATCATGCATTACTATAGTGCCCTGGGCTAGACTGCATGCCAACTCACTCCAATGGTTCCTTCTATCTTATCAGAAGACAGGTAGGAGTTGTTCCCTCTTACAGGTCAGATTAACTCCGTTGGTCCTTAAGTCTTTAAGATGGTGATCATCTGAGGCACTTTCCATGAAACTCCTATTCAAGGAACCGAACAGGTTAGTGCTGACCACAGATGCCAATCTTCATGGCTGGGGTGTCCACATTCAATCCAAGGTGCTGCAGATTTGGACCATAATATTAATTGGTTAGAGCTTCGAGCAGTCCATCTGGCTCTGAGACAATTAGAGGACATGGTCTCAGGTAAGGACCTCCTAATCTTGACTGACAATGTGTCAACCAAGGCACACATTAACCGCCAAGGTGAGACTCATTCAGGGCCTCTGATGCTGGAGGCAAAGCAGCTTGGTTTATGGGCAGAGAGACACCAGGTGTCGCTCAGAGCTAAGCACATTGCAGGCGTGGCCAATCTTGAGGCTGACTGGCTTAGCAGAGCCACCATTGACCCCATGCAGAGTGGTGTTTGCATCCCAATTTGTCGGAGAAGCCGTCGGAGCGCTTTGGATGCCCAGCAGTGGATCTCTTCACTTCCCAGAACAACACACAATTCCCAAGATTCAATTCCAGGTTTGCAGTTCCAGGGGAGGAGGGAACGAACGCCTTACGCAGCCTTTGGCCACGAGAACTCCTGTATGCCTTTCCTTCTCAGCTCCTGATCCCAAGGGTCATCCAGAAACTGTTGGTGGAAAGAGCAGAGCTTATCCTTGTAGCCTCTCATTGGCCCAGGAGGCCATGGTTTGCAGAATTAGTAAACCTTTCCATTTCCAGACCTTGGAGGATTCCGGAGGACAGAGTGTCACTCAGCCAGGGGCCAATCTTGCATCCAGAGCCCCAGTGGCTTCACCTGGCCATCTCCAGATTGAGCGGGGATCTCTGATCCGGGACAATTATTTCTCCAGAGTAATAAGAACTATCCAGGCCTCCAGGAGACCCTCCACCAACTGCATCTACGATGCAACCTGGAAAGCTTTCAGCGCATGGTGTTGTAAATATGACATTGTCCCTTCTGGGGTCTTGATTGTCCAGGTGCTGGACTTCCTCCAAGAGAGGCTGGACAAAGGGCTTTTACCTAATACTCTGTGGAGGCAGGTTGCAGCCTTGTCCTCTGTTCTATCCTTGGGGTGAGTGGAATCTTTGTCTAGACATCCCATGGTCCGCAGGTTTCTGAAGGGGGCTACAAACCTGAGGCCTCCAGTGGTTCATCGATATCCAACATGGGACCTCTCTAAAGTACTGCAGTCAGTGACTGAGGCCCCATTTGAACCACTGACATCAATTCCTTTGCAGTTTTTGTCTTGTAAGGTAGCCTTTCTGGTAGCGATCACCTCTGCCAGAAGGATTTCGGACCTGGCAGCCTTGTCTGTCAGAAAACACCTTTCTATGTTTCACACCAATTGAGTGGTGTTAAGACTAGACCCTTTGTTCATGCTAAAGGTGAACTTGTAGTTCCACAGATCCCAAGAACTAATTTTACCTGACTTTTGTCCGCATCCCGTGCACACATTAGAAAGACGATGACATACTCTCGACGTTCGGAGGGTGTTGAGGATTTACATCAAGAGGACATCATCCTTCAGGAGGCCTGAATCCCTCTTTGTTTCCTTTCAACCTTCCACCATGGGTTGCAACGATTGTGGGGAAATGGATTCCCCAACGATTGGGGGGAAATGGATATCCTTGCATATCCAAGGCTACCAAACACAGAAACTTGCCGTTCCTCCAAGGATAACAGCACACTCAACAAGAAGCGCGGCAACATCGACGGCATGGGCCACCCAGGCTTCTTTGGAGGAGATTTTCAGGGTGGCTACCTGGGCCTGTCCTTCTCCGTTCATCAGGCACTATAACTGGACTCATTTGCTTCTGCTGAGGCAGCTTTTGGATGGGGGCCCCTGCATAAGGTCCATTCTGTATAAGGGATTCAGACCGCACTAGGCCCACCCATTGGACAGCCGGCTTTGGTATTTCCCAATCCTGAATGCTGTCTCCACCACAATGGAGAAGGGTCATTGGTCCTAACCTGATACGAACTTTCTCTTTGTGTGGAGATAGCATTCAGTCCCACCTATTTGTGGTGTGTTCCAAATGTAATATTACACTTATAGGAGAACACGTCAGTCTGTCACTATTCCTTCACCAATCTCTGGGCATGTCCCTAGCAGCAGAGGGAGTGTCATCAAAGTTTTGACAGACTCAGTCCAATCACAGACAGAGACTGATCACCCAATCCTGAATGCTATCTCCACACAAACAGTGTGGAGAAATCTCCAAAGAGTGGAGATTTCTCTTTGTGAAAAGTCGTATCAGGTTAGGACCAATGACCCTTTTCATAATAACAAGAATAATAGCATAATGAGGCATGAATAAAAATATACATTTCAAAACTTTGTACTTTGTATGTATAATATAATAATAGGCCATATTTATATACAGTACATCTATATACACTTCAAAATTTTGGTGCTTTAGACTGTGTCATCCTTCTGTTAAATCTAATCAGGATGGCTTAAGCATTATTTTATTTTAACCATTATTTTATATTACTGAATTAGTCTTTGTACTTTTCAAATAAAGCACAATAAATTAAAAGAATAAATAAGTAAAATAAAGTGCAATTCCATCCGTTCACCCACCCATCTATATCCCACCTTTATTATTTTTCCAAACAACTGATAGGAGCAAATATATTCAATACACTTTTCACCTTCTATTTTCCCCACAACCCTGTGAGATGGGTTGAGCTGAGAGAGTGACTGGCCCAAAGGCACTCAACTGGCTTTCATGGCTAAGACAAGCTTTCATAGCTAAGTCACTGAACTCAGTGTCTTCCACTTTCTAGCCCAGTGCTTTAACCACTAGACCAAACTGACTCTCAATGATAGGGTAAATATCCAATTGTAATTACAAAATGTAAATGTATAATTAATCCACTATTCTGATTCACTGATTCTATACTTTGGTAACAGAACATTGTTACATTTAACAGAGTATGTAATAGGATATTGTACTATAATTTTCAACTCCAAGCAAAAGCAATTACCTCATAATTGCAGTTAATGAGAAAACATTAAAAGTATTGAGAAGTGTGACATTTTAGAGCTAACGTATAGTAATGCATAAAAATCTTTCTGTCTCTCCACACAAAAATGCATGGGGAAAATTTCTATTTAAACATGTTCTTTATTTGTACATTTAAAAAGTTCACAGTATTTAACTTGTCATAATTTCTTATTAAAGAGGGATTTTACCAGGCATTAGCTGATATTTTAAGTGAACTTTACTTAACTTTACATGCATTTCAGCTTCAACTTTTGTTTAAATTATTTAGCTGAATGAAAAGTACACAAAGCTAATCTTTTGGCATTTTATGTACCAAAGTCCTATTTTATACTGAGAATTGGATAGCTAAGAGTTTTTTTTGTGGGTTTTTTTTTTTTTTTGAGGAGAGGCAACAGTTGAAAGGTTATAATGTCTGTGATAATAAATGACAAACTTGGAAATCAGTATATCAATACCAGGCTTTGAATTGACCACAGTATTAGGTTTAGGGTCAAGGTTCAAATTTTAAAATGTTCAGAAATGATAATTAAACTTTTTTCAGTTTTTTTTCATGTTGGCTTATTTCCAAAGAATTTACCTGTAAAGCACTATTAGATTTTTGTCCAAAAAAAGTTTGGATTATCAGTAGGAATCTGATTATCAGCTGCTTAATTAGCATATTAAATTCTTAATGTTTTCTTGACAAAGGTCAAATGTAATGTGTTGTAAAGAACTATAACACACTCCAACAATGTTAATAGATAATAATCAAAGCACAGTTAATACCAATGATGATGATGATCACAATGATGAACAGAAGCCTGAAATTACTAAATTTTGGTGCCTTTTTAAGGGCACTGCTTAAGAGTGATAAAAATAATTCAGCTGTACACTATTAACTCTGTTGTAAGCTTCTGAATTATGCAGAAGAATGATTAATGTATTATCTTCCTAAAATATTAATAACTCTGAATTATATCACTAAAAATAAAACACTGTACCATTTTCTCTAAAATAATAATTTTGCTTCCAATACAGAATGATCACCTATATTCACAGTACATTAAGCCAATGTCACACTGGCCAACGGATGCAAAAAGGACACAGCGGACAAGCAAAATGTTCCATCCGTTGTTATCCGCTCTCAAAAGGGGCAAAAATTTGCATAACCGGAGCGGATAACACGGACCCGGGGAGGACGCAGGGCGGATGGAAAGCGGATGCGGAACAGAAGCCCAGCGGATGGAAGCGGATGAGAGTGGATGGCGCATCCGCTAGGCTTCCAGGGGGCCTCAGCAAAGCGGACGCGGAACGGATACAGCGGATTCAGAGTGGATGCACAGCGGATGAAGCGGATGCACAGCGGAAGCCTAACGGATGCACAGTGGAAGCCTAGTGGATGCCTGGCATTAATTGCGCATACGGGGGGGATGCATTGCGAAAGCCCCCCGGATATAAAGGGAAGCAGCTCGCACGTGGCCAGCATTCCAACGAAAGACCTGCTGCTTCGAGTTCCTTGCCTGCCCTGCCTGCATGCCTGCCTGCCAGCCTTGCTGCCAGCCTGCCTTCCAGCCAGCCTTGGTGCTTGCCTGCCTTCCTGCCAGGCTTCCTGCCAGCCTTGGTGCCTGCCTGCCAGCCTTGGTGCCTGGCTTCCTGCCAGCCTTGGTGCCTCCCAGCCTCCCTGCCAGCCAGCAACCCCACAACCATGGGGAGGAAGTGAAAGCCTCAGCAGCCTGCTGCCATCCCTGGCAAGAGGGACAGGGCCAACCTCCCGCCCCCTGCCCCTGACACTGCTTCTGCTGGGGCTTCTGCTGAAGCTGCTCCTGGTGGTGGTGCTTCTGCTGGTGCTTACTCTGTTGAAGCTGCTCCTGGTCCTGTTCGTCCTGCTCGTGCTCCTGGACTTGCTCGTCCTGCTTGTGCTCCTGGTCTTGCTCGTCCTGCTTGTGTTCCTGGTCCTGCTCGTGCTCCTGGACTTACTGGCCCTGCTGGTGCTTACTCTACTGCTGCTGATCCTGGTCCTGCTGGTCCTGCTGCTGCTGATCCTGCTGTTGCTGCCGCTGCTGCTGCTGATGATCCTGCTGCTGCTGCTGATTATGATCCTGCTGGTGAGGATGATGATGATGATGATGATGATGATGATGATCCTGCTGGTGCTGGTGCTGGTGCTGCTGGTGTGGAGGAGCAGCCCCTATTACCTGGGAGCACCTCTTATGAGGGCCCATCTGGTCCTGCCAAAGGGAGGAAGAGGCGTATGCGACAACGGGAGAGGAGGCAATACTATATTGAGGAGGCGCACGAGGATGAGGTGCTGGAGTGGCTGAGAGAGAACGACTATCTGTGGCGGAAGGGACACCGGCTGTACAGGGACACCAAGCGGAAGCAGGCTGCTTGGAGAGAGAGGGCGGAGAGTATGGTTACACTTCGGAGGTGCTCCTCGGCTGGTGGAAGCACATGCACACCTGGTACGGGAAGCTGCACCTGAAGAAATCTGGCCAGACCACTGTGAACCTGACAGAGTGACCTACGTCATGGCCAGGTGCAGCTTCCTGGAGGGTGAGGTCCGCCACCGAGGTGCACCAGCAGCCCCTCTCACAACCCTGTCTCTCCGGCAGCCTGCTGAGAGCCAGTCCTCTTCCGTCCGAGAGTCAGTCCCTGTCTCCAGGCAGGTTTCTGTGGAGCGTGCCACGGCGGAGAACCCGCAGACAGGTGTGGTAAGCGTGGTGGAGTGCGTGGAGGACTCCCTGGTGCAGTGGGAGAAAGGAGACATCGAGTCCACCACAGTCCTAGCCGCATCCACCCCCCCAGCTCCGCCTCCGCAGAAAGGCAGAGATCCGGACAGCAGGAGGGGCAGAGCCACACTGTCCTGCTGGAGATCAGGGACACCATCCGCACCAGCATAGATCTCCTCTCTCAGCTGGTCCACACCTACTCCTCCTTCTCCAACCGCAAGCCCTTCCTCACCTATGTCAACCAGACCCTCAGGAACATGGAGGAACCCCAGTACCAGGTGGTGAAGGACCGGATCACCGAGCTGCTTCACAGCCCTCCAAATCCAGAGGAACCTGCTCCCACCCAGTCCAGGTCTTCTCCTCCTCCCGAGGTGGTCCCTCCCATTCCAAGGCTTCCCACACCCCCTCACCTACCAGGGCTACGGCTTCCAGGAGGTCCAGCAGCACAGGCAGCAGCCCTTCCCAGTCCAGGCACAGAGTCATCGGGTGACACCGTTGCCACCGGTTCCACTGATGCCACCCACGACAATGCCACCAACAGCGATGCCCCCACGCCAATGATGCCACCCACAACAGTCCTCACCCAGCTGCAGAGCAGACAGCCCCACTACACTGCTCCTTCCTCCACCCCACAGCCAAGCCCGGCCTCAGTACATCTCTCATCAGTACTGTGGCTGACACCGCATGGCACGGAGGAAGGACCTCTCAGCATCACGGGGCTGAGCCAGCTGTCCGACACCTTCCTCAACACACTGTCCCCTGTTGTCCTCTCGGGGCCAGGCACTCCAGCACCACCCACCACCACAGTACCTGGACCCTTCACCCCTGAGACTGGGCACACCTCCGAGTGACCAATAAGAGTGCCAGAGACCGGGTAGCTGGCTACCTGTGGACTTTATTTGGACACTTGAGTTGGGTCATTTTTCTGTTACAGCTTATTGTTCAATAAAGTTTATCTTTGATTCACATACTTGCTTCATTTCTTTTTTTCAATAAAGTTTTGGTGGAAACTTTTAGAAATGGTTTAAGCCTTTGCATGCTTGTGGGATGGGTTAAGATAGCAGTGGGGTGAGCAGGGATACCTGTGGAATGAGCAGGGGTACCTTTGGGATGGCTAATAGCTGTGGGATAGATAAACCTCCAGTGCAAGCATAGTGGGACTGTATGGTCTACCCTCCCAGGTGCCACACCTATGGCCCTTTTTTATCAATAACAATGTAAGCATTGATCCACACATGGCAACACAAACACAACTCTTTGTTAAACGCCCTGTTCATTGTAGGCCCACCCAACATACATGGCCCAATCTCATCAGTGTGATGAGACAGGCTGAAGGAAGCATCCATTAAGCATCTACCATCCTGTCTTGCCACTCCACTGCTCCAGCTGGGGAGTTGCACCAGTGTTTTAGGAGGTTGCGCTGCTTCTTCCCACCACGTGAGGCTCTGTTGTGGCCTTGCACATCCTGAGTGTCGATCAGGTTTCGCCCTTGCCTCCATTCCCCAGGCTCCATGTCCCCATTGCCTTGTTGACGGTCCATGAGCCTGTTCTGCAAGACTGGGTAGTGGGTGCGTATGAGATTGTGCAGGATGCAGCAAGCTTCCATGATCCTCCTCATGGTCTTTGGGCGATGCTGCATGGTGGTGAGAAGTACCTGAAACCTGTTGGCCAGGATGCCAAAGGCGTTCCCCACCACCCACCTTGCCCTGGACAGCCTGTAGTTGAAGATCCTCTCTTCATGGGGGAGGTATTTGGAAGTGTAGGGCTTCATGAGGTAGGTTGTGAGAGAGAAGGCGTCATTCCCCACGATGAAGTAGGGCACATCTTGCGTGTCGTTGGGCAGGGGGTCTGGATCTGGGAAGCCCACGATGAGGTTGCCTTCCAGCCCCTCCTTGAGGTGACTGGTGTTGTATACCTGGGCATCTGAAGATGAGCTGTAGCCTGAAGCATCGATGTACATGAACTTGTAGTCAGCATCGACCATGGCGAAGAAGACGATGCTGAAGAAGCCCTTGTAGTTGAAATAAGTCGACCCCGACTTGGCTGGAGCTTTGCAGGCCACGTGCTTCCCATCTATGGCTCCAACGGTGTGTGGGAAGTTCCACTGCTCTGCAACTTTCTTCCATCCTTCTTCAGTGGAGGGGCACTGGAGGAGCTCCTCCTTGTATTCTTCGATGATGGCCTGCACCACTTCTCTGACCACAATGCTGATGGTGTTGTGTGGCACCCTCCAGCCGTACTGCATGCTTTTGTAGGTGGTCCCTGAGGCCAGGTGGCGTAGAGTGAGTGCCACCTTGAGCTCAGGTTCCAGGCTGGGCCGGAAGTTGGTGTTTGCCTTGGTCAACCTGGGTGTCAGGCGCTGCACAACTTCGTCAAACATGGCTGGAGTCATCCTCATGAAGTTCTGGAACGCCCGAGTGTCTTCGTTCCTGAGCTCCACCATCAGCTTGTTGTACAGCCCATACTCTGCTCTTCTCCCGATCCATCTTCATACCCAGATGCTTCTTGTCCGCCTCTTTTTCTTCCTGTAGTAGAGTTCACAGAGCCTGTAGATGGCTTTGTACTGTTGCAGAACGATGGTGGCTGCCAAAAGGACTGTGGTACGATCCACGGTGGACATGACTGGATGCTGTGGAAGAGGAAGAGTCAGATGAAGGCTGCAGAGGTCTGCACAGGTGGGCTGCTGGGCTGAAAGTGAGATCCAGACGAGTTGCTCCCCGTTTTTCTAGGCAGTATAGGTGTCCCTTTGCATCCTCTATGCATCCTCTATGCATCCTCTAGACATCCTTAATATCCGAGATAGGTCCCCTCTGCGAATTTTTTTTCTGTTTTGAACGCTTTGTTTTTGTGCTGCATCCGCTAGGCTTCCGTTCTGCATCCGTTCTGCGTCTGTTCTGCTTCCTCCCTGCATCCGAGCGGATGCGAGTTGCGCGGATGTGGAACGGATGCCTAGCGGATATAGCGGATGCGTAACGGATGCGTAGCGGATGCAGAACAGACGAACTGGATACATTTTACGCGCAAAAGTTTTGGGCAGCCCAAATCTTTTGGAGTGGATGAAACGTCAATAAACGGATGCTGGACGGATAGAGAGGAAGCAAAACGGAGGCAGTGAGTATATCGCGTTTTCGAACGGATGGCAAGCTTTTTTGTCCATTTTACATCCTCTTTGCATCCGTTGGTTCAGTGTGACATGGGCTTTAATAATTAAATATAGGTTCAATGAAAATTATTAATTTCAAGTTATTCAATATTCTAATGTACTACAATTACTTTACACTGTTTTAGAAACTGCACTGAGGTCAGTTTAGAACCAATAATTATTACAGATTATTAGAAAATAGTATTTATTAAATTAAATATACCTCACTAAATTCATTATTTTTTTTATAGAGAAATGTCACTTTCTTTTGTCTTGCTATATATTTAACAAAATCACAACCAAAAACAAATTTATTGATAACATGTTCATAAAATACAATGTAACAATGCAAAAATTAAAACTTGAAATAGATAAGCACCACTGGTCGGTCTTTGTGTGTGGATGTATCCATCTCCTATCCATCTATCCCCATCTTCCTGTGGTTTTGCAAAGCATTCCAAAGAGGTTATTTCCACTACTTTGAAATGGTGAATTATGGGAAAGCCTTAGCTTGAGACTAGCAGCTGAGATAGCAACAGAGATGAAAGTTATTTGGTATTGTGATTCAAGGAAAAACACAGCTGCTCCAGCTGGCCTTCTCAGTTCTCAAATCTTACAATATCAAGAAGGCGATGTGCTCCATTTCAATTTGAAAAATGTGTTCATAAAAATAGTTTCAAAAAAGGGTAAAAATATTATTAATCACACTTTACCCTGGAGTTTTAAGCACTTAAGCAAGAGTAGATATACTAAAAAGGGCAGTTGACATATAAGTTATGCAAGACCTCTGTTCAAACACACTGCTCAAAAAATAAAGGGAAAAAATAAGACATCCTAGATCTGAATGAATGGAATATTCTTATTAAATACTTTGTTCTTTACAAAGTTGAATGTGCTGACAACAAACTCACACAAAAATTATCAATGGAAATCAAATTTAGGAACCCATGGAGATCTGGATTTGGAGTTACACTCAAAATTAAAGTGGAAAAAAACACTACAGGCTGATCCAATTTTGATGTAATGTCCTTAAAACAAGTTAAAATGAGGTTCAGTAGTTTGTGTGGCCTCCACGTGCCTGTATGACCTCCTTACAATGCCTAGGCATGCTCCTGATGAGGTGGCAGATGGTCTCCTGAGGGATCTCCTCCCACACCTAGACTAAAGCATCCCCCAACTCCTGGACTCTCTGTGGTGCAACGTGGTATTGGTGGATGGATCGAGACATGTCTCAGATGTGCTCAATTGGATTCAGGTCTGGGGAACAGGCGGGCCAGTCCACAGTATCAATGCCTTCATCTCGCAGGAACTGCTGACACTCCAGCCACATGAGGTCTAGCACTGTCTTGCATTAGGAGGAACCCAGGACCAATTGCATCAGCATATGGTCTCACAAGGGGTCTGAGGATCTCTTCTTGGTACCTAATGGTAGTCAGGCTACCTCTGGTGAGCACATGGAGGGCTGTGCAGTCCCCTAAAGAAATGCCACCCCACACCATTACTGACCCACTGCCAAACCGGTCATGCTGGAGGATGTTGCAGGCAGCAGAATGTTCTCCACGGCATCTCTAGACCCTGTCACATCTGTCACATGTGCTCAGTATGAACCTGCTTTCATCTGTGAAGAGCACAGGGCGCCAGTGGCGAATTTGCCAATCTTGGTGTTCTCTGACAAATGTCAAACGTCCTGCACGGTGTTGGGCTGTAAGTGCAATCCCCACCTGTGGACGTCTGGCCCTCATACCACCCTCATGGAGTCTGTTTCTGACTGTTTGAGCAGCCACATGCACATTTGGAGGTCATTTTGCAGAGCTTTGGCAGTACTCTTCCTGTCCTTCCTTGCACAAAGGTGGAGGTAGCAGTCCTGATGCTGGGTTGTTGCCCTCCTACACATCTCCTGAGTATTAGCCTGTCTCCTGGTAGTACCTCCATGCTCTGAACACTACGCTGACAGACACAGCAAACCTTCTTGCCACAGCTCGCATTGATGTGCCATCCTGGATGAGATGCACTATCTGAGCCACTTGTGCAGACTCCATCTCATGCTACCACTAGAGTGAAAGCACCACCAGCATTCAAAAGTGACCAAACCATCAGCCAGAAAGCATAGGAACTGAGAAGTGCTCTGTGGTCACCACCTGCAGAACAACTCCTTTATTGGGGATGTCTTGCTAACTGCCTATGTTTTCCACCTGTTGTCTATTCCATTTGCACAACAGCATGTGAAATTAATTGTCAATCAGTGTTGCTACCTTAGTGGACAGTTTGATTTCACAGAAGTGTGATTGACTTGGAGTTACATTGTATTGTTTAAGTGTTCCCTTTAGTTTTTTGAGCAGTGTATATCTTTGTAATCTGAACTGCAGTTTTCCCATATATGTTTATGAACTAAGAATTCATTGTATGTTTTATGCAGATATACAACATAAATTTAAAATAAATGATTGAAAAAATAATTAAATATTAGTTTAATTACAACTGAAATAATGTTTTGATATTAGCAGTTGGAACAAAGGTATTTCACAAAACAATCCTGCATTTCTTTTCAAATTGCGAAAAAGTTTTTAAATGTCATTAAAATTTCAAACATTTTACATATATATGTACTACTGAAACTATCATGTCTATTTGATTATTTGTTAACCCTCAATTTGGGCAAAATAGGAAATCATATAGTAACAACTGATAAATTATGGTGCCTGAAATGGGTTAATGTGACTTCTTTGATAAGATTTAGCAAACTTTGGCCACTTCAGTACTGCCACAATCAGCCACAATCACTATTTCAAAAGTTCTGTGCCAGGTTTCAATGGGAAAGTCAATGGAGAGTCCAACAGGTAGTCAGTAATTGCTTCCGCTTTTTGTCCACCTATGGTGATTGTGTTTCTCTAATTAGTGAAATATCTCTGAAATGATAAGTCAATGAATCATATGTTAGTTTAAAAATTTATACATATATGTGTAACATAGACACAAAGGAAATATAGAAAGTGTTTTAGAAGGGGAAAGATGTGATTTATATGATATAGAAATTTTAATGACACTTAAAGGACAAGTTCTGTTATAAATTTAGACTTTTCTTTTTTTGTTTTGAGCAATAAATCATATTGTTATAATTTAACGTCTAAAGATCAACATTGTTAGATAGCCACTAAACCATTAACCATTTAAGATTACAAAAATGTAAATATTTTCAATTATTCTCTTGATGGAAAAGTATAGCTTTTCTGAAGCCAAATGGAAAAAAGGCTTACTTTTTCAAGTTCTTTGTATTATATATAGAGTTCCTGCTCACGTATTCCTCTTCCTATTTATGAGACAATGAATTTTCACAAAAGACTAATAGGGTAAAATGAATTGGCACATATATAATTATAGTTGTATAATTAATTGTTATCGTAACTGTACATATACTTTTAAGATCCTTGAATTATATTAATTGATGTCATATCACTGCAAAGTTTTAGATCCCAGCTTGTAGTTTGGAAAATATTGATTATAGCTATCTATTTAATCAGTTTATAGAATATGTAAAATATATTCTAAAACAATACTATTCATAATTACTTTATTCATGCAAAAAGATGTTCATTCATACATTTACTCATGGGCATCCCAGCTCAGTCATCTACAAATATAATCAAGGCAGTCTTCATTCTAAATACCACCATAAAACCAGACTGAAACAGGTTTAGATAATCTGCTTTTTTCAAAGAACTTTGAAATTATATTCTTATCACCTTCTGAACATTATTCCATACACAGGAAGATTACAGACAGGATAATAGTTATGGAATTGGTTGGGTCCAGGGACAGCTGCGTTACTTCCTTCATGCAAGGAGGCTCTACCATTGCATGGAACCAACTACCTCCTTAACTATCCATGAATTATTTGGGTCCAGAAAACAGATACAGTACAGCGTAGCAAATTCTGGATACTTTCTCAGGACTCATCTCAGATCACAAAACTAGACACAAGGCACCTTGGCCAGATCTGCTTAGTTGCAGTTCGGCTTGTAGTGGATATGAATCATTTTATCCACCATAGAGACAGAATATTTTTCACCGCAGCATCACATATGATCCAGTGGTCCATCCTTTCCAAGCAGGCCCAGGCACCCAGAAAAAAATGCTGAATGGCTTATTAATGAAGATATTAAGGATATAAAAATATTAAGTGTTTCACTTGCCTTCATCCAGAACATTGCTTATTTCCCATAGTCAATCAGACTTGAACTGGGATCTTGTATATAGTATTCCATTAGTGCATTATCTCTTGGAAAGTAATGCAAAGTATACCATAGGATGAGCACACAGGGAAAGAGGCCACAGAGATGTCCTACAGATTCCAAAGCCCAGTCACATATCAATTTCAAGCAAGAATTAAGATTTTGGCCCATCCTTGGGGAAAACCCATAATGTATGAGCTAAAATATTTTTAGACTATGGCGTTTTCATTTAGAAATCTAATTTTAAATGCTACAGTACAATTCAACTAAAAGAGTGCCCCACCGCAACATGACTACTTGGTTGTTGAAAGGAGATAAGAACTCATGTTTATGGTTTAATTGGAAAAGAATGTCCTGAAATACATTAAAAACTTTTTTCTAATGTCATGCTAAGTCTCAAATTGAATATGCTACACTTTAAGCTTAGTATTTAGAAACCAGTTCCTAACTGTTTCCTTTACAAGATGTAAATGCTATGTTACATTTGTATTTACCAGTATTTTAGTGCTTGTCATAGTTGGAATCAAGGTATAACATTCTGCTATATTAATTGTCTTCTATCTAACTTTTGGCAAAGAACTTACGTAGTATTTTTTTTTCTTTGTGTGCAAATTTTATACTGTTCTAAAATTAAAAAGTCCCCTAAAATGTACTTAAAATGTTAACATATCACTTTTTTAAGGATTACATCTGTTATCTTTTAAATTCCCATATGGTTCTAAAGCTACATTTTCTGAATTTATCACAAAGAATGAAAGGGGGAAAAAAGGGGAAAAAAATCAGCTTTTTTTAATGCAATCAAAACTCTGTCTATTGTCCCAGGTCATAGATTGTCCACTCAGTATGTGTGGTAATAATACTCATAAATGATCTTGGCCTTTTTTTTACAACACAGAACACATTAGATTTGACATATACTTTATGGTTCTTGTTTATTAAGAGTTTAAAAGTAACATAAGATAATACTTTGTTACAAGTAAAGGTATATGTGAATAAATAAATACAATCATAAGCTTTTTTGCAATACAACTCTCTGCTAATTATAAACTGTATGTTAGCCATTTATTAAAATCAGAGGTGGTATTCAGCAAGTTCTGACCAGTCCTGTAGAACTGGTGGCAGAAATTTTGAGTAGTTTGAAGAACCGCAAATACCACCTCTGACTAGAGATTTTACAGTATCTTTCTCCTGCCATGCCCACCAAGCTACACCCACAGAACCAGTAGTAAAAAAAATTGAATCCCACCATTGATTAAAATATTTCATAGAATTAAATATAGAATGTGAAGAGAAACCATATCTGAAATTTTCTATCTTTTGAAACATTCTAACATAAAATTTATAAACTAATATTTCACAAATGTCTGAAAAATTGCTTGTGGAAATCAAGATGTATAACAGGCACAGCATGACAATAATCTCTTGATAGTGATCCAATCCAATCTTTCACCAAATATTAAAAACTCTTAGACTCTTTGGACCCCTTTAAGACTTTTTGTTGGACAATTTAGTCTGAAATGTTAATGATTTACTAATTTGCAAATGGGTAAAAGATAGGCTTTGTAAAGGACAGATATAGGTATGCATCCTTATATGGAGGGAAGAAATACTGTTTGCCTGTATTCTATTTCCACCTTTCTTTTATCTCTTTTCTTTCTTTTCTTATTTTTCTATTCATTTTCTTCTTACTTCTGAATTTGATTTGTATTATTTTTTAAAATTTTCAATATTTTCAATAACATTATTTTAAAAATTAAATCCAATCCTATCAAATTCATTTATAAAATAAATCTGGGTTATTTTGCTAAAACCATGATAACTCTTTACATTTTTATCAATTTTATCAACAATTGATAAAAACGCCTATAAGCATGTATTTCATTTTGTGGTAAGGAAGGTTCTGTGTAGTATAGAGTGATAAAATGTGGCTAAAAACAAAGCATAAAAATGAAAAGATGTCTAAATCTTATTCATGCTAACAGCATGTATTCTTTCTCTCCATATTCTTCTGTTTTTGCAACCAACTTTACCTTAAACATGTCATCACTTTTAGCTTAACAAATGTCAGGCACAAGGAACAACAATGACTCTGTGAGTTGATCAGAAAAGTATATTTTATTACTTGCTGTTTATGGAATCTTGACAAACCAACTGGAAAGCAACCATATTGATATATTATAATAGCAAAAATTGGGTGTACTTATCCATTTATCCAAGACATGCATAGATAATTTTATCAAGATCAGAAAAACTTAAGGGAGAAGGCGGAGCTACGTCTCGGTGTTACAGCTGCGATCTCGGGGCTCTGAGATCTCAGCTGATATTTTTGCCTCTGGTCGGTTCTAACGGACCTAAACCGTCCCGTAGAGACGGGGATTGTGAAGGGCACAGTCCCAGGATCCCAGAGATATCGCAAAATCTCTGGTTTGATCCGGGAGAAGCCCTTTTGCTGGAAGCAGAAAGGCAGCCTCTAAAGCTGCTGAAGTCGGGACAACTCCGGAAAGAAAGGGATTTAAATGAGCGTGTATCGGTTGGGTGAGAAATTCTTTTGTATTATAAATTGATTAAGACTTGAAAGGACATCCTGAACAAAGAAGAAATCTGTGACTTTATTTTTCTTTTGACTGAACCTGGGTTGAGCGGCGTTTAAGTGATGTCAAATTGAGACTTGGATTATTTTTTTTTCTTATTTTCTTTGAGGACTTTAAGGTGACTTTGTAGGTAACCGATTGAATTTTCTCTTATATATATTTTTATTTTTCACTTGATTTTTATTTTTTATCTTTTTAACTTTCTTTTTAGGATAGAGGCTCCCTTTGACTATCTTTTTCTTTTGTTTGAGTTCTTTATAAACATTTTTTCTTTTGGCTGGGGGGGGAAAGAGTATTTAGAGATGCTGTAACACTGCCAACTAGAGGCTTGAAAATATTTTATTTGAATTGGGGAGAAAAGCACTTCTTTTCAAGGACATTTTAATGTGATAAGATAGAGGGAGAATACAGTAAAATATTATTACAGGTGCTCTCTTGGACTCTTATCAATATCTCAACATTTGAGGTTTGGCTTTGAAGCTGCTGGAGAAGACAGTCATAATAAGAGCCTTGGATAAAGAAATAAAGTGCAGTGTACAGTGCATATATATATATATATATATATACTTTTGAAACACCTACTCGCCAGCCTTTTTGGTTAATTTTAACTCTAGCATTTTTGCTTTTTATTTCAAAGGGAAAGCCTCAGAGTTTTTTCTTTTTTCTTCTCTTTCTTTGCTTCTTCCATCTATTTTAATTGGATTAGGGTCTAGAAGAACCTGAAGACCTTTCTTTTTCCTTTTTCCTTTTTTCTTTTTTGGCTTTGGGCTTTTTAATATTGGATTTTTTCTTTTTCTTTTTGATTTTTTGGACTATATTTGGTTACTATACCAGCTGGATTTAAAGTCAAAGAGAGCTTGAAGACTTGGAAATATTAAAATGAGCAGGAAGCCAAAATCATTCGGCGTTTTTGCTTCTACCTCTGCTTCCCCACCACTTGAAGGACAACTTTCAACTCAGACAATGTTGAAGCAAGATAAGGAACAAGAAAAAGTAAATTTACAGATGATTATGCAAGGAATTCAAGATATTAAGATAAAAATAGATACCATGGACAAAAAAATAGAGAAATCTGATGAAAATTTTAAACAAATGATGGGAAAATATGAGGAGAGATTCCAAAAAACTGAGGAAGAAGGAAAACAAAGAGAGGAGAAGATTGGAAATATTGACACTAGATTAACAGTGATAGAACAAGAAAAAAATGGGATGTTGAGGTGGGAGATGGAAATATCAGAATTTTATCTTAGATTTCAAAATATAGAAGAGGAAAAAGGAGAAAACTTGGCTGTGATAATGATAGAAATATTGGCAGATCTTCTGGAAATTACTGAGGAAAAAATGATGGACGGAGTAGATGAGATATACCGAGTTTATACAAGATATGCGATGAGAAATAAACTACCAAAGGAAGTACATATTAGATTTACTAAAAAATCCATCAGAACACAAATATTACAAGTGGCAAGAGAAAAAGCATTGAAATATAAAAACAAAGAGATTGTAGTTTTAAAACAAATACCTAGAAGAGTGAGAGAGATGAGAAGAGAATATCGATTTTTGACCAAAGTGCGACTGGAAAATGAAGTGAACTACAGATGGCTGATACCAGAAGGACTAATTTTTACGTGGCAAGAGCAGAGACATAGAATTGACTCGATTGAAAAAGCAGAACTTTTTTATGCAGAATTTTTTGGAAGAAAAAAAGAGGTGGCAGAGAAAGAGATCTCATTAATTGAGCTTCTGGAGGAACAACTGGAGATTGAAAAAGAGAAAGGAGTTGCAGGTGGACAGGTAGACAGTAAAGAACAACGTGAAGTGAGAGCTACGAGAGCTGTTAGACCTAAATATAAAGCATAATCATGGAAGAAAAAAAATTGATTACAATGAATATAAATGGACTTAACTCAGCTGTTAAAAAAAGGAAAACTTTTCACAAATTAGAGAAATTAAAATTTGATATAATTTGCTTACAAGAAGTTCATATTAAAAAGCAACATGAGCATTTGTTAGTACAGCCAAAATTAGGGAAAATATTTACTTCTTTGATTCAATGTAAGAAAAGAGGAGTGGTTCTCTACATTAAAGAAGATATTCTAGCAAAACTGATCTACACGGATGAAGATGGAAGAGTATTAATGGTGGAAATAATGGATAATAATAAAAAAATACTCTTGATTGCAATTTATGCTCCGAATGATAAACAAGAAGAGTTTTATAAAAAACTACATATGGAAATAATTAGACTGGACTATGTTAACATAATCATGATGGGAGATTTTAATGGAATTGTGGACAATAAATTGGACTATATAACAACAACAACAAAACAAAATAGAAAGATTCTCCCTAAATCTTTTTTTAAAATGACAGATGAATTAACCTTAAAAGATATTTGGAGAGAAAGAAATGTTAAAACCAAACAATATACTTTTTATTCTAATAGACATTTATCATGGTCCAGGTTAGATATGATTTGGATCTCAACAGAACTAATATCTACTATTCAAGAAACAAATATTGAAATAAGTACTTGGGCAGATCATAGTCCAATGACAATTAAATGGAAGGGACAAAGAAAAAGATCGAGATGGACATTAAACAATACCATTTTAAAGGAGAAAGATTTTATACAATGGATGGAGAAGGAATTGGTCTTTTTTTTTAAAGAAAATAAAAAAGAAGATACCTCAATACAGAATGTTTGGGATACAATGAAGGCATATGTAAGAGGTTTGATAATAGACTATACAAGAAAAAAGAATATTAGAAAAAGACAAACCTCTAAGGCCTTGGAAGATGAATATATAAGACTTGAAAAAGAATTACAGAAAATACCACAGAAAAAAGATATTAAATTGAAACTGGATGTAATTAAGCATAAAATGGAATTAATAGAGAAAGAAGAACTGGCACAGAAAATTAGAAATTCTAAACAGAATTATTTTGAAGATGCAAATAAACCAGGTAGATGGCTAGCATATAAACTGAGAAAGGAGAAGGAATCAAGAAAAATATTGAAACTAATAGATGATCAAGGTCAAGTTTGTTGTGGTAATAAGGAGAAAAAGGAAATTATTCGAGATTATTATGGACAACTATATAATCAAGAGAATATTGATGAGAAAAAAATTAAACAGTATTTACAGAATGTTAACTTACCGAAGATACCTAAAGAGACTGAAGAAATGTTAGAAAGCAATATAACAATGATGGAACTAAATGAAGCATTTAAAAGACAAAATAATGGGAAAGCACCAGGTCCAGATGGGCTTCCGGCAGAATTCTATAAAAAATTTCAAGAATCATTGAACACTCCATTGTTAGAAATTATGAATGAAGTTATGTTAAAAAAGATGATACCCAAAACATGGTCAGAGGCTTATATTACTCTTATTTTAAAGGAAGAGGCTGACCCATTGCAAATTAAGAACTATAGACCTATTTCCTTATTGAATGCAGATTATAAAATCTTTGCTTCAATTTTAGCAGAAAGACTGAAAAAATATTTAAATAATTTTATCCATCCAGATCAAAATGGATTTCTACCAAAGAGACAAATTAGAGACAACATGAGAGTAATTTTGGATACCTTGGAATATTATGAGGCTCATCCTGAAAAACAAATGGCTTTGATATTCCTAGATGCTCAAAAAGCATTTGACAACGTGAACTGGAGATTTATGTTATTATTATTGGAACAGATGGGCTTTGCCAGAAAATTTATTCAAGCAATAGAAGCCATATATAATAAACAGACAGCAAAGGTAATGATGGAGGGAGAATTTACAGATCTTATTAATATAAGAAGAGGTACAAGACAAGGATGTCCCCTATCTCCTTTGTTATTCGTATTAACTTTGGAAGTGTTGAATAGAAATATTAGAGATGACAAAAATATAAAAGGAATGAAAATTAAAAAGGAAGAATTTAAACTACAAGCTTTTGCTGATGATTTAGCTTTTATTCTGGAAGACCCGTTAGAAACCGCTCCAAAATTATTGGAAAAGGTAGAGACATATGGTGAGATGGCTGGCTTGAAAATAAATAAAGATAAAACAAAGATTTTGACAAAAAATATGTTGTTGAGACAAAGAGAAGAACTGACAGATCTTTTGAAAATTCAAATTACAAACAAGGTTAAGTATCTGGGGATATATTTGACAGCAAGATGTAGCACATTAAAAGAGAATAATTATATTAAACTTAAACAACAGATAATTACAGATTTGAAGAAATGGGAAAATTTACAATTGTCATTAATAGGGAGAATTTCAACAATTAAGATGAATATTTTACCTAGAATTTTATTTCTCTTTCAAACAATACCAATTAGACTTGGAAAAGACTATTTTGAAGATTTAAATAAAACTATGTTGAAGTTTATATGGCAAGGTAAAAAAGCGAGAATAAAGTTAAAACTTTTGCAAGATGCTAGAAATAGAGGAGGTTTTGGCCTGCCTAATTGGGAATTGTATTATCAAGCTGCAAGTTTGATGTGGGTCAAAGAATGGATAACATTAAGAAAACATAGATTGTTGACATTAGAAAGACATGATTTACTGTTGGGCTGGCATGCTTTTTTATGGTACAAGGGAACTAAAACACAGGGGTATTTCAGAAGACATTATATACGGGAGTCTTTGTGGTTAAATTGGGAGAAGATAAAAAAACAATGTTATTTGAAAATTCCAATTTGGTTATCGACTATTGAAGCATTTTCCTATCCTATGATCTATAAAAAGGAACAAACAGTTAGATATGGGGAACTGTTGGATGAAAAGGGTGGACTTAAAACGATCCAAAATTTAGAGGAACAAGGTATAAGGATGAATTGGTTTTCATATGCGCAAATACACTCAAGATATCTTGAAGATTTTAAAACGGAAGGATTCTATGATAAACAGACTGATTTAGATAAGATATTGATGGGTACTGATGAGAAAGTGATTAAAAAGTTATATGGTTATTTATTGGGAATTAAGCTAGAGGAAGAACAAGTTAAAGAAACTATGATTGCATGGGGGAAGAATTTTGGATATGGAATTGATTTAGAACAATGGCAAAAATTGTGGTCTCAAAATTATAAAATGACAATGTCAATAGCATATAAAGAAAACTTGTATAAGAAGTTTTACAGGTGGCACCTTCCCCCGACAAGAATAGCAAGAATGTTCAAGAATAAATCTGAAAAATGTTGGAAATGTCATCAGATACCTGGCTCATACTATCATATGTGGTGGACTTGTGAGAATGCTAGAAAATATTGGACTAAAATTCACATGTGGTTGGAAAAAATGACAAAGAAACACATAGACTTGAAGCCAGAGATCTTTTTATTGGGAATTTTACCTGATATATATAATAAAGACTTGAAATATTTGATTGTAAATGTATTAACGGCGGCTAGGATTGTATTTGCTAAAAACTGGAAGAATGAGAAAATACCATTGCAGGAAGAAATTATTAAGAAAATATTGGAATGTGCTGAGATGAGTAGATTGACATTTGAAATTAGAGAACAAGAAGATAAACAATTTTATGCAATTTGGGGTTTTTTTTATCAATGGTTAGATGATAAAATACAATAATAGAGCATTAATATTATATATATGAAGAGTTTTTAGGATTGATTTGTTATGATTATACGACAAATTATAGAATAAACTGTTTGAAGTATTGTTATCTCGCAAAGCATGAATGATTAAAAGTATAGTCAGAAAAAGATTTTTTTTTTTTTTTTTTTTTTTTTAGTAATATTAGAATATGGATTGACAATATGAGTGGTTATGCAATATAATTGTAATTGACACTATAAAATGAATGCACAAAACTGATGAACCAACCGATACACCGGAAGTATATATGAGAGTAGATGTTTTTAATGTTTTGTATGTTTGTTTGTTTGTAGAAAATTAATAAAAACTTTTAAAAAAAAAAAAAAAGAAAAACTTAATATACAGAGTATACATTCAATCTGATAAATGTTTTTGTAACACATGTCATCCGTATTTATAGGAGCAATTCCAGTCTAAGGCTTTGCCTGTCCCCCCAAAAAAGGCTGTTCAAGAGAAATACTTAAAATCATTTGTTCCAGTATAAACAGTTTCCATCCACGTTGGATAACATTTACATACAACATTATATTCTAATCAGCAGCAGCAGCAGCAGCAGCACTAATTAAGGAAAGATTCCATTATAGCAATTTTTTTTGTAAAACTCCAAAATTATATTTAAGATCAATGTTAAGAAAAAAACTGATACCAACTTCATTTTCTATATTTGATAAATGCAATGTAATTGCAAATGTCGATATTAGCATTGAACACTTAAAGGCAATCATCCAACATCAAATGAAATTTAATATGTAATTCCTATTGCAACTAACCTATAGACAATATTCACAAATATCTCTGAACAGGGTACTAATATATACATGATGAAATGTATAAAGGAGCTTTGTAAGCTTAGCTGAAAGCAAGCACTAGATAGACACTAATTTGTAAGATATTAAGGGAGAAAACTGTTCACTTGAACATAGCCATACTGTGTTTATATTACTAAAGATTTGCATCTTGATTAGGGCTCGATTATTTATTTTCTTAACCAACAAGTCCATTGTCTACGTAGCGTTCTCTGAAAATGATCTGTGCAATTGCTAGTTAACTTCAAATGTATGTAAACTTATATGTAAACTTACTAATGTAATATTCAAAATAGTGCATTTTACAATAATTTATAAGATCTATGCAGATTTCTAATAGAATTATTATTTTCCAATATTTCACTGAAATTAAAATACTTCAAATTAGTTAGGCCTCTCAATCAGTAAATCTAACAACTCCAGAGTAAAATTAAAGATGACAACTTTTCAGTTATATGGACCTCAGTTGAATGAAAAAAAAAATAAAGCAGCGATGGTAACTTCTTTTAGTAACAAGATGTATGTAAGATTATTTGTTGTGCAGAACTGTATTCCATATAATTCTATTTTTAAATTGCACTTCAAAATATAGTTTAAATACAAGTAGTTTAGTACACCTAGTATTTAAAACCTTAAAATAGTGGTTCATATATCAAACATTCATACAAAAAGAATGTATACCTATATGAAATGAATTTTCATATATGTATATGTATATTCATATACATATGTATATATATGAATGTATACCTATATGAAATGAATTTCATCTTGCTAGGTAATCAGTGTAAGAGGAGTAATATTCCTTGAATACAGAGCAATCTATAAAGTTGTTTTCGTTATGAACCAGACTCCTATCACTGCCTCACTAGTATAAATAATCTTATAGTGTAGGTCTCGGGATATAAATTAAATGACGGATGGAAAAAATGTAATCAGCTTTGTAAGCTGCAATTTGTATATTTTCTTAAAACCAGAATAGACTTTTCTTTTCCTTCAAAAGGTGTATCTCTGAATGACAATGTGAATTATGACACCCACATCTTGAAGGAATTCCTTGGCTTTTCTTTCACAAACTTTCTTAAATCTACACCAGTTTACGTGGCATAGCAGCAGAAGGAGCATATCAGGTAAGACTAATTGATCTTATCTGATAATATTCCTTCTCGATGTGCTGATGAGATAAGCCAGGAAAGGGTTAACTTCATCTCCTAGCTGATTGGATTGAGTCTGCCAAAATTGTGTGGACACGCCTCTGCTGCTTGCGGTCCCCAGCTTTTGGCCAAGGCATAGTAACAGACTGGATGTGTTCAGGGGTGGGATTCAACCGATGTTACCACCAGTTTGGTGACTATGTTTTGGATTGGCTTCAAGCAGAAGTCTGGCAGTATCAGTTCCTGGACACTATGGAACCAGGAATTCACTTTGAGAACAAAGGATGGGTCCAACCACAAGACCACCCTATTGGGATGGAATATGCATAGATCCTGACTGACTTATACGGCCACCAGCTTGGTAATCTTTTTGGCTGACATAATGGCCACAAGGCAGGCCACCTTTTAGTAGAGAAAGTGCAGGCTAGTCAATCTTATTGGCTTGAAGGGACCCCAGTGAGAGATTGCAAGATCTTGGAAAGGTCCCAGGGCAGATACCTGTGCACCACTGGAGGTTTCAAGTTTGTTACACCTCTAGTAAACCTGCGCACCCTAGGGTGCTGGGTGAAAGATTGCAACTTCCCCCAAGATAAAACAGAGGACAGGGCTGCCACCTATCTACAGATGGTATTGGGTGAAAGCCCCTTATCTAGCCCATTCTGAAAGAACTCCAGAATCAGGGCTACTGACACAGATGTCAGAATAATGTCTGTCCTGGAACATCAGGTGCAAAATGCCTTCCAAGTGGCATCGTATATCCTATTGGTCGAAGATCTCCTAGAGACCTGTATAGTCCAAATCACCCTGGAGGAAAGGTTGTCCTGGCTGAGAGATCTCTGCTCAAGTGCCAGATGGTCAGCTGGAACCATTGCAGATCCAGATGGACCATGGCCCCCTGGCTGAGGGAGATTCTGCTCTGGGGGACCCTCCATGGCCAGGCTACTGACAGGCTGACCAGGTTGGCAAACCAAGATCTTCTTGGCCAGTGGGGGACCAGGACCAACACCTCTACTTTATCCACCAGCACTTTCTTGATTAGAAGGGAAAGATGTATAGCAGCCCCTGGGGCCACTGGCTGTGGAGTGAATTGATCACCCTGCCCCCAGTGCTGGAAACCTGGTAAAGAACATAGGTAGCTGGCTATTGTATGGGGAAGCAAACAAGTCTATGACTGGGGGACCAAATTGTTCCGTCAGTTCATCGAAAAGAGATAGATGCAGGTGCCACTCTGTATGGTTGATCCAGGCCCTGCTGAGCCAATCCGCCTGCATGTTGTTCAGCCCAGAAATGTGTTCTGCCCTGAGGGATAAAAGATATCTCTCCATCCAGAGGCCTATTTGTTCAGCCTCTTGCATGAGGGTCCTGGAACAGGTTGGTGATTGATATGGGCCTTGGACGCCACGTTGTCCATCAAGATAAGGCATGCCATCCCAACACCATGTCCTGGAATCGCCTGAGGGCCAGATAAGCTGCTCTGAGCTTCAGCCAGTTGATGTTGTGACTCAGCTCTACCTAAGTCCACTGTCCCTGAGCCATCAGGGACTGGATATGGGCCCCCCAACTATAGAGGCTGGCATCCATAGTGAGAGTTATGTGACTAAGTTCCTTGAACAGGCATTCTCTGGTGAAGGCCTGGGACTGCCATCATTGGAAGGATCGGAGCACTCCTGGTGGCACTTGGACCTTGACTGATTAGTGACTCCTGCTGGACCTTTGGTGAAGCAGAAGGAACCATTGCGGGGCCCTGGCATGCAAATGTGCCCACAGAATGATGGAGATGCAGGACACCATCTTGCCCAAGAGCTGTGAGAGAAGGACCAGTGAGAGAAGAACCACTGGAGGTGACTTGCCAAGCAAGTCAGCTCATCTGTCTCTCCTGGGAAAGAGAGACCTCACACAATGTCGTGTTTCTGACTGCTCCCAGGGAAGCAAATGATTGACTAGAAACAGGTGGTTTTTGTTGACATTCATCAAGAATCCATGGTCCTGAGGGATCTGGATAGTGATCTGAAGTTCCTCTCTCACTCTGAGGCCAGAAAAGGACTGAATCAAAATATTGTCCAGGTAGCACTGGATGCACACTGAAAGAGTAGTTTGGTAGATGCCTGAGGTGTGGACGATAGGCCGAATGACAGGAGCTGAAATTGGTAATGCTGATCCGCATAGTGGAAATGGAGGAACCAGTGGTGGGATGGCAAGATGGTAACATGTAGGTAGGTCTCTGTCAGGTCGATCAATATGAATAAGTCGCTGTCTTGTATGTTCTCCAGAATGGTATGGAGGGACTGCATTTTGAATTGCCTGTCGACAAGGTGGTTGATTAGCCTCTTTAGGTCCAGAATTACCCTCCAGCCCCCCCCCCCCGAGATCTTGGGGATCACAAGAAGAATGGAATCCCTATCCCTGCTAGTCCTCTGGAACCAGTTGGATTGGATGAATGTCCAACAGGTAATAGATAACAGATAATCAGAGTTGGAAGGGACCTTGTAGGTCATCTAGTCTAATCCCCCACCCAAGCGGGAGACTCTACACCATTTCTGACAAATGGTAGTCCAATCTCTTCTTGAAAGTCTCAAGTGATGGCGCTCTCACAACTTCCAAGGGCAAGCTGTTCCATTGGTTGATTTTTCTCATTGTCAGAAAGTTTCTCCTTATTTCCAGGTTAAATCTCTCTTTGATCGGTTTCCATCCATTATTTCTTGTCTGTGGCAGCCCCTCAAATATTGGAAGACCGCTATCATGTCTCCCCTGGTCCTTCTCTTTACTAGACTAGCCAAGCCCAGTTCCTGCAACCGTTCATTGTATTTTTTAGTCTCCAATCCCCTAATAATCCTGGTTGCTCTTCTCTGTAGTTTTTCTAGAGTCTCAATATCTGTTTTATAATGTGGTGAACAAAACTGGATGCAGTACTCTAGGTGTGGTCTTCCTAAGGCTTTATAGAGTGGTATTAGTACTTCCCTTGATCTTGATTGTATCCCTCTGTTAATACAATTTAGGATTGCATTTGCTTTTTTGGCTGCTGCTACACACTGCTGGCTCATATTTAGCTGGTTGTCCACTAGGACTCCAAGATCCCTCTCACAGTTACTGCTATTGAGACTGGTTTCACCCAGTCTATATGTATACTTTAGGTTTTTCTTGCCTAAGTATAGGACTTTATTTTTCTCTACATTGAATTTCATTTTGTAAAATATGGCCCAGTCTTCTAATCTGTCAAGATCCACCTGGATCTTGAGCCTATCTTCTTCGGTGTTAGCTATTTCTGCCAGCTTAGTATCATCTGCAAATTTGGTCAGTTCCCCTTCTATTTCCTCATCTAAGTCGTTAATGAAGATATTGAAGAGTACTGGGCCTAAGACGGAACCTTGTGGCACCCCACTGCTTACTTCCCTCTATGTAGACTTAGACCCATTAAGGACTATTAGTTGAGTACGGTTTGTCAGCCAGTTGCGAGTCCATCTAGCAGTGGTGCTATGTACTCCACTTTTTTTCTAGCTTACTAAGAAGTAGGTTGTGGTCTACTTTGTCAAATACTTTGCTGAAATGTAAATATATTACGTCCACAGTATTTTGCTGGTCTACTAATTTAGTCACTCTGTTGAAGAATGAAATAAGATTGGTTTGGCATGATCTGTTCTTAGAAAACCCGTGCTGACTGCTAGTTATTACTTTACTTGTTTCTAGATGTTGGCAGATCTATTTTTTTTTAATTATCTTTTCCAGTATCTTCCTGGGTATTGATGTTAGGCTGATTGGTGTATAGTTTCCTGGGTCTGTTTTTTTTTCCCTTTTTTGAAGATGGGAAACCACATCAGTTCTTTTCCAGTCCTCTGGTAGTTCTGTGGTGATCCAGGATTTTTGAAAGATATGGTGCAGGTGTTGTATAGCGGTTGCCATGAGAACCTTTTTTGCATTGTCCTTTGAGCTGGGGTATGGAGAGGAACTCAAGGGAAAGGCCTGCCCTGTCTCCAGAACCCAGGCATCCATTGTAGTTTCCTCCCAGTGATTGGCAAGGTGGGTCAGGTGGCCCTCAATGGGAAGGTTGGATCTGAAGTCACTTATGGCAACAAAAGGGACGACTTCCTCCACTGTGAAAGGGCTGCTTGGTTTGGAACTTCTTCCTGTTCCTGCCCAATCTGGCTGCTGCTCTTGCCTCAGAGGGTAGGGCCTTTGAGGACAATGAGCCCGAGATCATCTCAAAAGGATGAGTGATGAAAATATGGGAACATTAAGAGTGGCATCTGCGGATAATTGATATCTTGATGCATGTGGATGTCTCCAATTGGAATCCTCTCCTGTAGCTGGTGAAACCAGTGCAGGGAAGCCCTCATAAAGGAGGAGGTGGTAGATGCCTTGACCGCCCAGGCTGCTGCCTGATGAGCCTTCTAGAGAGTCTGCTCTGCCTTTTTATCTTCTGCCCTCAGGGCATCCTCCAGCTCAATTGGTATGACTGAGGAGGCTGCAGCTGCCACAAGACCATCTACTGTTGACATCTGGAGTGTCTTAGTCAGTTCTGGGCCTACATTGTAAAACCTCTGATCATTGGATTTCGGGTTGGGGACTATCCCCGGCAAGTCCCATTGCCTGTGGACCACATTAAAAACAACTAGGGCTGGATTTGGGGATGAAGGGTCTAGCCCAAAGAGGGCTGCGTTCTTTGCCTTGAACAATTGGAATTTAAATAAAGAAGGCCAAAAGAGCCCTGTGAAGGCCAGGTGGTCTGGCATTAATCCTTCATCCTCTGAGAGATCTGGGTCTCTGTGTTCATCCTCCCCAGAGAATGATGATTGGCTTTGCTCAGAGTGAGCTGGGGAACAGGGGTCCTGGAGGTCAGAAAAATCCCCAGGGGTCTGGATTGTCTGTGTTTGCCCTGGCACCAGGAAAAATTCAGAACGCCAAGATGGCGTTCGCTGAATGCCTGCTGAGATGCCTTGTCTGATGGCTTCTGTGATCAGATCCCTCATGCTAGAGGGGATCTCAGCCTCTGGTGTGACTCCTGGGCAGAGCTCCGCCACTGTGGGGGTAAATGTTGCCTCAGTGACAGGTCTCAGCCTGCTCAGAGGTTGCTTTCAATTCCCTGTTGTGGGAAACAGGTTTGCTGGAGAATTCAAATAGGCCCTGCTGCTATCAGGCAATTTTTGAGGACTTCCAGTGCCATCAAGCCTGGGAGTATGGCTTGTTTACTTGGCTTGCCTCTATTTCCAATGGCTGAGCGTAATTCTGGTGGGAAATGACAGGTTCCCCTGAAGGAATTGTTATCCGGCCCTGCTGTTCAGTGTTCTTCTGTCCTTTGGCAATATGCCTATCTAAAGCTTTCTGACACATTTTTGTGTCCTTTTCTTCTGCCTTAAAGGCTTTCCTAGAAGCTACAGCCATTGCCTTGATCTTGGTAGCTGCACCTCTTACCACTGATCTAGGCACAGGAGAAAGGGCATTGGTACTTACCTGATACGCCTGTTCTCTTTGAGCTGTGAAGAGCATCCAGTAGTGGGAGGTGCTTAGTCTCCGCAATCACAGGCTGAGCTTGATTTGTGGAATGCTCCTCCTCCACCACAGGACTCCTCCTCAGCGTTCCCCAGATTTGGCGAAGACGAGAGAATAAACTCTCTCATCCTCACATACAAAAAAGTTCATTGGCCGAAACAGGACCCCACCAGATGGAAAAAAAAGGGTGGGGCTGGATGCTCTTCACAGCTCAAAGAGAACAGGCATATCAGGTAAGTACCAATGCCCTTTCTCCTATGAGCTGTTCAGAGCATCCAGTAGTGGGACATACCAAAGCTTGGCCTGTCCTATGGGAGGGACTCCGTCTGGTCTGGAATCTCCTCCTGGTCTCTGTGGACCTTTTGCAGAACTCTTCTGTCGAAGGAAGCCTTAGCAGAAGCAAACACATCAATTTTGTAGTGTCTAATGAAGGGCGATGGGGAAGCCCACGCCGCGGCCCAACAGATTTCAGTTATTGATGCTTGTGTGACCCATGCTGCCAAAGTTGCTGCACTCCTTGTTGAATGAGCTGTTATGTCCTTAGGCACCTGCAGAGATTGGGTCTGATATGTTTTTGCTATTGCAGCCCATATCCAACGGCCTATCGTAGATGGTGAGACCTATGCAACCCTGAGTATTGGGCTGAAAGGACACAAATAAAGCCTCCAATTTCCTAAAAACCGCTGTACGCTTGATATAGATTCGCAGTGCATGCCTCACATCAAACTTATGCCATTGTCTTTCCCTCCTGTGATGGACTGGGGCAAAAATTTGGAAGAATAAGCTCTTGTGCTCTATGAAAGGCCGAATTGACCTTGGGCATAAATGTGAGATCAGGGCGAAGAACCACTCGATCAGCATTAAAATGCAGAGATCTTGTCTGATGGACAAGGCTGCAATTTCTGAAACACGACGAGTGAAAGTGATCACTACAAGGGAAACTACTTTGTATGTCAGAAGTGGACACTTGACGTTTTCAAAGGTTGAAAAGGTCCCTTAGTCAGAGCCGCAAGGACCTTGATAAGATCCCAGATGGGATAACGGTGCACTGCTAGAGGGCGTAAATTGGAGGCTCCTCGAGGGAAACATCTTATGTGTGGATGATATGAAAGAGAACTGACACCCTTGCAAGTGAGAACTGATGCCAAGGCCGCCACCTGCTTATTTTAATGTATCAAGTGACAACCCCTTATCAAGTCCCTCAGACTCTAGAATCTGAGCAACAGAGGGAGAGGCAGGATCAATTTGAAACTTACTACACCCTTTTGCAGAAGGCGGACCATGTGGCGTTGTAAATGCGAATTGTTGAGGGGTGTCTGGCGGCTAGGATAGTGTCGATAATCCTATTGGAGAGCTTTCCGCCCTTCAAACCACTCCGCTCAACCTCCAGACGGTCAATTGTAACTATTGAGAGTCCGGATGTTGAAGGAGCCCCTGAGTTAATGAGATTGTCTGACGGAATTCTCCAGGGGGGAGCTACCAAGAGACTGCAGAGGTCTGCGAACCATGGCTATCTGGCCAGTAAGTTGCAACTAGAAGTAATTCCGCTCTCTTGTCTAGTAATTTCTGGATGACCTTGGGAACCAGCAGAAGTGGAGGGAATACATACAGGAGACCCTGGGCCAACTACAGTGGAGCGAGTTGAAATTCTCTGCCCCTTGGAATGGGTACCTGGAAAAAATCTCGGGAGCTGAGTGTTGAGAGGGGAAGCAAATAGGTCCACCACCAGCTGACCAAATGTCCCTGCCACTTCTTGAAACAAAGATGGGTGGAAGCCTCACTCCGATTGATCTACGGTGGCCCTGCTTAGCCAGTCTGCCTGTGACAGATCCTAAATGTGTTCTGCCTTGATGGAAAGTATGTTGTTCTCTGCCCAGCGACACAGGCGCTCTGCTTCCCGGATTAGCTGCTTCAATTGTGTGCTCCCCTGATTATTTATGTGAGCTTTGACTGTTACATTGTCTGTCAGTATCAGTATGTGCTGACCCCGTTACCTGGGGGAAAAGGTTGTGAAGGGCCAGGTGTATTGTACGAAATTCCAGCCAGCTTATACTGCACGACTGTACTTTGTCAGACCATCTGCCTTGGGTTGAAAGCGACTGAACGTGAGCTCCCCATCCAAACAGCCTTTGTGGCTCCTTGAAGAGACAGCCTCTGTTGATAATCAGTTTGGAACAGCAGAGGAGGGATAGGAGGGATATGAGGGATATGATCCTTGGGTGGAACCCTGACTTTGTGTTTGGAGTTGCTTTGGCCGGATTGCTGGTATGGTGGCAGGAACCACTGGAGGGATCTAGTGTGAAGGCAGGCCCAAGGAATAATAGAAATATATGAAGATCATTTTGCCCAACAATTTTGATAGGTCCATTAAGGACACCTTCTTAAGCAACCTGATCAATTTTTGAATGCTATTTAGTCTATCTGGTGACAGATAAACCTTGCCTTTCACGATGATCGCCCCTAAATGGATTATCTGAGTCGATGGAGTTAATTGACTCTTCCAATTTATTAAGAAGCCATGCTCTAGTAGGGATAGTAATGTGTTCTGAGTGTCTATGACTGCCTGATGAGAGGAAAGAGATAAAATCAAAATATCATCAAGATAACGCTGGAGGCATACCGGGATGTTCCTGAGGTGGGCCGCTATCACCACGAGGACCTTGATGAAGGTCCTGGGGGTGGAGGCTAATCCGAATGGAAGGGCCACAAATTCAAAATGGTGGTTATTGTAGCAGAATCTCAGAAATTTATAATGGAAGGGCCGAATATCAATGTGCAAATATGCCTGCTTCTATTTATGGGCGTGAGCACTTCACCTTTCCTGATACCCAGTAATATTGATTAGAGGGTATGCATTTTAAATTTGCGATATACTAAGAAACAGTGGAGACGTTTCAAAGCTAATATCGCTCTCCACCCCGCCCTGAATTTTTTTTTTTTTTTTGCACAATGAAAAGATGTGAATAAAAACTTTGTCCTCGTTGATTGGTCGCTACTGGTTTGATGGCTCATATATCCAGTATATGTTGGATAGCGGAATCCATGAGATTATGCTTGACCGGGTCTCTGGAAGAAGGGTATGACATGAAGGGATCTGGGGAATTGGATCTAACCTCCAGTGCGAGGCCAAATCTAACCATATTTCTGACCCAGGTGTCAGAGGTAGAGGAATCCCATTGGTCAGTTAATAACTTAAGGTGTCTGTCAATGGGAATTGGGTCCCGGGAGTTATCTTGGTTGCCGGAAGGACCTGCTCCCTGCTCCCCAATAGGATCTTTTGGATTGACCATTCCTTCTACCTCTGTCCACTGAGACAGACCTATCTGGTTGTTGTTCTGGTCTAACTGCTGGGGGGCTCTGGTATCTGGAGGAGAAGGATCCCTGATAGAAAGATAAAAAAGGATCCCCTCCGAAAAGACTGGGGGCTTCTAGAATCTGCCTTCCAAAAAAGGGGAAGGGAGAATTTTCTTCTTGTTGCATGTTTCAATTAGTAGCGGATCCAGGGAAGGGCCAAACAATCTATCTACCGCAATGGGGGATGATGCCAGCTTGGATTTGTGTTTGAAGTCGGCTTGCCAGTGTCTTAACCATAGCAAGTGACGCGCTGTGACATGCGAGGTAATGGCCCTTGCTGAAAACTTGACTGTGTGATAGGTAGCATCGGCAGAGAATTCAGCAGCTGCCGTAAGTTTGGCAATGTCTTGGTGCGCCCTGATGTTAGAAGAAGGAACATGTTGTTTTAAAAGATGAAGCCATCTAAGAGATGACTGCATGAAGGAGGCGGATCTGATAGCCCACGCATCAGACTGATGAGCTCTGCGTAGGGCTAGCTCGACCCGTTTTTTCTCTGGCTTTAAGGCCTCCAGTGCCTCACTGGGAATAGAGGGGGACACTAAATCCATTATGGGCTCATCTATCTCGGGAGTCCCCAGTAACTTTGGAAATTCAGGGTCCAAGTTGAAGTATTTCCTATCATGTCCAGTTGGGGAGGTGTATACCGCTGCAGAAGCCCACGGCTTCTGCACCAGGTCTGAAAATATGGGTGGGACTGGAATTACTTCTGCTTCAACTACAGGTTGGTTGAAGGTCATGTCCTCTGGTTTTTTCCCTGAAGGGTCAGGTGTGTCAGAAGGTTTTGGCTTGTTTAGGCCTGCAATATTCTTTGCCTTAAACAAGAGAGATTTGAAAAGCTGTGGCCGAAATAAGCCTGTAAAAGCAGGCTGGTCAGGAATAAGACCTTCATTCTCAGACATTTCCTCTTCTAAGGGGCCTGCCTCTGACAGGGGCTCGCTATTGTGAATTGATCCCACTTCAGACTCGGCCATTTGAAAGATTGGATCTACTTCCTCCTCCTCTGGCCCTTGGAGAGGGGTCTTCCCCTGTAAATGTACCTGGGGACTGGTGCTGTTCCGACCTGGTCAGTGACCTCAGAGGTTGGGGGTCTTGATCAGTATCTATAGGGTAAGGTCTGGACATTACCGTGTGTTGAAACCCCACTGCAATCCCTTGGCAAATAGCCATCTCCATCCAGGCTTTCATCCTTTCTGGAACTTCCTCAATGAAGCTGTCACCCTGGCAAAGACCAGCGGCTGTCGGAGTGAATGTGGCTTCAGGGGCCCATCTGGTTGGTGTTCCAGACACTTGAGCCTGTTGTCCTTGTGGAGTTAAACTGCGCCTGGATGAAAGGGAGAGATCTAGAGGAGGAGGAGGGTGTGAAAAAACTGACGGACTGGAAGAGGGGGCACCCTGAGATACAGCGTGGACCTCTTGAGAATGCCTGTCTATTTGCTTTTGTAAAGCCTTATGGCACCTTAAGGCGTCCCTTTCTGAGGCTTTAGAATTTCCACTGTGTTTTGATTTGTCTTTTGTCTTCAAGCAAGGGGCCTGAGAGGTGCTACCATCTGCCATTTTGATTAAAATTAGAATCACAGTAATTGAATATAATCTGTGTACAAGGCGGTTGGCATGCCCAGGGTCTGATCTGAGTCAAAAATGGTTGCCCTGATAAAGTTCTTATTGCCCCCTTTTATTTTATTTATTCTTTTTGTTTTACTGGTGTCTATATATATATATATGATAAGTCGTATCTCAGTAATAATATTTTATTGAAAATTAAAATATTATGCTGTTAAGTAGTTTGTTACCATGAGTGATTATTATGATTGTAATAATTATTATAATATTACTGCTATAATTGCTTTGTAATTGCTCTTATGAGTAGTGATAAATGTATATTCCAATATTAATAATAGAACCAATATTAATGAGTAATCCAATCGCTAAATAGCTAAATAGCCTAAGGCCCGGATTGATGATTGTGAGGGCCTTCAGCAGCTTCCCTGCACAGGCGGACACTGGCCTAGGTGCTTGCTACTGTGCCACTGAGAATAAGGCTGTGAGGGTTAAGCCAACAATTTAAAAAGCGAATTAATTATCCTCAAGTGCAGGTAGCCAAAATGAGGGTAAAACAACTCTCAGAATCCTGAAGGAATTGTTGTTTCAAGCAGAAAATACCTCACACAGCTCAGGGAAGACAGACAAGGCGCACAGCCACGAGGTAGCACTCAAAATGGCCTCCAGCAATTAAAGTCTTTTCGCGCGCTTCTCAGCAGCAGCTTCCCACCTTGCAAACTAAGCCAGAGGTCAAATGAAGCCTGAGCTCTCAAATCAACAGAAACGGCGGAGAGGAAAGGGGATTTAATTTTATTAACTTCCCACTGAAGAAAACGGCGTTCAGAGGGGGGGTAAAGGCGATATGACTTTTAAAACGAAACATCAAGCCACTAGCAAGCAAACAGAATAAAGACACAGCAGTAATCAAAACTGGCAGAGGTAAGAAAAGTTTGGCTCTGGGGATGTGGAACAGAGCAGCTCCAAAAGCCTCCCACCACCTCTTTTTTTTGGGGGGGCGCACGAACAATGCTTCCCTTAAACTGGACTCTCAGACTGATAAGGATTGAAGGCTAAAGACAAAGAAAACCAAAGGAAAACCGAATTGCAATCAAACCTGCTAATATTCCTGTTTCAGTCAAGGAAGTATCCAAAGCACTGCCTGTCTCGCACGAGGCTGAGCAAAAATTGGGGAACGCTGAGGAGGAGTCACATGGTGGAGGATTCCACAAATCAAGCTCAGCCTGTGAATGCAGAGACTAAACACCTCCCACTACTGGATGCTCTGAACAGCTCATAGGAGAAGGGATGGTAGGGCCTTGACTGCTAGGTGGGAAGGTCAGTACTGCCCGTAGTCCCATGGCCGCAAGCAGCCTGAGCCTCTGTCATCTTAATGTGGCCTGTTAAACAGACACATTCCTTGGAACTCTGTTGTTGTCTCTGCCTGCATTGGGAGATGAAGGGCTTTAGGCTGTCTCTCTGGGTGGGCCTGGAACCAATCGACTTGGTCATGCTATTCGCAAGATCTGTGGTGTCGTGCTCCTAATCCTATGTCCCCCAGCTGTAAGCAGCGCAAGTTTAGCTCTCCACGCTGAGCTGCCTGCCATGCTAAGCTGACCTTCAATTATGTCCTGGTAGTTCTGTCAATTCTTTGGTCTTCAGCAAGGTTGAGCAAGAGCTCTTAATGCTGGGATGATGTTTTGACAGCCTGCCAATCCTCAGCTTTCAGCAGAATCAAGCAGAAGCTCTTCACACTGGCAATATTGCCGAATCCTTGGCCTTCAACGGAATCAAGCAGAAACTCTTCACCCTGGAATTCCCTTCTGTCAATCCTGCCAAATCCTTGGCCTTCAGCGGAGTTGATAGAAAGCTCTTCTTGTTGGAATCGCATGGCAGCTCCACCAGGAACCTGGAAGCTTGTCCACTGGAAGAAACTTCTAGAAGCTGTAGTAGAGAATCCAGGAATCTTTGAATTTTAATTGGAAGAACAATTTTTAACACATCCATCCTTAGCAAGAGACGGAGTCAAAAGCTGGGGACTGCAGGCAATGGAGCTGTGTCCACACAATTTTGGCAGACTCAGTCCAAACAGCTATGAGATGAAGTTAACCCTTTCCTGGATTCTGTCATCAGCACAGTGGAGAATGCAAACTTTGCTAGCACAAACTGATCAGCAGAAGTTACTGTTGGTCAAATAGACTGATATTATAATAATCCATATAAATTATCCCTTTCTTTATTAAAATATTTTGATGGGGGGGTTAGTTCTCAAAATTTATCATTTGAAATTACATGTACAAATTCAATAGAGTATCTTTACATTTACATTCTCCTGAACACTTGGGAAAATAGAACTCAATTGGTATACACAGAAAGTGCTGTACCAAGTGAGCGAGATGGATGCACAGAAAAATATTTATTCCCAACTGAGTAACACCCACTCTACGTTTTAGTGTTATAATATACTTCTTTCTATATCTTTCTTTCTGAAGCACAAATACTGAACACACACCCATACCACCCAAATGCTTATATAGAGAGATTAATCCATTTGTGGCAAAAGTGGAAAAAAGTAAATTGTAGAAAAGTACTTACAATAACCCAAAAGTTTAGCAATATTTGAACATAATCTGAACTCATGATTACATTTGGTTCCTTGATAAATTCCTATGTGTAAGTCAGTGTATGTCAAAACAGAATCATATTTGTTCTGTTCATCCTGAGTACTTTGAAATCTCACATGTAATCCCACAAATATATGTCTGGCTCAAATGTATATGTAGTCATATTTTCTTCACATACTAAACTGAACAGAGCAGGGGATTACTTTGGGGAATTTACCTTTCTGGCAGAGTTCAAAATATGAATTACTGAAATACTTTCCCCCCTCTACTTCCTTTCTTCCTTCCTTGGGGAAAAAAGAGAAATGCAGTTGTTCCTAGGTACTAAAATTTAGTTTTTCATTAAAACTAAATATAAATTTACTCTATTGTTCTTTCCACACAGATGTGAAGTTTCACCTTGACACAGTGGAAACAGCAAAACATAACCATAAGAGGTAGAACAAGAGATCCCATAAGCCCCAGACAGCCTTGCTACTGCAACATTGCTATTAAGCTGGCTGTACTTATTTAATGAAGCTAAAGCTTGGTGAACACAAAATGCTTTAACACTTCATTACAAAAAGAAACAAAAGACTAAGCTAAATCCAAAAAATACTCGAGAATTACTGGAAGCTTAGCATACAACAAATTAGCCATCAATAGACACACAGAGACAAATCACATTACAAACCAATTAAAAGAGATAACAAAATAGCTAAGAAAAACATATACTCTCCAACAGCCAAACAAATAGGGAGTAACTCCTAACAAATACTTGGCCACTTAATGAGAAGGAAGGACTCACTGGAGAAGAGCCTAATGCTGGGAACGATTGAGGGCAAAAGAAGAATGGGACGACAGAGAAGGAGGTGGCTGGCTGGAGTAACTGAAGCAGTCGACATGAGCTTAAATGGACTCCAGAGGATGGTAGAGGACAGGAAGGCCTGGAGGGACATTGTCCATGGGGTCACAATGTGTAGGACACAACAATAAAACTCCAAATAATCAAGCAGAAAACAATACTCCAGTCAAGGAACTATGAAGGAGTAAAACACATCCCCAATTAACACCAGCAGGATAAGTTACTGTATATAAGCAGTGAGTTAATGCTATCCTCAATAGCACTGCTGATGTTACCTTGTCAAGTAATGAACCATTTGTAAGAAACAACCAAGTTTAGAGATTATCAAGGACTTTACAAACAAAATAAAAGAAGCAGACTTCATTCCATTAAAATAACCAAAGGAATGTCTATGAAGCAGGTTTGATTAAGCAGTTTTGATTAAGTCCTTGTTAAAGTTCAAAAAGAGGAAGGCATGAAAAACGGACAGGCAACATCTAATACAGGTGAAGAATTTGGCTTTTTAAACAATTGCAGCTGGCTACTCAAGATCAAGTTTTTATAGAGTGATCTGGCATGCTCATTTCAGGCACAGACATCATATCAAAACATTTGGATAGCACGTCCAAATAGTCCCTCCCTGTATTTATTCATGAGAGGGTTTTTGATTGTTATAATCTGCACAGAGTGCTTAAGATGGGGAGCCATATAAATAAATATAACACTCTGGTGCATACAAACCAAAGTATGGATCTGTGCATAGATGACACTTTGATCATCACAAAAATGGACACATACGAAACCACCAACATTTTCAAAAAAATAAAATTCACTGGAGAAGAAGACAACAGCACATTACTTTGCCTGGATATTTTCATCAGGAGAGGCAGTGATGGAAAATCTAATCTGGACTGAGCTGCTTCTAGTACTTTATTTAGTTTGTGTTTCTGCACAAGCTTTCTGTGCAGGAAACATAAGGTGTAGCAATTACTTTTTCAGACAACAGCAAATAGATATTAGTTATCTAAAGGCCTTTGCCTGCTGCATTTATCTTATTATGGTCAAAATTCAAAAGGATGAGATATGTTTGTACAAAACTCATGCTTATTGTATTCACTTATTTTATTCACTTATTTTAACACATATAATCCAATTTTATCAATATTCACGATCAGTACCATCACTTGCTATGACTTCACAACCAGATCTATTTACCAGTTCGATATATTTGTTTTTTTCCTGACTAGTACCGTGCTTTTTGAATTGAGTACTATATATTCTGGTACCCAAGACTGTCTAAATATTTCAGCATAGCCATATAATCTTCTTAGCAAAAATACAGAAGTACTTAGCCATTGCCTTTTGACATGTTACTTTTTGAGTCCCTTCTAGGCACATTGGTTTCTCACACTATTATATATAATATATAGATCTGTCAGACTGATGGTTATCCTTAGCTTTATTCTCTCCTTTACTGTTGCTAGTAAGATTGATCTTACAATTTATTCAAATTCCCATTGGCATTGCTCTCAAGATAACTGAAGCTACTTAGCCTTTCAATCATGTTGTGATCCAATGGTAGGATGTTATTAATATAAAAAAAGCACATATACTGCTATACCTTTGCTTTAATTAAAAGCAACTCTAGAAATATTTAGGAATGAAATCTGGAGAATATACAAATTTTCTATTTTTCATTTTTAAATGATGAAATAAAAGCAATACTGAAAAAGTTGTTTTTAACATTTCTAATTTCACTTTTGCTAAACAACTCTTAAAATGTTAGTTATTTTCATATTTAGTCTCCTAATCTAAAGTAAAAAAAAAGAATTTGTTTTAAATGTCAAAGTATTTTAAAAATAGCTACTTTTCTCTTTAAAATTTTCTTTCCACACCAGGAAATATTGTACCATCAGCTTCTGCTGGACTAGACCACCCTCTTAGACACTGAATTTGATTATATATTTTGGAAATGTAATGCTGAAACATTACAATTCACGTCTGCTAACAATCTGTTCCAGAGAGACAGAATGAGAATGAACAAACCTAATATAACTTGGGTTTATATTGTAGTACAGCCATTGCTCTCCCCCAGATCTCTGTCCTTTGAAAACTTGATATATTGTATTGTATAGGGGAACTATTAGGGAACAATATCCCTACAAACTAGGAACTCAATGTAGACATTATTTGCCTACCCATTGCATTATATATACTTGCAAGTAATTACAATAAATTAAATCCAATCCAATTAAATAGTTTCATTGCTAATGTTAGATTTAGTGTAGAATTCTCAAAATTAATAGATTCAGTCTATTTTTCCCTTCTTGATATCCTACTCAATTTCTCCTATTCAAGGTGGTTTCTGAAAAAAAAACATACATTTCAGATAATACCATTATCATACATTTTATCAACTTATATACATGCCTCCTCTTTAATTTATATTCATAGTGGTTCTGACAACAGTATTTTCCAGACAAGACTAAGTCAAACTTTTTTTTTTCAAATGTAGAAACTCATTCATAGGAAAATAAAACAGAAAGGAAGGGGGGGAAGAAGTCCCATTGATCAGCAGAAACACCAGGGACTGGGCACCAGGGACTAGTTTGGTGGAGAGAGGTTTTTCCATGGACTAAAGGGGGCATGGCTTCATGTGCTGCCTGCATCCTGTGGATGGGGCTTCACTTGTTTGTGTGGACTGGTTTCTAGCATGCCATGGGCCGGTGTTAGTCCACAGAAGACCTGCTATAGGTTTTCTTTCTCAATGATTACACAATTTAACAGTCATGGTTACAACTACTGTATACCTTAATATGACAATCAGATTCTTTTTGCTGTACTAATGCAAGATAAAAAGTTTCACTGTCATAAATTTAGAGATTCTATTTTGATCATTGTGGATGACTAACTGAGTTTCTTGATATTCAGTGTTATATATTTCTGTTCAGAAGAAAATAAATGACAGAGTTTGCTGACTACATCTCATTCTCTACATATTATATCTGACATGAGTAGAAGCATTGTATTGTTGCTTTATTAACTGAATAAGTTTACGCAATGTTATGTCTCAAAGATATATTGTACCAGTAAAAGCATGAGAGTCAGTTTGGTAAGTTCATGCAAAATTATACCTCAGGAATATATAGTGCCAACTGCACAATATATTATCCTTAACTGGAGTCAGTGGTTGAAGATACCAGTCGGGTAAGATGATATCTGGATAACTTTAGGAAAGTTACTTCTTTTAGCCCCAAGAAAAAGGAAATGGCACATTATTTTAAAAAATGTTGCCAAGAAAACTGCACTGATATGCCTCGAAGGAATAAATACACACTTCCACAAACCAAACACACGTCAGCTAAAAGGACAGTCTTTTGTTCTTGTTGTCTTTTTAACTATTAATGGATAATACTTGTAATTTTTAGTGTCTTCTAATCAGTCTTACAATTATATTGGGGTAGCACTACACCAAGCAGATCCTGTGCATAATCTAGAAGTTTTCCTGGACTCATAGCTCCTGCTCAAAGAGCAGGTGACAGTTGTGGCCAGGAGGTCCTTTGTGCAACTGCAGGTTGTACACTAGTTATGCTCTTTACTGCACCAAGGATCACTCATGCCTTAGTTACTTCCCGTCTTGATGATTGCAAAGCACTCCACGTGGGGCTGCCCTTGAAGAATATCTGGAAGCTCTAGTTGGTGCAAAATGCAGCAGTCTGCATGGTTTTGTGCACATATCTTACCTCTCCTGCAGGAGCTTTATTGGTTGCTAATTTTCTTCTGGCTGCAATTCAAGGTTGGCACCTTTAAAGCCCTTCATGGCTTGGGACCAGGTTATCTAAGGGAATGTCTCTTGCTGGTCACATCTACCCTACCCATTAGAGTGGATCCCATCTCTTAGAAATACACTTGGTGAGACCCAGAAGAAAGGTCTTCTCCGTGATGGTGCCCTCTTTCTGAAACATCATTCTCCCAGAGATTAGAATGCCCCCTCTCTAATACTCCTCCAGAAGGCACTGAAGACCTGCTTCTGCCGGCAGGCCTGGGGAACCCAGATCGAGATGGAGCCCATCAAATGGCTTGTATGATCTGTTGTCGTTGGGGTGGGGGGTGGGTGAGAGTTGGGGTGTGATTTTTTTATTTATTTTTTCCAGATTTATTTCTATTAAACTTAATTAATTTATGATTCTTTTTGTTAGATTTTATTGTTTTTTATTTTAAATATGGTTTTGCATTCTGTGAGCCACCTCAAGTTGCCATGGGTGAATAGGCAGCAATATAAATTCAATAAATAAATAAAATAAATATATTAAGTTTTCTAAACATTCCTGAAGATTCTTAGTCATCCAGGTCACAATTGTCTCAAAGGTGCTTTTTGAAAAGGTAACTGGACTTTATTTTTTCTTGAAGACATTTTGCTTTTATCCAAGAAGCATCCTCAGTTCTGATTGAATGATGGGAAATGGAAGGATTTATATTCCTTGCAGTTTAGCACTCAGAAGGTGAGTCATTAGTGCTTTGAGAGTTGTTGAAGCCCCTTGGGGGTTTATCTGTGCCCTCAGGATCACCTGAATCAGAGTGCAAATGGATGTGGAATCTTCATAGAACTGCTGAAAGGACTGCACTGTAAATAAGGGATATATGGTGTCATATCTGTATTCCATTAAGAGAGGGCTGTTCAATTTTTTAAAACTTCTTCAAAGCTAGACCATTGCTGCTGCTACTTGAGATTTTTTGAACTGGAGCTATAAAGAAGTAAATGGGTTTCCTAGCTTTACATACCATATTCATTTTTCAGAACTACTTTGCAGCATTAGGAAATAATTTTAGTGTTACTTGGTTTAAAGTTGATTAAAATACCATTGCTAAATGATTGTTTGAAACAGAGAACTGAAACATACTAAGTGTTAAAGGAAATTATGCAGCTTCCAAGTGCTCTTCTGCTTTATATGTATATGCATATCTGTATCATCTACGTCAATACCTATATCTATCTTTGTAAATTTTTGGTACCAAAGTTTTTTATTTGCCCTTAGGCTTTGATTTATCAAAAAATTATCTGAAGCTTTGTTAATTGAAAGCAAGAGTAGCATACTAAATTTATGGGTTTTTAATATATATGTATAATCCTTAAACCATTTGCATTTTGTTTTAGTAACCAAATCAGTTGTATTTTAAAATAGTATTATAAGAATTATAATCCTAAATTGTAAATTATAATTATAAATCCTAAATTGGACTAGAAGACCTCCAAGGTCCCTTCCAGCTCTATTCTATTGGTTTTAAATATCAGGTATAACTTATTAGAATATTACATTTTTTAAAAATTATAATGTAATAATATTTATATTTAAGAAAGTAATTGGTTATAGTTTTCACTATAACTTATAAGAGAGAAACTGTATTCTGTAAATTTGTATTATAGAAGCTTTTTAAAAGCTTATATAATATTTCAAATTATTTAAATGATAATATGCATTCAGGTTCAAATTCATATTTATTTCCATCCAGAATTCTGGCTTTACTTCAAATTTATAAAATATGTAAGCTAAATTTGAGTGGTCTATTTGATCTTATTAAAAAAACATGAATATCATTACCTCATGCTTTTACAAAAAAAAGTTAAATACCATCTGTACAAGTTCAGTTAGTGGACTGGACCAGAGAAGGCTGTTATTGAATCTTAAATCCATACTCTTTTGTCATTTATAAGGAGGGAAAATGACCACATAAGAAAAAACAAACAACAGTAATATTTTAAAAACAGGACTTACTGAATTTATCTAAGTGCACAAATTTTGCAATATAATTCTCCCTATCGGAAAATTCTATTTTATTTTTCTTGATGGATATGCTTGGCCCAACAGAAGCCTTGAGAATAATCTTGGCACTACATGAGTCAAATTTTAATAAATGGATGTAGCTTATTGTAGCAGACAAGTCATTAACGCATATACAGCTGAAGGTTTAAAAAAAACAGCTTGGCACTATCATTAGAATATGAATACACTTTATCTATATACAAAAATGAGAGAGGGGGAGAGAATTAGAGAGAGGGGTAGACAAGCTGCAAATACTGTATATTTTGTCTGAATAATGCACATTAAAAATGAACATATTACATTTACATTAACCTATATTTGTACAAGAATCAAGGGAGGTATCATGCAGTACATTCAATAAGTCAACTTATTCTCAAAATATCTATCTTTATGTAGGCAAACTAATACTTTTCATGGAAAATGTCATAGGATGTAGATAACCTTGGCTTATCTCAGAAGCTACTCAGGCTTAGGTCTCATGATATATAAATAAAGAGACTGTCTGGGAATTTGTGATATAAACTGTGAAGTTGGGGAAAAAAACCATTTTGGAAGTCAACATTACATTATGTTGTCAGCAAATCCTTGCATCCTTTATGGATGCAAGGCATGATGAATGGAGGAAATGTCCATAGAAGAAGGCATCACTGAATGAGTGAATATAAATTGTTTTTTTTTAATTGAGCTTGGCTGTTTTCTTGTAGATGTTTCATTACTCAAACTAGGTAACATAATAAATGCTTTTTCTTTATTTTTTTCATTTTACATAACTGTTTAAATAGATCATGTTTGAAGAAGCCTGCCACACTAAAATAAAATATTTAGATATATAAGATCAGTGCCATGATCTTATAATTCAGAAACTGCAATAATTTAATAAATAGTTATTTCTAATAGTTTATTTTAATTTTAATTGTAATATTGCAAACAACTGTGAATCCTGGAGTGCAGCCATCTAAATAAATAAGTTAGTAAATAGATAATTTGGTGGGTTTTTTTTTTTAATGATTGTAAAAAATATTCCACTTATACACCCACTGCCTAGCTTTGGTAAAGAATCATCAGAATTTATTCATTAAAAAAACTGGAGATAACATGTGATTCAACGTTCTGAAAAACTAAGTCACTACACCTTAAAAGATGATCATCAATCTAGAGGTGAATTGGTTATGCCAAGTCATTTTAATTTATCACAGACTAATTTATGAATCTGCTAGTAAAAACATGAAATGACTTTAATGGAAGATCTTTAAATCAAAATGAGACCAGAATATTTTGAACTTTAACCTGGCAAGTCTTAACAACTTGTGATTACCTTTCACTTTACTATTACACAAAAAAAAAAACTGAAAAACAAGTACTTTTAAATTCTAAATAAAAATATTGAATTTTTGTATATTTTTAAATACATATTTTCAAACAATAAGTCCTCTACATTACATGACAACAGTTTGTTTAAATTATGGCAAATGCTGAACAGTTTTAACAACTACGCTTACTTTAGATTTCTGTTTATGTAGCTCCAAGTATAATTATATCTACATTTATAATAGTACATATTATGTTAATTTTCAAATCCATTTTTGTTCTTAGGTTAATTTTATTTTACATTTCTTCGTACAAGTTTGGCTGTTTTCAATAAGATACATAAACTCATGAATAAGTGACATGATAAATAAAACAACAAAACAACAAATTAAACATCCAAAAGAAAAACTAAATGGCTGGTAACAAAATGTTTAATACATATCAGATCATGGAGACAGGAAGAGACTTTTCTAGGTGATGGATAAAGGGGAACTGGAGAACAGTTGGGAAACAATTGTGCAAGAAAAAGCTGTTCAATAGTATGAAGATTGTTGGGGTTTTTTTTTTTTTCATTTTACATAAATCTTGCATTTAAACTTTCTCTTAAAGTGTCAGCATCCTAAGTTGCTCTTGCTAAGCCATTAACTCTGCTTGCCTGATGCCAAATGAGTTCTGGATTTCTGATGTGTGAGACATTGTGTCAGACGGTGCTCCATTCAAAATCCAAGAAAGAAATACTTAGACTCTTTAATTTAGAGAAAAGTTATCTTTTACTGAAAGTGAAGTGGTAGCAACCAGAGAATTCTGAATCTGAGAAATTAGCCATGTAAATATACAAAGTGATAGAAGTGTTCCCACCCCCAATAGTTCAGATGAAACTTCCAATTAGAAATTGTGAATATGATCATGTGGGCATCTTCAGGTGATGATGAGGCCTCTGTCCGTTGACCTTGGCATACTTTGATAACGGGTTGCAGTTGTGCAGAGAAAAGAAAGCTAAGCGAGAAATAGAAACCTAACTCTGATGTATACTTCCCCCCCCCCATTTACACAACAGAAAAATGTAACACCTCCAGCTCACTTCCCAGACTCATCCCATCCTCCCCTCCCCCCCGTTTCTTATGACAGCCGAAAGATGCAAAGCGATAGTAGAAGATCTTGAAGGCTGACATTCGGCCCTGTTAGAAATAGGAAAACCGTCAGTCCAGAGGAGAAAATATAAAGACAATAATCAATCATTAGACAATTACAAAGAAATACACTCCTAGGGCTTATCAGGATACTTGGAACGAAATGCTTTGATCAACTTAGGGGCTTTAACATCGGTTTCGTTAACCCATTCGGCTTGTGAAGAGGGGAAATGTTTCCAGGCTACAAGATACTGGAGCTGACCCCTCCATTTACGAGAGTCCAGAATTTCTTTAACTTCAAAATGTTGTTCACCTTCAATCAGTATTGGTATGGGAGGGTCAGCCTGGATGGGTCTTAAATCAGAAGTATGTTCATGTTTTAACAAACTGACATGGAAAACCGGGTGACTTCATCGAAGAGTTTTTGGTAAGTTCAGCTGGACTGTTACAGGATTTATAATTCGTTCAATCGTGAAAGGATCAACATATTTAGGACCAAGCTTCTTTGACTTTTGAGTGGTTTGCAGGTATCTGGTGGACAAGAAAACTTTGTCACCTACTTTATATAATTTCTGTGGAGATCTTTTCTTGTCTGCAAACTTCTTATGAGCTTGATGGGCCTCATCTAATGCTTTACATGTTACTGGCCAGTTAAGTTGGAGTTGAGTTATCCATTCATCCAACGAATGGATGTTAGGCCTTTCACGAGGAAGTTCAGGTATGGGTACAAAATCTTGTCCCGAAGCTACTTTAAATGGAGTAAATCCAGTACTATGATGTACGGAGTTATTATATGCCACTTCAGCAAATGGTAATAATTCGGACCAGTTATCTTGTTGATAATTTATACAACATCTAAGATAATGTTCTAACACTGCGTTAGTCCTCTCACAGGCCCCATTGGTTTGGGGGTGGTGGGGGAAGCTTAAGCCCTGGGCGGAGCCTATCAATTTCAGGAACTCTTTCCAAAAATTTGAGGTAAACTGGACCCCTCTGTCAGAGATTATGTGTTCTGGAACGCCATGTAACCTAGAGATATGTGAAATAAACAGTTTAGCCAACGTCTTAGCAGATGGAATCTTGGAACAAGGTATGCAATGTACTTGTTTGGAAAATAAATCGGTTACCACCCAAATAATCTTGTTTCCACTGCTTTTGGGTAATTCTACTATAAAGTCCATAGAGATTTCCTTCCAGGGGGCTGTTGGTCTAGCTACATCTTGTAACAACCCTGCCGGTTTACCAGGAGGTCTCTTTGCCGAAGCACAAATTGGACAGCTAGCTACATAAGCTTCAATGTCCTTCTTCAAAGTAGGCCACCAGAATTGCTGCTTAACCAGGTGTAAGGTTTTCACAAATCCAAAGTGACCAGCTGCTTTAGAATCATGAGCTTGTTGTAGTATTTGGCCCCTCAGCACCTGTGGCACATACAACTTGGTCCCCACCCAAGTCAAACTATCTCTAACTATATAGTCATTCGAATGAGCCAGGAACCAATCATCAAGTTTTAAAACTTCTTTTAGTTGTTCGGTTAGGTCATTCGATAAATCCACTTCTTGTTTCTTCTTTCGGGCTCTGGTGATCACTGGGGCAGGTAGATGTTTGGTCGAAACAATTGGACTTATCACCTCCTGGCGAATACTATTATATTGGGGTAGTCTAGAGAAAGCATGAAGTTCTTCCCCCCTGGAATGTACTTCAGTGAGAAATTGAACCGCTTGAAATACTGGGCCAAGCGAACTTGTTTAGGGGACAGCTTCTGAGGCGTTTTTAAGGCTTCCAAATTTTTATGATCAGTCCATACCTCAAATGGATGTTTTGCTCCTTCCAGGAAATGTCTCCAGGTCAGTAAGGCCCAACGAACTGCAAAAGCTTCTTTTTCCCAGACGGCCCACCTTCTCTCGGTTTCAGACAGTTTACGGGAGGTATACACACAAGGTTGTAAGGTTCCTTTCTTGTTGATTTGAAGTAACACCGCTCCAACAGCCACATCACTCGCATCGGCTTGGATCATGAAAGGAGCCTACATATCCGGGTGCTTTAGCACTGGTTCTGAAGCAAACAGTCGTTTTAGCTTTTCAAAAGCTGCTTGGCACTCCATGAACCACTCCAAAGGCTTGCTCGGCCTTGGCTTCACCTCCCCTTTTGTTTTTAAGAGATTTGTGATGGGCATTGCTATCTTAGCAAAAGTCGGGATAAATTGCTGGTAAAAATTTGCAAATCCCAAGAAGCTTTGAAGTTGTTTTCTGGTACGTGGTGGAGCCCATTCCAATAGGGCACGCACTTTCTCTGGATCCATTTCTATGCCCTCAGATGAAATGCGATATCCCAAATAGTCAATTTTCTCTTGATGGAATTCACACTTGGATAGTTTAGCATACAACTTAGCGGCACACAGTTTCTGTAGAACCGACTGCACCAGTTTCACATGTTCATCCAGAGTTTCCGTGTAGATAAGGATATCATCAAGATAAACCAGAACCCCCCCTGTATCAATGTTCATGTAACACCTGATTGATCATCTGCATGAATACAGCTGGGGCCCCTTGTAAACCAAAAGGAAGAACATTGAATTGGAAGCAACCCATCCGGCAGTTAAAAGCGGTCTTCCACTCATCCCCTTCCTTAATTCGAATTCGGTAGTATGCTTCTCTCAAATCCAACTTTGTGAAAATCTTCCCCTTGGCTAGGTGGGCCAACATGTCCTTCATCAAAGGGAGGGGGTACATGTTTTCCACAGAAATGGTGTTCAAATTTCTGTAGTCCACCACCAAGCGTTTGGAGCCATCTTTCTTTTCACGGAACAACACTGGGGCCGCTACCCGGGGCCTAGCAAGTTGGATGAAACCATGTTCCAGATTTTTATCTATAAAGAATCTTAGCTCCTCTAATTCCTGTGGTGTCATTGAGTACAACTTCGGTTTCGGGAGCTTCACCCCAGGCAAAATTTCAATAGCACAGTCTGTTGACCAATGAGGCAGGAGCTCATCCGAGGTCTTCTCACTAAACACTTTCTTTAAATCCCAATACTCTTTTGGAATTTTCTCCTCCCCTTTCACGGGTTCGGTACCTGTGGAAGCTATTTCAATCGGAATCTGAAGCTTTGGCTGAAATCTCCCCTTTTTTTCCAGTTGCTGCTTGGTGCGTATGCGCAACGACCCCTTTCTCCAGTTAACCTGGGGGTTCCATTTCCGGAGCCAGGGCAATCCCAGTATTAATGGTTGCTCCATCCCAGGGACCACAATAAAGCACAGAGTCTCATCATGTTCTCCCATGATCATTTCTATAGGCTCCGTGATAAAACGTGCAGGACAATCTCCAGCCACTGATCCATCTAATTGGGCAAAGGAAATGGGCATCTTTAAAAGTTTTAGTTTTAAGTCCATTTTCTCCACTACTTCCGTGTTGATTATACACCTTGTGCACCCAGAATCTAATAGGGTAGCATTTCCCCTGAATTGGGTACCCTCAACTTCACTGGAATAGTTATAGGGCCCACGCTTGGACTTACCAGGAAGTCATCTTCCGAGTCGAAATCATCCTCCTCAGGGGTAACCAGGGTTTCTGACTCCTCTCCCATGGGAGGGGCGACCTCTACCGTCTCTTTTGACTTTAGTGCCACTTCGCGAGGCTTCGCTGGGGATTTTTCAGGTTTCTGCCCTTCTTTTGGCGCCTCCTTTGGTTTCAGCTTGACTTTGCAGTTCACAGCCCAGTAACCTTCCTTCCCGCATCAAAAACAGGCAGAGGGGTTGGGTCTTGCCACCGCTCCTCCCCTCTGAGGTTTGGGGACCTCTTGAGGATGTGGGGGGGAAGGCTTGCTCCACCCAGAACCTCCCCGCCATCTGCTTCGGGTTAAATCAATTTCCACTTCTTCTGCCAGCAAGTACCACATCTGCAAGTCATTTGGGTCTCTTCTATCAATGCATCTCTGGTACACATCTTCGCTTAAACCATCTTTAAATGCTTCTATCAGGGCTACCTGGGACCAGCCTCGGATATGACCTGCTAACTGTCTAAATTCTTGGGTATAATCAGCCACTGACCTCCACCCTTGATTTATGGTCTTCATCCTGATCCGGGCCTTGCGCTCTGCCAATGGGTCCTCAAATCAAGCTCGCAGTGCAGTCATGAACAGGTTATAATTCATCAACTGGGGAGCATTATCATGATGCAGGGTCACCATCCACTCTGCAGCTGTTCCCTCAGAGCCCTGGTAACACATCTCACTTTGGCTGCTTCTGAGGGAAAATCCTCCCCGTATTCTTCCATATAGCTCCAAACTTGGGCTAGGAAAAATCCCAAGGTTTTGGGATTTCCCCCGTATTTTACTTCTAACGGAGGCATCCTAGGAGCTATACGCCTTCTAGGAATTACACCTCCCACTGAGGGCTCCGGTGCTGCTGCTGGTTCGGATTGATTTATGGGAGAAGGGGCTGCTCTGCTTCTTCCAGCTGGGGCTACTCCCCCTTCCCCTTCATACCTTTGTGCAGCTTGGAGTTTTTCAAAGGCTTCATTAAGGAGTCTCCTGGTTTGATCCAGTGAGAGTTCTCTCTTTTCCCTCTCTTGCCATGGCTCTTCTTTTCCACGCCGGCGGGTGATTGTGATCCGGGGGGGGGGCTTCTCCAGATCTTTCCAGCCAACACCCACCGACCATCTGGGCTTCACAGCTGGATTCTCTTCCAGATTGAGCTCTACTAACAATTGGGCTTCCTGTACCAGCAAAGAATCTTGCCCTCCAATGGCTCCCAGATCTTCCTGGTCACTAGTTGAAGATGACATGATGTTCAGGCCCCATCGGAAGAAAATTGGGTGTTTTCTCCAGGTGGGCTGGTAGAGGGAAATTCAGAATAATGTCAGACAGTGCTCCATTCAAAATCCAAGAAAGAAATACTTAAGACTCTTTAATTTAGAGAAAAGTTATCTTTTACTGAAAGTGAAGTGGTAGCAACCAGAGAATTCTGAATCTGAGAAATTAGCCATGTAAATATACAAAGTGATAGAAGTGTTCCCACCCCCAATAGTTCAGATGAAACTTCCAATTAGAAATTGTGAATATGATCATGTGGGCATCTTCAGGTGAGGATGAGGCCTCTGTCCGTTGACCTTGGCATACTTTGATAACGGGTTGCAGTTGCGCAGAGAAAAGAAAGCTAAGCGAGAAATAGAAACCTAACTCTGATGTATGTTTCCCCCCCCTCATTTACACAACAGAAAAATGTAACACCTCCAGCTCACTTCCCAGACTCATCCCATCCTCCCCTCCCCCCATTTCTTATGACAGCCGAAAGATGCAAAGCGATAGTAGAAGATCTTAAAGGCTGACACATTGTTAATCACTTTTACTGATATACAACCCACATTCATTGTCTGAGTATGTACCTTTAGTACGTAAGGAACTCCTGAAGGATGTCTTAAGTTGTTGTTGTTAGTTGTGAAGTCATATCCAATCCACCAAAACCCCATGGACAACATTCCTCCAGGCTTTCCTGTTCTCTACCATCCCCCGAGTCCATTTAAGCTCACGTCAACTACTTCAGTGACTCTGTCCAGTCACCTCATTCTGTTGTCTCCTTCTTCTTCCACCCTCAATTGTTCCCAGCATTAGGCTTTTCTCCTCTGAGTCCTTCCTTCTTATGAGGTGGCCAAAGTATTTGAGTTTCATTTTCAGGATTTGATCTTCTAAAGAGCAATCAGGGTTGATCTCCTCTAGGAATGACTGGTTTGATCACCTTGCAGTCCAAGGGATTAACAAGTGTCTTCTCCAGCACCATCGTTCAAAGACCTCAATTCTTTGGTGCTCAACCTTCGTTATGGTCCAATTTTCACAGCCATATATTGCAATTGGGAATACCATAGCCTTGACTATATGTACTTTTGTTGGCAGGGTGATGTCTCTGCTTTTTACTATGCTGTCTAGATTTGACATAGCTTTCCTCCCCAGGAGCAAGTCTTTTAATTTCTTGGCTGTAGTCCCCATCTGCAGTGATCTTGGAGCCCAGGAAAATAAAATCTGTCACTCCCTCCATTTCTTTCCCATTTTTTTGCTTGGAATTGAGAGGGATGGATGAGAGAGATTTTCATTGTCTTAATGTTGAGTTTCAAGCCAATTTTTGCACTCTTCTTCTTCACCTGCATCAAGAGGCTCTTTAGTTCCTCTTCACTTTCTGCCAGCAGAGTGGTATCATCTGCATATCTGAGATTGTTATTTCTCCCAGCAATCTCCGCCTTTCTCATGATGTGCTCTGCATATAAGTTAAATAGGCAGGGTGACAGTATACAACATTGCCAAACTCCTTTCTCAATTTTGAACCGTCAGTGGTTCTGTGTCCTGTTCTCAAAGTTACTTCTTGACTTGCATATAGGTTTCTCAAGAGACAAATAATATAGTCTGTGCTCTGATCAAGGCTTCCTGAGACAGTAATTAAGCACATGCTTAGTCCAAACAACTCTTGTTTTATTTCAGTGCTGGGAATTATGTTCATTCCCAGCCCGTAATGAGTCCCAAACAGTACCTTGAGATAAGCACCCAACTTTATCTCCTTTGAATTGCTGCCAGCAACTAAAGTGCCAAATTAACTGTAAAAAACCAACTAAAGGACAAAGTCCACACAAAGCTTCAAGAGCTGAACAGAGTGAACGATTTAGCTTCCTGCAAAGGTTTCTCTATCTTTGCACTTCCTTTATACTTTATGGAAGGGGCAATCACCTCCAAGCCTTACTCCTGAGTCACCCCTTTTGTCTTAGCTGCTCTTGCCTTCTAGCAACTCCACGCAATGTGCACTGGGAACAGGCTCCCCTTGTTCCTCTGCCTCACTACTGCCAGACTCTGGAGGCTCCGGAGTCAGCACACTCCCAGATCGTCCTGGCTCCTTCTCTGCATCGGACACAGGACCCTCATCTGAATCCTCCCTAGACTCCTGGACTGCTTCCCCACTGTTCCATTCTGCTGCCATCTGCACAGGCTGCCATTGAACCACAACAGTATTGTTGGCAAGTCCACAACTTGCCACAATTTGTTGTGATTCACACAATCGAAGGCTTTAGCATAGTCAATGAAGCAGAAGTAGATGTTTTTCTGGAACTCCCTAGCTTTCTCCATGATTCAATGTATGTTGGCAATTTGATCTCTAGTTCCTCTGCCTCATCGAAACCCTGCCTATACTTCTGGTTGTTCTCAGTCGATATACTGCTGGAGTCGAGCTTGTAGTATTTTGATCATAACTTTGTTAACATGTGAAATGAGTGCAATGGTGCAGTAGTTTGAACATTCTTTGGCATTGCCTTTCTTTGGAATTGGAATATAAACTGACCTTTTCCAATCCTGTGGCCACTGTTGAGTTTTCCAAATTTGCTGGCAAATTGAATGTAGCACTTTTACTGCACTATCTTTTAAGATTTTGAATAGCTCAGCTTCAATACTGTTACCTCCACTAGCTTTGTTGTTGCTCAGACTTCCTAAGGCCCGTATCTTAAGTAGATGACTATAATTTTCTATTGCACCTACAGGAAGGAACATGTCCCAAATTTCCTTTGGAAGGAAAGGAAGCAGTTTCCATCTGAAGACCTTTTGCCATTTCTGCAACAATGGCAGAGAACAATTCCTTTTCATTGTTTCCCACTACTGGGAAGAAAAGAGAAGACAGAGACAAGCAGTTTTTTTTTTTTTTTGCACAATTCAATTCTTCAAATTATTGGTCAATGATGAATAGTTGAAGGAGAACACTCATATAAAAAGACACACTCTTTCACATTGCTGTACCAGGAAGCAAGAGGAATAAGATCTAAATACTTTTGGGGGAATACTTCAAGAAAAATGCTTCAGCCTTCCCTCACAGTTCTGAAAGAATATTTATAAGCTGGGTAGTTACAGCAAGTCTGGTGGCACAAGGGTGTCTGCAATGGGTTTTGAAATCAGAAAGTCTATGGTTTCATTGGCACACCCTAACCAGGTTATTTAAATTACCAGATTATTTACACTTCAGCCAGACATCAAGAAGAAGATTGAGGTAAATAATTTTGGAAGGCAAATTTTAAGGATTTTCATCTTCAGCAAAGCAATTCAGGCTGCTTCTGTCCCTCTAAATTAGTTCACTGAAGAGAATCTATGTCATTTTACATTGATGTAAAGGTGATATATAAGAGCAGAGAACAGGTTTTGAAAATCAGAAGTTAAGCTTTTCTTATTTCAGGTGAGAAATTCATATTCAATTTCAAATTTTATTTTTCAGACTCTATTACTATAATGGGTAATGGTAACATACCATGATTCACAGTTACCAAATATAAAATGAAGGTGCAAAACATGAATTTTGTAATGAAGTGCTATGAAATTCATACTTAGCCACAGTATACTTATAAACCGCAATAGCTGTAGAGAAACACAGCTGTGAGTTTCAAAGTCAGATACTGGCCAATGATTAATATTACAATTGTTTACACATAGAACAATGATGTTTATGTGACACAGTATTTGCCAATGCAGAACTCTTGCTTCAAATTACAGTCAATTAATCCCACAAGAGCTTTGCCTTATTTTTTGTTCACAGTCAAATTAATACTGATGGTAAGGGTTACAAAATTCCCAATATCAAATTACATTAATAAAAAACTCTTTGATCGCAACATTATGAATATCCTTTTCTTCATAATATAATCTTGGCACATACACCAAAATAAACATCTGACAGTAATAAAATCACATTATTGGTAAATAGTATTATTGCAGATTTTCATTGATAACTAAAATTTTAAACTTGACAATTAGGACCATCGGGAACAAATATGTTATCTGCTTGGAATAATTTAATGACAAATTGAGCTTTTTAAGTAAGTCTGCTTTTTGTAGAATTTAAGTTCAAGATGGCCAAAGTTTGCTTTTATGTTCCATTTTCATATTAACTTCAGATCAAATATTGAAACCTCAAAAAACATTAAACCAAAAATAAGCCAGATGTTTAAAATAATAATAATACTATAAAACTTATTATTAAATGGTATTATTATCATCACCACCACTTTTATTCATTAAACGTGAAACTCAGCCAACTGAACATTTACAAATATATCACAAATATCATTGTCTGGCACTGATGGTTGATAAGGATTTCTGCCAGCATTCTAGGTATCAACCATGTATCTGCTTAAAATGTATGATGTTCCAGGTAGCCCAAGTTTCTTTTGCAGTTACGCTGGTGTTATTGCAGGAAGTTACAATTTCTTGATGTATTTTATAAAATTCTTGGACATGGTACCAAGTGCCCCAATGACAATGGGTATCACTGTTACATGTTTCATCCATAATTGCATAGTTTTGATGGCCAGGTCATGATATTTTGTGATTTTTTTTCCAGTTCTTTTTCTTTGACTCTGGCATCTCCTGGTACGTAAAGCAATATCAATAAATTGTGCACTTTGGTTTTTGATAATTGTGATATCTGGATTATATTATTATTGTTGTTGTTGATGATGATGATGATGATGTTGTTATTGACAGTGTACACAGCAAACGAGATAACTATGCTGGATTTCGTATCACAAATCACTAGTCAAACACTTCCCAAGCATTTAGGACTGTGTGATGTATCGGCGGATTATGTGAACAGATCCCAGTAAGGTGGCCTTCTGCAGCTGAACAATGGTGATTTGGTCAGTGCCAACTGTTTTTAAGTGCTTGCCTAGGTCTTTAGGCATAGCACCCAGTGTGCCAAATACCACTGGAACCACCTGCACTGGTTTATGCCAGAGTCTCTGCAGTTCGATTCTCAAGTCCTGCTATCTGGTGATTTTTTTCAAGTTGTTTCTCATCAATTCTGCTGTCACCAGGTAAGTCAATGTCAATGATCCACACTTTTTTCTTCTCCACAATCATGATATCCGAGATGCTGTGTTCCAAAACTTTGTCAGTCTGTATTCAGAAGTCCCATAGTAGTTTTGCATGCTCATTTTTGACCACTTTTTCAAGCTTATGATCCCACCAGTTCTTTGCTACAGGCAGATGGTAGGTGTGACCCAAGTTCTAGTGGACCATAAGCAACTGTGTTGTGATGTTGTTTGTTTGTAGTCAGTCTGAGCAATTGTCTTGCAACAGATCAGTATGTGATCAATATTTATTTATTAGAACTGCTTTAAGCAACTGAATCATCAGAGCCTCAACAGGTGGCCAACATAGGAATTGAGGCTACCTTTATATGGGAAACAAAAAATAGATCTTCCAGGGACAGCCTGTAGAACAGATCATGAATTATTACTGTCAAATACAGAAGTTAAACTTAGGACAATTAAAGAAAGCAAATGTGCCACCAAAATCTGACATCATAAAAAGAATAGAAGAATGTTTCACCAAATTCCTCTTCACATTTTTTTTCAGATTATAGATTTTTTTATTCTGCCTTTTGAATCTTTTTGTATTAATTATGTCCAATTAAAGGTGTGTGTGGGGGGGGGGGGGCTGATGTCAAGAATGCATGGCCAGCAAACATTCCTTCAATGGAAAGAACAGATTTAGCATACAACTCATGCAAAAAGTGTGCCACAGGACCTATGGGAATAGATAAGAATCACTTGGGATAGGAATGGGGAGAGGAAGAAGGCCAATCTTCAAAAAATAATCAAGTGGATTTCACATAAACTTAATACATAGAGGGAAATGGAGGATAAAAGCCCCAGGCAAAAACAAAACAAAAGTAACCCTGAAACAACTAAAAACAGATTTGTAACATCAAGCAAAAAAGGAAGTTAAGATATCTTTGTTTTACTAACAATATGACCTTTGTAATACATCTCACAATGTAGCAAATATTAAGACCAATGCATGTATAGAATGCCTGGTTATCCTTCTAAGGAACTTTTCAAGAGCAAGTTGCTATATGAACTGAGGCACAAATTATTCTACGAAGCCTTTGCATGAAGAAGTTGATATATAAGCTGAATTTGGAAACACCAAAAGAATTACAATATGGAAGAGAGGGAAAACATGGTACTGTCTTCATTGTATAGCATGTATAAAATATACATATGTACAATATATATAGAAAATATATTGTAGGAATGGCAGAAGTAGAACATGATAACTGAAATCATGTGTGCTCATGCCATGTATCCTGACCCATTTGACTTGTGGACTGCTTTCCTGGACTTCATGTGTGCTCATTGAACTTGGTTACCCAGTGACTCTTGTTGAGTTCAGAATCCAAATCCGCACAATGGGGGTGCTTTCTGAGGACTTGTTGTGGAGGTGTTAAATAAATACCTGTGAAACACTTGCTGTACATATGTGTGTATGAAGGGAGCAAGTCAATAGAATGAGCTGCATTATTTGCCAATCTCCCTCAGGTCCAATTCAAGGTGGTAGCTTTGATCTGTTAAAGATCCTCATGGCATGGGACCAAGTTATTTGACTGACCACCTTTCCTAAATTACATCTGCCCAGCCTATCAAATCTGACAGAAGAGGCATGCTGTGAGAACAATACTTCCTGTGTCTCAGGAGGTGGTCCTTCTCTGCCATAGCACCCACCTATCATCCAGCTGAGTAACACCATCAGTGTTATTAAGTAGTTACTGTATATGAATAGTAGTATACATACTGTATATGTGCAGTAGTTACTGTACATAAGCAAGGAGGAAACTCCATGCTCACTAGTACTGATATTACCTGATTAGCTAATGAAACATTTGGAAGCAAACAATCAAGCTTACAGATCACCAAGAATTCCAGACTTCAGCTCAGAGCTATGTATTTATTTATATTTGATTTTGTATTTATAATGATTTTTATATGTTTATCTTTTTATATCTTTGTTATACACCACCCAGTCATTTTTTATGAGATAGGTCACCAACCTAAAGGCCACATGTCTGGGAGAAAATCCATGTGTACAAGGCTTTATGAAATGTTAACAGTGTCAGGATTAAACAAATTTTGGAGGGTACAGTGTTCCAAAGGGGAGAGACTGTAACACAAAGAGTCTGCTTTTTGGATCCCACTCAACCATTCTTTAACAAGAATGATACAGAAGATAATCGGACTGCATGCCACAAAAAAAATGTAAGTGGTAAAAAGCATCTTCAATTGAACATGGAAGTGAACTGGGAGTTGAAAAGCTTACAGAGTAATGGCAGAATACAGGCATATCGAGGCATGCATTCTGCCTCAGCTTCTTAGTGGTCTCCAATGGCAGTCCCATGTAGAATTCAATTGGGAGGTAACCAAAGCATAGATGACTATGAGTAATATATGCCACTATAGGAAAATATATAACTGACACACAAAGCAATTTTATGCAAAGGCCCACCTTTAGAACTGTTCGGAAAAAAGGAGCCACAAATCCAAGAGAAAGTCACAAACTGCACACTTTTCTGGGCAGGGTGGCACAAAAGTACTATTAATTTCATTGTTCGTATCTCTATAACACAAAAAGGGCATTGTCTTACCTGAATGCCTTTTCTCAGCACATCGATGGAGAATGATGTATTTATTGCTGTTCCTCCAGACAAAGTTTCCATAGATAGCAACAGTAACATTTGTAATACAGTGGTACTTCAGTACTCATCATTAATTAGTTCTGGGAGGTGCAATGGATACCAAAAGCAATGAGTACCAAACAGATTTTTCCTCATAGGAAATAATAAATAAACAAGGCAGCTGACACTGATAAGTTTTAGCTTGTGCGCTGAGAACCAAACAAACGATGAGTACCAAGACAATTTTTTTTGCATATCAAATTTGATGCATTTCAAAGCAGTTGAAAATAGGTTTCTATTTTTTTATTTTCTATTTTTCATGCAGGCTATTTCAGAACTAGGCACAGTACATTGCATTAAATAATAAAATAAAATTCAAAAATTAGCATTAATGCTCTATAATTCAATTTAAATCTTAACTAATAAATAGAAATTAAAGACATTTTTAAAAAATATCTGAAGTCTAGGTCTGAAATATGAGATATTTTTTCATGAAGTTAAAGCTATTCACAAGTAAGCTGATATTAAGTGAGCATTATTTAAAAGAGAAGTTTCTATTTGCAGTGCAATTTACTAAAGTTAATGGCAAAATATATATTACAGTATAGTACAGTATAGTTAAGTAACATAGTGTCCTTTAAATTGTTGTACAGGTAACAATACAGGAACAAGCTATGGACTATGCTAGCTGATACGAGTAAGTTTCTAAAATACTTGAAGGACATGACTTAATCCCACTTAATTTAGCTTTATTATTGACCAGCACACTAAAGCAAATTTTAAATCTGCAGGTATCTATTCATATTTATACGCACACACTCCTCTAATTATCTGCAAATATTTGACATCGCTGTAATACCAATCTTGGTTATGTCATATTTTTTCTGTTTAAAGACATATTAAATTTGTTTTTCCTTCCATATTTGATTTTAAATGCTCCTGTACTTTGAAAGTGTAAAATATTAACTAAACTTTATGTTTTGATTCAGTTAATCCAGAAAAATAAAAAATGATATATGGCTGTAAAGGAATTAAAGATGGATTGTTATTGTAAAATAAGCAGTAAAATTTCCTTTCTTTCTCTCTCTTTCTCTTATCTTTTGCCTTCACATCTCTTTTATCTCTAGTTTGTGAAATGTTGCTTCCCATGAAAGAGTAATAGATATGAATATATTAGCTAAAGACAGATATTCAATTTCATTTCTACCTTGCCTGCTCAAAATACAGGTTTGACATTAAAACAGAAAATTAAACATGCCTAGTGATGTTTTCCAGGAACAGTTGGTTGTTTTCTGCTTCTTTATTCCAAAGTAAATGAAGTTGTGGGTCTGGCTTAAGGTGGCATGGTGTGTGATCCTTCACATTTCAGAAAAATGTCAGGGCTGCATAGCAAAAAGTGGGTCTAAAAGCAACATTAAATTTGAATTTAGCTTCATTTCCATCGAATTAAAATTATACTCTTTGCTATATATTCAGTTCTTTTATTCTTTTATTAAAAATATGTCACAACAAGATTTAGAAGTCCCTGAATGCCAACCAGGCTGGGGTTTGAAATTTACACCTTTATTGACTACAGGCAATTCTCATTCACAAACGGCAGCTGACAGAGAAAAAGCATGAAAACATGTTGAATAAAGTTAATCAGACTTAATATAGAAAACATTTGCATTTGAAAAGTGACAGACATGGTCTTATTGAATATATTATTTTAATATATTATTATTTGTGATATTAAGAAAGCAACAGCAGGATTCAAAATTGTGAATTTTGTTTCGGGCGTACATTTCAATCCTTGGAGCTCTATAAGCTTGGTTGTTTGCTTCCAAATGTTTCATTACCCAATCAGCGATTTGTAATAAAACATTCACAGCAAACTAAATTGGCATGAGTAGAAACAGGGAGAAGAATAAGTCAGGAAATTGTCACCCTGTAAACCAAACAGTTTATATATCCTGAATATATATAACAAGGAGAGGACAGTTTACATGCCAATATGGTAGAAAGGGATAAATGATAAGAATGTCATCCAGATGTATTAGCAAAAATCTTCCAACATCATGCTATAATTTACATTGTGTCTGCCTTTTCCTTTGTTTGTCGCTGAAAAAGTAGTAGTTCAAAGATATACAGCTAGTCCTCGACTTATGATAATTGAACCCAAAATTTCTGTTGTTAAGTGAGACATTTAGGTAGGTTTTGCCCCATTTTACAACCTTTCTTGCCACAGTTTTTAAGAGAATCACCGCAGTTGGTAAGATAGTAATATGTAAAGATGCTAAAGTGAATCTGGCTTCCTCTTTGACTTTGCTTGTCAGAAGGTCACAAAAGGTAATTACATGACCCTGAGACACAGCAAGTCATAAATATGAACCAGTTCACAAGCATCTGAATGTTGATTACATGATCATGGGAAACTGCAAAGGTCATATCTATGAAAAACAGTTATAAGTCACATTTTCCAGTGCCTTTGTAACTTTGAATAGGCACTAAATGAACTGTTGTAAGTTGAGGACTAACTGTATAAGTACTTCTTTGCCCAGGGCTGCCCAGCAAGCTGTTAATGCTTTGCTGGAAAAACAGTGTACATGCCTAATACATGTATGTTGTATCTTTAAAGTGATTTTATTGTTTTAGGTAAGCCAGGTTTTGACCACAACAGTTTGGTCCTATGACTTGAATGAGAGAGGAGGCAGTAAACCATTTGTAGAATATTCCTGGGTTACAACCATATTTAGCAGGGTTGTTGTTTCTGTCATTCCAATACCTAATTCTTTGCAAGTCTCCAACTGGATATTCTGAATTTGCACAGGATTTCACCAGGTGTCTATTTCTAAATGCATAAGTGCAAAAAAAAATAAAAAATGGGACACTAAGGTTTATATGTGCACTTTGGGACTGAAGAACTGGATTTTATTAAATAACCATTATATAGAAGTTATGATTTTGTTCAAATCTTTGGATTCTATTAAGTAACCATCATCTAGAAGCTATAATTTCATTCAAGATTTGCTTGCATGTTATATTTTTCAACAACTACACTATAAGGAAGTTTTCAGTTAAGACTGTTACCCAAGATACAATTTTTACACAGTGTCGAGTTTCTTCATCTTTTATTTAAAATATTTATTTAGTGATTTAAGGTTAACAAAATAAGAATACTATACCATGTAACAATAAAATAAAACCTCTATTGGTATGAAAAAAAAATCAAGCAATGAAACACTTGGTGGGAAATGATTTAATCTTTTTCAGTTTGAAATAGCTTAAGTACAGATCAGATATTTGTTTCTTTATATTTGTTTCTAAAGAAAATGAAATCCACAACATTTAGCTTCTATTTAAGTTTAACAAAGAGAAAATCTATTGCATTGCTTCCATTTTATTTCTATCTAAAGAACCTGTGGAATGAGGAAACTGCTATTATAATAGTTGCAGAAGACCTTTAGAATTCATCCTTGCTTTGAAGTTCTCCCCGCTATTTGATCTAGAGGTGAATAATTGCCAACCTGCTTCACTGATAAGGTAGACAGAGTGTTTATGTTTGAGCAAGAATGTGAGACACAAAGAAAGAAATTAGTGATTTTACCTGAAACATGGCAAGAGTTTTTCATGTCATTTTAAGACTTCTTACACCTATTTTTTTTTATAGACTATTCAAATAGTCTGTTGACCAATGCTTAAAATTAAGATACAGCCTTCCTCCTGATTTGGTTTTACATTTAGATTTTTTAAAGATACTTTTTTAAAAGGAACCACAACAATTATGAATAATGTAAAGAGGCTGAAAGAGAGATGAAACAGCACTTAAATGAAAAAAAAATGAATGTCAACAGAAATATTAATATCTTTAAAAGGCTTGATCATGGGAAAAATTGTTACATAAAGGTAACTGGAAAACATGAGACCATACTAGTTTGATTGATTATATTTAAGCATTTATAAAATAAAATACAGGTAGTCCTCAACTTACAACAATTTGTTTACTGAAAGTTCAAAGTTACAACAGCACTGAGATAGTGATTTATGATAGTTTTTCATACTTAACGAACATTGTAGCATCCCCATGGTCATATGATCAAAATTCTGATGCCAGGCAACTGACTCATATTTATGACAGTTGCTGTGTCCTGCAGTCATGTGATTATCTTTTGCGACCTTCTCACATACAAAGTCAATGGGAAAGCTGGATTCACTTAACAACCTTCTTATTAACTTAATAACTGCTGTGATTCACTTAACAAAAGTGGCAAGAAAAGTTGTAAAATGGGACAAAACTCACTAAACAAATGCCTCATTTAACAATAGAAATGTTGAGCTCAATTGTGGTCATAGGTTGAGGACTACCTGAAGTTAGTTGCAGATGACACCAAGCTGGCAAGAATAGCCAACATTCCAGAAGATAGGCTGAAGATACAGAAGGGTCTTGACAGATTTGAATATTGAGCACTATCAAAAATAATAAAATTCAACTGTAAAAAAATAAGGTTCTACATTTAGGCAAGAAAAATCAAATGCACAGGCACAGTATATGTGGTACCTTGCTCAATGGTAGTAACTGTGAGAGGGATCTTGGAGTCCTAGTGGACAACCATTTAAATATGAGCCAGCAGTGTGGAAAAGCTGCCAAAAAAGCCAACACAGTTCTAGGTTGCATAAACAGAGGGATAGGATAAAGATTATGTGAAGTGTTAATACTATTTTATAATGCCTTGGTAAGGCCACACTTGGAGTACTACATTCAGTTGTGGTTGCCATGATGTAAAAAGGATGTTGAAACTCTAGAAAGAGTGCAAAGAAGAAGAACAAAGATGATTAGGGGACTGGAGGCTAAAACATATGAAGAACGGTTGCAGGAACTGGGTGTGTCTAGTTTAATGAAAAGAAGGACTAGGAGAAACATGATAGCAGTGTTCCAATATCTCAGGGCCTGCCACAAAGAAGAAAGAGTCAAGCTATTTTCCAAAGCACCTGAGGGCAGGACAAGAAGCAGTGGGTGGAAACTAGGGGTGGGATTCAAAAATCCCAGCAATCAGTTTGCTGCCCAGTTGCTGGGTGGGTGTGGTCATGGTGGGTGTAGCCTATCGAAACTTCCAGTTTCCTGCTTCTGGTGGGTCTCCAGAACCTGGGGGAGGCTGTTTTTACCCTCCCAAGGGTTCGGAGGCTTCCCCCGGCCTTTGAGAGGGTGAAAATGGCTTTCCCTGGGCTCTGGAGGCCCACTGGAAGCCAGAAACAGGCCCATTTTTCCCCTTCCCAGAGCCTCTGCATGGACCCTGCACTTACCTGCCTCGAGTGGAGACTCCTGGGAGGGGAGGGGAGGAGTGGGCAGGGCCATCTGGTTGGTTGAAATACCAGTTTGGCGAACAGATATAACTTTAACATCCGATTCTCCCGAAACAGTCCAAACCAGTAGAATCCCACCCCTCGTGAAAACTAATCACAGAGAAAAGCAACTTAGAACTAAGGAGAAATTTTCCGACAGCTAGAACAATTAATTAGTGGAACAACTTGCCTCCAGAAGTTGTGAATGCACCAACGCTGGAAGTTTTTAAAAAGATGTTGGATAACAATTTGTCTGAAGTGATGTAAGCTTTCCTGCCTAAGCAGGGGGTTGGACTAGAAGACCTCCAAGGTCCCTTCTAACTCTTATTCTATTCTATTCTATTCTATTCTAGTCTAGTTTGTCAAAGAAAAAAAACTTCTTCCAAAAATCAAGTTATTGTCAGTGAAAATGAAAAGTACATTAAAGATAAATTCTAAACTTTTTTTTTCTATGCCAGTGCCAATTTCAACATGATCTATATAAATATGTAAATTATGAAACAAGTGCTAATATAGTTCTATTATATTACTAAAAATTATATGTTACATCCATAAAAACAGGACTATTTGTTTAATTATCTTTCCTAGTTATCATATAATTTAAGATGCAGGCAGCCTACATTTCCTTTTTAAAAGTTAATTGTTAAGATTTACATCAAAGCTTGATAAAGTTTAACAATATTCAAGCATTTGTAATTTGATTAACATTAGTATAATTTTACAATCCTTTAAAATTCTATGTATATAAAGACACTGACTATAACTGAAGACATTATGCTTTTAAATCTTTCAGCTATAATGTCTATTTTTAATCCTACCTGATGCTTTAAATTCCTTTTATCCACTGTTATCTACTTTAAAGGGCTCAGACTCTGCAGGAATCTTTTAAGATCTATGACCTATTGTTTATGAACTATATACATGACTGTTTAATGTCTTAAAACATCTAGAGATGAAATTGAGCCAACATACACTTTGACTGTATTTGTCAAGATACTGGACAGGCTAACTGACACTATAAAAATATATTCAGGTTCAAGAAAATTTCAGTACAAAATATAAAATTGAAACATACAACAAACAATGGCTGCAAAATAGGGATCACAGACTTTCCTTTAGAAATCATTGTGACTAATTAGTTTTACATATAATCAAAAGGCCAACATAATTCATCACTATCATTTATTTATTTTATAAGTTGTTAAACTCAAAGTTTTTGGGACCTAAAAAATTCTGTTTCATAATAAATATATTCCTAGAAATTTCACTTATTCTGAATCAAGAATTAAAACATTTCATTACAAACAGTTGTAATACAAGAAGCATAGGGATAGAAAGCAAGTAGCTGATTTTTCCCCACTGTAAACTGTATCTTCAGAATAAGGGTATAGAAGCACATTTTCTCGTTTCATCCACTTTTATCTAAAGCTCATGCCCTTTGGAAAAAAATAGAAGATTTTAAGATAGCTGTTCTTGAACAAAGAAACAAAAAAGACCTGTTTTTTATGCAGAATAAGACACTCTCAATTTAATATTATTTTCAAGAATTAAACAGTGACCAAAGACCGCTATGTCTATTTGTATGAATCCGTTCACTCATGTACAAAAGTTGCGTCCACCACCGTTTCATTCTCAGCATTTTGTATAATTTGTACTCTAATACCATTACATTCAATTGTCTTAGCATAGATATAGAAATATAATTATTTTCTCACGCATTTCATGCATTTTTGATTTGTTCATGAATTGCAGCACGTATCTCACTGGCTCAATTTTGGAAATCGCCTAATTTACCACCAATACTATTATTCGAAAAATTTGTGAATGTGTAGAAATGGAAAAACTCACACTAAAATTTAAAGGAAAAGAGGACGCAGAATTTTACTCGACCTGGAATAAGTGGTATGATTGGCTAGAACGTAAAAAAAATGAAAAGGGGAATCAAGGGGGGGGGAAATAAACTTATGAAACAGATTACGATACATACAAAAACAAACAGGAATCGTTAATGTCAGTCTTAGACTCTCTCGTACTTTAAACAATCAATACAAGGTCATTGGTAAAAATAAATAAGTATAATCCAACAATAAATATCAACAACAGAACATTATGTTTGATAGAACATAAATAACAGAGAACCCATAGAAGTAAGAAATAACTGCCACATAATATAATTTAGGAAATATTTAACTCACTGTCAAATGTATTAAAGGAAAGTTTAATTAGTTTTACCACAGAGATTATGGTAATGTTTGTCTGTATGAATCTTTGTTTTTTGAGTCTGTATATTTTATTTTTTTTGTATCCAATAAAGTTGATAAATTAAAAAAAAGAAACAAACAAGCTCATGCCAAATGATCTATTTGTTCTTTATATTATGCATTTTGAAAAATAAATAAGAAAAAATATGAAATAAATCACATGACAAATAGAAAAATCAAGTACTTATAATGAAATACAGGTGGATAAACAGCAATACTGAGGGGTATTGTAAAACTAATGTATTGCACTATAGCATAAAAAACCTGACATTGCGAAATATTTCCTATCAGTTTTCTACTCAAGGTTCAAATGTGCCTCTGAACATTAAGCTAAAAGTGTGTATGTTAAAAAAAAATCTGTCTTAACTGAAGGCAGCAAACATACATAATATTCCTTCCTCATCTGACTTTCCTCACAACAACACTGTGAGATGGATTGGCCTAAGAAAGAATGACAGGCCCAAAGTCAGCCAGCTAGCCTTTCATGCTTAACATGGGACTACAATTCATAGTTTTCTAGTTTCTATACCACCACCACACTAAAAAGTACTAGGTTAATAGATTGAAAGAAACACGAAAACCTATGAAGAATAAAAAATATATCACATCAATATTGCAAGCTATATATAAAATCAAATATTAAATCTACACATAAGAAAGTGCAGTGATTCACATGGTTAGAATGATGGGTTAACAATCTGCAAGCCTGTATTCGAGATCTGTATTCGAGATTGTTGTGGTGGAATGAGCTACCATCATTTGCTCCAACTCCTGCAGATCTAGAAGCTTCAAAAGGGTGCAAATGTGAGTAGATAAATAGGTACCACTTCAGTGGGCTCATTAATGAGTACATGAAAGGAGCTCTCAACTTGATCTCCTTTGAGTAGCAGTGATGTCAGCAGTTAATCCTTTCAACCCAAAAGCACCTCACTGCTTCCAACTTGATGATGAAAAAAATTCTATTTTTAAAGTGGTACAATTCTGTGTATAAAACTACTGTGTATTTCTTCTTTAGTATGCTAAATTTTTGGATTTTAGCTTCAAATTAAATATCCCAAGTAAAACTGGGTTAACTTTTTGTCAGTTTTTATTTGTTACTGTTTTATTTTAAAAGCCACTAAAAATGTCACTTTGACCCTAAACACTGAAAAATTTTATTCAAAAACTAGCAAAAATGTTTTGGACCCTTCCTTCATTAATTGTTCATGGAATAAATGTATTTTCCATTCTCATTCAAAAAGATTGCTAATAAAAAAAGAGAAATATTTCTTTTAAGGAGTCCTGAAAGACAAGTGATGTACAAATAAATATTACTTAGCATAAAATAATTGCAGTATTCGAACTTTAAGTAAAACTTAGGAAAATTGCATTTTGGAAATAAAACTGAAATTGAGTAATAGAGCATTTGTTATCCAATAGGAGATCCAGATAAGTTTTATCAATAATATAAAATATCCTTTCCGTGAGATTGCCTCTGTTTGATGAAGGAATTTAATAATTACAAATGCCTGAGAGCAATGTTGAAAGGATCCTGAACCTCTCTGTAGGATTATCCTTGATGATAAGGTCAAAAGAGAAGAGGTAAAACGAAGGGTAATCCTCATAGAGTGAGGCAGGGACAGTCTCTGTAGGTTTGAAGGGAGCCAATTCACTAGGACATGAAACTCCAAAATCAAATCCAAAGAAAGAGAATGACAAACCCTTTGTATTATTGCACATGAGCATGGCTGAAGTAGTTATGTAATTCTAGTTCCATATATTGCAACTTTCCAGGCCAGAAGGCATTTATTTCTCTTGCTACTGAGAAAGAATATTCAACTTTTGTAAGAAAATCTAATAGGGATCACACGGCACCAACAAAACAATAAACTATTTGACAGTTGACGCCAATACTATAAGTTTCTTGTTTTACAAAAACAACTGAATATTGAATGGAAGAAGCATAAACTACAAAACAAGACAAAAACATCTCATAACCTACCTAAAGTCATGACATCATAATGAAGCATATTATAAGAGATGTTTTGGGAAAAAATAAAGCTAGGTAGGAAAGAATCTTTTAAAACCAGATTATCACATTATATATAATTCAGGACATGAGGCCATATGAAAGAATAGAAAGCTCTTGAGACTGTATTAAAATCCTAACTATAATAGCAATAGCACCTAAGACTTATATATCACTTTACAGTACTTTACAGAGTTAACATATTGATCCCAACAGTTTGGGTCTGCATTTTTCCCACCTTGGAAGGATGGAATGCTGAGTCAACCTTTGAGCCTGGTGAGATTTGAACTACCAAATTGCTGGCAGCTGGTAACTGGCAATCAGCAAAATAGCCTACTGTACTGCACTCTAACCATTGCGCCACGGTGGCTCATGATGCAATAAATATCAAGGAAGATATTTTAATCAAGAATGCAATAAATACAAGAAAATAATAGAAAAAAATGAAATATGATTTCAGAAAAGTGACAGGAGAATTTATAGTTAACTTAAGGCCCTGTCACACTGGCCGACGGATGCAAAACGTTTGTAAAAAGGACACAGCGGACGAGAAAAATGTTCCATCCGTTGTTATCTGCTCTCAAAAGGGGCAAAAATTTGCATAACCAGAGCGGACAACACAGAAAGGAATGGACGGGGGGAGGACGCAGGGCGGATGGAAAGCGGATGCTCCACGGAAGCCTAGCAGATGGAAGCGGATAAGAGCGGATGGCACATCTGCAAGGCTTCCAGGGGACCGCAGCAAAGTGGACGCGGAACGGAAAGAGCGGATGCCGAGCGGATGAAGCAGATACACAGCGGATGCCGAGCGGATGAAGTGGATGCAGAGCGGAAGGCTAGCGGATACCTAGTGGAAGCCTAGCGGATACCTAGCGTTCACTGCGCATGCGGGGAGGATGCATTGCATCAGCCCCGCGGATATAAAGGGAAGCAGTTCCCAAGCAGGTCATCATTCAGAGGAAAGACCTGCTTCCAGACACATCGACTGCCTTGCCAGTCTGCCCTGCCTGCCTGCCTGCCTGCCTGCCAGCCTTGCTGCCTGCCTGCCTGCCAGCCTTGCTGCCAGCCTGCCTGCCAACCTGCCTTCCAGCCTTGCTGCCTGCCAGCAAGCCTTGATGCCAGCCTGCCTGCCAGTCTTCCTGCCAGTGCCAGCCAGCAGCCCCACAACCATGGAGAAGAAGAGAAAGCCTCAGCCATCTGCTGCCAGCCCTGGCAAGAGGGACAGGGCCATCCTCCCACCCCCTGGTCCTCACTCTGCTTCTGCTGGGGCTTCTGTAGCACGGGCTCGCTCTTCTGGGGCTGGGGCTTCTGTTGCTTCTGGAGGAGCTGATGCTGCTGCTTCTGGCGGTGGTGCTTCTGCTCGTGCTTACTCTGTTGATGCTGCTTCTGGCGGTGGTGCTTCTGCTGATGCTGCTTCTGGAGGAGCTGCTGATGCTGCTTATGGCGGTGGTGCATCTGCTGGTGCTTACTCTGCTGAAGCTGCTTCTGGCGGTGGTGCTTCTGCTGGTGCTTACTCTGCTGAAGCTGCTCCTGGTCCTGCTGGTCCTGCTGGTCCTGCTCGTACTCCTGGTCCTGCTGGTCCTGCTCGTGCTCCTGGTCCTGCTGGCGCTGCTGCTGCTGCTGATCCTGGTCCTGCTGGTGTTGCTGCTGCTGGTGGAGTGGAGGAACAGCCCCTACAACCTGGAAGCCCCTCTGATGAGGACCCATGTGGTCCTGTCAAAGGGAGGAAGAGGCATATGCGAGAACGGGAGAGGAGGCAATACTCCATCGAAGAGGAACATGAGGATGAGGTGCTGGAGTGGCTGAGAGAGAATGACCATCTATGGCGGAAGGGACACAGGCTCTACAGGGACACCAAAAGGAAGCAGGCTGCTTGGATAGAGAAGGCGGAGAGCCTGGGCTAAACTTCGGAGGTGCTCCTCGGCTGGTGGAAGCACATGCACACCTGGTACGGGAAGCTGCACCTCAAGAAATCTGGCCAGGCCGCGGTCAAGCTGACAGACAGAGAGACCTACGTGATGGCCAAGTGCAGCTTCCTGGAGAGTGAGATCCGCCACATAGGAGCAGCCCCTCTCACAACCCTCTCTCTCAGGCAGCCTGCTGAGAACCAGTCCTCTTCCGGCCAAGAGTCAGCTCCTGTCTCCAGGCAGGAGCGTGCCACGACGGAGAACCCGCGGACAGCTGTTCTAATCGTGGTGGAGCGTGTGGAGGACTCCCTGGCACAGTGGGAGAAAGGAGATGGCACTTTCACCACAGTCCTACCCGCATCCACCCCCAGCTCCACCTCCACAGAAAGGCAGAGAGCCAGACAGGAGGCGCAGAGCCACACTGTCCTGCTGGAGATAAGAGACAACATCAGGAGCAGCATAGATATCCTCTCTCAGCTGGTCCACACTGACTCATCCTCCAACCACAAGCCCTTCCTCACCTATGTCAACCAGACCCTCACGGACATGGCGGAACCCCAGTACCAGGTGGTGAAGGACAGGATCACCGATCTGCTTCACAACCCTCCAGATCCAGATGAACTTGCTCCCACCCAGTCCAGGTCTGCTTCTCCACCCCAGGTGATGTCCCTCCCATTCCAAGGCTTCCCACAGGCCCTCATCTACCAGGGCTATGGCTACCAGGAGGTCCAGCAGCACAGGCAGCAGCCCTTCCCAGTCCAGGCACAGAATCATTGGATGACACCATTGCCACCGGTTCCACTGATGCCACCGATGCCACCCATGACACTGATGCCACCAACGCCACCTACACCACCGATGCTAATGCCACCGTCATCGATGCCACCCACGCCAGTCCTCACACAGCTGCAGACCAGACAGTCCCACTACACTGCTCCTTCCTCCACCCCACAGCCAAGCCCGGCCTCAGTACATCTGTCGTCGGTACTGGGGCTGACACCCCATGGCATGGAGGAAGGACCTCTCAACATCACGGGGCTGAGCCAGCTGTCTGAGAGTTTCCTCAACACACCATCACCTGTTGTCCTCTCGGGGCCAGGCACCCCAGTGGTGCTTCAGACCAGCACTCCAGCAGCACCCACCTCGACAGCACCTGGACCCTTCACCCCTGAGACTGGGCACACCTCTGAGTGACAGAGAAGAGTGCCAGAGACTGGGTGGCTACCTGTAGACTTTATTTGGACACTTGACTTGGGTCATTTTTCTTTTACAGCTTGTTATTAATAAAGTTTATCTTTGCTTCACACACTTGCTTCATTTATTTTTTTCAATAAAGTCTTGGTGGAAACTTTTAGAAATGGTTTAAGCCTTTGCATGCTTGTGGGATGGGTAAGAATAGCAGTGGGGTGGGCAGGGATACCTTTGGGATGGGTTAAGATAGCTGTGGGATGGGAAGGGATACCTGTGGGATGGGTTAGGATATCTGTGGAATGGGTTAACATTGCTGTAGGATTGGTTGAGATAACTGTGGGGATAGATAAACCTCCAGTGCAAGCATAGTGGAACTGTATGGTCCACCCTCCCAGGTGCCACACCTATGGCCCTTCAGTATATTATATTAATAATATACTAATTAGTATATTATACTAATATAATCATTGATCCACACATGTCAACATAAACACAACTCTTTATTAAATGCCCTGTTCATTGTAGGCCCACCCAACATACATGGCCCAATCTCATCAGTGTGATGAGACAGGCTGAAGGAAGCATCCATTAAGCATCTACCATCCTGTCTTGCCACTCCACTGCTCCAGCTGGGGAGTTGCACCAGTGTTTCAGGAGGTTGCGCTGCTTCTTCCCTTCACGTGAGGCTCTGTTGGGGCCTTGCACATCCTCAGTGTCTATCAGATTTTGCCGTTGCCTCCATTCCCCAGGCTCCATGTCCCCATTGCCTTGTTGGAGGTCCACAAGCCTGTTTTGCAACACTGGGTATTGGGTGCGCATGAGATTGTGCAGGATGCAGCAAGCTTCCACGATCCTCCTCACGGTCTCTGGGCGATGCTGCATGGTGGTGAGAAGTACCTGGAACCTGTTGGCCAGGATGTCAAAGGCGTTCTCCACCACCCGCCTTGCCCTGGACAGTCTGCAGTTGAAGATCCTCTCTTCACGGGTGAGGAGTCTGGAACTGTAGGGCTTCATGAGGTAGGTTCTGAGGGAGAAGGCAGCATCTCCTATGATGAAGTAGGGCACATCTTGTGTGTCGTTGGGCAGGGGGTCTGGATCTGGGAAGCCCATGATGAGGTTCCTCCTTGAGGTCACTGGCGTTGTGTACCTGGGCATCTGAAGCTGACCCATTGCCTGAAGCATCGATGTACATGAACTTGTAGTCAGCATCGACCATGGTGAAGAGAACGATGCTGAAGAAGCCCTTGTAGTTGAAATAATTGGATCCCGACTTGGCTGGTGCTTTGCAGGCCACGTGCTTGCCATCTATGGCTCCAACGGTGTGGGGGAAGTTCTACTTCTGATACCACTGCTCTGCAACTTTCTTCCATCCTTCTTCAGTGGAGGGGCACTGGAGGAGCTCCTCCTTGTATTCTTCGATGATGGCCTGCACCACTTCTCTTACCAAAATGCTGATGGTGTTTTGTGGCACTCTCCAGCTGTACTGCATGCTCCTGTACGTGGTCCCTGAGGCCAGATGGCGCAGAGTCAGTGCCACCTTCAGTCCAGGGTCCAGGCTGGGCCAGAAGCTGGTGTTTGCCTTGGTCAACCTGGGTGTCAGCCGCTCCACAACTTCATCAAATATGGCTGGAGGCATCCTCATGAAGTTCTGGAATGCACAAGGGTTTTCGTTCCTCCGCTCCACCATCAGCTTGTTGTACAGTCCATACTCTGCTCTTCTCCCGATTCATCTTCGGACCCAGACATTTCTTGGCCGCCTCCTTTTCTTTCCGTAGTAGAGTTGAAAAAGCCTGTAGATGGCTTCGCACTGTTGCAGAACGATGGTGGCTACCAAAAGGACTGTGTTACGATCCATGGTGGACATGACTGGATGCTGTGAAAGAGCAAGAGCCAGATGAAGGCTGCAGAGGTCTACACAGCAGGGCTGCTGGTCTGAAAGTGAGATCCAGGTGAGTTGCTCCCCCTTTTTATAGGCAATATAGGTTTTCCCCTATGTGTCCTTTTGCATCCTCTAGGCATCCTCTAGACAAGATCCTTAATATCCGAGATAGGTCCCCTCTGCGAATGTTTTTTCCGTTTAAAATGCTTTCTTTGCGAGCTGCATCCGCTTTCATCCTTTCTCCGTCCCTGCTACTAACGCTGCGCGTCCATTCCGTGTTCGTTCAGCTTCCTCCTTGTGTCCGCTTTCTGCTGGAGCGGACCTGAGTTGCCCGGATGTGCAGCGGATGCCTAGCGGATGTAGCGGACGCATAACGGATGACGACGGATATAGAACGGATGTTCCCCGTATGCCTAGCGGATGAAGAACGGACGCGTTGGATACATTTTCTGCTCAAAAAGTTTTGAGCAGCTCAAAACTTTTTGAGTGGATGGAACCTCAGTAGACGGATGCTGGACGGATAGAGAGGAAGAAAAATGGACGCAGTGAGTACAAAACGGAAGCATCGCGTTAACCAACGGATGACAAGTGTTTTTCTCCATTTTACATTCTCTTTCCATCCCTTGGTGCAGTGTGACATGGGCTTTAACATTCTCAAAAGTAATCATGAAAGAACTTTAACTGAAGCAAATGAGATAAAACAAAGATGGAAAAACAATACCAAATCCTATTACAATCAGATTTTAGAATGAAATAAAAATTGAAAAGAGAATTATCAGGAATTAATTCCATTAGAAAGAAGAATAGGACAAGCAATAGACTTTACATTACATAAAACTCCAATTACAGGCAAAATATTCACTGAATGATTCTATGAATGATTCTATCTATGAATAATTCTGTCTGTCTATATATTTATTTATTTATCTATTTATCCATTTCTTCCTGTTTCCCAAGTCAGACTCCAAAAAATTTAACAATCCCAGGAAGCTTAGGGACCTGAAGCCAATTCATCTAGCAATCATCTGAAGCAGCTATACTAATACCGGTTAATTGGGATCAGGCTCTAATCCCAATAAACTACTCACTTCATGATAGAACAGATAGGTGTGTTTCCGAACCAGTTAAGAATATTGTCAGTTTTAATTGGTTTCCACATGTGATGACCTTCCATATATGTAACCACTGGCCAGTAAACCTCTCTATACCTAAAACTTGAAATCTGTGCATTTTTTTTCTGAATCAGCAACCTATGTGTGATCAAATAGAACCTGATTAAATTGTTTGCTCACTTGGAGTTAGATCTATTTTGTGGAGTTCAAGAAAAAGCTTTGGTTGTATAAAACAGGTTGAAAGGTGCACACAAATGCATACCAACACTAAGATTGCCTTTTGTTGCTCGTAAAATCTATGCAACATTCAGTGAACCCTGAACCCTGTATGAATTAATACGTGAACTCTCTGCCTGCCTGCCTGCATGCACCAGAGGGTAGGACAAGAAACAATGGATGGAAACTAATCAAGGAGAGAAGTAACCTGGAAATAATGAGAAACTTCCGAACAGTGAGAAGAGTCACTGTTGTGAACATTGAGAACAGTCAAAAGTTCTTACCTGATGCAACCTTTCTCTTTGGGTGGAGATAGCATCCAGGACTGGGTTGTCAGTCGCTGCAAGCTGATTGGACTGAGTGTCTGTGAGGACACCCCCTTGTTGCTAAGGGTGCCCCAGAAATTGGCAAAGAAGTAGTGACAGACTGATGTGTTTTCTTGTTGTTTCGTGCTCCACTGGATTTGGAACGGACCTCCATCAAGGTGGATCTGGATGCTATCTCCACCCAAAGAGAAAGGTTGTATCAGGTAAGAATCAATGATCCTTCTCCACTGTGGTGTCCCAACCAGGATTGGGACATACCAAAGCTGGCTGTCCTACAGGTGGGCCTAGTTTGGTCTGAATCCCCTAGACAGAGTTGACCTTTTGAAGAACTCTCCGTCCAAAGGCTGCCTCCGAAGATGCAAAGGAGTCCAGCTTATAATGTTTTATGATCGGAGAAGATGAAGGCCAAGTTGCCGCCCTGTACACTTCCTCCAGAGAGGCTTAAATGGCCTACACCACTGACATGGCTGCACTTCTTGTCAAATGGGCTGTTATTCTTAGAGGAACTGCAAATCCTTGGGATTGGTAGGCTTTGGATATGCACAGTCTGATTTATCTCCCCACAGTCATTGGAGAGACCTTGCAACCTATGGTAGAGGGTTGAAAAGATATAAAAAGGGATTCAGACTTCCTGAGGAGAAATATGTAGTAAATATGTAGTGCTCTTCGAATATGCAGAATGTGCCTCTTTTTTTAAAAAAAGTATGGTTTTGGACAGAAATCAGGTAAAAACAGTTCCTGGGCCCTGTGGAACCAGGAGTTCACCTTTGCCACAAACAAAGGGTCCAATCTCAACACAACTTGCTTGGGGTGAAAAATACAAAGGTCCTTTCTGACAGATAAGGCAACCAAGTCCTAAATCCTTTTGGACAAGGTGATGGCTACCAGGAAGGCCACCTTGCAAGACAAAAATTGCAAAGTGGTTCAAATGGGGCCTCAGAGTCAGCCGATGCAGAACTTTAGAGAGGTCCCATATCGGGTATCAATGAACCACTGGAGGCCTCAGATTTATAGCTCCCTTCAGAAATCTGCAGACTATAGGATGCCTAGATAGGGATTCTGAGTCCCCCAAAGAAAGTACAAAAGATAAGGCCGCCACCTGCCACTGTAACGTGTTGGGTGACAGGCCTTTGTCAAGTCATTCTTGAAGAAAGTCCAGCATCTGGGCGACCGAAGCCTTGGTAGGGTCCATCCCAGATTGAGAGCACCATTCGCAGAAAGCCCTCCAGGTTGCATCACAAATCTGATTGATGGAAGGCCTCCTGGAGGCCTGAATGGTTTGTATCTCCTGGGAGGAGTAATGATCCCGGATCAGAGATCCCTGCTCAATCTCCAAGCAATCAATTGAAGCCACTGGGGATCTGGATGTAACAAAGTCCCTGGCTGAGAGATACTCTGTCCGCCAATATCCTCCAAGGTCTGGCCACAGATAGGTTTACTAAGTCTGCCAAGCATGGCTGTTTGGGCCAATGAGGAGCCACAAGTACGAGTTCTGCTCTTTCCTCCAATAGTTTCTGTATCACCCTTGTGATCAGGGGCAGAGGAGGAAATGCATAGAGAACCTTCCTTGGCCAATGGCTGCATAATGTGTCTGTCCCCTCTGCCTCCAGAATGACAAACCTGGAGTAGAATCTCGGGAGTTGCACGTTGTCCTGAGAGGTGAAGAGGTCTACTGTTGGTCATTCAAAGCGCTCCAACAGTTTCTGAAACAAAGCAGGGTGCAAATGCCACTCTGTGTGGCCTATGGTGGCTCTGCTAAGCCAATCTGCTTCAACATTGGATACACTTGTAATGTGCTCAGCTCTTGAGCGATATATGATGCCTTTCCATCCAGAGGCAGAGCTGCTCTGTTTCTAGAATCAGGGACCTTGAATGTATATGCCCTTGGCGGTTTATATGCACCTTAATGGTCACACTGTCAGTTAAGACCAGGACATCCCTATCTGCTCCTATGTTTTAGAATTGCTTCAGGGCCTGATGGACTGCCCTGAGTTCTAACCAATTAATGTTGTGGTCCAAATCTGCATGGGACCACTGCCCCTGGACCATCATGGATTGGAGATGAGCTCCTCAGCCATAAAGGCTGGCATCCGTGGTCAACACCAGCCTGTTAGGGTTCTTGTATGAGTAAATAAAGGGCCACAGATAGCACCATCAAAAGGACCTGATGACTTCAGGGGTTAACCTAACCTGGGAGTAGGAACAACTCCTGCCTGTCCTCTGAAAAGGAAGAAGCGCCCTGGAATGCAACCTAGTGCAGGGCACTATATTAATGCATGAGATCATCTTGCCTAGGAGTCTAGAAAGCATAGCCAGGAATACCCTGTTCTTAGATTTCACTTGCCCAATCAATTCCCTGATACTCTCCTGACACTCCTGGGACAAGAACATCCTGCATGTTATGGTATCTATTACAGTTCCCAGGTGAAGTAATTTATTGGTGAGAGTGAAATGGCTCTTGGCCTTGTTGACAGAAAAAACATGTTCCTGTAGCACTTGGATGGTGAGCTCCAAGTCCTCTGCTGATTGAGATGTTGAGGAGGACTGGACCAGGATATCATCCAGATAACACTGGACTATGACTGGGATAACCCTAAGGTGAGTTGCCAGGACTGCTACAGCTTTGTGAATGTTCTAGGAGCAAATGAAAGACCAAAGAGCAAGGCACTGTACTGAAAATGTCTGCCACTGTAGCAGAACCTGAGAAATTGTCTATGGGCAGGTATAATGGAGACATAAAGATAGGCTTCTGTTAAATCTATGGAAATGAGGAAATCCCCTTCCCTCTCCAGAATAGACTGGAGAGAATGCATCTTAAACTACCTGTATTTTAGTCGGCAGTTTAGACAGTATAAATCCAGAATTGCCCTCCAACCTTCTGAGATCTTTGGTATGACAAACAGAATGGAACAAAGGCACCTCAGGCACCCGCTGAATAGCATGGATCTCCAGCTGGTGCTCAATAGCTGTTTCCATGAGAACCTTCCTCTCTCTGTTCTTAGAAATAGGGCAACGAAAAAAAACCTCAGGAGTAAAGAGAAGAACTCTTCAAGAAAATCCCTATCGGACCATCTCCAGGAACCAGGTGTCTGTGGTTACTTCCTGCCAACACCTGGCAAACAGGGCCAGACATTCCCCAATGGGAGAGTTGACAGCAGATTTCTCTAGGGTGTCGGAAGGAACAACCTCCTCCCCCTTGAAAGGGCCCCTTGTTCTGGAACTACCTATCCTGTCCTGGTGTTATTCCTGCTTGGGGATGAAAGGCCTCTGGGGACAAGAAAACCCCCCTCCAGTTTCAGTCGCCCTAAGGGAGGGGCGGCAAAAGTAAGGCATCTAGTAGAAGTCGCCCTTTCTTGACCTGGGAGGCAAAATCTTCCCCTTGTCTTTGGAGTCCACCAGACCTTGTTCAGTGCTTCTCCAAATATTTTCTCCCCCTTGAAGGGGGCCAGTGGCCACCTCTACTTATGCTTCATGTCTGTCTGCCATTGCCTGAGCCAGAGCAGACATCGAGAGGCTACAGACGATCCTATCACTTTTAAATCAAACCTGGCCACACTGAGGGTAGCATCAGCTAAGAACTCCACAGCTGATAGAAGCTTATTAATGTGCTTATGAAATCTGACACAATTAGCTGAATTCTCTCCTGCAGTTCACGTAGCCAGATGAATAATGCCCTACTGAAAAAGGATGCTGCAGTGGAGGCCTTCACTGCCCAGGCTGCTGACTGATGTATCCTCTGAAGTATCTGTTCCACCCTCTTGTCTTCTGTTCTCAGTGAGTCTTCGGGCTCAGCAGGAATCTCAGAACTGGACTGCAGGCAACTACCAGAGCATCTACTGTGGGTACTTCTGGAGCTCTGGGAAGATCAGCTCCCACATTAAACAGCTTCCTATCAAGGAAAGAAGGGCTTGAACATGACACAGGAGAAGACCACTACCTCTGGATGACTGTTGTAAACATCTTTGGTGAATGATGACCTCTGCAGTTATGGTTTTCTTGGAGAAGAGTGAATCATTGGGGTCTTCAAATACATCTGCTGGCTCATGTGGTCCAGGAGCCCTGCCTTGCCCTGTGGCATTCTTTGCCTTGAAGAGGAGCGATTTAAATAGTGCCGGTTAAAAAAGCTCTGAAATTAAGGATTCTCAGAATCCAAGCCTTCAATATCAGGGAGGTTCTCTCTTTATCTGATCTCCAATATCAAAATGGGCAGAGTGAGCAAGTAGAGAGGGAGCGAAAGAATCAGTCTGAGAATACACGGAAAGGCCATCAAGAAATTGAGAGACTTGTCTCAAGCCCTGTCTGGAAGAAGGGCAGGAAGTTACTAAGGGAGATTGCCCAGACTGCTTTAGGGCTGCAGATACCCCTTGCTTTACTGCCTTCACTAGCAAAACCTGCATGTTGAACTGAACATCTAGAACTTGTCCCACTGCTGAGTGGAGCACTCTGGTTCTTTACACAGTTGTTGCTATCTGTCCTGTTGCTGGACAGACAAGAGAAAAATTCTCTTCCCTCAGAGGTGTCAAAAGAGACTTCAGGCTCTTGCAATCAAAACTGCTCTCCGGCTCCCCCTGTGGCAAGCACTTGCAATGCCTCCTGTCATTTTGAAGAGACCTAGCTCTTCTCTTCAACAGTCGTTCCTCATTTTGGCAGGAATCAATGCTGGTGCTGTTTGAAACAGCTTCCAGGCTTTCTTGGGCTACTTCTTGCTGTCCCTTAGCCCACAGCATGTTCAGTGCCCTGTCCCTATGATGCTTATCTACTGCCTTGGAGCCCTTTCGAGCCCCTGCAGCTTGGCTCTTGGCTTGGGGTCTTCTAATGAGGCTAAAGCATTTGGTTGTAGGGCTCAGAGAACTAAACAGCCAGCAAGCTGTTTTCTCCACTCTCATATTCGCGCAGCCACCGTTTACTGTTGTATCTGTCATTTTAAATAACTGACAGGCAGCCTAACTCCCCTGGGAGTCTGCTGACCTGTGAATTTGATTGCTCGAGGAATTAAACAAGAACCTAAACCAAAAATTTGGCAGAGTGTTAAAACTGTCAACTCCAGACTCCGAAGATAGCTGTTTTTATGCCCTTTTAAAAAATTGCTGCCATGGAACAAACAGGCTTAAGACAGCCATTTAAAGCTGCAAAATAGCCCTCCAAAGTCAGGTTAGGATATGAAGGTTTCCACTGACACACTGCCTTGTCAGCAACTCTTACTTGAAGAAAATCAGGCCTCAACCAATTTGTCCAAGTCACTCCAGGCCTAGGCCCCAAAAGATCGATCTTTTGACAGCTGCTCAGTTGGTAGATCGAGAGCCAGCTGTCGCTACAATAGAATTCAGGATTGGATTTTGTCTGATTTTACCTAATTAATCTCAAATTTGTAGAGTACTAAAAGAACGACGGTCCTAGCTGCTTGACTGAGTCAATTTCTGGGGCACCCTTAACAACAGGGGAGTGTCCTCATATATCTGACAGACTAAGTCCAGTCAGCTTGCAGAGACTGACAACCCAATCCTGGATGCTATTTCTACCACAATGAAGAACAATTAACCAGTGGAACAATTTGCCTTCAGATGTTGTGAGTGCTTCATCACTGGAGGTTTTTAAGAAGAGACTGGACAGTCACTTGTCTGAAATGGTATAGGGCCTCCTGCTTGAGCAGGGGTCTGGACTGGAAGACTTCTCTGGTTGCTTCTAGGTCTATTCTGATTCTGATCCAAAAGTGATTATTTAAAGTTTCTATTAAACCTGCAAAGAAAGCACATGCAATCTTATCAGTTAAATGTCAGCTAATATGGTTTGAAATTGTAAAGTAAAGAATGAAAAAAAAGTCTATATATATTGATATTTAACGGGAGGCAAAATAAATAAATGAAACTGCAGTGACACAAGTTTTCCGAAAAAGAGGGGTCCCCAGACATCACAGCAATCAGTGCAGCCAGTTTGAGAAAAATCTCACACAACTTACACAACTTTCAGACAGTAAGATATCAATAAACGCTATACCTTTATATTTAAGGCTCTCAGAAAGTTAAAAACTACTGTTTTGCTGGAAGATTGTTAGGATAGTCTCTTATCTCCCACTTCCTAAAGCCCATGTCACACTGAACCAAGGGATGCAAAGAAGATGTAAAACGGACAAAAAAGCTTGCCACCCGTTGGAAAACGCGATGTACTCACTGCCTCCGTTTTGCTTCCTCTCTATCTGTCCAGCATCCGTTTATTGACGTTTCATCCGCTCCGAAAGTTTTGAGCTGCCCAAAACTTTTGCGCGGAAAATGTATCCAGTTCGTCCATTCTGCATCCGCTTCGCATCTGCTACGCATCCGATATGCATCCGCTATATCCGCTAGGCATCCACTGCGCATCCGCGCAACTCCATCCAATCCAGCGGTAAATGGACACAGGGAGGAAGCAGAACGGACGCAGAACGGATGCCTAGCGGATGCAGCACGGAAACAAAGCATTTAAAATGGAAAAAACGTTCGCAGAGGGGACCTATCTCGGATATTAAGGATGTCTACAGGATGCCTAGCGGAAAACCTATATTTCCTCTAAAAAGGGGGAGCAACTCATCTGCATCTCACTTTCAGAACAGCAGCCCAGCGGTGCAGACCTCTGCAGCCTTCATCTGACTCTTCCTCTTCCACAGCATCCAGTCATGTCCACCGTGGATTGTAACAAAGTCCTTTCGGCAGCCACCATCGTTCTGCAACAGTGCGAAGCCATCTGCAGGCTCTGTGAACACTACTGTGAGAAGAAAAAGAGGCAGCCAAAAAGAGTCTGGGTCCGAAGATGGTTCGCCAGAAGAGCAGAGGACGGACTGCACAACAAGCTGATGGTGGAGCTCAGGAACAAAGACACTCGGGCATTCCAGAACTTCATGAGGATGCCTCCAGCCATGATTGACGAAGTTGTGCAGCGCCTGACACCCAGGTTGACCAAGGTAAACACCAGCTTCCGGCCCAGCCTGGAACCTGGGCTCAAGGTGGCACTCACTCTGCGCCACCTGGCCTCAGGGACCACCTACAGGAGCATGCAGTACGGCTGGAGGGTGCCATCCAACACCATTAGCATTGTGGTCAGAGAAGTGGTGCAGGCTATCATCGAAGAATACAAGGAGTAGCTCCTCCAGTACCCCACCACTGAAGAAGGCTGGAAGAAAGTTGCAGAGCAGTGGTATCAGAAGTGGAATTTCCCCCACACCGTTGGAGCCATAGATGGCAAGCACGTGGCCTGCAAAGCTCCACCCAACTCACGGTCTACTTATTTCAACTCCAAGGGTTTCTTCAGCATCATCCTCTTCGCCATGGTCGATGCTGACTACAAGTTCATGTACATCGATGCTTCAGGCAACGGGTCAGCTTCAGATGCCCAGGTATACAATGCCAGTCACCTCAAGGAGGAGCTGGAAGGCAACCTCATCGTGGGCTTCCCAGATCCAGACCCCCTGCCCAACGACACACAAGATGTGCCCTACTTCATCGTGGGGGATGACGCCTTCTCCCTCACAACCTAGCTCATGAAGCCCTACACCTCCACACTCCTCACCCGTGAAGAGAGGATCTTCAACTACAGGCTGTCCAGGGCAAGGCGGTTGGTGGAGAACGCCTTTGGCATCCTGGCCAACAGGTTCCAGGTACTTCTCACCACCATGCAACATTGCCCAGAGACCGTGAGGAGGATCATGGAAGCTTGCTGCATCCTGCACAATCTCATGAGCACCCGCTACCCAGTCTTGCAGAACAGGCTTGTGGACCTCCAACAATGCAATGGGGATATGGAGCCTGGGGAATGGAGGCAAGGGCGAAACCTGATCGACACTGAGGATGTGCAAGGCCCCAACAGAGCCTCAAATGAAGCCCTGTCCCTCTTGCAAGGGATGGCAGCAGATGGCTGAGGCTTGCTGTGCTTCCGCATGGTTGTGGGGTTGCTGGCTGGCAGGGAGGCTGGCAGGAACCAAGGCTGGCAGGAAGGCTGGCAGGGAGGCAGGCACCAAGGCTGGCAGGAAGGCTGGCAGGCAGGCAGGCACCAAGGCTGGCAGGCAGACATGAACCAAGGCTTGCAGGGAGGCTGGCAGCAAGGCTGGCAGCAAGGCTTGTAGGCAGGCTGGCACCAAGGCTGGCACCAAGGCTGGCACCAAGGCTTGCAGGCAGACATGCAGGCAGGGCAGGCAAGGCAGCCAATCCGTCCGGCAGCAGGTCTTTCCTCTGAATGGCGACCTGCTTCCGAGCTGCTTCTGTTATACCCGCGGGGCTGACGCAATGCATCCTCCCTGCATGCGCAATTAACGCCAGGCATCCATTAGGCTTCCGCTGTGAATCCGCTGTGCATCCGCTTCATCCGTTCCGCGTCCACTGTGCGTCCGCTGTATCCATTCCGCGTCCCCTTTGCTAAGGCCCCTCGGAAGCCTAGCGGATGTGCCATCCGCTCTCATCCGCTTCCATCCGCTGGGCTTCCGTTCCGCATCCGCTTTGCATCCGCCCTGCATCCTCCCAGCGTCCGTGTTATCCGCTCCGGTTATGCAAATTTTTGCCCCTTTTGAGAGCGGATAACAACGGAAGGAACATTTTGGTCATCCGTTGTGTCCTTTTTGCATCCGTTGGCCAGTGTGACATGGGCTTTAGATAGAGAAAATCATTGGTATATTCTGGAAGTGCCATTGCTGACTCATTGAAAAGTGCAGGCAGTGGTCATCATGCTTCTTTTTGCTTCTTTTGCTTCCATGGCTTTGGGAGTTTCCTCTGAAGAAGAAGCATAGAGCCTCTTCAAGTGAAAGTTTCTCTGTGTCTTCTGATTTCCCTCCCCCCCCTCCCCCCGGAGCAAAAGAAAGCCTCTTCTAGTGAAGCCTATGTGTCATCCTGATACAATTCTCCCTCCTCCCCTGGTCCATGGAAAACTTGTCTTCCATGAAACTGGTTCTTGGTGCCAAAAATGTTGGGGACCACTGCCTTAAAATAAGTTAATTAACAGGTCCTTATATAGTAATGTGAAAAAGACAGTCTGTATAGAAAAGCAATCTGAAATAGAATCACTGATCAACATGGTCTGTATATATCTAAGATATTGTGGTGGTATTTGGCCTGGAGAAATATGTCATATTCACAATCAACTGTGGAAAATAGTAAAAACTGAAGTAACAAAGATGCCCTATGGAAATAACATCAAGAGTCTGGATATAGAAAATTACTACAAATACCTGAGCATCCTTCAAGCTGACAGCAACAAGCATACTGAAGTCAAGAAGAAAATTATAAGTAAATCCATCATTATGATCCATCATAAATATGATTTTAAGACCAAATATCAAATATCAAGGCAATTAACACCTGGGCATTTTAAGCTGATACATATACTGCTGGAATCATGAATTTGACTCAAGTAAAAATGAATGAATCCCAGAAAAATGACATGAATCACGTTCTTCAACTATTCAGTTAACAAAATCTATTTATCATGGAAGTACACTAGACATTAGAAGAAAAATGAGCACTGGGGGAATCTCTGAAGCAACCATGGAAAAGATGTAGAAGTTTACTGAGAACTGAAGAAGCTGTGGACCACTTAGCTGCTTCAAGAAGATTAAATAGACTGATTACAAATAACAGCTAGACAAAGTTGCCACAATAGTGCATTGGAATATCTGCAAGAAATACCACTGATCTGCAAGAAAGAACTGGTGGGAACACAAAATAGACAAAGCAATGGGAAACAAAGTAAATATGACAATTCAGAATTTCCTAAAATACTGTTAATGTATACCTACCAAACATTTAAAAAGAAACACAATGGTTTCATTTACACAAAGGAATTTGTCTTAAATCCTGGTGTTTTTCCCTATGAAATGTGTCAAATTTATGTGTAAAATTGTTCATGAGATGTCATTTTTAACTAATTGCTATGGTTTCACAATTGAACAAAACATTTCTATATAATTGTGAATAAAGAATGATGCGTGCATACATGCTGCCCAGCGGTCTTTGTGCACACATGAACTTCAGAAACTGGAAGAACAGCTGTTTGTTGCAAAGCTTCAAACAAGAAGCTTAGTTTTCTGGCACACACATGCATGCTGGGGAGCTGCTCTTCTGGTTTCCACCCCCCCCCCCCCCCCCCCGCATACACCAAGTTTTCCAAAGCTTGTGTACTCCCATTTCGGCACTTAGTGCCGAAAAGTTTAGCCAACATTAGCCTATTCAAAATAGGCTGAACTCCAGAATGAAATAATATTGAAAACTAGTTTAGGCACATTTCTTTCTAAGTCACTGAGTTATAACTGCAGCACAATCAAAGTTGAAGGATTCTGTTATTAATGCTGTTATCAATAAAAGTAATTTAGCCTGGAGTTGATTTTCTGTCTGGTTTACCTAGTGGGCAAGGAAGACAGTTTCTTGCATAAATAATTTTTATTTTTTTTAATATAAAAACTGTTCATTAGGGAAATGCCCTGCTCACATTTCTGGTAGTAAATTTGATTCAAAGTACTACAAAGTATCAAGTCTACTTAGTTATGATGCCTCATAACTAATAATGGAAATTATTCCATAATGATTATCAGTGGTTGTTATGCTGTATTATCTTTTTTTTCTCTCCCCACTCCACTAACCTGCTTTTCAGTTCTGTTCTCCTGTGCAGGGCAACAAAAGAAGACCCAACCAATCACTTGGGAAGCAGAGAATAGATGGGGATGGGGCCAGTCAGAGGTGGTATTTCACACTACTCAAAATTTCTGCTACTGGTTCTCCAAACTACTCAAAATTTTCACTACCAGTTCTCCAGAACTGGTCAGAACCTGCTGAATACCACCTCTGTTGAGTAAGTAATATATATGATCCTGACTGATTTTTAGTACCTGTTATTTTGTTTTTGCTGCTGTTGATCCTTGTTTTAGATTTTTGTTAGTTTTCTGTATTCATTTAAAGACTACTGATTTTGCAATATTTTTCTAATTTAGAACTATTCTTTTACTATTAGGCACTTGTAAATAGCTGTTGATAGAACACTGATACTGAAACAAAATATAAACAGTATCTTGATGAATTGAGGCCTTATTAGGATATATATCCTTGCAATTATATTTATTAGAAAGAACAAGCTGAGGGCATGTCATTAATTTTAGCACAATGCTTCAAAATCTTGTAAAAATAAGCTGGTTTGTTTTGAGTTTTGAATATTTTTCTTTTCTTCTGATGTTAATTGCACTGGCAGGAATGCAGAAAATGCTGTGTCATAGAATTGTTTAAGTGGTAATTTAGACCATCAAATGAAATCCCCGGCTTAGTCCATGAGTTCAAAATAAATGGTAAAAAAAATCTCTTCTTGAACATAACCTGTGAAGGGGAACTCATTGTTTCCTTGGTAATTGGTTCTACTACCAAACTGTTGTTACTGTCCGGATGTTTTCCCTTAATATTCTACCAAAATAAGCCTTTCTGTAATTAACACACGCACACACATACACAAACACACGTACACACAGACATTCAAGCTTCTCTTTGTCTACTACTGTGATAGAACTTAGTTTGAAGTTCTCTTGTTTTCCTTGCTGTTTTCTATGAACCTGTTCCAGTTTCTGAATTTCCAAAATATAGTGTAGAGTCAGAAAAATGTAAAATATAGTAGATAACAGTGTTTTGAAAACTACTCTTATTTATGTACCCTAAAATTGTATAATTTTTTCTCGGTGACATGCTATAAATTCAATTTCTAATTAAATTCAACATTACAAAGCTTTGTCCCTCATACTGTATACTATTATAATATTAAATTTAATAAAATATTTCAAAATCCTCTCCAACATTCCATTGTTAAGTCAAGTATCTATTATATACAGAGTATAATTTTGATAAATAATTCATTAAAATACCCTCTTAAATTTCAGTTCATAATTTTAATTGCGCTCTGAAATTCATCAAAGTTATTTTGAATTAATTGAATTAATCCTAATTTCCTGTTTCTTCAAACATGATTTCAGAAATTTTAGAAAAAATTTTTTTTTACAAAATTGTATGTGTTACTGTAGAAAATAAGCTATGTAATTATTACTTATAAATACTGGCATCCATTTGGATTAAAGCATTAAAGAGCCGTTGTGGTGCAGTGGTTAGAATGCAGTACCACAGGCTACTTCTGCTCATTGCTGGCTGCCAGAATTCAGTTGTTCGAGTTTCACTGATCAAGGCTGACTCAGCCTTCCATCCTTCCGAAGTCAATAAAATGAGGACCCAGATTGTTGGGGGCAATATGTTGACTCTGTAAACTGTTTAGAAAGGGCTGTACAATATTGTGAAACAGTGTATAAGTCTAAGTGTTACTGCTATTATGATAACTTCTAACCTTGAAAACTTTAAAAGAGGATTAAAAAACTTTATGGTAGGTAAATATGAACATGAATAATCATAGCTACATTTTATGTTGAACAATACAAGTTTCTAGAAAAAATAAACAAGGATATTTGTTTCACTTATGACCTACTTGCAAATTTTAGTAAGTATCATGGTATCCACAAACAGAACAGTACACTAGATGAAGGAGATATTCAATGCTTCAAATACTGTGGCAACCAATTCAGTAACTGTTACTGATACATTAACGAAGTAGGTATGTCGGTAGGATGTCTCCAACTTAACGAGTTTAATGGAGTCCAATTCTCATGATGAGGCACCTATATGACCAGCACTGATTTTACAGCTCTTTTTTGTAGCAGTCATTAAGTGAGCATGTTAATTGTTAAGGTGATCCATATATTCATAAGACCTTTTTTTACCAGCAAAGCCAGAAACTAGTAAAAAAAAGGTTATAAATTGTGGCCATGTGATTACAAAATGCTGCAATTCCAAAGGTGAACTTATTGCCAAGCATCCAAAATGTGGTCATGTGTTGTGTGAAGCCACCAGAATTTTGGAAATGGTTCAGAGGTACCTTTTTACAAGCTCATTATATGGTCATTAGGTGAATGGTTGTTAAGTAAGGACTACCTGTATATTTAAAGAAGTAATTAAAACTCCAGCACTGCTTTTAACCAAAATGATTTGGATGTTGAAAAGATAATATACTCAGTTTTGCCTTTCATGATCAAAGTAATACAACCCAGGCATCCTGACACTAGACTAGTGTTTCTGACTTGGCCACTTGAAGATGTGTGGACTTCAGAATGGCTGCGATATTCTAGGAGTTGAAGTCCACACATCTTCAAGTGGCCAAGATTCAGAAACATTGCACTAGGCAGTCTTTATCATGAAAATATTTCTCTGAGGAAGCAACATACTGTTCACAAGCAGGTAATAAGATTTTGAATTAAATAATTGATTTTTATCTTGTATGAGGAAGCATATAATGATACAGCCTCTGAGAGAGATAATAAGATTTTATTTCTATCCACTTAAATATCCAGATTGTTCTGATAAAGATATTATAGATTGAAAGATAACTGCTTTTCTTTACAATTTCAGATGAAGAATGTGTCAGATGATATCTCAAAACTTAATTGCTAATAAAGTTGTCTTCACATTAATAAAATATTTCACATGAATTGCACATTTGTGACAAAATAAAAGGATAGCCTTAGAATCAGAGAACCAGATAAATTGTCACCATATTGTTTTCATAAAAATGATCATTTCATCACTTCAGTAAAGGTACAGAAAAAATGTATGTTCTTTTGCTGATAAAAGAACAGAAAAGAAGTTAAATGCTTAAATTCTAATATATTTAACAACAACTCAACTAGTATTATCAAAACATTTGACAGGTATACAAAAACACACATGTAAGAAAATACTTTCCTTAACATTCCAAAATATTATAATCAGACATTCATTATAAGAATAAGTAACTTTAGGGGAGAGAAATGAATAGGGGATGTTGCAATATTCTATAGCATCTGGAAGTGTTTTAAAAGAGGAAGCATGGCATACTTATAAAAAGAGACGATAATGTATCTATCTCTGAAACAAAACACTTGTACTCTAAAGAAAATCTTATTCCAATCATGGTTTCATTTGCTAGTATATTATACAGTATGCTATTTTAGTCACTATTTATATTTCATGCTTTTGCTTTTTATAAAACAAAATCATGTATGAATATTTATTATACTTTTATATTGCACAATTATATGAGTAGAAGCTATAAATTCATTATAGGACTTCCTACCAGTAGATGAAACACACAAAGAAGCCCAGTTTCTTCCAGTCCCACATGGGTTTAATTTTTGATTAATTGAACAAAAACTAAAACCTCCAGACATTATTTCTTTTAATCACAGGAAAGATAACTCTTCTGTGGCTTTGCTGGTAGGAGGGCCAGCAGATGTCTGTCTGGTCTGAAGGGAATTTCCTTTCTCAGGAGAAAACAGCTTAAATAGAAAGAAACAGCCATATGCTGACCATGCACTGTTTAACAGATGACATAAGAAGCATCCAGTATAATAGGAGAATGCTTTTAAATTAAATTTATTTGAATGTTCAGTGCTAGCAGCTGAAAGCAATTGACATGGCCAAAGTAAAGTTTTATGAGTCTTTTGAAAGCAAGCAAGCAAACAAGAAATTCAGCTTATAAAAGTCAAAAGTTATAAAGGAGTGGTCAAGGTCATTTAAGTCTTACATTATCGAATACATCTTTATAAAAGCATATCATTTATTATATATCTGACAATATACTACATTAGGAATTGCAATATTAGTATAATTCTTCTCCAAAAACAAAGTGCTTAAATGAATGTCACTGTTTAATTGTACATTATGTGTTGGGGGGAGGGGGGGAAAGTGGTCTGAAGAAGAAACAGAAACAATTGAACAACAAAAGTTGAACAATTCCTGATGGCCAGATGGTAGGAAAGCTGTCGATAGCTAAGAATGGAAATTTTAAAGGACCAAATCTGGGTTAGAATGCACTGAATATTCTAGCTCTATTCTGGTCAAAGAAACCACAACCTGATTCTCTGAAGGCTAAGCTAAAACTGGGGACTCTAACAAGGAGTCTTGTGGAGAAGGAGGAGTGTCCTCAAAATTAAGCCCAGCCTTCCTAAGAAGAGACTGAAGCACCTTCCATGACTGGAAGCTCTGAACAGTTCAGGGGAGAATGGCAAAAACCGAGACTGGTAATAGGATTTGTAATTTAGATGATTGTCAAATTAGTGGTTGTAAATTGAAGATATAGTTATTTTTAGATATCATAAATGAGCACAAGATTTGTAGAAGGCAGCTTCTGAAGGATCACAAGAGTGGAACCTGCTTGGAGAATGGGGGAGGTGGCCTCAATAAGACTATACCACATATACAGTGGATATAAAAAGTCTATATACCCATTAAAATGTCAGCTTTTTGAAATATAAAAAAGTCAGACCAAGATAAATTACTTCAGTATTTTTTCCCACCAGAAATATAACATATAAGCTGTATAATTCAGTTGAAAGTAAAACAAAACTTTAGAGGGGAAAATTAACAATAAACTTACAATAACATGATTTCATAAGTGTGCATATCCTAAAGCCCTGTCACACTGCACCAACGGATGCAAAGAGGATGTAAAATGGAGAAAAAAGCTTGCCATCCGTTGGTTAACGCGATGTACTCACTGCCTCCGTTTTGCTTCCTCTCAATCCGTCCAGCATCCATTTATGGATGTTTCATCCGCTCAGAAAGTTTTGAGCTGCTCAAAACTTTTGCACGGAAAATGTATCCAATTCTTCTGTTCTGCATCTGCTACGCATCCATTCTGCATCCGTTACGCATCTGCTATATCCGCTAGGCATCCGCTGCGCATCCGTGCAACTCCATCCGCTCCAGCAGTAAACGGATGCAGAACGGATGCAGAACAGATGCCTAGCGGATGCAGCACGGAAACAAAGCATGTAAAACGAAAAAAACGTTCGCAGAGGGGACCTATCTCAGATATTAAGGATGTCTAGAGGATACCTAGAGGATGCAAAGGGACACCTATACTGCCTATAAAAAGGGGGAGGAACACATCTGGATCTCACTTTCAGAACAGCAGCCCTGCGGTGCAGACCTCTGCAGCCTTCATCTGACTCTTCCTCTTCCACAGCATCCAGTCATGTCCACTGTGGATCGTAACAAAGTCCTTTTGGCAGCCATCATCGTTCTGCAACAGTGCGAAGCCATCTACAGGCTCTGTGAACTCTACTACGGGAAGAAAAAGAGGCGGCCAAGAAGCCTCTGGATACGAAGATGGTTTGTCAGAAGAACAGAGGACGGACTGTACAGCAAGCTGATGGTGGAGCTCAGGAACGAAGACACTCGGGCATTCCAGAACTTCATGAGGATGCCTCCAGCCATGTTTGACGAAGTTGTGCAGCGGCTGACACCCAGGTTGAGCAAGGCAAACACCAACTTCCGGCCCAGCCTGGAACCTGGGCTCAAGGTGGCACTCACTCTGCGCCACCTGGCCTCAGGGACCACCTACAGGAGCATGCAGTATGGATGGAGGGTGCCACACAACACAATCAGCATTGTGGTCAGAGAAGTGGTGCAGGCCATCATCGAAGAATACAAGGAGGAGCTCCTCCAGTACCCCTCCACTGAAGAAGGATGGAAGAAAGTTGCAGAGCAGTGGTATCAGAGGTGGAACTTCTCCCACACCGTTGGAGCTATTGATGGCAAGCATGTGGCCTGCAAAGCGCCAGCCAACTCAGGGTCCACTTATTTCAACTACAAGGGCTTCTTCAGCATCATCCTCTTCGCCATGGTCGATGCTGACTACAAATTCATGTACATCGATACTTCAGGCAACGGGTCAGCTTCAGATGCCCAGGTATACAACACAAGTGACCTCAAGGGTAGGCAGGAATGCAACCTCATAGTGGGCTTCCCAGATCCAGAACCCCTGCCCAACGACACACAAGATGTGCCCTACTTCATCATGGGGAATGACGCCTTCTCCCTCACAACCTACCTCATGAAGCCCTACACCTCCAAATACCTCACCCGTGAAGAGAGGATCTTCAACTACAGGCTGTCCAGGGCAAGGTGGGTGGTGGAGAACGCCTTTGGCATCCTGGCCAACAGGTTCCAGGTACTTCTCGCCACCATGCAGCATCGCCCAGAGACCGTCAGGAGGATCATGGAAGCTTGCTGCATCCTGCACAATCTCATGAGCACCCGCTACCCAGTCTTGCAGAACAGGCTCGTGGACCGGCAACAAGGCAATGGGGACATGGAGCCTGGTCAATAGAGGCAAGGGCGAAACCTGATAGACACTCAGGATGTGCAAGGCCACAACAGAGCCTCACGTGAAGGGAAGAAGCAGCGCAACCTCCTGAAACACTGGTGCAACTCCCCAGATGGAGCAGTGGAGTGGCAAGACAGGATGATAGATGATTAATGGGTGCTTCCTTCAGCCTGTCTCATCACACTGATGAGATTGGGCCATGTATGTTGGGTGGGCCTACAATGAACAGGGCGTTTAATAAAGAGTTGTGTTTATGTTGACATGTCTGGATGATTGATTACATTATTATTGATAAAAAAGGGCCATAGGTGTGGCACCTGGGAGGGTGGACCATACAGTCCCACTATGCTTGCACTGGAGGTTTATCTATCCCACAGCTATTACCCATCCCAAAGGTATCCCTGCCCATCCCACTGCTATCCTTACCCATCCCAAAGGTATCCCTGCTCATCCCACTGCTATCTTAACCCATCCCACAAGCATGCAAAGGCTTAAACCATTTCTAACAGTTTCCAGCAAGACTATACTAAAAAAAAGAAATGAAGCAAGTGTATGAATCAAAGATAGACTTTATTAACAAGAAGCTATAAAACAAAAATGAGTCTCTGGCACTCCTCTTGGTCGCTCAGTCTCAGGGGTGAAGGGTCCAGGTGCTGTGGAGGTGGCTGGTGCTGGAGTGCTTGTCATCAGCTCCTCCAGAAGCAGAAGCAGCAGAAGCCCCAGCCCCAGAAGAGTGAGCCCATGCTGCAGAAGCCGCAGCAGAACCAGAGTGAGGGCCTGGGGGCGGGATGGTAGCCCTGTCCCTCTTGCCAGGGCTGGCAGCAGATGGCTGAGGCTTGCTGTGCTTCCGCATGGTTGTGGGGTTGCTGGCTGGCAGGAAGGCTGGCAGGGAGGCAGGCACCAAGGCTGGCAGGGAGGCAGGCACCAAGGCTGGCAGGAAGGCTGGCAGGCAGGCATCAAGGCTGGCAGGCAGGCAGGCACCAAGGCTTGCAGGGAGGCAGGCACCAAGGCTGGCAGGAAGGCAGGCACCAAGGCTGGCAGGCAGGCAGACAGCAAGGCTGGCAGGGAGGCTGGCAGCAAGGCTTGCAGGCAGACATGCAGGAAGGGCAGGCAAGGCAATCAATCCGTCCGGCAGGTCTTTCCTCTGAATGTCGACCTGCTTCCGAGCTGCTTCCGTTATATCCACGGGGCTGACGCAATGCATCCTCCCCGCATGCGCAATTAACCCTCGGCATCTGCTAGGCTTCCGCTGTGCATCCGCTAGGCTTCCGCTGTGCATCCGCTTTCCATCAGCCCTGCATCCTCCCCCCGTTCGTGTTATCCGCTCTGGTTATGCAAATTTTTGCCCTTTCTGAGACCGGATAACAACGGATGTAACATTTTTCTCATCCGTTGTTCACGTTTTGCATCCGTTGGGCAGTGTGACAGGGCCTTTAGCTAACACTTTGAAGGACATTTTAATTTTATGATAGCATTCAATCTTTTGAGGTAAAAGCCTATCAGTATGGCACATCTTGCCTTGGGAATCTGCCCATTCTTCCTTGCAAAAAGTACTCAAATCTGTCAGATTGCAAATGCAACTCCTGGAATCAGCCCTCTTCAGGTCACCTCACAGGTTTCAATTGGATGCAGGACTGGACTGTGGCTGGGTCACTTCACAATTTTGATCTTATTCTGGTGAAACTATTTCTTTTCTTGATTTGGAGCATGTGTTGGGTTGTTATCATATTAAAAAGTGGAAATTCTCTTCATTGTTTGCATTTTAGCACAGGCCTGAAGGTTTTGTGCAAAAATGGACTGATATTTGAAACTGTTTGTAATTCCCTCTACGTTGACTAAGTTCCAGCTGAAGAAAAGCAACCCCAAAATATAATGCTGCCACCACAACACTTCACTTTGAGTACTTTTGGTGATGCACTGTTGTTTTTGTGCCAAACTTAGTTTTGAAATTATGGCCAAAATGTTCAACCTTGGTTATCAGACCATAACATATTTTCCCAAATACTTTTGTCCAATGTAATGCAGATTTTTCAAAATGTAACTGGGCTTGGATGGTTTTCTTTGTAAGAAAAAGGCATCTATCTTGCAGACCTACCCCACAGCACAAAGGTATGCTGAATATAAGAGATTGTTGTCATTTGTAATACACAATCAGTACTTGCCAGAAATTCCTCCAGCTCCCTTGGTGTTGTTCAGTCTCCCTAACCACCCTAACTTGGTCTTTTCAGTCTCCCTAACCACGTTTCTTCTTGCTTTTTCATCAATTTTGGAGGGACCTCCAGTACATGGTGATGTTTCTGTAGTATTGTATTTTATCCACTTGTTAATGATTGTTTTCACTGTGTTCCATGATATATCCAATGCCTTGGAAATTATTTTGTACACTTCCTGTATTCATTACAGTACATAGTATATAAAATACTCTGGAAAAAAATTTGCACACTTCTCCTGACCGATATCTTCCAACAAAAAGATCCCTTTTATGTTTTGTAAGTTCTTTGCAGATTATGATTTTGTTGTAACAGGCAACTGAGTAAATGTCCCCCCAAAAAATCCTACACGAACAGCTGAACACGCTTAATCAGGGTCACTTTAATTGACAGGTGTGTACTGGCTACTATTTACTATAAATTAGATTGTGACTGATTCTGAACACAGTCACATATTTACTTATTAGACAGTGTGTACACTTATGCAATCACATTATTGTATGTTTTTATTAATATTATTCCCCCTAAATGATTTCAGTTTGTTTTTTAATTGAATTGTATAGTTTATATGTTACATTAAAAGTGGAAAATTTTTTATTTATCTTGGAGTGATTTTTTTACATCTCAAAAATCTGGCATTTTAACAGGGATGTGTAGAATTTTTATATCAACTATGTATTAGGTGAACCTGCTAACAGCTAGAGAAAAACAGTTAAGGTAAGTGGAATGTTTTCCATATCCTGGTAGGCTGGGTGTTTTGTGAAGTTTCCTGGACCCCGGCAGGTGTGTATTCTGGTGGATGACTAAGATGAGGAGAGATAGGCACATGTAGGGAATTGCGGGGCCCTGCAGCTGAAAACAGAAATAGGCTGCGAAGTGCCTGAATTACATGGCGCAGGGGCACTGCAATAGCTTTAATTTTGGGCAGAAGTTGTGAATTCCTTGATTAAGCACCACCTTAACATTGAATAATTGTTACAAGAATGGTTGTAAGTTGATGACTATTTGTATGGGGAAGTGCTATTCCATTCAGAACCAAAGGTAGAAAATCACCATCATTGAAAGAACCGTATTTCTATAGCCATTTTGTATTGTCAGTATGGAATTTTAGTCTTTTCCACTCAGTCCATGTTCAAACAGCCTGTATGCACTGGGACAAAATTTCAGTAGGATTGCTTGGTCAACAAGGAGTAAAGTGGTGCATTAGCAGAGTACTGATATGTGGTCCCATGTAAATGGATGAGTTTACTCAGTGGTTTCATATTGATGTTAAACAAGGGGAAAGTCGCATTCTAAAAGCCAAAGAAAACCAGGATTTCTCTCCCAATCAGCCATGAATAATAGAAAACAATAGGTCTCCCTTTTAAAATTCTATAGGTGATCTGGGAGAATATCATGATTGATAATAAGTAAAAATTGAGAAGTAATCAATGCTAACAATAATAATTGCATCATCTCCACCCTGGTTCTGACAAACATCATCCACTAAATAATTCATGCTACTATTATCATGCCCTAAAATTTATGTTGATAATCTACTACTTCCTCCATTTGTAGCCTCACCATTTTCACAGTAACTTTAGCAAAAAAGGTAAAATTGTATGTTGTATATGTATGTGTATAGTTGCATATGTATGTATCTTTCCATTCTCTTCTCCCTATGAGGGAAAAAAAACAGAAAAAGACCAAGCAGTTGATGTATGCAGTATTTCCTTTGCCTGACTCTTTCCCATTGGCAGTACAATCATATTGGTCTCAATATTCAGAAAAGCAAATAACTTATTCTCTTGAAACACTTTCTCCCCAATCTCTCCTTTCTGCAGGAAGGAGAGGAGAGCAAATAATTTCTGTAGGCAGTATTGCTTTTTCCTTTCTACCCACACTTATAGAGTAGAGATATCATAAAAAGATTTCAAGAGAGATGATGGTATTTGCTAAAAATTGGAAAAATGAGAAAATACCATCGCAGGAGGAAACTATCAAGAAAATACTGGAATGTGCTGAAATGAGTAGATTGACATTTGAAATTAGAGAACAAGAGGATAAACAATTTTACAAAATTTGGGACCTTTTCTATCAATGGCTAGATAACAAAATATAATAATAGAATATGTAGAATTTTAGAAAATAATGAATATATAAAGATGTATTTCTTTTCTTTTTTTATTATTATATATATAAAATGTTTTTAGGATAGATTTGGGAGGACTATATGAATTGTTATAAAATAAACTAAGTGAAGTATAGCTATCTCGCAAAGTATGAATGAACAAAATTATAGTCAAATGACTATCATTTAAACTATTTATAAGTCTTTATAATATTCATAATATATTTATAATATATTTTGATATTTTCAGATGAATTAAATCAACTAAATTAGAAAAAACAGAAATAATGAAGATATGTGTTCTGAATTAACATTGGAACTTCTGTTAAAGTCTATTCCTGGCAGTAAGGAACGATCTACTACTTCAAATGCATATTAAAATTTATTTTAAATATTAGAAAAATACAAAAAATATATCTGAGTCTTCCACTCCTTCATCACTGTTGAATGAAATATGAAGATAGCTTTAAAATAATAATAAAGGCATACAGTATTTTATACAAGCAAAAACTTAATTATATATAGAAACCTGTAAATGTATATATTCTACAAAACAACTTTAAGTATCAACTTGGTTTTAAATTTGTTTAATTGCTATTATAGCCTGCATGCTCCAGCTAAACTCCCAGAGTTTTATAGTATGTTAATTAAAACTTTAAAAAACCAAATACATAAAAATACAAATAAATACAAATAAAATTATAACTCCTGGACATTCATAATCTGACAAAAGCATGTTATTTTGAACAATATTCAGAAGATGGTTACTGTTGTGGTTAAAAGCATTGCAAACTGGGATACTATGAATAATCATCCTGGTTTAGACATGAAGTCACTACTATATATGAGTTGAAGCCAATCACTTTCCAGGTCTAAGAAAAAGGCAGTGGCAACCATTTCTAAAAATCTTGCCAACAGCAACAAAAATTGTTCAGGCAGCTGCTAGGAATCAAGGGTGACTCAATAGAGAAAAAAAAATTAAAAGCCCACTTCCAGTTACATTCTTCTTACCCATTCTCCTTTTCATATGCAACTTCTTGTTCCTTCATTCTATCTTTGTTTATTTTTAGTAATATTATGTAGAAATATCTCTACCATTCATTTTTGCTATTCAAGTAATAATAACTTCAGTTGCCTGGTATATTTCAACAGCTTTGCTTAAATCCATAGATCTTGTTTTCCTAGAACATTGTTTTTCAGCAACACATTTCTAATACCTATCCATGCCTTGGGATTATAACTCTGCCAGTTTGCAGACAATATGTTTTTATCTCTGCAGTGGCATATATCCTTCTTAGGCTCATAATTTTTGTTGGATAATTCTTAATAAAATAATTTTACATTATGGTTAACCAACCTAATCAGACCAGGAAATTACATTTCATCTTGTTTAATGCTGAGATTTGTCATTCATTATTTGTCTGCTACCTTTCTAGAGATCCTGGCAAGTACTGGTTATAAGATTTATATTTCAATGTACTTTTTTTTTCACAAATTACAGCGTACTTCCTTAAAATATTACTTTTTGAGAACTACACACTATGTTGGGCTTTTCTAATATTAAGTGAAAGAAAAAAAAAACTTTCTTAAATGTTAAGAGGCAGGAAAAAAACAGAGTTGAAACAGTTCCATCTAATTTTTAGCCCCTGAAATGACAAATTGGGCCACTACAATGATTTCTCCATTCCTGAAATTATTTCTTTTTCAGAACTTTGAAATAAAGTCCATATATCAGACTTACATTCCTAAACGTTTCTCCTTTCCAATATATTCTCCCTCTACATCATAGCTTTTAAATTATAAGCTAAAAATTGCTTAGAAGACTTTCAACTAAATATATAAAACAAGCTTTTTTCATGGAATATCAATATAAGGCTTCTACATTCATTTGTTATTCCTTGCTAAAGTGCTAAAATTCAGCATTTCCTTTTTTTTACATGCTTATGTTACTTCAATATATGATAAAGGTCTCGTTTCTTAGTGAGATTTTTGAGGAAAATAAACTGTCATTTGTAAAAAAAAATATACACTGAAATATAAATGTTATGGACCAGTAAGAAAATAAGTCAATAATAAATATTATACCTCTCTTGTGAAACGTAAGATTTGTAGACAAAATTACCCAACTGTTTTCACAAAAACATGCCCTTTATGACATTGCATAACCTTTCACTACCAGAAAACATGTCCCTGAAGATGTAATATGAACCTGCTTATAATCCTACAAAACTAAAACATGGGATTAATTGAAAAATATTTCAAGTCATCAGAAAGTGAGTTCAGAAAGTCAAGAATAGATTTTAGTAGAAAAGCTAAGACATCTCTTTTGCATCGGTTACCATCTCCATATAAATTGAGTCTGCTTATATAAACCTTTAAGAGCTGCAGAGACTTTTCTACTTACATGCTCTATCAACTTCAATCAACTTAGAACTGTGTCCAGCTGTGACTCCCATAGGTAACTTAAATAGTGTTTAGTTAAGCCATGTTTGCTCAGAAAAAAAGGCAAAGTGTTTATTTAGGAGATAAATTATTCCAGCTTCTCTTATATCTCTCCTCTCTGTTTTAGCATTGTCATAGGTTTTATGTTTACTATTTCCTTATGAAACAAGCTGCTTACCTACAGACAAGATTTTACCAGTCACAATAGTTACTGAAACATAGAAAAAATTACCAGAAATACATTGTATTACATTTCAAATAGCTAATGCTATTGTTACTCAACTTTACAGTAGCTATTTGCCATGTGAAAAAGTGTTCTTATGGAGAATATTACAAAATAACAAGCAACATGTTATATGTAATTTTCTTATTCATAGAAAATATAACATTGTATTATGAATAAAAATACTGTCATTAAAAAGCACTGGAGAACTATTTTTCATAAAGAATCTAGGAAACTACAGTTGAATAATGATGCAATAATGGCCAGCAGGATTAAAATGTTTTACTAATGGTAGATACTCATTAACCTTATTGTTAGTATAACACCATTTCCAATACCTCTGCAATATGCATCTTTTAGTAGAATTTATGAAATGATAGAAAAGTATGACTTGTATTCTATACTTAGTAAAATAGTAAAATAGTCGTGTAATGCAAGTTACACAATAAAAAGTAAAACAGTAAAATAAATTATTATTTTAGAAAATAATTATTAGAAAATAATTGCTCATAATATTCTTCAATGTTCAGTTAAGTGATAACTGGAGAAGGCTGCTGGACTATGGCATACACTAGGTCCACGATGGAGAACCTATGGCACGTGTGCTACAGGTGGCACACAGGGCCATTTGTGCTGGCATGCGAGCTGCAGGCAAACTTACCTCACTGCGCATGTACACGCTTTACAGCTGATTTTTGGCCAGTTTGAGGCCTTTTTCCATCTCCCAGAGGCTTGAGGAAGGCTTCTGCAGGCCCGTTTTGTCACTTCCTGTTTTTACGGAAATACCGGAAGTGATGAAACGGGCCTAGTTTTCAGCCTGCAAAGCCTACTTCAAGCCTCTGGGAGGCCGAAAACTGGCCAAAAATCAGCTGGTGCAGTGCAGGTAAGATGGTGGCGGGGGTGGAGATTGCGCATGCATGCATAGAGGGTGTAGGGGGGTGCATTGTCTTCTGCATGCTGACAAGTCAGCATGAGCATGCAAGCGCACACACAATTTTTGGCACAGGAGCCCAAAAAGGTTAGCCACCACTGCACTAGGTGCAAGAAAGGAGGAAGTATCATGGTCTGCTCCCAGAAGTCTTCTACAATTGTCCAAACTATGATCTACCTTACTACCGTAATGCAGCAGTTTAGTATTCTGTTCCCACCTTCTTATTCTTTAGGGATACACATTCTTCTTAATATCAGCAGGTGGGATGGTTACAGAACGTATACCCTGTGCATTATTGTGTCATTTTCTGGTCTCATTTAATTTTGTAACATGTGACAACAATCTCTTTGAGAGGTTCAAAGGCACAGCTTATAATTTAAATATTAACATTATTAAAAATAAGAACAAGGACTTAACCAGTGTGGTGGCTTAGAGGTAGAACTCTCGCCTCACAATCAGGAGGCTATGAGTTCAATCTAGGTAGCAGCAAATATTTCTCTCTCTGGGTACAAACAGAAAATGTCTACTGTGAGCTCCGCATAGGCCTCAGTTAGGGCATCTGGGCAGTAAACTCTCAGCTCCAATCAGTCACCCCATCTCCGCCCGATGCAAGGGATTACAGGGTAGTTAAACAAACAGTCAAAAAAACAAAGACAATTTGATAATTCTTTTAGCTTTAAGTGCTCAAATCAACAATGGGAAGATACAATTTTGTCACATAAAAAACCTGTTAAACACAACATCTTAAACCAAATGTACTACAAAAAAGGTTTATAAATAGACTTAAGAGGTCAAGCCTATTATTTAGAGGACAAAAACGTAAGAATCAATATTACATAGCAACAAGTTACACCTTTCTGTGATCATCCCATTTCCATTTAAAGAAGAAGGCAAGCTTCCTTTACGAATTCTTTCTAGACCCTCGAATTTCAATATGATTAAAGATTTCAGTCTTGGTTACTTCTGACTCCCAGCCAAGAGGGGGCTCTTTGAGAATGTTTTATTATGGAAATAATGATTCTCTTTCTAAATATTAGCAATTGTAGAGGGATGGATGGCGGAAGGGAGGGAGGGAGGGAGGGAGGGAGGGAGGGAGGGAGGGAGGGAGGGAAGGAAGGAAGGAAGGAAGGAAGGAAGGAAGGAAGGAAGGAAGGA
>BLBF01000006.1:52376539-52408267 GCA_015471245.1 Laticauda colubrina | reverse complement strand
GGAAGGAAGGAAGGAAGGAAGGAAGGAAGGAAGGAAGGAAGGAAGGAAGGAAGGAAGGAAGGAAGGAAGGAAGGAAGGAAGGAAGGAAAGATTTCTGATGCTTATTGCTAGCTTCCCTCAAAGAAATTATATGGGGAAGCCAACCTGTGTCCAAAAACTGCGCAGCTCCTACAGGAGTGTTAAGAAAACCAGGACATAAAATATCTTTCTGGGATTCAGCCTTAACTTAATCCAGATCTGAACTGCCTCCAGGCATTTGGAGAGCATTTTATCACATCAATGGTTGAGATGTATAAATTGAGATGTAAAGTTGTATATTATTATATTGATAATATCTGACTCTGTGATCATGGATGTTTTCAGCCAATATCTTCATGAAAGTATTAAAAAGGAGTGTTGGAGACATAACTAAGAAACCTAGAACTGCAACCCGACCCACATCTTGCCACCAACTAAAATTAGTTCATTACCATGTTTCCTTTTCTATTTATTTTAGGGAGTTCAGAAGAATACATTGCCATATGGTATCAGAAGTCACTGAGGGATCAAACAGTACCAGGGAGGTCACTGTCTCATCATAAATAATCTATAAAGACAATTATATTTATATATAATAAGCTATAGATAAGCTACACAATTTAGGACTAATATATCTCAGATAACTTGGAAAACTGCACTTCAGTCAACTCTTTCACATTTGTCTAGTTGGGATCTAACTCTGAGAGGATCTGAGCAATTTAGTTTTCCAAATGCTTAGCAAATTCCACAGAAAGCTCCGTCAAATTATTTTTCTGCCCAAATCTTCCTTAGTAGAACCTGACTTAGAAATGACCTGCTGGATGATATTCTGTAGATGAAATAACAGCAAAGTGTGGTTGGTATTGTTGAGGACCAAAATGAGCTCTTATCACGTCCAGTTGAATTTTCTCCTATTATCTTATTCTATGCACTGTTTGATTCACTTTAGGTATAATTTTGTCTAGGGTTTTATTACTTTCCTTTCCAGCAGACAACTATGGTCTCAGTAGAGCTATGCCAACCACAGCAAAACTATGCCCACGAAGCAGTGCCTGCTTGGGTGGTCCAATCTGTTGCCTTCTATTTATTGCAGAGCAAATTATTGATATTCCTGCCTTTCCTGCTTACTTATGGAAAGGAAAAAAATTGCAATCCTAAAAAATGTTTGAAAATGTTCTAATAATAAAAATGATGGAGACTTACAAAAAATGGAATCAACAATGTTAGTAAAGTCTTCTTCTGTAACAGACTATGTCCAAAAGATGTTGAAGAAATAATACCTAGAATAACTTTTAGTTGACAAGATAGATGAAATTAAAGGGGATTATAACTGACAAATGTAGGATGGGACAAGACAGGGGTGTCAAACTCAAGACTCGCAGGCCCGCAGGGTGCTTAAATCTGGTCCATAGGGCCAATTTTGAAATAGCAAAGGACTGGCCTGCGGTGCCTCTGCTAGTGAAAATGGAGTGTGCCCCATTTTGGCTGGCAGGATGCTGCAGGCCGTCCAAATTGAAAACGGGCCACAGGGAGCTGTGTATGGCCCCCCCTTGCCCCATTTTGGTCAGCAAAGTGATGGCGGCCCACCAGACTGAAAAAGGAATGCAGCATGCATCCCGTCTACTCCATTTTGGCCAGCAGGATGCTGTAGGAAGCCATACAGGCTGAAAACTGGGCACGGGGGGTATGCACTGCCCCCATGTCCCATTTTGGCCTCCAGGGTGCTGCAAGAGGTGTCCATCCCATATCCCCTCAGCCAGCCCATGGAGAACTACAATGCTTATCTGGCCCTCAAAGAAATCCAGTTTGCCATGCCTTGAGAAGAGATGAAAAAAATAAAGGTCTGTAGCCATTCAAAGTGTGAAATATTAAATTTTATACTTGTTATTAAAGTTGAACATCACTTTTATAAATTTTTCACTTCCCTTATTATATTCCTTTTTCTTATTATCTCTTTTTTTTGCACTTTTTACTTCTTATCCTTTTTTCCAGTTAAGGATACTTTACATATGTAAAGATATTAATTAAAAACTATTTAAACAAATTAGTAGTTTCAAATTTCAATGTCTTCATGAATTTTGTTCAAAGTTATTGTGTGTTGCCCCAAATTGTTGGAATGACATTTTTGTAATAATAAATAAATAAATAAGTGATCTTATTCCACAAAACTAGTACTAGTATGGATTACTGTGACATGCATGTACCGTATTTAGAAAAAAAATCAAATAAAATAACAGCTATATAAAGAGATATAGCTACCATACAAGTCAAAAACACTGTTTAGAACTCAAGTGACAGAGGAAAAATTGTACTTACTTAAGAGAAAGAGATGTTATCAAACTTTAATCTTTAAAATCAAGCTCTAAGGTTTATAACAACATGCAGAATTCAAGGTATATTATTGAAAAACTGCAGGTACCAATCATAGACCCTTAAAAATGTAAAAAGAAATACTGTATATATGATCCACAATGGTTAGAATGCAGTAGTGCAGGTTAATTCTACCCACAGCCAGGATTTCAATCCTCACTGGTTCAAGATTGACTTAGTTTTCCATCATTCTGAAGTCGGTAAAATGAAGACCCAAATATGCCGAATTTATAAACTGCTCAAAGAGTGCTGCAAAGCATCACAGAGTGGTATATAAATTTAACTGCTATTGCTATTGCTATATTCCTATCTGCACAAATCATGAGGCACACTTAATTATTCCAGTTAACAGAGAAAAATGCAAAAACACTGTGGAACCTAATTTCGACATCATTTACCCTGTGAACAAACTGTGGATATCACTAATATCAAAAGCACTTAGACTTATATACCACTTCATAGTGCTTTACAGCTCTCTCTAAGAGGTTTACAGAATCAGCATATTGCCCCCCACCATTTGGGTCCATCCTCACCTCGGAAGGATCGAAGGCTGAGTCAACCTTGAGCCTAGTGGATTCAATCTGCCAAATTTCAAGCAGCTGGCTTCAGCAGAAGTAGCTTGCAGTACTGCACTCTAACCACTGCACCACTGAGGTTCGCTTATGCACATACTGTGGATATACCAGTACTTCAGTATACATATTATTTATGGAATGTAGTCACACTGATGTTTGCCAAATAATAATGCACATCTAACACAACACATTTGCATGATGCTCCTGCATGTGTAGATGAACTAGACAGCTTAGAATGAACCTTAAACATAATTATTGAGTAAACATGCCATTATTTAAATATATTATCAATGCAATTTTACTAGAATGAATGACAAAATAATTGGTTTTACATTGTGTCTACATTGTTCAGTGAACATAAGCTTTGACCCAATTTGTATTAATTTGGCAAAATTCTGGACAGTAAAAATATTCTAAAATTGTTTCATTATTAAATACAGATAACAAAACATTGTTTTTTATAATGGCAAAGGTGGTAAAATTCTGTGGGAAGCCATCCTCCCCTAGAAGAATGAAATATTTTGAGGAATATTTTAAAAAGGCAAGATAAAATATTTCCCCTAAGAGAAATAAAAAATCTTCCAAGACACAGAAACTCAGAACCCCAGCCCTCTGCCCAGGGGTGGGATTCAAATTTTTTAACAACCAGTTCTGTGGGTGTGGCTAGCTAGGCATGGCTAGCTGGGCATGGCCATGTGACTGGGAGTCCTTTTTTTTTTTTTTTTTGCAGCCCCCCCCCCCCCCATTTTTTTTTTTTTTTGCCTCAAGGGAGCTTCCTAGGTAGACATTTTTGCTCCCAGAAGGCTGCTTCCCTGGGGCTCAGGAAGGCAAAGAATAGAGCCTGGGAGGGGTGTGCAGCTCCCCTTGTGTTCTGTTTTTGAGCCTCCTGGGCCTCAGGGGGGCCTCCTGGGGTAGCACTTTTCTTTTCCAGGGGCTCAGGAAGGAAAAAAAAAACAGAGCATGGGAGAGGTGCACAGCACCCCCCTGTGCTCCGTTTTTGACCCTCCTGGACCTCCGGGAAGACTCCTGGGTGAAGCAGTAATACAGCAAGGCGGATCCTGGCACAGCTGATCATTGGAACAGCTGATCATTGGAAGGGGAAAAAAGAAATACCTTAAGGAATGACTGGGAGGGGAAGAATGCAGTCAACTATGTCGCGCATGCACGATAAGGACTTACTGGGGGGGAAGGGAGGGCACAGAGGGGAGAGGCCAGCCAGGGGCTCGATTTGCCAGTTCTCTGAACTGCACAGAATCGTAACAACCAGTTCTATAGAACTGGTCCGAACCAGTAGAATCCCACCACTGTCCCTGCCCCCAAGCAGATACTGAGCTGGAACAGCTTTTAGAAATGTAAATTTGCTTAATCCATTACTCCCTGCAGCAAAATCTGAGCAAAGTCAGATAAGCCCTCATTCAAGAGCCAACCAAAGTCATTAAGCCATAACAGGAATTGTTGGATCACCCTACAAACTTCAAACAAATTTAGCTCAGACAACAGCTAGGATTTGTACTTTGCCTATAGTGCCAGCTATGACCCCTACATAACCCCCACAACAGCCAATAGGATACATGTTCTTGCACAGGAACCAGAAGTTCAAGTGTAAAGCCAAAGAGAAGGTATAAACCGCCCTTTCAACTCAATGTGTTCGGCTGTGGTTCTGTTCATCAATAAATGGACCCTCTTTCCAATCAGCCTGCAGTTTCCATTTTGTCTCCAGTGTCTTTTTCCAGCTTAGAACTGAGCCAGATGGATATTTCTTCCAACAGTTCAAAACCATTGTTTTCTAAATGCATCTATAGCAGCTTCATAAATTATACTTGCAAATCAGGACTTTTTATTTTATTGATTATTATCCATTCAGTTGATTAGATATATCATCTGCTTTTATGCAAAGGAAATGATTCTATACAGTGCATATAACTATTTCTCATTCTATCTTTACATCAAAACAATAATTCTACTGTTTTGTTATTGAAATAGTTGCCAAACAAAAAGGGAAACAAAAAACTTACTTGCTACTTCCAATGATGCATTGTGACTCACAGCTTCACCAAGATAATTCCTGGCTACACAGACATAAACTCCTTCATCAGGCCTACTTTTGCGTCCATGAACTATACGTAAGAAAAATAAAGATCCAGTCGGTAGCAACATCCGATGAGAACGAGGATCATCTTTATCAGTTTCAACCCTTTCTCCTCCTTTGTACCATTCAATTGTTGGAACTGGTCTGCCTTCAGCCTTGCAGTTCAGAGTTGCTGGTTCTCCTTTAGAAACAATTAAATCCGAAGGATGTTCAATAATTCGAGGTGGGAAATCATCCTGACGAAGACGTGAACCTAAAAATGTAAATTACATTTTTAATTTCTACTAGTATTAAAATGTTCAAACTTGGATTGAAAAAAAATAAACCATAAAAATGTACTGTATAATTATCCTAAGTGACCTTAAATAGTTAATAAGGATACCTAACAAAGATTGGCAATTTTTTAAGGGGTTAGGGTTCAACTGAATATTCAAAATCTGAGGCACATAGCAGGTCATAAGATGGTTCACAGCATTCTCCACAACCCCACTGTACTGACGCCTCAATAAAATATCAATAAAGTTCAGAGTAAAGGCAATACATTCAATATGTTAAGGGTGATGTATTGTCAGTCCTATGGTCAGCTATTATGTGGGTCATGTTACAGTCTTTGCTCTGTTGTGAAATATTTTATGTAGATGGTAAAATAAATTTACTTCAGTGAACCTTATCAATTTGTGAATTCATACATTTCTGTTTTCTCAAATAGAGAGCATGAAACAAAATATTTCTATATAGATTTAATAAGTTTAAGGATTTTTCTTCCTTTCCTGTTTATTATTTCCATTTATGTTTAGTTTTTTTAATCATTGCAATGTGTATAGTTTCTTACTATATTCTCTCTCTATTGATTGTTTGTTATACTTTACTAACACAATTTAGGGGAGAAATGTTACAATCTTAGTCATATTGTGTTTGTCAAACAATTTTTAGAGAAAACTTGTAAATTTGGGATTCTGGTTTCAATCTTTATAGATGAAAAAACAATGCAATTAAATACAAGATGTATGTTTAATTTCAGTCAAGCAATAAATTATGGCAATAGGCAATGAGATGCTCTACACGCAGATTGAAATAACCTTGTCATCAATATGAATGTGATAGTATTCACACATTACACTATCAGATGAACTTTTCAAGAAACAGTTTTGGAATATTTCAATACTACACTAACACATGAATTGTGCTTTGCAAGGCAAAATAGATTATAAATATACTAAATCAAACCAGATTTAGATGGCACAGCAAACAGATCATGAAAAGTGAAGTCTAAAATATCCAGATGATATCAGATGCCTAGCCTGATCTCTAGCATTGTATTACTTCTAAAACCATGGATATATTTGGAAACAAAACATTAAAAGGTCTTAATATGAATTTCCCAAATTACATGATATTAAAAAAAAAGCTTAATTTTATTCATAGTTGTATCAGCCTTTCCACATGTTAACTTAAACAAGATCTTAACAGTTCACCTATTCATAAGTTAATGAAGTCTGTAACTATGGATCAGTTTCTTCATTCATCCGATTAACTTCATGAGATATAAATATGCAAATCAAAGGAAAAAAGAAAGCAGAAAGGTTATTTTGCTGATCCATACAGCTTACATGCTTCTGACTTAGTAGCAAGCAGATATATATTTCGATAATGCTTATAAGCAAATATTCAAGCCTGATTTTAATGTACCATATTACAACTATCTTCCAAAGCTGCTGCTACTATAAAGAAACAGTGCATTGAGCCTGAACAGCTACTCAGATTTGGAAACTGAACTTGGAAGTTATTTGAAATAATTTAAGATGTTGCTCATCATGGACAAACAAAATGATGATACCCAATTTTTCTAAGATACTACAGCAGTCAAGCCCTCAAAATCCCTACTAACTCACTACCCTGATTCCCCAAGGCCAATGCAGCACCAGAATGTACACACAAGTCCCTGAATTTACTGCTGTAGTGTTTTTGTGTATGTGTGTGTATCTTACTACCATAATTTACTAATTATACCATACTTGACTTTCTTTACTATTTTTATAAATGACAACTATTGTGCTCAAGTAATTTGGCAATTTGGACTTTTGTCAACAAAAATATTAATTGGTCCACACAATTTTTTTTTGAAAATTTTATTTACATTTTCACAAAAAAAAAACCCATAACATAAATAAAACATCTTTTTTTGAAAATAGCATGGTCCCAGGTTACACTTCTTCATATAGACACAAACTCGATTTCATGATCATTTTTGTGTTCTATTTCATATCTTATTACCGTTTTACATTTTCTACATAGTTTTTCCCCTCTTTTAATTTTCTCAACTTTATTTTGATTATCTCATCTCAATTCAAATCATTATATTTATACTTTTGTCTGTCCTGTTTCAATTTCATATTATCTTTTCTCATTAAACAAATTTTCTCCTGCAGTTACTAATTGGAGTATGACACCTTTATATCTTTTAATTTTATCCATTCAACTCGTATTTAAGCTTCAATGTATACCTTTAAGATTATAACATTCAATATAATACATAACTTCCAATCAAATTCTACTTGGTACATTCTTAAAATACACACTATATTCTTAAAAAGTGATTATAAATATATGTAATTAAAACACTCATTCCATTCCAATTCAATTCTATCATTAATATTGATTAAAATCTTAACATCTTTAACATTTCTTTTCAATTAAATATCATACTTCCTTGGGAACACTTATAAGCTTTCCATAATTAATTTTTTCCCATATTTCGCTTCACTTATATTTTATAAATCATTAATAATTAAAATATTCCCATTCTTTCCAAATTCAATTCTCTCATTCGTTTTATTTCATTTGTTTATTAACAAACATTCCACTAGATTACGGTAAATATTTTATCCATCATTTTAAGCATATTTTGAAAAATTATTTCTATTTGTAATATAACAATACTGTCTTATTTACCTTTGCAGAATCCCTTTTACAATTAAGTTTTCACCTATTAATTTCTAAACAGGCTTATACTTTCAATTCTTATATCTTTGCCCTGTTTCTCTATATCTTGTTTCTATCCTTTATAACTTCTTTTCCTTTCCTTCTTCCCTCTCTTCTCTCCCTCCCCTTTTTACCCCCTTGTCTCTCTATTTCTAATTCTCTCTTCTGTAATCCCCTCTTCTGTTGCTTTCAAATATTATTCCTAATTTTCAAACTATTCTTCTTTTTTTTGACTGTTTTTTCAAATCTTAAACTTTTCATTCTCTTTCCCCCCTTTCCTCCCCTCCCTTAAATTACTTGATCATTAAATATAGCTTCTTCTTTGTCCCAATCTTCTTGTTCTGCAAGCGTTTCTTGTTGTTTCTTGTTCCAGATCTCCATTTCTAAGAGTTGAAATACGAAGCCAAAATAACCTCTCCCTTCTTGTGCATCTTCTTTTTAAGTTCCATTTTCAGTTCTTCTAAAAGTGGTGCCATTTTAAACACTTTTAAACAACCACCCGATTGATTTTAGTCATTTAAATGCAATAACCAAAATTGCAGAGATCACCAAGTAATCCAAATAATCCCAAGCTGTTTCTTCGTGATTCTTTTTTCCAATTTCTCTTCCTGGGGTTCTACTATTTTGTTGACAAGCTCAGTTAAAAGGCATCTTTTAGAAATCTTGTTGAGGTTTTAGTTCCAGGCAGTCTCCTCCATTTTTCCAGATCCTGCCCTTTTATTCTTTTTCTCTCCTTTCCTGCTTTTAAAAGCCTTTAAGTATCCAGAAATCTTTATTATCCCTTAGACATTTTATTTTCAGCTTAAATGCCTGTTGATGTCAAAGTGGATTTTTTTTTAATTTCTTGCTTAAGTCTCTTAGCTGTCAGCATATGGAAGGGAAGAGAAAAAAAACAAAAACAAATCCTTTCCCTTCCCTTCCCTCTTTCCCTTCGCTGCTTCAAAATCTTCTTTGGGAACAATGTTTTGGGTTTTTTTTATAGTTTAAATTCCAGGGTGTCTCGTGTTGTTGCTTTTGCAGTTTAATCCAGTCAGCCAAGACTTTCTCTTCTTATCTTCCTCCTGCACATTCTTTTCCGGTCGAGTTCTTCTTTGAGATGGCCATTTCTAACCACTGCTGCAACCGCCTTTGGGAAAGGGAATATGGCCAGCTGAGGAGGAGAGATGTGGCTCTCCTCAACTCTGCTGGCAGTCTCCCTCCTCTTCACCACCTCTACGGGGTGGCTTAGCCCCCAAAACCAGCCAGCTTGGGGTGCTCCGGCAGCGAGCATGGACTGAAACCACGCACGATTGCAGTTTTGATCTGTTAGTGAAGAAACTCAAACTGGTCCTGGTCCACACAAATTAACATTGGATTTATGGTGGAGGAAGACTTTCATATAGAACTTTTCTCTTTTTCCTTCATTTTGTTGTATAATCTCTCATTTCCTACAGAAAAGTTGCAGTTGTTCAATGAGTTGCGCCTTATTTTACACCCTTTTTGCCAGGGTTGTTAAATGAATCACTTCAGTTGTTAAGTGAATCATGCAGTCATAAAGCAAATCTGATTTCCCCCATTGACTGTGCTTGGAAGGTTGGCTGTGAAGGTTACAAATGGTGACACATAACCCTGGGACAGTATTGCTGTCATAAATATATACTAGCTACCAAGCACCCAAATTCTGATCACATGACCATGGGAATGCTGCAACAGTCATAAATGTGAAAAAAGTAATAAGTCACCTTTTCAGTGCTTTTTAACTTCAAATGGTCCTTAAATGAAAGGTTGTAAGTCAAGTATAACAAAATAATTACAATGTTGTATTTTGTATAGTCACACAGTTGTATACATGTCAACCTGAAAAGATTTGAGACTTGATCCTGAATAGATATATGCAGGTCTATGTTGACAGAAATACTGCAAGTTTGTAAGTACTATAAATACTCAATAAGCAACTGAAGTGATGAATATAATGTAAAAGAAACAAAGTCTGGTATGAATTATAGGATTTTTCCATGGAGGAAAAGGATAAAAGTACAATTTATTAATTTCTTTCCAGAAGCTTCTTCAAAAACCTGTCAAGTAGGCATTGCTGAATTTTTCTGCTTGACTTCTATTCAAATAGGCAGTGAAGGTGGGGTTTTGTGCGTGGTTTTCTACTACATAATAGTTACACCCATATAGTGGTTTACAGAGCTCTGGGTTATGTGAGTTATTAGCTTCTGTGACAGAAAGCAGAAAAGCAAAATTTTAGGAGCATATTTGCAGACACATTTATACTTTTAGAAAACAAAATATTTCAAGCAACCTTTTAAAGGATTAGTAACAAATCCCTAAAGGAATGTGGACAACCTCAGTCATCGTGAAACTTTAAAGTTAACATTCCCAACATTCAAGAAGCATTAGAAAACTCCAGGTTAATGAGGCACTAAAGAATAAAAGGTGTGACCCCTTTGCAGGTAAATCAACATGATTATTCCCTAATGGAGTCTGAAATCTAAATGAACAGTCTATCAAAAATACTTTTAAACTTTAATTGTTACTGAGGAACTTGGAATGCAAACTGCACAAGCAGAGATGATCTTTTGTTTACTCATTACTTCCCCATAACATTTAACTGAAATAATGTTTATTTTATTTTATTACATTTATTTTAACTTAATTCTTCATTATTTCATTTCTTTTAAAATGGGAAAGAATATTTGGGAATACACTAAAAGACCAGGAATCCCAACATCCTCTTCCCCAGCACCAACTAAAATAATACGGTAGCCTACAAGTAGAAAATTAGTGGAATAGCAGCAACTGTATGATATCAGCACTACTTCATAATTTGGCAAATGTTAAAATATTTAACTAATAGAACACTTCAATTGTGTTGCTGCTGGTCTTCCCTGAGGAAATATTTACTTATTACTTGAGGACTTCCTTGATTGGTACTTAAGTAATAACCACAATTGGGACTGGAACTTCTCTTAATAAGCAATGTATCCATTAAGTGAGTTACACACAATTTTACAACCATTTTTGCTGTGCTTGTTCAACATGGTTCTCAAGAGACTCCCCCCTGGGAAGATCACTACATTTATGAATATAAGCATTTAATTTTTGTTTAAAATGAATATTTTGTGGGTCAAAAAACAAACCTGTGGTGGAGTTACTAAAGATGACAACTAAGAAAGACACTGAAGCACAAGACAGACTTGATACAAGGCCTTTCAAGTCAGGATCAGACATGTAAAAAATGTAAGCACTTCCAAGTAAAATACTTCTGTATTCCAATAGCTTAAAACGGGAGTGTCAAACTGGATTTCTTCAAGGGCCAGATCAGCATTGTAGTTTTCCTCTGTGGGCCGGGGGGGGGGAGATGAGATGGAGATAATGGTGCATGAGGCATCCACACTCCATTTTTATCCTGAATGGCCTCCTGCAGCACTTTGGCCTCGCTTGTCCCCCATGCCCAATTTTGGTTGCTTGCCCCCCATGCCCAATTTTGGCTGCCAGAAGCACCATAGGTCAGTTCTTTGCTATTTCCAGGTTGACCCCTCAGGCTCGATTTAAGCACCCCGCAGGCTGAATCCAGCCCATGAACCTTGAGTTTGATACTCTTGGCTCAAAGAATACTTCTGTTTGGAATAAAGTGTTATCTTCTCATAAACAGTACTTTATATAACCAAAGACATGGTTTATAGCAGGATTCCTGATAAAATTAGGGATATACAAGTAAATCCTCACTTTCCAACAAAGGTTACAACAGCACTGACAAAGTAAGTTTACAATCAGTCCTGAATATGTAATCATTTCTTCATCCCCACAGTCACATGATCATGATTGCAAACCAGCACATGTTGATACATTGCACCATTGCAGCTGGCAATAAACAAATTAAATGGGGAAGCCAGCAAGAAGTCAAAGTCATCATTATATTATGTCACATTTAACAACTATGGCTGATTTACTTAATGACTATAGCTGAAACTGACATTGTAAGTTGGGTACAGTCACATGATATTTTAATTCATAATGTCATTTGCCAAGGAACTCGTGGTTGATAAGCGAGGACTACCTGTGATATTCTTAATATTATATTATTATTTTTTCTTATAGCAATTTTGCTACAACCTCCAACCCTAAAGAATAATCTATTGGATGTCTCATCATACACTGGTTAACAGCTTATATTGTCAATTTTAAATGCAAGTCAGATCTCTCCATCCTGAAGTTATAAACCTCCCTTAAGTTCCTGACATGTGAGAAAAAAAGCTAATGAACAATACTGGAAAAAGTGTTAAGAGGAGAAAAGCAGTTGGGATCCATCAAGGTTTTCATTTTGCCCATATTAAACCTAATGCGGTATATAAACATTCATTTTTAGATGTAAATAGACAACTATTTATTTTTATTCATCCAAACAATCAATTTACGTTAAAATATAAAAATAACAATCCCCATCAACAGCAAACAGATGGCAATTCCAATCAACATGTAAACTACCATTCACTCAGCAGGGGCTCTGATCATCTCAGCTCATTGTCTGGGAGAAGAGCCAAATATGAGGCCCAAAAAGCCCTTGAAACTAATGTGAGGGAAATATCACCAATGGGGACTCACAATCCAAAACAGAAAAAGAAGAAAGAATTACTCAAAAGAAAAAAAGAGGCAATAGCTGTGGCAGGAGTACCTAATGCTTCAAGACTATGCAGACACATTCCATAGAAGAGGCAAGACCATTTGTTTATTGTCCTCCTGCCTGAAACCCAGACTGAAAGAGAATATGTAAATCAGTGTGACTGAAAAAGAATTCCTCCCCATACCAAAGAGGGAAGAAGAGAGGGAGTAAGGGAAGGGGGCAGGCATATCCACTGAATTCTGTGGGATGTATTTCCATAAAATTATGTATGAGTGTGCAACATGAGTCTCAAAACCCTTTTCTTGGTTATTAAGGATTTTAGGGACCTACGTGGGAAACTGTTGATGTCATGAGTAGAAGAGAAAGCTGTGTCAGCAAGTGTAAAACCTGCACTATGATTAGAGATATTGTCTTCAGGCTAGATAGATGATTGAACTTGTTTTAAAATCTTGAATAAGTTTTCCTAATAAAAGCTGTTTAATCCAATATCAATTTTGAATTTTTCTAGCAGCATAGCTCATCTGTTATGATGTTTCACACAAAAAAGTACCAAATTCTCACAGATGGAGGACCATGATTAACATTTTCAGGTATGATGGGACATATGCTACATTGTATGCATACAACAAACTGACCTAAATATGTAAATGCTTTTTGGCGGAGTGGGGAGAAGCATTAAAACCATTTGTAGACATGATCGTTCTCATGTATTTGAAAATTTATGACATTGATTTTATTTATTTATATCCCACCTTTATTATTTTTACAAAAAAGAAAATATACCCAACACACCTTCCTCCTCCTATTTTTCCCATAACAGCAACCCTGTTGGGATGAATCACAGTCACCCAAAATCATCACTCAGCTATGTACATCTCACAGTTAAATACCATATATACTTGCATATAAGCCGACTTTAGAACGCTTTTTTTTCCCCCCCAAATTTGGGCGTCGGCTTATACACGAATAAATCTGGCTGCCTGACTTCGCGCGATGAGAGCCAAGACTCTCATCGCCTTCGCCAGGCAGCGGCTTCGCACGATGAGAGCCAAGACTCTCATTGCGCGAAGCCGCTGCCCACGAAGGCGATGAGAATCTTGGCTCTCATTGCACGAAGCCGCTGCCCGTGAAGGCGATGAGAGTCTTGGCTCTCATCGCGCGAAGTCGGGCAGCCAGATTTATTCGTGTATAAGCCGACCCCCAAACTTTGGGGGAAAAAAAGCGTTCACCATGATATTTGGGGGTCAGCTTATATGTGAGTTTTTTCAAAAATCCTCATTTTGGGGCAGTTTTTAAAGGGTTGGCTTATATGCGAGATCAGCTTATATGTGAGTATATACGGTATGTACATCTCAAACATTCATATAGGTAGTCTTTGATTCATTTCGTGACCTTTCAAAGTTACAACATAAAGTGACTTATGACCATTTCTCCCACACTTATGACCATTGCAGCATCTTCATGATCATGTGATTTACATTTGGATGTTTGAAAACTGGTTCATATTTATGATATTGCAGTGTCCCGGGGTCATATGATCCCCTTTTGCAACATTCTGACAAGCAACATCAATGGGGAAACTAGATTCACTTTACAACCATGTTACTAACTTAACAACTGCATTGGTTCACTGAACAAATATGACAAGAAAAGTCATAAAATGGGGCAAAACTCATTTAATAAATTTCTCACTTAGCAACTTAAATTTTAGGCTCGATTGTAGTCCTAAGTTGAGGACTACCTGTATTATAACTATGAAATTCTATGTACACAGGTACAATTGCTTTAATATGCTTATTATAACAATAAATGATCTGTAGTTATAGTCTGTTTCTAATATTTGCTTGACATTTCTGATGTATGTTCTTACTCAAGAAACAAAACATGTTTTCCTTTTCACTCTATCATCCTTTAGTTCACCAGAATTTCCTTTAGCACCTAGCACATAATAAAATGAACAGAATGTAGTGACAACCCATATAAATAAAAATATGAGCCTTTCGTGGTATATAATCTCAAGAGTAGGAGTTCTAAAAATAACCATCATTCAGATGTTCTCAGTTACTTCTGAATAGCACTGAAGATAAAGTGATGTAGAAATACTGCTTGGTTTAAATAAATATTCATAAAACTAAGGAAGATCTGACCTCAATGCATACCCCCACTGAAATAATTTACATTCTCACATCACAGTTTTCTAGAAGAACAGAAGGGTATTAACTGTAAAACGAGCTACCACCATTTCATTTTCTGTCCAGATTTCCTCAGGGTTTTCTTACTGCCAATTCAACATTGTCAACATATCACATTTTACAGAAAATCTGCAGAGCGCATTTAATTATCTGTATTTTCCCCCTTTTTGCAGTTACCATCTGTATAAAACATTGTGAAGAAAGAAGCAACAACAATTGGGGGATAGGGGGGGGGGGGGAGCATTTTGCTAAAAAATGAACAGAGGTCATGGGAGTGGTTGCACTACATAGACAGATGGTGTCAAGACACCACTTTATTAGTCAATTTGGCAGGGGAGGGATTATGGCTACTTTATAGAACACACCAAAACTTAGTATGTAACTTAAATAGAACATATTTAAAATATAGTGTTGCCTTTTGATAGATGGCATCTATTACCAACATCTTTTAAATCTAGCTATTGTTCATTTCAGCTTCTTTATAGATTTCTCCATAGATGGTATTAAGAAATGAGCTCTTAAAATATAAAGAAATTAGACCCTGAAAAAAACAGCTGAGCTCAACAGATGATAAGACTAAATCTCATGTTTATTACAAAGCTGTGGTGCATATCTGTTCCGGAGTTTCTTGGGTGATTGTTTTTTTAAAAAATGTATTTAATTTTTTAACAGAGATGACATAAAAATATGGAATTCCAAACAATTAACTTTAAGAGATGTGTCTCACCAGACTTTAGGGTGGTAGTAATTTACTGATTTAATTAATCCACACAAACATAGTTTACATCGAATGGATTATAGTTTATGTACTATATGTGACCCAAACCAGTTAAGATTAATAAACTATGTTTTCTAAAGTATATGAACCAAACAGCAAAAAGTGCTAGAGGAATATAATATATAAAATGTGAAACTGAATGAAATTTGATAGATTTTCTGTTAAATTAAGAATAAACTTGGTTCATTAATCAGTATGTTATGCAAAAGTTTTAAAATTAAATATAACTTCTTAAAAACTGGATTTTTCTATTTTGAAATTTTTAATATTCCATAGAAATGTTCCATAAATAAAATAATATTGTGATGAAAACCAAGTTTAACAATTCTAATAAATAAATTTAATCAAATGAAAAAAATATTTATCAAGCCTTGAAATCTTGAACATGAAATGTGCACCATTATTAACAGCATTAATACAAAGCTACTACTTTAATAAAGCTGTTAAAATGTAGTGTAAACTAAGATTTAAATTTTATTGAATTAGTATTTTTGCTCATAAAAATATAATTTTGGTAGCATTAGTTTTTACATTATTCATTTATAAAATTATCTATTTTAAACTGTACCTCAAACTAGGACCAACTTCATAATTAACCCACAGTTACCAATATTCTGACAAAGCATGGCCTGGGGACCCAATATTTTTAGAAAAAAAAGACCGTGTATGACTGAAAGCAATACTTGTAAAATAAGAAATGGCTCCTTTCCTTTCAGCAGAAAAACAGCAACATTACATATTACAAATATTTTCCTTATCCTTATGTCTTCATCGTCATCATCATCTACTGCTGTTTTGAGTTAATCTATAAATCAAAGTGCTTCATATGATACATTGTTCCTAATTAAAAGCAGCATTTTGTTTTTGAAACAACACTGTGAACTTTATTTGAAGAACATTTTTTCCACTGGCAGGCCACAACCCACAAAACTAGAAGAAAATCCACTGCAAGCTTTTGGGAAAGGATGAAGCATTACTACTGGCAAACTAGTACATTATGTCTGCAAATGAAGCCAGATGTTTGTTCTAACATTTTATTTTATTTGGTGTACAGACTGGTATGGGAAGTAAAGAAATACTTAAAATGAGCCTTTATTCATTATATCAAACATAAAAAATTTGGGAGGGGACTGGGGGAAAAGAAAGACACAGCATTATTATTTGCCACAGATTAAAGACAGGACCTGCCTCTTCTTGTGTTTTTTAATCTTTCAAAAAGCAGATTGATTATGTGCCATCAAGTTGGTGTCGACTCTTAGCAACCACATAGATAAAACTTTAAAATCAAATACACAAAACCAGACTGCCCTATTTATTCTAATTCTTAACACTCCAGAATCTGTAAAAACTGTTTATTAAAATACTAATATTCAGGGATGTATTTTTTTTTTTTTTTGCACAACACAGGCACTGGTCAACTGGTTTTGAATGGTTTGTGGCTCAGCTATCTGTACATGGAGCAAAATAGGCATTTAGACATATCTGATATGATTCAAAATAGGTTGCTGGAGTCAGAAGTTGCTTTGGTCCCTGGACAACATCTGACACTTTTCACTGTTGAGGAAAATGAAAATAGTAGGGAAGATGGGAGGTGGGTGGGTCAACTAGTAGGATGGATAAATGGTAAGGCAGTGGACTGGTCAGGGAAGATAGAATGTGCCATATTGAGGCAGAATTGGCATATAAGGATATAATAGCAAGGAATAAAATACAGAGAAGCAGATAGGATATGATGTTTTGAAATTGATGGTGTCATTGACTGAAGAGAAGCATGGAAAGTGATGAAGAGATTGAGAAATGGTGGGTCAATACATGTGTCATGTTGAAAAGGACAGGAGAGAGAGGAAAATTTGTTCAACTTTGCCCTTATCTGCCTCATAAAATAATCCCAGACTCACTCAGAATTGTTCCAGATTTCTGCTTTGTTTGATTTGAAAAACTGGTAGAACTTTGCAAGAATCTGATGCTTGTTTGTTTGCTTCAATTTAACACATCTATTTTTATTATAAATTCAGTTGATTATTATAAATACCTTGAATTAGCTTTGAAAAATAAACAAAATAAAACAATAGATATGTGTTTTTCATATGCACAAATAGATTTTATCATCTTGTATTAGTAGATAGATATGGAATATTGTTATATTTCAAGATATGAATATGACTGATAAGAAAAAAGAACAATCAATTTAGAGAATTACTAATTTTTAATTTTAATTACTAATTACTGAAACTTAGAGAATTACAGCCTAGTTGGGTATATATTTTAAATCAAACACTTTTTTCTAGAGTTAATAAAATATGTAAATGTATTTGGTTGAGACTATTCTGTTAACTTGCAGAACAAACATTATTTCAACTTAATGAAATAGATAGAATAATTTTCCTATGCAGGTAGGAGCTGTTCAACTATTCCAGTATTATTTAGTACCTAAAAACTGTTGATCTATTTCAGCAGTAAAAGGAATACATCCTACTTATAATTATTCCACACTTTAGAATTAAAAGGCATCCAATACTTAGCTGTGTTTCCTGTGTAAAAAAGGTTATTGGTAACATATGGTTGTCTAGCCAAACTATTCCACAATATAACAAAATCCAATTAATTATATGAACTATGCTGTAAATTGTACATTTGCATGTTGGATTAACATAATGTGTTAGCTTTCCATTAATTATCAGAAAAGACAAAACGGTTATGGAAATTAACAACAGGCATTTAATTTGCTTTATTCAACAAATTTCAGGCAAAAAATTATTACATATAAATTGAGATTCTAAAATATTTTAACATTTAATATTTATATGAATAATAGCAGTACTCAGTCCCGAATCTAAATATACTTTATATTAATTGTGATTTAGCCAAACATGGTTATAAATTTTAAAGGGCTTTCTTTAAATAGTTCTGGTCTATTTAAGATAAGAGCAATGGTGCCATAGGTATTTTTTCATATCAGCAAGTCTAACTTTAAGAATAAGCTATTTTTGTGTGCAAGAAAATTAGTATACACAGTTAAAGACACAGAATTTCTAATATTTACATGCATACAAGTCAATCTTAATGCATTCACTAAATGATAGAATCCTCTGATATTTAATCTTTGTCAATTCTCATTCTTGTAGTCATCATGTATAAGGCTTTACTGTATATTAGCTCTTCTTCCTAGATAGGAAAACAAGAGTTGCTATTTCCTAAAGCCCAGATCTCTCTTTCAAATTGTGTAAGAAACTATTTTATAACCATCCAAGATACTATGATTTCATTTGGAAAGAATAAGCTAAAAATCAGTGTGTTTTTTCCCACTGCAGCTGACCTTGAACCAAGATTTCCCCAGTCCTTGCCACATATGTCAATTGCTATACAAACTTCCTTATGAATAGAAATGGCAAGCCATCAAGCCAAAGTCTCTCTCTCTCTCTCTCTCTCTCTCTCTCTGTGTTAGAGAGTATGTATGTAATTTTAAAACATAATTTATACAAAATGCTTTCACTGATCAGTATTGAGGTTAATATCTTCTTGTTGCTAATGAGTAAGTTATTTTAATTAAAAAAGCTCACAGCTTCCCATACAAATCCATGAGAGGCTTTGGTTATTCCTACTGCTAGCAAGAGTCCTACTAACTGCACCAGCAAGCATGGTTTTATTACAAAAAAGACCCATTCTTCAGAGTAGCTGAACCTTGGAGTGGAGAAGAAATAAGGAATAATACATCAAAGCAGTCAAATGCAACTTAACATGGAGGTTGGGAAATAAAGAATAGATGACTTCAAAAGATTGTTTCATTATAAAATGGTAACACTTTGGGGAAAACACTGCAATTTTTAAATCATGCAAGTGAAAATAGAAATTTATTATATTTCATCTTGACTGAATGAATATAATTTGATTAAGAAGTACATTACAGCATTTACTTTACTATTCCATTTACCCATTAAAGCTTAAAAAACTAAGTTATTAAATAGTTATTAAACTCTGTCCCACAACTGCAAAGGTCAAACACAAATATCTACATTTTTTCCAATGGCATTTAAATGTACTTAATTGCTATAAGATCTTCCTAATGTTAAGATAATATTTTAAACAGATAAACAGAATGCTTTATTTTTTTTTCAATTTAAATCATTAAATAAGCCAGTAATCAGCATTCAAATGTTAAAATATGCAAATATTATTTTTATCCAACAGGTAAAAATGTCTTCTGTTGTTGTTACAGAGTATGGTTACATCATATTTTAAGATAATTTCTATCAATACCAGATTGTGCAAGTACAATTGGTAAAATAATGTTACTTTTAGCATTTTGACTGTGTTTACGACAATCCATTTCAAGAGGCCTATCATTAAATTGGATCCTACTCAGTAATTTTTTCCACGAATTTTTAAACTTTACATCTTATTAAATGCTAATCATTTTAATCTTATTACTGTGCCATCTTAACAATATTATATCTATGTTGTGATGTAATACAGAATATGAGTTCAAACATCCAAACTATCTTTATCCCGAACACATAACTATGACAAATATTACCATGTTTTCAAATATAAACAATTAATGGAAAGCAAAGAATACATGCAAAATTATTCTTCCATGTACAATGATAAGAAGTTATTCATCAGACTACAATGCTATCTTTTTAAAACTAGCTAGCATGTTTACTGTCATTTCAAATTCTAATACTGTGACAACTTTCCAGTTTAAAATTGTAGGAATGTTATAAAAATAAAAGTGACATTTAAATCATGCAATGTAAGTAATTATTCTCTCATATATATGGTACAATTTCTTCCAATAAACCTGGAAATTCAAATAATCATACAACAAAACAATAAAAATAAGCAAACTGCAGCAATAAAGTGCAGTAAAAAATGTAAAAAAATTCAAAAGTAGCCTATGTACTTGTATATGCCTAATTGAATGGACATACTATAAATTGGTTTTCTGAAACAAGACAGCATTAAATAGAATGCTGTATTTAATTCAGAAATTGCCAAAGTTGAAGTATCATTAAATGTGAGGTATGATTCTATTACTGTGGATAAGACCTACAGATGAAATCAATTAAGTTTAAAACATTTTAACAGGTGTTAAACATTTAGCAAAATGGTTTTTAAGATACTTAAGTCTTCAAAAATAGTCTCGATTTAAATCAAATTGCCATTGATAACTTTTTATCTACAGGTGGTCTTCAACTTACAACTACAACTGGAAGCACAATTTCGATTTTTTAAACAAGGAAGTTGTTAAGTAAGTTATTCCTGATTTTGCAACCTTTCTGCCATTTTAAGTCATTTTAAATGCCATTGTAACTTCAAATGGTTGCTAAATGAATGGTTGCAAGTCAAGGATTACCCTGCATTTCTAAACATACCAATTGATCACTAATGTATGGTAATTTACAACTAAATAAACACTTTAAAAATGGCAGTACTGTAAATTTAATTTTTTTTTTTTTTGCATTTTAAACTTCAGAAATGTTCAGCAATGGAACACTTAAAACATTCACTTCATTCTTCTCTTTCACTCCACCTTTGCCCTGCCAGACCTCTATAAACCATTTTCCCCTCTGTCTCTATCAACCAACTACTGCTATTCTTGGTTCCAGTTCAGTATTACATACAAAGAATATTATCTTCTATTGACTCACTTTTGAAATACAGTATAATGTTATTTCACTGTATGCTAAATGCACTTTAGCCAACGTTAACTCTGTTTATCACCTGGGATTCATTTTGTAAAATTGAAAAAGTATTAAAAGCTTTTCTTCTTTCACCATTTCATTATGGTATCATATCATAATACATTCTGCTTGTTAGAAATATTACAAAGGTTTCAGAAATCATGAAGGTCCATAAGACAAGAACAGTCTACTTTATATGTTATTTAATCCTTTGAGATTAACTGCTGCAATGAACACACACTTTACTAAAATATGATCCGACCAGAAAGATTGTTTTAATTTCTTCTGTTATTAAACAGGAAGATTACTGGGCAGCTAGATGGATAGTCTAGAGGGATTAGTAACTAATCAGAGAATTCAAAAATAGGAAATTATTCTTTCTCTGACATCTCAAGCTTTGTTTTCCTACTGTCCCAGCAACAATCTTTTCCTAAATAGGCCCTTGGTCAAGCCTTCCTGTAAAAAGTCCAATAATTGTCCTACTGATGGGGCGCTTGGGTCGATCTTAGACCACCGGCACCAGCGACAGAAAGAGGACCACATAGCCTCATATATACGATTTGTTGAGGACCACCTGGATGCTTGAATAGTGGCAATGGCATCCTCTGAAATCTCTTGGGTCCTTAAAAGGCCCAATCTCCATACGGCTAGACTCAATCTCCATACGGCTAGACTGAGCCATTGTGGGTCTAGGTGAAGTACCGGCCCTTGCGAGAGGGAAACCCTTGATGGTGGAATTTTCCAAGGTAGTTCTCTCAACAGGTCCTGTAAGTCCGCGAACCACATTCACCTGGGCCAGTAAGGGGAGACCAATATCAATTCCACTCGTTCATCCAACAACTTCTGGATCAACCTGGGTATTACAGGGAGTGGAGAAAATGCATGTGGAAGTCCGGGAGGCCACTGACATCGGAGGGCATTGACAGCCTCCGCCCCCTGAGTCGGGTACCTTGAAATATACCGGGGTAAATTGGGCATTGAGGGAAGAGACAAATAGATTAACCACTGGTTGCCCAAACCTCTGCACTGCTTCCTGGAAGACAGATGGTGTAAGTGCCACTCTGCCTGATCTATCATGGCCCTGCTGAGCCAGTCCGCTTGTGTGTTTAAGGCCCCTGCTATGTGCTCTGCCTTGAGCGAAAACAGATTGGCCTCGGCCCACATGAACAACATGGCTGTTTCTAGCATCAGAAGTTTGGAATGGGTACCCCCGTCTGTTTACGTGGGCCTTGGTTGTGATATTGTCTGTCAAGGCCAGAATGTGGCGTGATTGGAAAAGGGGTAGAAAACATAACACCAGATGAACTGCTCACAGCTCCAATAGGTTGATGCTTTGTGATTGTTCAGAAGTAGTTCAATTTTCCTGTGCAGTGTGAGATTGGAAATGAGCTCACCATCCTACCAGACTGGCATCGGTTGTGATTGTTGCCCTGCAAGGTTCCTTGAAAGGACACCCCTTGTTTTTCGTGTTTTCCAACCACCAGCAGAGCGATCAGAGAACATTGTGCAGTACCTTTATCTGGATGTTGGAAGTGGCTCTTCCGGATCGCTGGAAAGGTAGCAGGAACCATTGCAGCTCTCTAGAATGGAACCGAGCCCAAGGCACAAAGGAAATACAAGAAATCAGTTTCCCTAACAGTTGAGACAGAACTGCCAAGGAAACCCTCTTTAAGGCTGTGATTTCTCTGGCCAAAGACTGGAAACTATTTAGCCTATCCTGAGAGAGAAAAACCTTGCCCTCCATGTTATCTATCACTGCCCCTAAATGAACTAACCTAGTTGAGGAGGTCAAATGGCTTTTATCCCAATTTATGGAAAAGCTGTGACCTTGAAGGGTCTCCAGAGTAATCTTGGAATCCAAATTTGCTTGATGTCTGGAAGATAACAAAATTAAAATATCATCCAGATAACATTGTAAACAAACAGATTTGATCCTGGGGAAGGTAGCCAAAGCCGCCAGGACCTTGGTAAAAGTCCTAGGGGCTGAAGCTAGACCGAATGGTAGGGCAATATATTCGTAGTGCTGAGCACAATAGCAAAACCTAAGATACTTGTAGTGAGCAGGTCTAATTGGTATCTGGAGATAAGCCTCTGTCAGATCTATGGAGGTCAGGACATCGTTCTCTCTGATGCTGAGCAGAATGGACTGGAGAGTAGGAATCTTGAATTTTCGATAAACCAATGATCTGTTCAGATGTTTGAGGTCCAGAATTGCCCTCCAGCCCCCCAAACTCTTTGGGACCACAAACAATAGAGAGTAACAGTCTTGACCCCGTTGTTCAGATGGAACCTCTCTAATGGCCTGAATATACAGAAGATGATTGATAGCCTCCTGCATCAACGCTCTCTTAATGGGGTCCGTGGACCTAGGGCTCCTAATGAAAAAGTTCGGGGGGAGGATTGAAACTTTAGTGCCAAACCAAACCTATCAGTGTCCCTGACCCACCCATCAGAGGTGGAACTATCCCATTGATCAGCAAATAATTTTAGCCGCCTTCCAATGGGAGCTGCTGTCAAGGACTCACTTGGGGCGATGAAAAAATTGGCCTCCGGTACCTCTGGGGTTTCTTCTGTTTTGGCCTCCCCGCTGAACTGTATCAGAAGATTCTGACCTATCCTGTTTAAAACTGGGCCTGTAGTCTGATGTTCTCTGCGATCTGGGAATGTATGGGCCTTGATAGTAGGGCCAAAAAGAACCACTTCAAAATGACTGGGGCGTTCTGTTTTCAGACATCTGAAAAAGAGGGGGAAGCACTTTTTTCTTCTTCCTTTTCTCAATAAGCAGGGCCTCTAAAACACTGCCAAATAATTTATCCACCGATATTGGGGCTAATGCTAGCTTGCATTTATGCTTGGTATCCACCTGCCAATGTCTGAGCCACAGCAGTCTCTGTGCTGAAACGTGAGATGCTATGGATCTACATGAGAATTTGACTGCATTAAATGTGGCGTTGGCGGAGAAGTCTGCCACTGCAATATTCTTAGCAATGTCCTGGTGGGCTCTGACATTTGACGCCGGCAATATATCCCTCAAGTGGAAGAGCCATCGTAGGGAGGACTATGTTAAAAAAGATGCAGCTGTAGCTGCCCTAATGATCCGGGCGTCAGAAATGTCCACCCTACGGAGTGCCAACTCTGCTTTCTTTTCCTCCGGTCTCAGGGCTTCCTCAGCCTCATTGGGAAAAGTTGAAGAAGAGGCCAGTGCCACAATGGGCTCATCCACCTCCGGTGTTTTGAGAAAATTTGTAAACTCTGGTGCTAAATTATAATATCGTTTATCGTACCCTGTTGGGGCTTGGTAGGATGCTGCTGATGCCCATTGATTTTGTATTAAATCAGCAAACATACGAAGGACAGGAATAGTTTCTGCCTCGTTAGCCGGTTGTGAGAATATTAGATCCTCGGATTCATCCTGAGACCCTGATGATAATGGATGAGGGCTTGATGTGCCAAGTTTAGCAATATTCTTTGCTTTGAATAGTAAAGATTGAAAGCGGTACGGACGAAAAAGTCCAGAAAAGGTAGGTTGGTCTGGAATGAGCCCTTCGTCATCCAACATTACACATTCTAGTGGGTCAGCCTCTGACAACCCCAAGTCCATCTGATAGATGGACCCCACCTACATGGTAACATCCTGGTCATCTAATTCCACCTCCTCCCGAAGACCCTGGACTGGTAAGACAGGAGTATTGGGGAATTCTTGAGTTTGAAGGTGTTCCAAATGCGCAAAGGATCGAGCAGATAGGGATCCTGTTTCTGAAGTAGACGAAAGGTATCTGGTCCGGATGGATTGCTGAACTCCAGCCACAATACCCTTTATTATGGCCATCTCCATCCATTGCCTCATTACAATGGGAATAGTCTCAGGTAATCCCTCCTCCTGTCTTAAACCAGTGGCTGTAGGTGTAAAGGTTGCCTCAGGGATTTGCTGGGCAATGCTCATTGGAGGAGATATGTCTATAAGAGGCTATCCAGAGATAGTCTGTCTGTGCTGGGTAGATAAGTCCAAGGGCCCCAGCAATGGACTTGGGTCCTGATCTGATTGTTGTGTCATAGCCATCTTGACCCCCTCCCTGGCCCATTTCTGTAACTGCCTTTCCAAGGCTTGGTGCCGTCTGTGAGCAAGCTTGTCTGCAACCTCAGAGGCCTTTTGGGGGCCCACTGACTTATCTCAGGACTTATTTGTCTTGGAGCGAAAGAAGTTGTCACCTTCCATTGTGGAGGATTGATTCTCGTGCCTCTTACTTTATTTAAAAATTATTATTATTATTATTATTAATATTAATATTATTTGTACTTAGGGGTGATGCCTACCCCTGTGGTTGAAAATAGAACGCTTCTCCAGGAGTGTAAGTATGTGTGTGTGTGTATATCTATATCTATCTATCTATCTATCTATCTATCTATCTATCTATCTATCTATATAAATTTTAAAGTTTTCACAGGTACTTACATGTGTGCTGTTCAGCTTCCTTCGGGTATTGTCCCACGTCATTGTAGCGCTTTTAAAGTTGTAGCAACGTTTCAGCAGAATCTCTTCTGCCATCATCAGGCTTCTGTATTGAGTTTGTATGTGGGTCAGGCTCTCACAGCCGTTGGTTTTAAATCTGAGGCTAGCCTATTGCTGTCCCAGGATGCTTTTTTCATCATCCTGATTGGTTGGAAGTCTTGGTCTGTGTTTATTGGACTTGGAGATTGTTTGATTGGTGTTTCTGGTTTCTTCTGTCTGTTTTGTGGCTTTGATTGGCTGGCAACACTGTGTTCCTGTATTGGAGGCTTTCAGTGCAGCTTGGCTTCGTGTGAAAGGACGGCTATTATCTATTAGGAAGCTAGGTTTCATCTGGGTGCCTGGTTGGGGTGTAAAAACCCCAGCCACAGAATCATCAGAGAAGCCATAGAGATTGAAAAAAGACCTGAAAGCATGAATAGAAGAGATGACTCCACCAGACTGTCAATCATTTGGAAGCCTGCATTCTGAAATAGAAAGATCTCCACACCACAAGCCAGGCAAACACCTGGGCACAAACAGACCCCCCCTGATATCTCCAGCTCAAACACACCCCAACCAGGTACCCAGATGAAACCTAGCTTCCTAATAGATAATAGCCGTCGTTTTACGCGAAGCCAAGTTGCACTGAAAGCCTCCAACACAGGAACACAGTGTTGCCAGCCAATCAAATACAAAACAGACAGAAGAAACCAGAAACACCAATCAAACAAACTCCAAGACCAATAAACACAGACCAAGACTCCCAACCAATCAGGATGTAGAAAAAAACATCCTGGGACAACAGTAGGCTAGCCTCAAATTTAAAACTAACGCTGTGATAGCCTGACCCAAAGACGAACTCAATACAGAAGCCTGATGATGGCAGATGAGATTCTGCTAAAACGTTGCTACAACTTTAAAAGCACAACTACAATGACGTGGGATAATATTCGTAGGAAGCTGAACAGTACATACACACACACACACACACACACAAACACACACACAAACACACACACAAACACACACATATATATTCTGTTGAGCTTCCTTTGGGTATTATCCCACGTCATTGTAGTTGTGCTTTTAAAGTTGTAGCAACGCTTCAGCAGAATCCCATCTGCCATCATCAAGCTTCTGTATTGAGTTTGGCCATCAGGATGAACAGAACTCACAGACGAACTCAATACAGAAGCCTGATGATGGCAGATCAGATTCTGCTGAAACATTGCTACAACTTTAAAAGCACAACTATAATGACATGGGTTAATCCCCGAAGGAAGCTCAACAGCATACATGTAAGTACCCACGAAAACGTAAGAAAACAAATACACACACACACACACACACACATATATATATATATATATACACACACATACACACACACATGTATGATTGTATGTATGTATGTATGTAAAACTTAGTATATGGTCAACAGTATCTAAGGGTCCCCAACAAGAAACCCCCAACCACTCCAAGCAAGAAATATTCTGGATCCGTGGGCCCCAATAAGGGAAACCAACTATACAGGGCCTGGATGGATCTTTTCCTGTCAAAAAACGTCCCACTGTTTGAAATGGCACTTGCAGCTTCACTCCAATATTATGATCCAAAAGGAATTGCAAAGAAATTCCTGTTTAAGGACTAGCCTGCTTATCCAATGCCAGCAAGATAAAAGAGAAATAATCCCAGAGAAGTGGAATGGGAAGGCACTTGCCCTGGTGCCCAAGAAGGAAACCAGTGGGGAATGTTGCCTGTGGTATTTAGGCATGAACTTGAAGCCAGCCATTGAAAATGGCAGGGAGGCAGAATCTCTGATGTTAATTGCCTGATCAGTTTAACGAGCCACTGCTGCTGACTCTCTAAATTGGCAGATAAATGATCCTGTCAATCGAAACAGTATGGATAAGAGAGCCGCAGCTGCAAGCGCTCCGCCAAGATCGCAGAGATAAGACGATCAGGGAATTAGATAAGATAATTGCCTGAAGCAGCCATCTTAGGCTGCCTGCGGAGTGGCAGGCGCCGCCAGCCACAGAGAACTGCTCTCAAATTGATCGGGGGATAACCTAATAGAGCCACAAGCCTTTAAATCGCCAAATTAATTGACGAAAAATTCACAAGACGAATTAACCCAAGAGCAAACCTGAATTTTGAGTAGCTGAATCAGAAACTGTTCCAGTCCGGGAGTGCACAACCTCTTACCATGAAGGCTGAGCTAAAACTGGGGGATGCTGGTGAGGTGTCCCGTGGAGGAGGAGGAGCGTCCCGGAGTTTTAAGCCCAGCCTTTCCAGAAGAGACTGAAGCACCTCCCCACTTCTGACCACTTCTGGATGCTCTGAACAGCTCATGGGAGAACTTACAGTGCATATTCAGCACAGTATCCAGTCAAACTATATTCACATCAAACTGATATGAAAATACTATTGACTCAACCAATAGACTTATACAGTCATCATCTAGTACCTCAAATATACAATTACAAGGCTGACATTGGCATTTAAATAATACCAGATTTCACTTTTTCTATTAATCTGTCACTGCCTTAACCCAATATTCACTGCAAGATGTACAGAAGACTGAAATCAAATATGGTAACTGTCAAACTTCTAAGCTCCATCTCCTAGTTTTGCTTTGGCTATTCCATGCTCTCACCTTAGGCCATAATATCAAGTTTTCCATTATTTTTCAGCAGAGGAAACTAGCTGGCAGTTTCCAAAAGAACAGGGAGGAAGCTTTAATTTATTTTCTCATTCCTGTCTTCATCTGCTTTGGCTTGGCAATCTTTTAGCATAAGCAAGCAATTTGAACATAAAGTTCACAGCTCTTTCTGCCCCCAATAGATCATTCTGTCCTCTGTGACTAGAGATTAAGATATCACTACTTGGCTAGATAGCTATGGGATGGAGAAAAGTTCATTGTGCAGTCTGGCTGCTGAATTGTCTGCTTTGTCACCAGCTGGTCCAAACTGGAAGCTAAGAAAACATTGAAAGTGCTGCAGCATGTGGTTGGTTACGGTTCCTTTGGGGATCTCGAAACTTGTGCAGTTCATTTCATAACTATATACACAATTATATGAACACTGCAATTTTGTTTCATAGATTCATGTCATTGGAAAAAGTAATTTTGGCTAAATCAAATCAAAACAGCATTCCATATTAACAATTCAGCTTCCATTTTAAATTTTTCTTCCTATGGGCAACTAGTCCTTTTCCACTCAACTTGATGATTTGAGGCAAGTATAAATATTTACTCAGTTTGTTCAAATGGTCCTTTTCCTAAAAAAACATTAGTATAATCATTGAGAAAAATAATTCATTAAATGCTAGCTAAAATACATACAACTGTATTTGTGTTATTTTTCAAACAATAAATGTTGTTAGCAAGCTCAAATGCTACACATGTAGACCTCATTCAATAAAAGTAATTGGTATTGGAATTCCTGCCACTAAAGGATAGGGTCATAAAGCACACCATCATGTGACCGTGCAGTTGTGCAACAAAAATGCTGGCATTTCTGGTTTCTATTGTCAAATGAATGCCATGCCACTGTTAAAACAAAGACATCATGTGGTTCACCATTTGTACCTCTGCTGGCTTCCCATTGACTTTGCTGGTAGGAAGTCAGCAAAGAAAGTCACAAATGGCAATCATGTGACTGTGCAACTCTATGACATTATAATTGTGAATTGAATGCCAAGCACCTGGATCATAATTACATGACCACAGGGACAGTGTTGCAACATAAGTCTAAATGGTACCACTTATATGGTACCAATTCATTTAGCCCAATCATAGGTGCAAAGAGTCACTGAATGAGTGGTTGTTAAATGAGAACCAATAGTAATTTAGGACAGTATGGACAGAAGGGTTGTAAACACATCATTTCTAAACACATAATTTAATTACGGTAATTCATTGCAACTATCTAATACAATTGAAACTTATGTTGACTATAAGGGATTGTATTAAGAATATTTATCTCAGAAATTGAATGACACATAAATTTAAGGTAACTCTTCGAAGCTTTAAGCTGCTGTAGTAAATTGGCATTAATTGCTGTTTTAGTGTGTACAATTATTTTAGATAATATACAGAAATTAGTTCAGCAATGAATTAGATTTTTGAAATATGCTTTTTATATTTTTTAATTGTATTGTTTCTGTTTTTTAACTTGTGTGTGAGATGAGCAGCTATATGCATCCAAATAATAACTAAATAACAATACATTTAACATAAAAAATCTTATTCATTTACAATGAAAGTGTAAATTAAGGCAAAAAATGAAAAATCATAAATGAGAAGACTTTTATGCATTTTATTGATGATTTAATAAGAAAGATTTAAAGTGCTTTCCACCATTATTAAGCCATTCATGTGACCTGTTAGCTTTCTGTGTAATTTCATTTTTTTCTATATAATTTCAAGAAATGTAATTCAAAAAGCAATAACAGGCATATAAATTTACATTTGTCTTTGAATTCCTTAATGATAAGGAATACAAACTCATTTTAAATGTGTAGTTATATCTGCCTTCTAATTTTTTTTAATGATACAAATGTGTGAATTATATGTTTAATGTTTTTTTCTAGGTGAAATTTAAGGAAGTAAATAGAGGGTCAACACTATTTCAAGACTACCCAATTTTCACCTTTCTCTCATTACAAATATAATGGAGAGAAAAAAACAACAAGAGTTTCTTTGTTTGTGTACATTAGCTCAAAGCTGTAAAAGTCGTTCAGTGGAACTTTACTATGTTTTCACCTTTCTCTGCTTGTAACAACATTCTAGTCTCTAAAATTACATGGAGTGCAGCCAGACTAAGGTAATCACCCTTCACTCTTGATTCATGAGCTAGAAGAAACTGCTTTCTTTGTATTACAGTAAAGAGGCAATTTCCTCAAATTATTACTTTTTTTCTTTTAAAAATAAATCTGCTAAATAAAAAAGATATTATATATAACCATACATCCTGAAAACTAAAAACTGTCCTAACCAATATTCCCATTTTCCCAGATAAATATTTCATACAAAACACAAAGTAATGCCATTAATAGTAAGCAAAAAAACAAAACAAACCCACTGCTATCAGTTAGGAATCATTTTAGTAAAGAAATATTTAAATATAAAAATATTTTGATACATTTTATGTATCATATTTCTAACCCGCTATTAATGTATGGAACACTTTCCTCCATTTTTCTTCTCATAACAATTCTGCTTGTGCTAAAATATGACACATAAAATCCTTTCAATAATTTTCCTTAGCTAGATATGATTTGGATAGTCACAGAATGATTTTAAAAAGTTCATATCAGTTTACCAGCAATTTATTTGGTAATAAAATTTTCTGTGTATTCCCACATTGAAGTTGGAATATTCTTTAAAATCAGATAATATCAGTCAATTAAATTTTTAAAAGTCTTTTGTCACAGTGACATGGGACATAAAAACAAACAACTATTTGTAACTCTACCTTACTAATCTACTCTTTGTACTGAAATATTTGTTAAAAACAGGATAGTAAGCCATATTCACTTTAACTATATGGAAACATTATATGGAACCTAGATGCATTAAGACAGAACTTTGAGTTCAAAGCCTTATTTGTCTATAAGAATTTTAGTTGTATGCACAATCATATTCCTTTCTCAAATTCAACATCATTACATACAGTATTTTTCAAGATATCACAAATGGGTTCTAGTTCAATGAACTGAATTTAAATTCTTACCACTACTCAATGGCCTGCTTATAACTTCAAGATTAGGATAAAGGCATTGCCTCTAAAAAATTCACAATAACATAGACTTACATTATATATTTAGATAAGCTGCATACATTTTACAAATAGCTATTCTAGCCACAAGTCTCAAATGTATTTAAAAGATCCTTTCCTTCCTTCCTTCCTTCCTTCCTTCCTTCCTTCCTTCCTTCCTTC
>BLBF01000006.1:52293338-52376529 GCA_015471245.1 Laticauda colubrina | reverse complement strand
TTCCTTCCTTCCTTCCTTCCTTCCTTCCTTCCTTCCTTCCTTCCTTCCTTCCTTCCTTCCTTCCTTCCTTCCTTCCTCACTGCCTCTGTTCCTACCTTTTTTTGTACAGATAGCTCTGATATTATTTCTATGATGTGTTGGAGATACTTTTCCAGCTTGGGAGTCACAGCCCCATCTGCTTATACTATCATTGGACCCACTTTGACCATTACTTTCCAAATGTTCCTCCTTCAGGACTTTTTCATATTCTCTGTTAGACTGCTGCGAGAGTCTAGTTGTGGGATGTCTCTGCCTCCTTATAATGTGACTGAGTCTACCAAATCACTAATCTTGCCATTGTTGCTATGGTTCCCCAGCTTTCAACTCAGTCAACTCGTTGAAGCAGTTGTGTTCTGAGGAACTCTCTTCAGAGCCAAAACTCAAAATTCAGCAGAAAAATGGCGATTCAGTTTTTAACAAACAGCTGATCGGCATGAAGCTAGAGATCAACTCCCAGGGACCCAGGAGCTCTGAGACAACATTGTATGGGGTGGGAAGGGCTCTTCTTCCCCCCCCCCCCAGTGATTTCAGGGCCAGAGATTCATTCCTGCTGCTGAGGACACCCACCGAGGATCTTCAAAGCTGTAAGTCATCGTGGGGAGTGAGTGGAGTGATGATAGAGAATTTAGGGAATTGCCCTAAATGGCCAATTCCTCTCTTAAATGCTGCCTGAAGCTCCCACTGCGCCAGACCGCACCACTGGGTTGGTGCTAATTGCGGGGTGGGATAGATCGATCCCCTGCAGGCCTCTGCTATCCCACAGCCTTATCTGGCTCGCCTGGTGTTAAAGCAGAAAGTCACAGTCTTGATATAATGGAAGGAAAACAGACAGAGAAGAGTCCCTTTCCCCTGCAATGGCACAAGCCTCTTCAAGGTACAAGAAAAGATCCAAGAGACATTTCTCAGCTCAAGGGGCAACGGCAAAGATTATTGCCTCTAAGAAGAAAATCAAAGCTGAGGAAAAAGTAGAAAGAAAACATGAGGCCCTTGAATGGGAGTTTGCAAAGGGCCGAGAGCAAAGAGAGGGGCAACAGTCAATCCACTTAACTGTTGCTGGGGCAAAGCTGGAGACTGTTAACACTCAAATCCCACAGGCTTGGTCACCAGTGGGAGCTTTTGAGTTTAATCCTGCTTTGCCTCAGGGTTTAAGTAGAAAAGGCCCCAGCAAAAGGCCTGTTGCTTGGGCTGAACCTGCCCTTTCAGCCTTTAGTCAGCCTCTTAGGTGGCACCTGCTCCAAGCAGAGGCCACTTTTACTCTCACAGCTGTGGGTCTTTGCCCAGATGGCTCTTCAGGCTCAGAGTGGTCAGATTCTATGAGAGAGGTTGATTCAGCAGTCAGCAGGTAGGGAATTGCAGAAGGGATTTACTATCTCTTAGGCCCCTTTGGGGTTCTTCTGAGTTCTTGAGGAGCCATCCCATACAAACCTTCCCTTGTGCAACAGGCCCCATTCTCAGGCCTGAAGTTTCCAGAAATACCAGGCAGACCTTGATCCTTCCCCATAGCGAATGGGTAGATTATCAGGACACTGCTCCTATTGAAATATCTAAATGCACTATTCTACCTCTGAAGCAGAGGAAGGTGAGGTAAGGGGCTTAAACTTCTCAGAAGATGAAGAGAATTGCCTGTCTTTTCAGAATTATTTGACAATTGATTAATCAAGTCCCTGTTACACAAGGCCAAGAATACTGCTCAGTTAGCCTTGGATGAGACTTCAGTAGAGCTCATTTTGCAAGGACAGCCACAGGGAGATACACTATTCTCCCAACCTACTGTCCAAACAGAACTTCTGCCATTATCTAGGTTATTTCTGGATGTGGTGCTGAAGCAATGTGATTCCCCCAGCACTGGCCTTACCCCATCCTCTTTTGATAAAAAAAATTCTATGTGAGTCCGGATTTAGCAAAAGCCTTACAGCTCACCTCAGTGGACCCCCCCCCCAGTAGTTAATTCCGCATCTCACTCAGGGACTCCCACGGAACTGTAGGATGTGTTGAAAGGGAAGGATAAGCGCTCTGAACACACCCTGCAACGGTCTCACCAGGCTTCAATCTGGGCAGTCCATGGCTCTACAGTGGCATCATTTTTCATGCAGGCTTTGCTCCGCTGGTTAAAACAGTTGCAGGAGCGTGTGCCGGCTTCAGACATCAGAGTGCATCAGGATTTGAACAAAATTATAGCCACCATGGAGTTTACCGCAGATGCTATTCTCGATTCGGCTAAGTTTGCCACTAATGTCATGGCAACCTCTGTCATGGCGCGGAAACTGTTGTGGCTCTGCAACTGGCAGACAGGTTGGTATAATTTCCTGAGAATACCCTTTCTCATTCAACTGCGAGAGAGTCTAGACCCACCCTGAGTAGGTCTGGTAAAAGAGGGGGAAAGGATATTTTAATATTTTTCAGAATACAACAATGTCTGTCAAGATTCTTTTGCTAGAAGCTGGAGTAGCTATAACAATGGTGGCAAGGTTAACCATTTGGCAGACTCAGTCACCTGACAAGGCGGAGACATCCCACAACTGAACTCTCTCACAGTTGAATGAGAAATGGCATTCTCAGGTAATTATAACAACGCCCCTTCTCACACTCTTTCCTGATTTTACCATCACTCAGCATGAGTACATCTATCACCACCACTGTATTCTGTTCCCTGTCCACTACCACAATATCTGCTTGACTGTCCATCTGGATCTGGAAGTACCACAGGATTTTAGCCTTCTTATTCTCTATGAACTTCTGTGGATTCTCCCATCCAGACTTGGGAGGGTATAGCCCATATACTGTGCAGATATTCCTGTATGCAATGCCAGCTAATTAGTTATGCCTTTCAATGTATGTTGTTCCTGCCTGCATCATCTTCCATCCTGCCTCTATGTGCTAGACATTTCTGAGGCCTCTCTGAATAGCCAGAACTTAGAGCCAGAGTCCTATCTAGTGTGGTAAATCCTTCTTCTATACATCTGGTGCCTGCCACCTGTTTTTGTGCTTCTTTTATCAGTGTCTCACTGCTGTTTTCTAGTCAAGCTTTTTCAAGTCACTTGTAGGATTTCATAATCTCAGCTATATGTCGTTAATACATTCCATTCAGGGTCTTGTCTTGACATTGCACTTCCTTTACTTGATCTTCCTGCCTCAGACATTTTCTCAACATTTCATCGTTGGGTACCATCTTTATTGTTTAACTCCTGGAAGCTCTAGGTTTCATCCATGGCAGTGACATTCACCCAGTGCCCCCTATCCTCTTTCCAACTGGTGTACAAATAGGGTGGAAATCTCCATACATTATGATAAACTCCCAGGACAGTTTCTATCTCCTTCTTTGGACAGCTCATTATATTGGCAGAATATCTAATAACTGTCAAAGCATTTACGATTATGTGGATATTTTTATTTCCACATAATCAGAGTTTGTTCTTCAATAAACGTCTTTTCCTTTGATGGTACATGGATACTGTTGACTTCCTTGCTTTATTGTGCTTGCCATCTGACTTTGGGATTACAAGCTACTTGCAGTTGTCCTGTATGTCTAGTAATTCCATTTTCATCAGTCTTAACTACTTTTCCTCTCTTGACTACTATCTGGCCACACATATTCAGTCCAAATGATGTTCTAATGTCCTTTCTAGATGTCAGGTGGATCAGCATATCAATATCTGTTTTACTCTTAGTACTCAGCTTAATGTCATCCATATAGAGAGATGGTTGGTGGTATTCCACTCTTGAACTTATATCCATGTCTAGTTCTTGTGATTATTTAGCTAAGAGGAGGGTTAAAGCCTATGCAGAACAGCAGCAGCGGAAGTGCATAGTATCTGTATCTAAAGCATTTTACTGCTAAAGATTCAGTGCTTACTTTCATTTCTAGGATGCATTCAGGTAAAAAGCTTGGTCGATATATCAACATTTCAAGCTTTATTTATTTTGCTCAATCAAGAAAGTGAACTAAAACAACAATTTCCCCTGAGCTTATAATGAACTACTAACAAAAGCTTTTCCCCCTGGAATGGAGTTCTTCAACAATTAAGATGTGAATAAACAACGGCCTATTCAAAGACTGTATATCGTACAAGACACATTATTTTAAACAGTATTAAGTAAACTATAACATAATTTTGGAAATAATATGTTTGATCCTTATTAAAACTGGAAAGTGTTTCACAAACAAGTTATATGTTTTTGTACTAATAAGATAATACGATTGTGATTTCTGAAAGTAAGGTTTTATTCAGTGATTCCTAACCCTTGCAGGTTTTGCTTACTTATAACTATGCATACTTTTAATTACTTCCATTGTTTAATAATTTTGTATACTTTTCATGTTATTTTTCCTTTATTTAAAATTATCTGCATCTTTTTAAATATTGGAGCTGGATTTTAAGTATAGTAAAAGTCTAAATATCAGTTTTGTGCTAGAAAATTTAATCTGTCAATATATCTCCTCTAGATAACACATATTATTTGGGATAAAACCAAAAAAAATTGTAGATGTTTTCTCCCTTTTCAACCTCAGTAAATAGTCAGCTTTAAAACTATAAAGCACTGACTCATGTACCCTCAAATACTAAATACATAAGTAGAGATAATATCAAATATATATGCCTGAACATTTTTTTTCTACCAAAAAAACCCTCCAAAAAACATTGTGCCTCACCCTATCCCTCCAAAATATATTTCAATTTACAGAGCCTTCTATTTAAAATTTTCTATATTGTAGCTTTTCAAAAATGGAATGGAGAATTATTACTTTGAGGCTTTTGCAGCAAGCTTTAACAAGTACAACACAGAAGACTAGTCACAGCAGATGTCTGGGTGGAGTAGACAAACCTCAGAAATGCTGTACATACAGCCAGAAGTTAATATTTGTGCCAACATCCTCATCATATGCCCATCACATGCATTTTTAAAGAGCAACATATGCCATGTTCGATTTTCAGAAAATAAACTATATCAAACAAATTCTGCATTTAATTGGAAAGCATAAAACAAACATTCATGAATTAGATGTTGATAGCAAGTCAAACTACTCAAGTAATGAAACTGTGAAGATGTAATGAAATGGCTGAGTTAAAAAGTTGGCCTGTATACATGATGATAAATGAAGCTGCTGTGTGGGTTGTTTTAATAATATGAAAATAACTTCTCATGCTATTTTTTTTCTATACTAAGTGTTGCTCTAGGACTTATTATGGTGATACAAATCATATAAACAAACCATTAATGAATAATGGGCCATTATATAGTATAGCCTAAATGCAGTAAACATTTTTTTCATTGTAAACTTGTGATGGGATCCTTCTATAAATCTGTAATGCCAATGAAAATCCATCTATTAATAGTGATTTACTTCTTTTTCTCCACTTCAATACAAAGGGAAAAATAATGTTGAAACATTTCATTTTTCTTCATGTCATTTTAATTAGTTAAGCCTCTTTCAAATAGAAAGTATGTGCTTCATTAGAAAGTTTTGAAGAGCACACTAGAAGTTTCAGGATTGGATCTTGATATTAAGTAAATATGGTCCAGCTTTAAGGTTACATTAAATAAGCTTACATCTCCAGAACTATGTGATTAAAGAAACTGCTTATATCTTGATATCTGAGAAATCCTGGGGCAGTATCACATAACAATTAAGTGACTCTGTACATGTTTTAAAATCATCCTCTGAGTTCCCATCAATAGTTTCTCATTAAGAAGAAAATAATGAATACAATGCCTCAAGATTCAGTTCTGGACCCTGTCTTCAATATTTTAATTAACTAATGAATAAGGACAAAAAAAAACCCTTCCAAACCTATATATATATAAAAGCAAAATACCACTCACGCATCATCACAAAATCTCCAGAACTGAAAAGCCTACAAACTTGAAATTTGGCTTGTATGTTCCTCTTGGCTTCTAGATGCTCACCAAGAAAGGGCTTTTCGAAATGACATCAGCGCATTATTATTTCCTATATTATTATTAACACAATCTGATGCTAAGGAGTTCTACTCCACTCCCCACCTGAAAAGAAATCTGTTCCAAATGCAAAACACAAGCAGAAGAGAGGAGTTTCAGTTTCACTTTTAGTTTCATAGCACCAAGCAGCTTTAGTACAGAACAGTTGAGCTAAGACGCGCCCAGGCTCCTTGCTGTCTCCTTCCTGCTCACACAGCAAATACTGTTTCAGCTTCCAAACAGCCCTCAACTGTCTCACACACTGACAGGACACGAGCCAGATGAATGCCAATGGATGCTGGTAGGCAGAGACAGAATTCTCTACCCCTTATTTTCCTTCCCAAAAACTAAGCCCGACCACATAGTTTTATAGTGAAGCACAGTATCGAGCTAATACAGATGATACAATACTTGCTTAGGACATCCAAAATCCTGAAAAACATTGAAAAATGAGAAAAATCATGATATAACTGATAATAGCAAATTGAAATTTAACCAAATGGGAAGTTCTTCACTTAGAAAATAAAAATTGTGTACTAGATCCAATTCCGAACACTATACTTTAAGAGAGATTCTGAAAAATTGATTAAGTTTCAGAACAGAAGAAGAAAGGACCAGAAACTAACTCATGTGGTAAATTAAGACTAACATGATTGCATTTTTAAGTTCATAAAGCAATGTCACCTAGAAGAATGTTAACAAAGTAAACAAACAAAACAAAAAACTGTTCTCCATCATTCCTAAGAGCAGGACATGAAATAAGTTATTTGTGCTACATGAGGGCAGAATTTTACTGAATGTGGTGGGTATTTCATAAAGAATAATAACTGTGAAAAGTAGAACCAAAGAAATGCCAGGCTCCACATGTTTATGTTAATGGGACATGATTCTGGCTTCCTTCACTGAAAAATAGGTAAGACATAATAGCCTAAATAGCTGCCTACAATTACATAATGTTCAGATTTTGTGAAGAATGAAAATGAACCTTGGTAGCACAGTGGTTAGAGTGCAGTACTGCAAGCTATACCTACTGCAATTTGGCAGATCGAATCCCACCAGGCTCAAGGTTATCTCAGCCTTCCATCCTTCCAAGGTGGGTAAAATGAGGACCCAAATTGTTGGGGGTAATATGCTGACTCTGTAAACCGCTTTGAAAGGGTTGTAAAACACTATAAAGCAGGATATAAGTCTAAGTGCTATTGCTATATCCAACTATAGCATAAAATAATGTGTTTTGTTCGTTTATGTCTTTGAGTCAAGTCATCCAGCTCGGTCATTCCTAAGGTGAAAGTAACTCACAGCTTTTTAGCCTTGTGCCTTAATCACTACACCAACTTGTCTCCCATTTAAACAGAATTTAATGTACTTTAAGAATGATTAGGAACAGCAAAAGAGCATTTTTAATAACATTGTGAACAGGATTGTGATTTTTAAATAAAGCAGAAGAACCCAGAGGCGAATTTACAACATGTTTGGATTTAGGTTCAATGCTTATGTTGTATTAAATTAAAAGCAAAAGGAAATCAAAAAAGAGGAAGTGGGAATGAGGAATCCTTTGGCACTCTGTGATATTCTTTGAATGGTAAAATCACAATTGATGCCAAATAATATCTTCTTAAGGTTCTTTCAGCATCTCAAACCCCAAATGCTTATCACATACAGGCATATGAGCCTGCTTATAACATATTTATGATGAGACCCAATTCTAACAATGGTAGAAAAACCCTTTTGTTCTTGAGTGTTCCACAAATCATTGGTAAAGGCATAGCTGCACTAAGCTTTGAATACGTTATTTATTTATTATGCCATCTATGTCACTATCAAGCAACTCTGTATAATTATATATTAGATTTTTATTGCAATTTCCAATTTTGCCTTTCATTTTTATATTTTAGTTTGATGCATATTTCATTTCATTAAATCCATCTTTAGATTGTCCGAGACACACATTAGGTGTCAAAGCATTCTGTATATTTTTAAAAGCCCACAGAATGAACAACCAGTGATATGCCTAAAATGTGATTAGACATCACACACCTAATTCTAAAACCAAATTAAATTATTTCAAGATTCCACAAAAGTCTTTGATAAAAAATATAAATCCTTACCCACAGCTCATTTGTTCCCTCCCTCCTGCTGAAAGCTTGACAAAAAACAGAAGTACAATTATATTACCATTGTAATTCCATGCTAACAGCAAAATGAGATCATGTTCATTTCAAGTTTTTAAAATTTTGAATGTGTGAATTTCCCTCTTAGATAAAACTAGACACCAGAAGAAAATTCAGAGTAAACACAATGTTTGCTACTTCGTGTTTTTTTTTTTGCAACTTCACAGGGGAAAGAGGAAATGAATTTTAATTATTGGCATAATCTGGGTATATTTGTTGTTTTCTTTTAATTTAAATTCCTTCCTTGTCACAAATAGAAACTAATATTTTTAAAGTTATTGATTAAAAATTAATTCTAAAAGACTACTGTTATATTATAAAAATACTGGCATGTGCCATAACAATGCTTTCCATTTAACTATATTTTTCTTTATCAATTTACAATACTCACTGCTTTAATAGACACATCATAAGACTGATTCAAACTTTCAAAAACAGAAAATTCTTTTAAACATTTTGAAGTGATTTCCACCTAGAATTGACAAGCTGTAAAAAAGCATGCACAGCAGGTATATAGCTTGTAATGAACAGATAATATATTAATTACAGATTATAAAAGTTTTGTATCTTTTTGTGTTTTAGTAAAGTCCCCATTGAAAAGCATTTTGGAAGACTAAAGAAATAATTCTTAAACATATATGAAGCATTTAATCACCACCACCAAAAAAACCTGGGAAAGAGTTCAAAGTTCCTGACCAGCATATTTTAATGCAATATTGATTGCTGTCTAAGAATTGAAAACTTTATATTTTATACTGACATACTATCTTCATATCATTCAGACATGCATGCTAAAGATAGAATGGTAAAAATGTGTGGCTTATGTTAATGCTAAATTATTGTAGCATCAAATCAAACAATAATTTAGTATTAACATTATCCATTTATATTTGATACAGATCTTGTAGCTATATAATTGCTATTGGATTATGTAACCGTGCAGTTGCCAATCTGTAGATATTCTGGAAAGCCTGTAACCTGGCTATTTGGCTCAAGTCTTGGAATGCAGTGAATGATAATTTTCTGTTTGTAATGTTTTAGTTTTTTTTAACTGCTCCTATTTGATTAAATATTATTTTTGCCTTTTTCCTGTATGTTGTCTCTCTTATGCTTTTCTGTTATTGCAAATTGTCTAAAGTCAGTATCCAAAGAGAACAAATAAATATATTAGATTTAACATCCCATTTAAAGCAGCAGATTAAAATCAGAATAATTTGCTTATTGAATATGAGGCAGTAGTTCAAGCACTTTCCCTGTATACAAGTATACCAGTTATACACTTACCAGTTTTATACAGGGGGCTCTGCTCAAGGATTGCTAATAACCCAATGGTCGATGAGGTAGGACAAATGACAAAATGAGTGACACAGAATCCTCATTCAAAACTTATCTATTTCGTCCTTGCCTCAATAGATGTGTCTGCTAACGAAATAGCCTTAAGGTCACTATCATATAGAGACTTTTCTTCCATGCTAGGCAAGGACATCTAAATAGGAAACATGTCATTACTACTTTTACTCACAGTAAAATTGTTTATATTGTAATTAGCTGATATATTCATAGATAGAAGAATCATATACTGTAATAGGCATATCACAAAAGATGTTACCTCATTTGGGTAATGAAACATCTGCAAGAACACAACCAAGCTCAAAGAGCATCAAGGACCTGTCATTTCAACCTGAGCTACAAATATTATCCTTTATTGAAATAATATGCTGTTTTACACATCAAAATACATTTAAAATTTCTCTGCTGAAATAATATTTATCTACAATATATTTCTCTATTCTGTAAGTTTTACCCCAGATTAAGGTAAAATACCACAGTTGAAAGATATGGAAACAGGTGTTAGTTTCCATAAAGCAAAGTCAACTTTTGATTTATTGGGTGCGTACTGAGGATCCCAGCAAGTGTATCAGCTTAACCAATATGATATGTTTCACAGTGAAGTTGCACAAGTTGAAAAAAGAGACAAAACAGATGTATAAATGGACTAGGATGTTCTCAGTATGAAAAATTATACAAGCAGCGATATTTACTTGATTAAGCTAAACTTTTTATATCATAGTTGATTCAGGGTGATTTAGTTATCTTACTGGTAGTCAAAAGATATCTTGTTTTTAGTTATCATACTATTTATTCCTAAGGTAAATTTAAAAAATTTAAGGTTACAATAAATATTGTGTAAGCACTTCTCAGCAATGTAGTCACAGAAAAATGCATCTCTCTCTCTCTTTCTCTCTCTCTCTCTCTCTCTCTCTCACACACACACAAAAAAAAAAAAACCAACAACAACAACAACAACATACATCCAGAAATATATTCTGAACTCATAAAGTTGCAATTATCTAGATGTGATTATGGACTACTTAACTACTAAAAGGCATCATGCATAAAACTCTTGCCCTTTGAAGCCAATGAATGTTGTAATTGTAAACAATTTATATTTTAACATTGTTACTTAATGACACATTGGAAAAACCAAGGTTTCCTCTAATTTATTTAGGACCTAATTAGGTATGTTTATGTTTCTGCTACTGTATAGCAATTTATTTATATGAATTGACTCAGAAAAATTTCTATTCTTGTGTTGGAGACAAAATAATATTAGAATCATGATTTGATTGAATTACAAAAATTGATACATTACAACAATTTTCCTTCTGTGAGATCAAAGATATAGCTTATTGACCTATTCGATTCAATAAGTCCTATGGATGATAGCAGGCCCCAGAAGAAAGAGACATGAACCAAAGTTTTCAGCTAGGATGGTTTCAAAATATACTAGAACTATTTGTAATCCTGCTGAGCCGTTGCTAACTGTGAAAACATATTTTTGCAAAGTATGCACTTGGATAGATAAGTTTAAAACAGGAAGAATGAAATTGTTGGAAATGAGGAACTGAAAGTAACGTACACAGGTGTTTAAGGAAAGTGACAGTTAGTGAAGTTGTGAAGCATGTATATGGTTAGAAGAAAAGTACAAAAGATCGGGTTGGAGATCAGCTCTGGGCCTTTGATTTATGGCAGTCCTTGCAGGACCTGTTGTATGTCATTGGACCCCATTGCAATAGCTTATTAATATAAGTGTATTACTGCTATTATATCTTTTATATCTATTCATTTCTTATGTTCCAAATTATTACAACCAATAAACCTCTGATCTTAAAGTAAGAATTTTTGTTTGGGTTGCTGTCTGTTTTCTATTGGTATATTTTTATGACACTTTCTTATGGTATAAAAAATACCTCAATTAGGTACATTTTATGCATATTTTTATCAATGTTAAAATGGAAAGATAGATAGATAGATAAAGACAGACAGACAGATATAGAGAACTTTTTAAAAAGTCTTTAATTTACATGGTTCTGAGCAAAGATTTTAAAATAATGGTTATTGATTTGCATTCTTTGCTATTATAATAAAGGTGTGTAATTAGCAAAACAGCCAAAATAAAATTTTGACCTGGGACAATTCAGGACAAGAAAGGTTTACAGCAAACAAAAAAATGTTAACAGAGATTTGAATTTATATACTAGCTTTAAATCTCTTCACTGAGAGAATTTTTTAGAATAGAAGAATAGAATAAAATAGTCCAGTAAAGATAAAAGTAAAAAGGGATCAATACAAAAATTATCAAGGATAATTATGTCAGTCACAGATTTTCAATTAGCAAGAATATTTAAACTTACTCCCCTACCCTAACTGAAAAACAATAGTTAAGTAGTATTTTTTTCTATATAAATAACACTTTATAAAGCATAATATTAAGATAGGGATTTCAATCTCAGGATCAGTACCTCAGGCATTTATGGGCAATACACAGGGCATTTTACTGTTAAAATTTGCTCTAGTGTTTGCTTCATACTAAAATTGCAGAAGTATGGAACTACATCAAGTGGTTTTGGTACTGCGAAGTTTGTGAACCCATGCAATCTACAGATTAAAATGTAATTATTAAAAACCTCAATGTACATCATCTTGACCAATTATAATTCCAACAAAATTATCAGTTTACTCATAGAGTTATACAAATATGCTTGTAAAGAATTCAGGATCTCTCGTGAAGGATGCTAACACAAATACTGTTAAAATGCTTTGTTTCTATTATTTCTCCACATAATATTTTAAATAATATTTTATTTTATATGTTCAAACCTGACACTCAATTTCCTCCTAAGAAATATTACAATTGAGGTAAATGATAAATGCATGAATATATTGCTTGAAAATGTACATATAGTTGGTCTTGCTGAGAGAACTTTTACCTGATATTCTACAAATAGTCCCCTCTTCTTTCACTGATCTGCATGCAATTCTCACTAGGAATACATTCCGCTCTTCCAGTTAGAATGTAATAAATTCTATTACTGCCTACAAGTTTTTTTTCCATAAATTTTTAGCAAATACATATTGGGTTAAAATTACATCACAATTTGACCCAAAGAGTTTTCAGTATGCTCTAATTTTATCCATAACAAAGGTAAATAAGAAATAAAAATTTAAAAAATGATAAATTATCCAACATTTAGATGTTTGCATTTACTGTAAGGGAATTACGGGATAAATATAAATCTTTCAATTTGGAAAGTTCATAGATCCTACCCAGAATCCCAATCTATCTATACATTCACTTAGCTATGTCAATCTATATTTTGAAACACATTAGAAAAAACAAATGTCACAACATCTCATAACATTTCTATAAAGAAGGACTAAAAATATGGAAAGCTTTTTTAAATTAAATAACTATGCCACTTTGATACAAGACTATGTTGTCTATAGAATTTCTAATGCTGATCAACTATTTTTAAAATAAAACAAAAATGATTAATAACCTTTAACTTTTAATGAAACTTTCATTCTTAACCATATTTTATTCATAATTCGCATAAGGACAAACCTGAAAAAAGGCCAAAAAAAAACCCTTGATTACAATGAGACTTGACGACAATTTGAATCAAAGAGCCAACTCAACCTACTTTTTGTTCGGGACTGATTTATATTCAACCTTGTGGTTAAAAACATTCCATTAAATAATTGAAATTCCCTAAACCACATTACTCAATAATTTAAGGGAAAAGAAAGTTTCAACTAGTCACCTGTCCTGTTCTTACAGAGCAGTAGCCAGCTGCCCCATAAAACAGTAACTCTATCCTATGGGTTATTTCCTATTGTGCACGTGAGAAATGGTTCGTTTTCTCTCTAGATTGTTCTCATATTTAATCTCATTTCATGGGATTATAACAACTGAATTATTTAACATTTGTCGGGATGCCAGACAAAAGCAGAAATCCATGGTTATTATTCAGGTACTATTTTTAAATCCAACTTTTATTATTTTTATAAATAACTCAAAGCAGAAAACATACACAATACTCACCTTCTCCTATTTCCATACAACATCATGGATGTTGTGAAATGTGAAATGAGTTGAGCTGAGAGAAAGAGAGTGATTGGCCAACCACAAAGTCACACAGCCAGCTTTCATATATAAGGCAAGCTAGAACTCACTTTCCAAATTTCTAGCCTGATGCCTTAATCACTACACCAAATTGGCTAAGAAAATACATTCAAGATGCAATATTCTGACTATTCATACACTAGGGCGTTTCATATATTCTTTCAAAGTTTCATATACTCTTTCACATGCATATCTACATGTGAACAAGGTAAATATCCGCAAAGGTTCCAATTTGCTTAAAAGAGGACACAGATAAAAAATAGGCTTTACATCAGTACAGAGTTACAATACTTACAGACATATGAATGTACACATGGTTCTGTGAGCACTCACAGCCTATGTTGCAAAGATAGATTTGATCCAAGCAGAAATTCTTTAGAAATGCACTTCTTTCAAGTGCTGGTAACTCACAATCAAACTGCTATAGGACTGAACTTTTACCTGGCAGTAAACTAATGTAATTAAACTTGCATGTATATATTCTTGTATGTATGTATAATACATATACATACACACAGAGATACATACATATACATATGAATATATAGTGAGGTCACTTTTCTTTATCCATGACAATAATCCTGTTGCCTCCTTCAGCAATTTAACACACATAGTCAATCATGTGTTTCAAATTTGTCTTCCTTCCAACATCTTTTTTCCCCTTCCCTTTTAACATCTCTGAATCTAACGTACAGCTATGTACATCATAGCAGCATGGAAAAGAGTTGTAAAGTTTTTATGCCTGTTTAATTATAGCTTTTGCATTCATAAAACTTTGCTTTCACTAATCAGAGTGACTGATGTAAGCAAGATGGAGCTGAGAAGGGGGGGGGGATAATAATAGTTTATGCTGCAGGATACACACCAACTTTTTATTCCTTGGCAGAAAAGTGCCTTAAGGTATCATGTTTTAAACTGTATACATTCTATAATAGACGATTTGATTAAATAGCCACAGGATAGGACAGTAGCTCTAAAATCCTGAAGACTTCTGCACTCAAGATAGGCCTAGAACAACCTCTTAGATACTTATTTAGTATCCAAACTGGGCTGCCCAATGGGAAAGGCACCAAACCAGTTCTTCTGGTGCCAAATGCCTGCCTTTACTTCCAAACATGGGTGAAAACCAGATCATGTGCTTATCTAGTTGGAAAGAGAAGGAAAGAAGATAGGATATGACCTCAATCAGGAAAAAGTGAAAATATGGTGAAGAATAGAAGTTGCATCGTTCATATAACATCGTTCAAACTTTCAAATGCTCACTATTAGACAATCTTTAAGTTTACAATGAAATATTTTCATAAATCACCCATTGTTTCCAGATTATTTCTCCGAATTGAAAACAGGCAGCAGAAAACTTAACCGGTGGAATATTAAAAAGAATCATATGGGGAGCAAGGATTACCTGAAGAAAGACAAATCAATCCAAAGAGACAGATATGAACAAACTCTGCAAACATTGTCTCCAGGTGGTGGTGGAGCCTGTCGATTGTCTCATGCCAAACGGAAGAGCTGATAGTAGAGGGGAAAAGGGAAGACTTTTCCAAAAGCTTCCAACACTGTCCGATTCATAAATCCAAAATCAGCTTCATGTAAAAGCAGCGGTGTCCTAAATCATCTCTAAATCGATTGAAGAGAATTGTCCCGGCTTCTCAACTGGAATTTCTATTGTCACTACGGCGAAGAAAGAAAAGAGTCCAGCAGCCCAAAGCTTTGTTTTCCTTTTCTTCCAGGTTATCCCAAAGGGGCTTCCCCGGCCGCGCTGCGGGACCATCCGACAGAAAACGAAACACAAAAAGCTTCGCGGTTGCTTCCACTCCCTCCGCGAGAAGAACCGAAAGCCAGCCGGGTCACCAGCGGCCCTGAGTGTGCGGCGGCGGCGGCCGTGGTCCCCAGGATCTTTCACGGGACACTCAGAAAACGGGTCGCGGAGGCGGCCGCTCCTGGCGAAGAGTTGCTGGCTGTGCAGTTGGGCGAGCGCGGGGCGAAAAGAACACGCGCTGCAACCGTTGCTCGAGCAGGAGCAGCAGCGAGCGCGGTGCGTCCCATCACTTGAGGCAAAGAGCCTGGACCGCGAAACAAAGCAGCCTCATAGCAGCCACAACGACGGAACTGGTCCTCGAATCCGCCACCATTTAGGTCCCAGCCGCTCGTTAGAGCAAAGAGCCTGTCCGGGATTCTCCCTCTTGTTACTCAAACGAAGATGGACACAAAAGAGAGAGACAGCCCAGACAAAACTTCCAAGAGCCGCCGCCTTTCCCTCCTCCTCCTCGTTTTCAAGCCAGCCCCCGGCAGAGAAAGAATGTAGTTCCACACCGCCACTCTGAGGGGCCTGGTGGAAACCTTTCTACGCTTGAAGTTTCAGGCATCGCAAGGCATGCATTCGGCGAAGCGCCCAGCGGCTCCTCCTGCCTGGCTGCTTGCAGGTCTGAGACTGCTTCGGGACACCTTAAAGGCCCCGTACTTCCCGAATTGTCCCGAAATACGTTTCAAACACACTTTGAATGGCGCAGTCTTTCTCCCCTTCCGTTTATTACGAGGTGCCCACCTAATTGGAAAACGAAGGGTTAAAAACTTTCTTTTTCTATAATTGGATAACAAAGGGATACACGTTTGGGGATACCTCGACTGGCTCGGAAGAAACCATTTTTTTGTACTATCATTTCCCCAGTGCTGTACTGTAAATGGAACATCCCGGTTTAGGAGTTCAAAAAATCCGTCCGGGTAAAAGTTGTAACTCTTTAATTATTTTCAAAGCTGAATTTGAACACCCCCCACCCTCATAGAGAGCAACACAGGTTTTTAACCAGGCGGAAATCTCTTAAAATTAACAAAACACTCAGAAATAAAGGCAAGATCTGTTGTTATGAAACCTAAAAAGTTTTATATTCCACCCCCAACAGTCAGAGAAACATTTATTCAATCATAGAAACATTTATTCAGAAATTCCATGGAAGCTTAATAAGTTATTGGATGTTGACATTCCAGTCAATATGTATGATATTGCTGTTGAAAATGATCAATTATACAGAAAGATGCCATGCTAGCAAAATCATAACCATAAAAGAAGAAGAGATATTCTTTTGCTGGTGCCAATTTCCTCACTGATTTCCAATTCTTCAAGCATAGTCTAAATATGACAGCAAATAAACAGTAATGAAGGCTAGTGTTGCCACAGACCGAACCCCCCCCCACTCAAAAAAGAGCATTGTTTTAATCTGCGCCTCTTTTAAAGCATCACTATAGGATGAACATTAATGAATTATGATTTAATTACATACATATTGCTTGATATATAAATGATGATGGGTTAGCATCCAACTTTAAATTCAATTCATAATTAGATTGGATAATTTTTTATCAAGTTAGAAAATCACTTTATTACTTTCAACCTGATTTTAAGTCCACTTTGGATCATACTGTACTTCTTATAGACACAACTTCTCACAGAATTTATGACAAAATTAAATTTTTAGTGTCTATTAGCTGAGAAGCATGGAACAGTTTCCACACATCAGAAAATATAGAAGTTAGAAAAGTTGGTGGGTAAGTAGGTATGATACAATATAGTATGTTTCCTTTCTGGCTCACATTAAACTTTGGCTGGAAAAAAATAAAGTTGCAATGCTTGTCATGAAACAGAGGTGAACATTTTGCATAGAGGTTCATATTTTACAAATGACAATTTTATAATAGTGTACAAAAACTGGGAAAATCCAAACCCTAGGTGACAACTAGGTTGGATCCTTCGATCTAATGCTGTCCAATTGGGAAAACTATGACTCCCTGAATTTTCAGCCATATCTTGAACTATATAGAGTTATGTCATCAAGTTTCACCTGCTACTGAGCACATTTAAAATTTGGAAAAGGCAAAATGGCACCTATGCTGAATGATTTCTAGAGTTACTTCCGATTTCTAAAATGGTTACCACACTATAGATAGGGCCAAGTGTTGTAATTTACCAGAAGGCAAACTTTTCTCTTGCTTCTTCTGGCTTACCCTCTACTATTCTAGTGGATCTTTCTATGACTGTGTTTGTGCTCTTTTGCTATGGATAGGCATTCTTTTAAAAAATGAGTTGAGCTGACAGCATCAATAATTTTCATGTACTTTATCTAAATCTAAATAGTAGAAATGTTTAATGGTATTCCTGAAAATAAATATGATGAGTAAGATTTTTATTTTGCTTTGCAGGATGCTGCCTTTTATTTTATTCATTGATTTTAATTAAAAAATAATATGGAAAAAAAATTTAAATGTCAGGAAAGAAAAAAGAAGCCTAGAAGGGATTAATTAAGCTATGTAAGAATGGATTTGGCCAATCTGGAGTGCAGCAGGTGGCACAGGTTGCTCCAGTACTTATTTATTTGTTTTTTTATTCAACATATAAACATATAATTACATGCTATTTAATAACTGTAGATATATTAACCTTTAAGGCTTAGTTTGCATATAATAGGTATGCTATATTATTCTGCAATTGTTAATAAATTCTGCAGAAATATATGAGACTTCAGAGTAAATAGCTATCTAACCTAGAAGCCAAGTTGTTGCAACAGAATAATATAAAATTGTGCAAGCTAAGGACAAATCATAACTAAATTAAATAAAAATTATAGGTGTTTCTTCTAGCAGGTTAGGACAGTCTCCAGTCCAAATTTCAAGCATGAATAAGTTTACTTCAAAAATTAAGGTGACGTTCTCTTTGACAAATGCATTATTCACTTAACACTAAGAGGTTACAACATTCATATATTTATACCATCATAAACTTTAGGCTGATTTCTCTATGTTTTTTCAACTATTCAGGGACTTTGAGCCAAATCTATACTTTCATTATATTGAATAATTTGACTCTTAAGTGAATCAATTTCAGTCATAATCCACTGAAGCAAAATTGTTTTTAACAATCCAATATAGACTAATTTCTTCAGAATTAAAAATTAACTGTATTCAGTGAAAATTATTCACAGATAAGTATGTTAAGTTGTAGGATTTTATTCTCTTCCATTGCATTCTTATATATATTTTCCTGTATTTGGATAGGAAAGACAATCGCTCTTTGAAGGTTAAATTGATTATTCCAAGACCAAAGCCTGATAAGAAATAATTATGATATGATACCAGGACTGCAGAAATATAGGCAGACACTGGTGGTAATCCAGAACCCAAGTTTGGTAGCTCAATTATTGAATGGTTTTCACTTATAGCATCACAGACAAATAAAATATCTTTTACTTTAGAAGCAATTACAATAAGAAAGAAATCTGATTTCAGATTTCAAACATGAAATACCTGGAATCAAGAAATGGACTAAAAACACAAAAATAATCACTTAATGAAAGTATCTTCCATGGTTTACTTGAAAATAACTGGAAAATAAAAGAGAGAGACAGCCGAGGAATATGACAGGATGTGAAACAGAATCATTTATTAGGAGGCATTTGCAAATTGTTACTCAGATATGACATGGAGATAGAACAAATTAAAAATTGTTTAATAAAATTAAACAAAGAAGTTATAACAGTAGAACAATGGAGGAGAACTATGTCTACAATACAATTTACACCAAGCTGCAATTGAGAGAAAAGTATTATAAAAGGTTCTATAGATGGTTTATAGATGGTCTGTCAATGATTGCCAAGAAGAACAAATCACGACAACAAATCACATACAATATGAACTACCACAAAAAAGAAAGACAATTTTACCATATGTGTTCCATATGTAAAGTGGGTGACTCCAAATCGGCAAACCTGATTGGTCAAATAAAATAAGCATTGGATTGGTTCACTAGGAACCAATCCAAAGAGCTGCTAAAAGGCGGCAAATTTAAACAACTGCCATTGGCTGCAAGCAGGCAAGCCAGCCTCTATAAAAGGCTGGCCTCGGCTTCAGCCAAGTGTTCCTATTTACTGACTAGTTAAAGAATAAAGTATTTGTTGTTGGAACCCGGTCTACCTCGTGTGTTTTCCGAATAAAACACTGGCGACGAAGGTGGGATGGTCCTGAACGAAAAAACCTGCACGCGGTGATAAGAAGTCCAGATTACAACCAAGATGTCTGGAAACAACGCACCGCCCGCACCCTTCAATCCCAACGAAGAGGATTGGGATTCCTATGCTGATCGCTTCCAAATGTATTTGGAGAGCAATGAAATGGAAGACATTTCAAAGCAACGCAAGAGAGCAGTTTTCCTGACGCACTGCGGGCCAACAGTTTTCAAGATGGCAAAGGCCCTTGCGAAGCCCCGGGACGTTAAACAGCTAACGTGGACAGAATTGCAAAGAGTCCTCAAAGCACACTATGCTCCGATGGTGTCAAACTTAATAAAGCGACACGAATTTTACCGCAGAGACCAGAGAGAGGGAGAGACCATCGCCGATTTCATTGCTGCCCTTAGACAATTAGGGGGTGAGTGTGAATTTTTGAACATTGACGAAGCAATGAGGGAACGTGTGGTATTGGGCCTGAAAGACTCGACCACACAGAGTAAATTACTCAACAAGCCCAACATCACCGTTACCGAAGCCATCGCGGAAGCCACAGCCGCTGAAGCCGCGAAAAAATCTGCCGTAGCCATGAAAAAGATGAACACACACAGCGAAGAAACACCAATTAAAGACAGAAAGCAGCCTGCCACCACAACCCACTACGAGGAGTTGGGCGAAACAGTTGAATCGAGCAAAGAAGACGACGAGGTTCACCGTTTGCTCACGAACAGAAAAGAGCGTGAAAGAAGAAATTGGCGGGAATGCGCTGGCTGCGGAGGAAACCATCCCCGAGCCGAATGCAGATTTCTCGATGCCATCTGCCGGCATTGCAAGAAACGAGGGCACATCGAGAAGGTCTGCAGGAACAAAAAATACTACAGCCCGATGAGACGCAGAAATGCCCCAACACGAGCTGAGCCTAAACGAGCTGAGAGAAAGTGGCAACAAGAGAAGCGAGCCAATACACACCAAACTGTCATTATACAGAGCGCTCAGACGGAAAGTGGGAAGAAAATTAAAGTCATCGTGAAAATCAAAGGAAAACACTGCAAGATGGAAGTGGACTCGGGGTCCTTCCTCTCCATGGTATCGTGGGACACAATAAAACAGCTAGTCCCAGGTATCAAACCCAAAGAATTGAAGAAGCAGCACCTAACCCTCAAGGACTATCAGGGAAACCAAATCCCTGTGGTAGGCATGGGACAATTCCGAGTCACCTACAAACATCACGTCAAGGTGCTTCCGCTGACCATAGTCGACCAAGACAGACCAAGCCTCCTGGGCATCAAATGGTTCGCGCCATTGGGCATTGGGATGACCGGGGTCGATCGAGTGACTACAACCGGCTGGGAAGACGACCTCATCCGAGAATTCCAGGACGTTTTTGACGGCTCACTTGGCAAGTATCGGGGAAATCCCATTTCTTTCAATCTAAACCCCCAAATAGCCCCACGAAGAATAAAAGCCAGGCGAGTTCCTTTTGCACTAAAGGCAAAAATAGAGGAACAGCTGGACAAATTAATAGCCCAAGGGGTGTTAGAACCTGTGGACCATGCCAAGTGGGAAACGCCTATTGTCACACCAATAAAACCTGACGGGTCCATTAGAATCTGTGGTGACTATAAGGCTACCCTGAACCACGCATTACAACCAAGCGCATACCCGGTGCCAGTAGTCCAGCATTTGCTTCATTCCCTGGGAAAAGGCAAAGTTTTTGCCAAACTCGACTTGGCACAAGCCTATCAACAACTCCCAGTGGACCCAGAAACAGCAGAAGCACAGACTATAGTCACCCATAAGGGCGCATTCAAATGTCAACGGCTCCAATTTGGAGTAAGCGTGGCCCCTGGCGTTTTCCAGAGTCTGATGGAACGCCTTCTAAATGGCATACAAGGAGTCGTTCCCTATTTTGACGACGTCCTAATCTCGGCCAGAGATGAAACTCAATTAAGGAAAAGACTCAAAGAAGTATTAACTAAGTTTAGAGAATCTGGCCTAAAGGTAAAAAGAGAAAAGTGCTGTTTAATTAAGAATAGTGTCGAATTCCTGGGCTACTCAATAGACGGAGAGGGTATCCACCCTACAGACAAAAAAGTTAAAGCAATCAAAGACGCACCTGAACCAAGAAATAAAACCGAACTACAAGCATTTTTAGGACTAATTAATTTTTATAATGTGTTCCTGCCAAACAAGGCCACTATAGCAGAACCATTACATCGTCTGTTAGACAAGAAGGCAACTTGGACTTGGGGTTACAAAGAAAAAAAAGCCTTCCAAAATATTAAAAGCTTGCTAACATCAACAAATGTTCTCATCCAATTTAGCAACACTCTGCCATTAAAACTGACCTGCGATGCCTCACCATACGGAGTAGGTGCCATCCTGAGCCACCAACTATCTGATGGCAGAGAAGCACCCGTCGCATATTACTCTAGGACTCTATCCAAAACCGAGCGGAATTACAGCCAATTGGACAGGGAAGCTCTAGCAATTGTCGCTGGAGTAAAACGCTTCCACGAATACTTATATGGACGGACTTTTCAAATCATAACAGACCACAAACCACTCATGGGGATTTTGGCGGGAAACAAGCCAACACCTAATATACTGTCCCCAAGAATGACTAGATGGTCAGAGTTCCTACCAGCTTATTCCTACACTCTGACACATCAGCCAGGGAAACAAATTTCCCATGCGGACACTTTGAGCAGAGCACCCTTACCAGCAACCGACGAAGACCCGGCACCAGCGATGACAACGCTACAAATTGAGACTTGCCCCGATCTACCCATATCAGCTTATGATGTCACCAGAGCCACCGCGAAAGACTCATTGACTGCCCGCGTTCTTAGCTGGGTAGGTAAAGGCTGGCCGGAGAATCAAAAAACTGAAAACTTTAAACCTTTCCGGTCCAGACAGACTGAACTTTCAATCCAAAAGGGGTGTTTGTTGTGGGGTGATCCAGTGGTAATCCCTGCCAAATTACAACCCAGGGTACTTAGGTTGTTACATGAAGGGCACCCGGGAATGGTTAAGATGAAAAGCCTTGCTAGAAGTTATGTTTGGTGGCCGGATATTGATAAGGACATAGAGTATTGGGTAAGCTCATGCAACAAATGCCAGGCAATTAGACCGTCCCCACCAAAAGCACCCGTTAAGGACTGGGAAACCCCTCGGGGACCTTGGTCAAGAATACACATTGATTTCGCGGGTCCTACCAAGGGGCATACCTTTCTGATTGTCGTTGATGCCTATTCGAATTGGTTTCAAGTAAAAGTTATGCCATCAACGACAACAGAAACTGTAATTAAAAAGCTGGACAACCTTTTTGCAACCCATGGCATACCGGACGTTCTTGTCTCAGATAATGGGCCACAGCTAACCAGCATACAATTTGAGCAATACCTAGCCTCCCTAGGTATAAGACATGCCCTAACCGCGCTGGCTCACCCGGCTGCGAACGGCAGGACTGAGAGAATGGTCCGGTTTACTAAAGAAGGTTTAGAAAGAATGGACGTTGGAGATGTCCAACAGAAAGTAAACCGTTTGCTCACACTCCAGCACATAACGCCCAGTACCATAACCAACAAGTCCCCAGCAGAATTACTTATGGGGTGAAAATTAAGATCTCACCTTGATAGGTTACACCCAAATATTACCCCAGAAAACCCCCCTGACTCCTCTACACGGTTTAGACAATTCGAAATAGGCGATTTGGTATACGCTAAAAACTTCACCGGGGACCCGGTATGGCTACCAGGACAGATTACCCAAATCACAGGCCCCAAATCCTACCGATTAAAAATAGAGGATGGCAGGGAATGGAAGCGGCACATAGACCAGCTTCGATCCCGAATTATAGAGAGAACCACAGACTTACAAACATTCACCGAAAAAACCGGTGAATTGCAAACCAAGGTGGGGGGGGAAAGGCGAGAAATAAATAAAGAACTGTTTAAAACCAAACCCAATGAAACATATGAACAAAAAGAGGAAATAAAAGACTCACTGTTTGGAGAGACTTGCGTGAAGAGCCCATTGGAAGGGGCCAGCCAGGCCAGCTCGACCTGCCCGGAGGAAACGGGAGGGAGCAGCAAAACCGCCAGCCTAAGAAACTCAGGCGGCGGTAAAATGGCTGACTCACCCTTCCAGACGGTTCCAGGGAGAAGAACGGACGACACAGCAGCCCCATCCGAACCGGTCGAAGTCTTCAATAAGAATGAACCACACAAGTCAAGTCGAGTCCGGAAAAGCCCCGCCTACCTGCGAGACTACGTCACCACGTAGGACTGAACTAAGAGGGGAGGGGTGTTCTATATGTAAAGTGGGTGACTCCAAATCGGCAAACCTGATTGGTCAAATAAAATAAGCATTGGATTGGTTCACTAGGAACCACTCCAAAGAGCTGCTAAAAGGCAGCAAATTTAAACAACTGCCATTGGCTGCAAGCAGGCAAGCCAGCCTGTATAAAAGGCTGGCCTCGGCTTCAGCCAAGTGTTCCTATTTACTGACTAGTTAAAGAATAAAGTATTTGTTGTTGGAACCCGGTCTACCTCGTGTGTTTTCCGAATAAAACAATATGTGGTTGCAAAAAGGTTCAAGAGTACTAAAAAAATACATCGTAACATCCAGAAAAATTTGAAAATTACATTATAGGTTTCATGAAGTTGTACATTAACATGTTATATGAAGCAAAATACTATAATTTTAAAACCATAATTCATAATTTAACAATGCATGAAACGCTGCTCTGTATTTTATTTCAGAAATCAGATATTTTCTGCTGTGATCATTTCCAATGGCCATTGTGTTTGTGGGATATTTATTTTTCAATTGTAGAATGTATGTAAAAGTAGAATTTGTTTGTAGTAAAGTTAGGCTTTATTTTCAGATAGTTTGTATAGTAATGAACTAAACATAATTTGGATTTACTTAAAAGATGCAAACTTTTGGCTATTTACCCTGAAATAAGTTATTGAACATTGTGTAGGTTTTGTTAAATATTTAAAAATGACCTTATTATGGTTCTTTATAAGTATTTACAGAATCATAAAAAGGTTTACAGTTTAATTATATAAATTATAAAATTGGAAAGAAAAACACCCACACATATGAAGTTTGATTTTAATGGAAAATAAATTAAATTAACTTAGTCTTGGATATTATTCAATCAACACCTTAAATATGTTCAGGTTAAATTTTTCTTGATCAAATCTGGTTACATTGTTTAACATCTCAATTTTAAATATACTAGATATAAAATTTATTTTTTTAAAAAATACCGATTTTTTTAAATGAACGTTATCTGATTCAAAGGACTGAAACTGTATACCTCTTGAATTTACCACCCATGTGGAAGATGACTAAAGTGTAAAACCATTAACAACAGTTCATGCATCCAGCTACACATACCTGGTTTCTGACTCATCCTGAGGCAGTCAGTATAACAATGCTAGAATTGCTCTACCTTGCAGAGTACACATCATGACTGCTTAAGTCTTTCATCATAGCCTTCACTTAATTACTAGATTCCACTGTAATATTTTACAGCTGAAGAGGACCAATTCTTTTATGGGCTAGTCCAGACATTAGTTTCTCACACTTATCATTTAGCACTCTATTTAACAGACAGTAGTGAAATATTATAATCAAATACAGGTTTATTTTCTCATGATCCAGCCTCATGGTGTGCATTTCCAGCCAAAATACAGTTATTTTATCCATTTTCACTAATGGCAGGATTAGGATTTTCAACGTGAAAAAAGTGATTCTTTCCATAAACCAGAATTACAAAACCTTACATTAGTATCAGTTTCTATTTTTGAACTGCATTAAATCTGTTCACTAACAAAGGTATATTAATGCTGCTAGAATCCAAAGAGTAAGTATTTAAAGAAAGAAAAGATGACTTCTTTCTTGTCATTTTAAGTAATTTTTTTACAAATACACCTTCCATTTTCAATTCTAAAATTGGTATCAACAGATCTCTTTGTACTTCCTGATCCAACCATTAAATGTTACATAGGCACAACTATGAGTCATCAAAGTAGAACACAGTGACCCAACAAATTCAAAACTAGGCTCTTAAGAAAAAAAGATGGATTGGGCAACATGTTATTAAAAAATTATTTTAGTGCAATTTAGTTCAATTATACCTGACAGCAGAAGACCCTAATGAGGTTTCCTCCAAGTAGGGTAGTTTAGTTACAATATGGAAATGACTTGGACCAAGAGGTTGGTGAGTAAGTAGAGGAGAATGAGGCTAGTAGAATACTACAACAATGCTTAAATTATAGAGAAAATTACAGAGAAATGCTTCGGTGATCATAATTAAAACCATAAGCTTCACCCTGTGACCTTCATTTCTCATGAGTTCAACCAAATCATGCTTTTTAAAACCAGTAGATAAGAAAGCAGTAACAAAGTAAATGAGCTATGCATGCTCCAGTTCTCATGTAATTTAAGCTCTGACTGGCAGCAGTAGTAAATTAGAACTACACTTTGGAAGGTGATAGGGCCAAGAAAAATAGACAGCCAAGCAAAACATGTTCCAGTGCAGTATAAGAAAAGTGGTGCTGTGTATAAACTTTCACAAAACAAACCTTTTTCAAAATTAGTCATAAGTTTAAATAATCTTGGTAGGCCTTAGAGTTTGTAGGTTTTTAAACTGCCCTTTTTAAAGTGTTCAGTTAACTGTTAACCAATTAGGCTACCTTTGTTTGGAAAAACATCTTACAAATAGATACTCTTTACAAGTAACTTTAATGGGGGGAAGGCACTTAATTTTACTCTTAAAGGAAAGGTATAACATCAATCCAATGAAAAAAGGAATATATTTTCCATAAAATCAAAAAGGATTTGGACTTAGATGGTTTAAAAATCCTGTAATTAAGAAATGTATGGTTGTATTATTTATAGACTTGGCACTAGCTATACATTTTAGTATATATATTTTTCTTCTTCCATTCAATCATGTTTGATTCTAAGAGACTGCCTAAACAGATCTCTGTAGTTTTATTGGCAAGGTTTCTGAAAACTGGTTTTCCATTGCCGCCTTCTTTAGGGCTGAGAAGAAAGTGACTGGCCCAAGGCCCTTTGTGCCTAAGGCAGATTAGAAATCACATTCTCCCACTCTCTAGCCTGAATGCCTTAACCACGACATCAATTTGGCTCCTTCGATATACATAAACATAGCATTTCTACGTGGGATTTATAAAATTAAATTTAGTTGTATGACTAAATTATTCATAAGTTTCATTCATAACTCTTTGAAGCCCAAACTATGGTTCCTTCCATTTGGAACATACAATCTACCTTTGTCCCTATGAAACTTTTATGCAGCTTAATGTTAGGTTCTTGGGAAGCTGACTTAGTCCAAAAGTCATCCTTTTTTCAGGCATAAATCATTCTCTAAAATATCAGGCTAGAGATTTTGGAATTCTTTCTAATGGCTTTGCAATGAAAAGTGGGCATGTCTTTTTATGAATGAACTTCTATGTTATATACAAACCTGTTCTGTATAAAAATAGTAGACTCCAAATAACGCATTCTGATTGGTTAATTATAACAAATGGAGATTGGTTCAAATAGAACCAATCCTCGAAGCTGCACAAAGGCGGCAAAATCATAAAGGCATGTCATTGGCCACAAGCCGGCAGACAGGAAGGTATAAAAGGACTGTCGCGGCTTGAGCCAATGTTCCGTTTTACTGACTGTTTGTTCAAATAAAGACGTTGTTCGAACCCGGTCTACCTCGCGTTTTTCCGGACTGAACACTGGCGACGAAGGTGGGATCGTCCTAAACGCGAGACCAAGCACGCGGTGATAAAGAATTCCAGACAGCAACACAATGGCTGGAAACAATGCACCGCCCGCACCTTTCAATCCCAACGAAGAGGATTGGGAATCCTATGTAGACCGTTTCCAGATGTACTTGGAAAGCAATGAGATGGAAGGAATTTTAGATCAGCGTAAGAGGGCTGTGTTCTTAACACACTGCGGGCCTAAAATCTTCAAGGTGGCCAAGGCTCTAGCGAAGCCCCGAGATGTCAAGCAATTGACGTGGCCAGAATTACAGCGAATGTTTAAAGGTCACTACGCTCCGATGGTGTCAAATCTCATAAGGCGACACGAATTCTACCGAAGAGACCAGAGAGAAGGAGAGACCATCGCTGACTTTGTAGCAGCTCTCCGACAAATAGGGGAGAGTGCGAATTCCTAAACCTAAATGAAGCAATGAGGGACCGAGTGGTGTTGGGCTTAAGAGACTCGACCACACAGAGCAAGTTATTAAACAAACCCAACATAACCGTAGCCAAAGCCATCGCGGAAGCCACAGCCGCTGAAGCTGCGAAAAAATCGGCTGTCAAAATGAAGCAAATGAACGCGAATGGCGACGAAACGAGCCTGGACAGAGGAAAAAAACAGTCTCCCACCACCACTCACCACGAAGATTATGGCGAGACATCAGAATCAGGCAAAGAAGACGACGAGGTCCACCGCCTATACGCCAACAAGAGCGCGAAAAGAGAAATTGGCGGGAATGCACTGGCTGCGGAGGAAACCATACTCGAGCCGAATGCAAGTTTCTCGATGCCATTTGCAGAGCTTGCAAGAAACGAGGGCATATCGAGAAAGTCTGCAGGAACAAAAAGAACTACAGCCCAACGAGACGCAGCAACTCCCCCGCACAAGCTGAGCCAAAACGAACTGAGAGAAAGTGGCAGTGAAACAAGCGAGCCATTAACTGAGAGAATACACATCAGACTTTCACTATAGGAAGCGCTCAGACGGAAAGCGGGAAGAAAGTTAAAATAATCGTAAAAATTGAAGGAAAGCCCTGCGAAATGGAAGTAGACTCTGGATCCTTCCTATCGATGGTATCTTGGGACACCATCAAACAACTAGTCCCAGATATCAAACCTAAAGAACTCCAGAGGCAGCGACTAACCCTCAAAGACTACCAAGGAAACCGAATCCCTGTAGTCAGCCTGGGACATTTCCGAGTCACCTACAAACAGCATGTTGAAGTGCTACCGCTGACCATAGTCGACCGAGACAGACCAAGCCTCCTGGGCATCGAATGGTTCGCACCATTGGGCATCGGGATGACCGGGATAGACCGAGTGGCCACAACCGACTGGGAAGAAAACCTAATCCAGGAATTCCAGGACGTCTTTGACAGCTCACTTGGAAAGTATCGGGGAAATCCTATTTCTTTTAGTCTAGACCCCCAAGTAACCCCACAGCGACTAAGGGCCAGGCGAGTTCCTTTTGCCCTAAAAGCAAAGATAGAGGAACAGCTAGATAAACTAATAGCCCAAGGGGTGTTAGAACCTGTGGACCATGCCAAGTGGGAAACGCTGATAGTTACACCTATTAAACCTGACAGGTCCGTTCGAATCTGTGGTGACTATAAGGCTACCCTGAACCATGCACTGCAACAGAGCGCATACCCGGTGCCAGTAGTGCAGCACTTACTACATTCTCTGGGGAGAGGAAAAGTTTTCGCTAAACTCGATCTGGCGCAAGCTTATCAACAGCTCCCAGTAGACCCCGCAACAGCCGAAGCACAGACCATAGTTACTCACAAAGGGGCCTTCAAATGTAACAGACTCCAATTTGGAGTGAGTGTAGCCCCAGGCGTTTTCCAGAGTCTAATGGAACACCTCCTAAATGGCATACAAGGAGTCGTACCATATTTTGACGACGTCCTAATCTCAGCCAAAGATGAAAATCAACTAAGAAAAAGACTTAAAGAAGTACTAACTAAATTCAGAGAATCTGGCCTCAAAGTAAAAAAAGAAAAGTGCTGTCTAATAAGGAATAGCGTCGAATTCCTGGGCTATTTAATAGACGGAGAAGGTATACACCCTACCGACAAAAAAATTAAAGCCATTAAAGATGCACCAGAACCAAGAAACAAAACCGAACTACAAGCATTTTTAGGACTGATAAATTTTTATAATGTATTCCTACCAAATAAGGCTACAATAGCAGAACCATTGCACCGTCTACTGGACAAGAAAGCAATTTGGACTTGGGGTTATATAGAGAAAAAAGCCTTCCAAAAAATAAAAAACTTGCTAACATCGAACACCGTTCTCATTCAATTTAGCAACACACTACCATTGAGGGTGACCTGCGACGCCTCACCATTCGGAGTCGGTGCCATCCTGAGCCACCAACTGCCTGATGGAAGAGAGGCACCAGTCGCATACTATTCAAAGACCCTGTCCAAAACTGAGTGAAATTACAGCCAATTGGACAGAGAAGCCCTAGCAATTGTCGCTGGAGTGAAACGCTTCCACGAGTACCTATTTGGGCGAACTTTTCAAATCATAACAGACCACAAACCGCTACTAGGAATTTTGGCGGGAAACAAGCCCACACCTAATATTCTGTCCCCAAGAATGACTAGATGGTCAGAGTTCCTAGCAGCCTATTCCTTTACTCTGACACATCGCCCAGGGAAACCAATTTCCCATGCGGACGCTTTGAGCAGAGCTTACCATCAACAGAGGAAGACCCGGCACCAACGATGACAGCATTACAGACAGAGACTTGCCCCGATCTACCCATATCCGCGAATGATGTCGCCGCAAAAGGCCCATTGACTGCTCGCGTTCTTAACTGGGTAGGTAGAGGCTGGCCGGAAAACCAAAAAACTGAGAACTTTAAACCCTTCCGGACCAGACAAACTGAACTCTCAATCCAAAAAGGGTGTTTATTGTGGGGTGATCGGGTAATTATTCCTAACAAATTACAACCCAGGGTACTTGGTATGCTTCACGAAGGCCACCCGGGAATAGTTAAAATGAAAAGCCTTGCTAGAAGTTATGTCTGGTGGCCGGGTATTGACAGGGACATAGAATACTGGGTAAACTCGTGCAACAAATGTCAGAGAATCAGACCGTCCCCACCAAAAGCACCCATAAGAGACTGGGAAACCCCAAGAGGCCCCTGGTCACGAATCCACATCGATTTTGCGGGTCCTACCAAGGGGCATACGTTTCTGATTGTCGTGGATGAATACTCTAACTGGCTAGAGGTAAAAATTATGCAATCAACAACAACAGAAACCGTGATAAAGCAACTCGACAAACTTTTTGCAACCCATGGCCTACCGGACGTCCTAGTGTCCGATAATGGGCCACAATTAACCAGCCTCCAATTCGAGCAATACCTAGCCTCCCTAGGTATAAGACATGCCCTAACCGCGCCGGCCCACCCGGCTGCAAACGGTAGGGCAGAGAGAATGGTCAGGTTTACTAAGGAGGGTTTAGAAAAAATGGACACTGGAGATGTCCAGAATAAAATAAACCGATTGCTCACCCTCCAGCATATAACACCCAGTACCACAACCAACAAAACCCCAGCAGAATTACTGATGGGAAGGAAACTAAGGTCGCATCTAGATAGATTGCATCCAAATTTCACACCAGAAAACCCCCCCGACTCCTCTACTCGATTCAGGAACTTTGCAATAGGCGACTTAGTTTATGCTAAAAACTTCACCGGGGACCCATTATGGCTACCCGGACAAATTACACAGATAGCAGGCCCCAAATCCTACCGATTAACGGTAGATGACGGCAGGGAATGGAAGCGGCATATAGACCAGCTTCGCTCCCGAAACATAGAAAGAAATACAAACACACAACCATACATAGAGAAAAACGACGAATTTCAAACCAAGGTGGGGAGGGAAATGCGAGAAATCAATAAAGAACCGTTTAAATCAAACTCCGAAAATAATAACAAACAAAAAGAGCAAATAAAAGACTCACTGTTTGAAGAAAGTTGCGTGAAGAGTCCATCGGAAGGGGCCAGCCAGGCCAGCTCGACCTGCCCGGAGGAAACGGGAGGGAGCGGCAAAACTGCCCACCTAAGAAACTCAGGCGGCAGTAAAATGGCTGACTCACCCTTCCAGACGGTTCCAGGGAGAAGGACAGAAGACACAGCAGCCCCATCCGAACCGGTCAAAGTCTCCAATGATAATGAACCGCACAAGTCCAATCGAGTCAGGAGAAGCCCCACCTACCTGCGCGACTACGTCACCACGTAGGACTGAACTAAGAGGGGAGGGGTGTTCTGTATAAAAATAGTAGACTCCAAATAACGCATTCTGATTGGTTAATAATAACAAATGGAGATTGGTTCAAATAGAACCAATCCTCGAAGCCGCACAAAGGCAGCAAAATCAAAGGCATGTCATTGGCTACAAGCCAGCAGACAGGAAGGTATAAAAGGACTGTCGCGGCTTGAGCCAATGTTCCGTTTTACTGACTGTTTGTTCAAATAAAGAGGTTGTTGTTGGAACCCGGTCTACCTCGCGTTTTTCCGGACGGAACAAAACCAATTTTCTGAATCCTTATCAACCTGAAAACATATCCTGAAGATTAGCTGGAGATTAACAGATACCTGAAGATTATGAAATTACATAGAATTTCTACCTTATTTCCATTCTTGCTAAAAGCAAGACACTCTGATATCTTGCCATTTTACCCTAATTCTCTTTTACTTCTCCCAAGGATTGCTTATATCCACCACAGACTTCCATGGGTGGAATTCTGGCTAGCACTATGGCAGAAAAAAGAGCCAGAAGATGGAGTACATAAAAAATCTACAGAAAAAAGAAAGAGGATTCAAACAGGAGCCATTATATTATATTACAATGTCCACTCTTATAGTTTCTTTATTTTATTTTATTTTATGTTTGGTATAGTGGTGACTTAAAAAATTTGTTCCTGTTAAAATTCTGCTGGACAGAATCAGAAGACGACAATACCAATTGGTATAGGGACAAAATATATAACTTCCTTCCATATTGTCTTTAATCATGCAAACACATTTTTCCCAAAACAGTTTTAAAGGCAGATGTAGTTCTGAAATACTGCTGAATTAATAACCAAAACTTCAATGGGCTGTAATTCAATAATCCAGATAGTCCTTGCTTAATTAGTTAGCAATGATTTGAAATTACATCAGCACTAAACAAGGGAGGGGGTCCTTATTATATGTATTATCATATCATATAATATCATATAAGGGGGCGTGCATAAGCGCACCAGCATGCCTGCCATCCCTGTCCTACTGTTCCCATTTATCTATTTATTCGTACATATTTATTATGTATATACTTACACCTATTTATACTTATATGTTTATATGTTATGTTCATACTTATATTTATTTTTTTCTCATGCTTGACAAATAAATAAATAAATAAATAAATAAATAAATAAATAAATAAATAATAAAAAAAAATATTTAGAGTTGCTACAGCATCCCTGCAGTTACATGAGTGTGATTCAGGTGGTGTCTGAGACAGGCAGACCCAGGAGGAGGAGTCAAACAAGATATTAGTTCAGAGTCTCTACGTTGTCAAAGAACACAAAGTCTAATCCCCCAATGAATGCTGTTGAACCTTGTCTAGTTTTACACATGTGCAAAATGTTTGTTTGAAAAGATTCCTGTGTATAGAATTGAGCAATAAAGCAGTATTAGAACCTACTTGGATAGCAACTGATCCCCAATCAGGAGCAATGATGACCAAAGAGTAGTGAACACTGTACTGTGGTATCAGGATGGAGTAGAGAATAGAGAATGAAATGTGCTATTTAACTAGTGCAACAGATACAGAATCTGGCATAGCGAGTAGCCCCAACTGTTCTGGCATCACCCACAGCACCAGTTGTGCAACCATTGGTAAAGAAAAGTCATGCAAGTTTACCAGAAAGATTTGGAGGAGAATAAGAAAAAGTGAAAAACTTTTTTCAGTGTGCTGTTTACAGAAATTGTGCAGCAAAATTCCCAACTGACTGCTCACATATCTTATTTGTATTGAGTCTGCTAACAGCTTCAGTGATTGGCATTTCCAATCATTGAAAACAATTACCCAATTATGGATAATTATCAGAAATTTATGGTCAACTTCAGAAGTCACTTTGGATATTCTATAAGAGTAGTGGATAGCCATCTTCTGGATCCATCATCTTAAAACAGGGTTAGAGCATACATAGCAAAACTCAAATTAATCGCTACAGACTACATGGGAAGGAGGTAGCCTAATTGCTCAGTTTAGGACTGAATGGTCAAAATCTGTACCAAACTTATAAAACAAGGATTTCCACAAAATTTGGACCAAATCTATCAACTTTGTGTGCCAACCTGGAAGAGATTTGAAGCAGAGAGGGCTGACATCAAAGTCTTGCTATTTAGCTTTTTCCCCACTTATGCCAGCAGGGACAAAGTAGTGGGAGAGAACCAGTGGCAAAAAGCTGTCCTACAAGAAGTGCTATCAGTAGCTGAAGAGGACAAAGTCTGTATTTCTACCAAATTCCTGGTCTCTACTCAGCCCTCTAAGAAACTTAATATGTGCTTTGTAGGTCCTTTTAAGATGCTCCAGTAGATTATTCCTGTGGCCTTTCATTTACAATTGCCACCTTCCATGAAAATCTACTCAATTTTTCAATGTTCCTTACTAATTAATGATTAGCTTCTAGCAATCTGTGCTTGAAGCATGCACCATCGCCACCAGTGATTGTGCAAAGGGAGTAAATAAAAGTGAGTTTGGACTCTAAGCAAAGGGATGAAGGCATGCAGTATTTGATTCACTGGCTGGATTACCAGGACTCCAAACCAGAGGTGGTATTCAACCGGTTCGCACCGGCTTGGGAAAACCGGTACTGGTGATTTGGTGTGGATCATAGAACCAGTGGAGACCCCCGGCTGACCATGCCCCCGATCTGGTCACCGGGTTGCTCACTTGCCCTTGTTGCTCTCCTAGCTTTCCCTACCACGTAGTGGCTGTGGCACAGCTCGGGCGGATGTCTCACAGCTGCTTCACATGCGACTGCGTGTGCAGCTGCTACACATGCAGTGTGCATGTGCAGTGGCCCAGGGACATCCGCATGCCTGCCCTCCCAAACCAAGCTTTCTTCCTTCTCCCAGCAGATGCGTCTCTTCCAGCCCAGCCAGCCAGTAGGTGGCCACATGTCCAGCCACTTCTTTCGTAGCACAAGAAGCCTCCCCCAACTGGCCAACAACTCTCCTCCTCCTTCTCGGCCATATAGAACAAGCAGGCAGAGAAGGAGGTGAGTAGCCAGCTGGTTGCACTGAAAAAAAGGCAGCTGGAAACTGAAAAAAAGTTGCTTCCAGCCACCTCTTTCAGAGTATGGCACCACTGCGCTCGACTTGCTTGGGCAAGTCCCTTCAGTGCAGCAAGCTCAGTGGGGTGGACCTGAGTGCCGGCGACTAGAATGCAGTGACAGCACATTAAAGAAGTGCAGCAAAGCTGCTGCACGAAGCCTATAGCCTACCCACCATGTGTTGTTTTCAGTGCGGGAAGAAAGTACATAAGGTTTCAGGCAGTTGGGAAAGCTGCTTAGCCCAGAGCTGCCCAGTGGGGGGGGGGGGTGAGGCTATAGCAAATGCCTCGTTTGAATTTCATTTCCCAGCCCCAAAAGTGAGAGGGGAAGAAATCCCACCCACCGCCCCTTTGTTGGACCCGGAAGCCTTGCCTGCCCACTTTTTCGGGCAACATGAGACCAGAAACTGGCCAGAAAGAATCCTTGTAATGAGCGATGCTGCTGGGTGCTTAGAAAAGTGTATGTGTGTGTGTGTGTGTGTTTGTTTGTTTCAGATGGGTCTCTTCTCCTAGCTTTATTTTCCCAGCCCCTTAACTTTCCCCAAAGTGGGAGGGGAGGAAGTCCTGCTTGCCACTCCTTTGTTAGACCCAGAAGCCTTGCCTGCCCAGAGACTGGCCAGGAAGAACCCTCAAAATGAGCAACGCTGCTGGGTACTTAGAAGCGTGTATGATGGTGTGTGTGTTTGTTTGTTTCAGGTCGGCACTTGAAAGCCTGTGTGTGTTTCAGGTGGATTTCCTCTCCTAGCTTTAGAAGGAGAGAGGGAAGGAATAGAAAGAGAGGGAAAGAGAGAGGGGAGGGAAAGAGATAGAGAAAGAGAGAGGGAAAGAGACAGAGAAAGAGAGAGAGAGGGGGAGAGAGAGACAGAGAGAAGAGAAAAGGAAGAAAAGAAAGGAAGGGAAAAGAAAGAAAATAAAACAGAGAGAAAGGAAGAAAGGGGATAGACAAAGAAAAATGGGATGGAAGAAAGGGAGAGAAAGGGAAAAAGAGGGAGGGAGGAGAAAGTGAATGAGATATATGGGTGAATGGATGGACAGATAGATACATGGAAGGAAGGAGGGAGGGAGAGAAAAAAAGAGAGGTAGGAAGGACACAAACCCTGGCTTCAGAAGATTCTTTGAAGCAGCACAGCAATGTAGGGCTGGAAGGGATCTCGGTGGTCATCTTCTAGTCCAAGGGTCTTCAAACTTAGCAAGTTCAAGATTTGTGGACTTCAGCTCTCAGAATTCCTGAGCTAACATTACTGGAGGAGAAATTTTGGGAGTTGAAGTCCACAAGTCTTAAAGCTGTCAAGCTTGAATACCCCTGTTTTAGTCCAAGTCCCTGCTCCAGCAGAAGATCCTTACAGAATCATAGAACAGCAGAGTTAGAAGGAACCTTAGAGGCCATCTAGTCCAACCCCCTGCTCCAGCAGGAGATCTTATATTATCTGGAATTTGGATTATTTTGGTGCTAAAGGGTATATTAATGAATAATGAAATGTAGTAAAACATATTATAACATTAAGTAGAGTTACTCTATAGGCATTTGTAATCTCGCTGTTGTAAAAAAGATTTCCTTAACTTTTCACTTTTTGTAAAACAATTATAAAAACATGCCTGCAAACAGTTACACCTCTCTCCTATTAAGACACATGATTGTCCCATCTAAATCATTCTGAATCCATTATGTTTTCCTGGATTGATGCATTTCACCCCAGCATCACCGCCTGGGAATGAATCATACCTTTCTGGGAATGTAATGTACCTCCATTCGGAAGAATCCACATCTTTGAAATATGCTGTTAATAGCCTCCTTAAGTGGTCAATTGTGATCGATTAGATGGACAATAGAAGAAGAGATAACGAAAGGTAAACATTGCTGGAGAGAGATTTGTCTTTTGCAGGAAAGATGTAAATCTAAGTTAGAGAGTTTTACAATGCAGTTGCTTGACTTCTAAGAATCTTAGGTATAAGAACGACAGGGCATCTTTCTGTATTTTGTAGAATTTTCCTCCCAAGTCTCTTTTGATGTGCTAGGAACTTCTTCCCAAATCTTTAACTTTGATCAAAGAATAAAATTCTGCTTTCTTTGCAAGCCTCCATTTAAGTCTTTGTTTTGGTTCATTTTTGGCTGAAGCCAAACCTTACTGCCAGACCTTACAGTGCCTCTAACAGAGAGGAAAATTGGCAGAGGAGTTTACTAGAACAAGGCCTGCCATGCAGAGGAAAGCAGAGATAGTTCTTCACTTATTTCCACAATTGATAACCAAAAAAATTGGTTACTAAGCAAGAGTGTTGTTAAGTGACTTTCACCACATTTTACTCAATCCATGACATATCCTGGGTCTAACGGTCATGTGCAGGCTAAGGAAGTAAATCTGAAGGCATGTACAATGTTCTAATGTACAGAAGTTACAGTTAAATGTGTGGCAGAAAGTGGACTATGGTGTGTTTTTCCAAACACAGTGAGGTTGAATGTATACAGTTTTAGAAGAGCTGTGTGTGTGTGAATGTGTGTACATACAGTATATATAGTAATGTATCTTTTTGTGTGCCTATTCACACACTATACTATGTAATATGTATGTACACATGGCATATGTGCATAGGATTAAATAGTATATCTTGGATGTTCAGTAGTAGTAAATAAACAGAGAAGGAAATTGTATCTCTCTGAGGTCAGGCCAGGCCAGGCCAGGCCAGGCCAGGCACCACTCGACATGAGTGATGTCAAGTTGGCCATTCCCACCCAGTCACATGATGACCAAGACATGCCCACCCAGTCACATGACCACCAAGCCATGCTCATCAAATAAGCCATGCCCACAGAACCAGTAGTAAAATTTTTTGAATCCCACCACTACTCCAAACATTCCTGGAAAAATGCCAGTTATGTCTATGCCCCCAGTTTAATGCAGCAGATCCATCAAGATTTCCCTGATAAGCCATGACCTACAGCTCGCTGCCCTGCATTATCCCAAGAATGTATGTAAAGGGATTAATTGAACAGAGAGAGCACCTTTAGATGGATATGGGACAATTGACAATGCCCAACCATTCAGTTTTCCTTTTGCTTCCTGAGGGAAAGTAGAGAGAAACTTGCTAATTGTGTTCATGTTAATTTTGAAGCCAATACCACTTGCTCCAGCCAGTGCCACCAGCCAGCCAGAACCACTTGATTCAGACTCAGGAAAGAAGAACTGCTTTCAAATGGCTTCACTTCCACACTCAAGTTCCTATGTGAACTCAGAAGATGAAGATGCCATGGAAGAATAGGAGGCTTGTTTTGAGGAGGGGGCATTGTCAGGGAGGAATTGACAAAGTCAAGAGGAGTTAAGTGGAGAATTAGTTTAGAATCCCTATGTGGTCACAAGAGGACAAAATCCAACTCCTCCCCCCTTGTATGTCATTGACTCTATCTAGTTTTATGCAGGTTCAATACTGTGTATAGACTTAAACAATGAAAAAGTCAATTGAAAGTCAATTTATTTGTGGATCTGATTGTTCATGCCTGGTGGTTGGCAATCGGCTCTCAGTTACAACATTGCAGTATTCTAATGATTGTGATTTGCAACCTTCATTGCTGGTTCCTGACAAGCAAAGTCAATGGGGAAGTCAAAAGGAATTGGTAAAGTGATATGTGCAGAAAACCTTGGCTGCACAAGATTCACCGAATAATGGCAACTGGAACTGCTGGAACTGCTATTTTAAGTTTGTACAGCCACATGATATCTTACCTATATTGCTGAATGACAGAGTTTCTGGTCCCAATCATTGTTGGTTAGATACCAATATCTCTGAACTCAGGTGTCCTATCAATTTGATGAAGGAAACACCCAGTACCCCGTATTTCTATGCAATCATAGATTGCAATAACTGAGAATAATGTTTTCTATTTATTATCTCTTGAAGGAGAAAATTAAATAAGAAACAGCTTGGCTTAACAAAATGACTTTAGATGTGCTTTAATGCTTAGCAAAATGCTTAAAAAGCTAAGATATAAATTATTCATTAATGGGTCTAAAACTGCAAAGTTGGGGTTCAATTTCTGGAAAAGAAGAAGTTGGCCTATGACTCAAAGCTTGTTGACTAAATAAAATCAAAGGGAAAAAACATAGGCTGGCTACAAAGGTGGGGGGTAGGTTGCTAATGTGCTAATACCTTTTTCAAGTAAACAAGATTGCCTTTTGCCTTCTCAGTGGGCATTCTGTGCCTTGTGCGGCACACAACAAACAGGATGTATGGTCTTCACTGGCCAACAGGGTCACGGACTTCCCCTTTACTACTATAAAATCTAAGCTTGCTGAATGTTTTAATAATACAATCACATTACTTTCATGGCTTCTATAACCCATAGTAGAAATTATGAAGATCATGAATTTGCAGTCTGATTTTATTGAACTGTTCATTTTATAATCAATGTAATTTTTTACTTCTGAGCATAACTTTTTGACTTTTTTAAAAAACTGATTATACATAAATGTAGTTCTTAAAATTAAAAAGTTAGTGCTAACCATGTGTTGGGAAAATACACACATTCTTATAATAGAACACTTAGCAGGTCTTTCTGTATGCTGCTTTTATGCATGGTTATAATTTTTTTGAAGTGTATACAAAGTAAATTGTTCTTTGGGCTGGACTCCAAGTGACTTTATAAACACATCTATGAAGTTTTTCTTGGCTAAAATTTGATTACGGTTTTATTGTTATTTCATTCTTTATTTTATTTGCATTATTGTATACCTCCAGGGTCCTTTAGAATCAAGATAGGTTGTAGGTACTATAAATAAATAAAAGGAACTATCAATAAAGATGTGGTATTTTCCCTTTCCGATATTTCTCTCCCCCCCCCCCCCCCCCATTTCCTAGTCTAGACCCTGCCAAGGATTTCCCTGGAAGTTCCCCATACAAATACAAAGCAGGCACTTTATAGGTTAGATTCTGAGTATAGAAAAGGGGAACAACTGCTACTTCTGTCTGATGTGATATCGAATTCTAATTCAGGTTATGTGCAATTACCTCCCCCCCCCCAAAAAAAGCATCATAATTAACTTTGCACATGTTCTCATAAAGTATTTAATTTCTGTCTCTTCCATTTTAATTTTCCTTGCCGATACATCTGCATAGCTATCTAATGTACTGTTGCCAACATCGATATACTTGTGCTCAGTAAACAAATATGATAGGATGTTTCATTTTCTGGAACATCAACTCAGTGACTTAATACAAATTGGTTTTGGGTATAAACTCAAATAGGTTACAGAAACACTATCATTTCTACACTTAAAATGTACCACAATATTGAAGTTATTCCATATACTGCTTTATTAAAATTGTAAATGTAATACATTTCAACCAAAAATAAAACACTCTGCTGTTATATACATATTTTATATGCTCCCCACTACAGAGTCTATATTGTAGGATCTCAAGATCTAGTAGAAATTAAATTGTTGCAGACATGACTAATAAGTAAATCGAGTCCCAAGATTCTGTAGACATTGAATTGTACAAACATTGAAGTACAAGTTTAAAATGTGACCCACTGCACATTTAAGACAAGTTTCTTGGAAATTATGATCAAAGTAGTTATGTGTAAAAGCTTAAGGACATCTGGTCAAACTATATGTTTTAATGAATCTGTAAGTAAATAGAGGCTGATACAACCTCTAATGATACAAAGTTAAATAAAACTTTGAATCCATCCTTATTATTTATGTTTTCTGCAGATCCAGAATAAGAGAATAATGAACAAGGCCGGTATAGCAGTTTGCCACTCTTCCAACCACTGTTTTATAATGCTTATTTTTGCAAAACAAATTGCAAACAATTGCTTCCAAATGTTTCCTGTAGGCAGCTAACAATCTTTCTCTTCTTTCATTTTGATACTGACCCTGTTGCAGAAGTCTTTTATCTCCAAAATATTCTTAGGTCTCCTTCTACACATTGGATGTTTGGAATCTGCTCTCCCTGCTTAGTTTTCAAGCCATTCCAACTGGCTGCCAGAGAAACTCAAACCTTAATAGATACATCCCATTTTTCAATATGGTATTTTCTTTAAATGCTTTGCTTCTTTTTCTCCAAATATATCTTGTGTAGTTGTAAGAGTACACTTCTAGCTAAATAAGCTCAAGGCCTTTTGGTTAAAATCTTTCAGACTTATGAAAAATTTTCTACTGTGCACCTTAGACAATGACATTTGTGATGAGGTAGGAAAAAAGGATTTTTAAAAAATTCTTTCATGCAGATCATTGTTGCATAAGAAATGCTGTAACATGGCTGCACTTTTCAGAAAATTCTTTGTAATGATTTGTGGATTGGTTCTCAAATACACTCAATTTTAGCCAGTTCTAGCAGACTTTTTTCCTAATGCAATAATTTCATGTAACTTATTTCAAACAGTTTTCACAATTGAACATGCTATCTAGAAAGATTTATATTTTTTTTATAGACTGCCCCCTTTGTAAAAGTAAATTATTTTATTTTCAGAAACCTATTTAGAGGAGCCCGTGTTCACAGAAAGGAGATGGAAGAACATCAATTTGAAAGATTAGAAGGCTTGGAGTATTTGTATATCTCTGAAAATGTTCTGTCCTAACTAACTACAGACCTTTAATACTATTTTAAGGCCTTGCTAACAATATTGTAGGTTTTTTTAAAGGTTAGCAATCAGTCAACTTAAAGATTGTCCAAACTGTTGAATTCACCATAAAGAAAAAAAAAGAGGACAATTTATATTTGTAATTTACCAGTCTTGTGACAAAACTACAGTAACAGGATTGGCCTTTTGCAGTTCAGTGATAGAGCTAATACTATGTTTAGATCACTAGTGGGAAAATTGACTCAGTTATTGGTCATATAAATATTATTTTTACAGCTAAGGTATTATGATCTTCTATCAAGTGAAATAGAGAAATTAATCCACTGTTTTCACATATGAGTAATGCCAAAATTTCAATGTTATTATATGTTGACTTAAAGTATTATGGTGTCACCTAGTGGAATGTATATATTCTCCTTTTTTAAAAATAAATAAATGATAGCAAGAAAGAAAAAGAGGGTTGTTAATGATGTTCATTCAGCATTCACAATAAAATGGAAGAGAATTTTCCTTCTCTTTCTCGCTAGCCTGAGTTTACATTCATGTGTACATACATCCATACACATATAATGTGTAAGTAGTTAATTATCACCACCACCAATGTCTTGATTTGATATTACATTCAGGTCAGATTACATATGCTCATTGAAAAATGCCAGAAGCATTTAAGAATGCTCATTGAAGTACCTGAAAAAATAAAATATATTTATCATTCCATATTTTGAATTTAATCATTCTAAAGACATCTATTTTAAGATAATATTTTTAAAATGTCATTTTATTTGTGTGCTTTAAGAAAAGCATCTATTACAGTCTAGATAGCTTCCTTCCACTCTTCCAAATCTAATTTTTTTTTGCTATTCTCTTGATGGCCTTGGAAAGCATTTAATCCCTTTGCTCCAACAGGTCTTTTCAGCATGGGAACATCATGCATGAGTTTTGTCTTAAACAACCAAAATGGATCAACTTCCTCCGGCTCTTCCTGTCACCGATATTATCTGATAACATATCTGAAAACCCAGCTGGCTGGTATGATAATTTGTGATGCTCAGGTAGCCAATTCCCACCTTAACTTTAAATTATTTATCTAGTAAACTTAAACTACAATGGGCATACTATATGTAATTAAATCTATCTCTGTCTTTATTTATGTAGTAAAATGTAATTAGCACCTTTAAACCAGAGTTTGTTTGCATTATAAACAGAATGTTTTACAAACAAAAATAAACAATTGAAAATAGAGTGACAGATTAAAATGAAGTAGATATGTCAGATGAGAATAATGGACTGTCCAGAATAGAATGGCATCATGCAATGGAATTACATGAAATAGTAGGTTCCAAGTGGAAATGCAGTGATAACTGACATCCTTTTGGCATTTAGCTCCAGATGTTGTCATTCTACTGGGAACATTTTAAGTCCTTCGTGTTCAAAACTGTACCTCAAAAGTGAGATTCCTGTTTTATACATCAATTTAATAGAAGGTCCATTCATTTTAAATTTGCATTTCCTTTTAAATTAAAAAAATGTTGGGTTGAGAGAAACCTACTATTCTGAATTTCATACAGAAAGTAACAGAATTTGACACCTTCCAGCATCTGTTATTCCAAGGTCAGACTAGCCTGCAAGGCACAAGGCAACACTCCAGGACACTCTTGGCTCCAAGCCAGAGCTTGAAAAACAAATGAAAAGCCCTTGTCTATATATTTCAAATGAGAGACCTATCCCTTTGAAAGTGCCTCAGAGCTATTTTCCTCATCCCTGAGGATGTATACAGAGATACCTTCTCTTAATTTAAATGCTTTAAGCTTTTTTCTTTTGATCATGGTAGCAGAAAGAAGGGATGTCCTAGAAATTGCTTTGGATAAAGATAAGGAATACATGGATACATAACAGAATTTTCTGAAAAATCCACATAGGTGTTATTTCTAAACTCTAGACTTAGTCTAAAAAATCTAGATTGAAATTTATGGAGGCATATGTCAAGCCAATAAAGAGGAATAGAAATAAAGAGTTAAATTATCACTTCTACATGACAAAAAAGAACAGCCCTGAAAATATCCAGCCTTTTCTTAATCATCTTACAACTTTGATCAGAACATAATCATCGTATGCCACATTGCGGGCTATATCTTATCCTGATAAAATAATATATTGTCAGCAACATTGGATGCAAAGTCTTCAAGTATTGGTGTAATACAACAAAATATGATATTATATATTTATGGGGTGGAAAACCTTTATCTGTGTGTTGTGCACACAACCCAGGTTTTAACAATTTTGAAGGTGCACGTTATAATTTGGCATTCTTGAGTACACTTTAAATTTCAAGAGAACGAACTTTTATGCAGATGTCCAAATTGATATGCCAAACATGCATCGGGAACAAACTTGCAATTATTTCATTCAGAAACATTTATTTCAGGAGATCTGAGGTGTCACATTAAGAATACATGAATCCAATCTTAGATTAATTCACAGATTGAAATCACTATAAAATGTCCCAAAGGTGCTTTTTCAAGACGTTTCGCTTCTCATCTAAGAAGCTTCTTCTTGGCTGAGCTGAAGAAGATTCTTGAATGAGAAGTGAAACGTCTTCAAAGAAAAAAACCAGAAAGTCCAGTTGCCTCTTGAAAAAGCACCTTTGGGACACCAAGACCTGGATGACTGAGAATCTCCATAGACACTATAAAATGATTTGCTTGATTATGAATTGGAGTTGGAGTTGCTGAATCTGTCCACTGTAATTGCCATGTTTTAGTTTATGGCTTAGGATGTTGGGTGTCTATTCAATTATGTATTATTTAATAAACTATAGTCAAAGAAATCATGTGTTAGCAATATAGGTGATATAGGTGAATGAAATCACTGTATTCATTAGAACCTATTCCCTAGGAAATGATACAGCTGTAAGATTCTTTAATGATACTTAGAATTGTTTATTTCCCAATACAGAGCATTGTGTAAGGATTAATAACCCTGGTTTATCTTTGTTTCTCATATCACTAGCATATCATCTGGAAATTATAATAACATTTATCTCACCTCAATAGTTCTTTCTCACTAGAACAATACAACAATTATGAAGCCATAGCATTTTTATATTGCTCTGATAAATTCAAAGATTCAAAAGACAAATGATGCAGTACAGCAGTGTAAATTGTTTTTGCTATATTGCTTTCAGTTTCACTCTACAAATCACATGGGATGCCTGTGAAAATAGCTTTTCTCATAATGAAAACTACTATAAATTGCAATGATAAAATAATGAAATGTGCTAACCCTGGACTTAAACACTTGATTTTTATTGTTGGATGCAAATGCCTAAGTCCTAATTTTATTTAGTATGCCAGCATACGTTCTACCACCTTTTCTTTTTCTCCTTTGTCCTAATATATTTTTGAATATTTTGTTCCAAATATCACCTGTTTGCTAACCTTAATCGTGTGTGTGTGTGTGCGCACGTGCGCACGTGTATGGCTGTGAAAATATTTACTGATCCCTCATATCCTGGACATAAACTGTTTCAACTCCTACCCTCAAAATGACGTTTTAGAGCACTGCACACCAGAACAACTAGACACAAGGACAGTTTTTTCCTGAATGCCATCACTCTGTTAAATAATGCGCTCAACACTGTACAACTAGTTACAAAGTCTGCATTATTATTAATCTTCTCATCACTCCTTATCACTCATCCCGTCCCACTTATGATTGTATGACTGTAACTTGTTGCTTGTATCGATTTATATTGACTGTTTTCTAATATGATTCGATTGCTTCTTGTACCCTATGACTATTATTAAGTGTTGTACCTTATGATTCTTGACTCTTGACGAATGTATCTTCTATTCTATATTTTGCATGATCTGATACATAGCTATAAAGGAAAACTATCTTGCTTATTCTAGATAAATTGATTTAATGTGGCAACTTAATTTCTAATATGATATATAAAAGATTAGGTAACTTGAACTAATTATTTTTATTGCTGTATCTAAGTCTTGATCTGAATGATAATATTCATGCATACATACTTGATTTTAAAGTTGTTTGTTTTCTTATTCTAAGAAAAAATGAACATATTATATAAATATTGGGCTTTTATTTTTAAAATAATTTAATTTGATTCAAGTAAAAAGAATTTCAAATAATAAGGCATAATTTTCTGTATTTGTACTAAAAGAAAAATTTCAGTATGAACTATGCTGTAACGCCCTCTGCTGGTATGGTGTAGAAAATATTTATCATTTCAGGTGATCTTGTCTATTTTTCTGAAAGTGCATGCTTATCCATAAAAACACAGCTTTTTGGGATAACTTTACAAAGCATAAAGACACAATATCCAGCTATTGCAGATGTTTAAACTTAATCTGATTTTAGGAATTTTGAGGGATAGTTGACCAGAATTATAGCTATTAATTCTACTAACAGAGCACATTTTCACAGTTTACTGACGTTAACATAAAGAAAGGAAATCCTGGCCACCAAATATTTTAATGGAACACATAATTAAAGTTTTTTTGAAATGTATGTAATCTAATGACATATAAAAAAAGAAATCACACGGGATATAAGAATATCAACATCAACTTAATTTCAAGCAGAATGTACATTATGGAAGGTTTAAAGCCTCAGGCAAAATGGATTTATACAGTAACAAGATATATCTTGTTGCTATATATGATCTTTGGGTTTTTTTAAAACCAAAAATTCATCACATTGTAGAAAAACGAAAATACTTTAAGAAGTTCTATGCCAAGAATAAAATGAATAGAAAGTAGCATCTGAAAGAATGGTTATCATATGAAATTTGTTTATATTTTAAGTGCATTTTTATGAATTATTATATACTGAACTCAAGATCTAAAGAGAATAAAGAGCACATTAGCAGTTATTTATGTTTCCACATCATTATTGTAGATTTAGTTTGTCAAGCTATCTTTATAATGAAATTAAAAGCATAAAAATGTATATAGAAACTATATACCACAAAAACAGCAAACAAAATATATTCTGTCAATCAATTTTGAATAAATAAAATAATATACACAGCAGGCTTAGTGGAATTTTTTTATTGAATTCCTCATATTGCATATGACTGTGCACATAATACTGAATATGATGCCATTATAGTATTAATTAAACAATTAAACAATGCATATCTTCCATTTTGCAGAAAGAATTCATGTCAAAGTGTCCAAATGTTCAAATAATATCAATAAAAGAAAATTTTACTGGTTTTGTTATCCATCTTAGTTCGACTAGTCCTAACTCGACTAGACTAACTAATCCATTAGTTTTCTATCCAATTAATTAACATTTTGATTTGTGCCTTCTCTCCTAAGCAAAACAAAACTATAACAAACAAACGACAACACAAGGAATGTTGGACTCAGTCAAAAAATGTCAATATGAAGTTGAGGCATCAACAATTTTAAAACTACCTCTAAATTACTGAAACCATATACTTACTGTCTATTTAAAGTATATGTCATGGCATAGGTAAATTACACTGAAATTACATATTCCTTATAATCAATCAAATTAGTTATTGTAGTTAACTTTATTTTTATCTATTTTAATATGAAATGAAATATAGTTAGTATTTATTAAAATTCTTTTATTACTGTAATATTTTTAAAAATATGACTAAATCAGAAAACTGCAAATGGAAACAATTCACTCTTCCACTGTTTACTTCATAAACAGTGTCTATTTCAGTGATGGCAAACCTTTTTGTTGTGGTGTGCCGAAAGTGCGTGCATGCCGGCATCCACATTGCAATGCACCCCCCGCCCCGTTAACTGCACAGAACATGTATGCACCTCCCAGCTAATTTTCAGCCTGTTTGGGAGCCTTTTTCAGCCTCCCAGAGGCTTGAGGGAAGCCTCTGCAGCCTTTGGAGGCCAAAAAATGGGCCTGTTTCATCACTTCCAGTTTTGGTACGTCTGGTTTCAGCACTTCTGTTATTTCTGGAAGACCCATTTTTCAGCCTCCCCAAGGCTGCAGAGGCTTTCCTCGAGCCTCTGGGAAGCCGAAAAAGGCCTCAAACAGGCTGAAAATTAGCTGGGAGGCGCATACATGTTCTGTGCAGTTAACGGGGCGAGGGGTGCATTGCAATCTGGATGCCGGCATGCATGCACTTTCGGCACACCACAACAAAAAGGTTTGCCATCACTGAAATAGACACTGTTTATGAAGTAAACAGTGGAAGAGTGAATTGTTTCCATTTGCAGTTTTCTGATTTAGTCATATTTTTAAAAATATTACAGTAATAAAAGAATTTTAATAAATACTAACTATATTTCATTTCATATTAAAATAGATAAAAATAAAGTTAACTACAATAACTAATTTGATTGATTATAAGGAATATGTAATTTCAGTGTAATTTACCTATGCCATGACATATACTTTAAATAGACAGTAAGTATATGGTTTCAGTAATTTAGAGGTAGTTTTAAAATTGTTGATGCCTCAACTTCATATTGACATTTTTTGACTGAGTCCAACATTCCTTGTGTTGTCGTTTGTTTGTTATAGTTTTGTTTTGCTTAGGAGAGAAGGCACAAATCAAAATGTTAATTAATTGGATAGAAAACTAATGGATTAGTTAGTCTAGTCTATTAATTAATCTAGTCAAAAATCAGCTGGGGGGCTCTTGCCTGCTCAGTGCAGCTAAGTTTGGCTGGGGCTTGCATGCCCACACAAATGGCTCTGCATGCCACAAATGGCTCTGTGTGCCATAGGTTTGCCATCACAGGTCTTATTTCATAAACTAAAAAAAAAGGAAAAAGAAAACTAGAGGCTGAAAATCACAGCAGTTTAAAAGTATTTCTACTTACTAATATAAAAGGCCATAGAATAATAGACACTATCATAGACTGGCAAAAGGGGCATTGGTGCTTACCTGATACGTCCATTCTCTGTGAGCTGTGAAGAGCATCCAGGCATGGTGTTAGGGATAACATTGTTCACCCTAACTGTTTTAGGTGAAATACTAACTATGAATCATAGTTAGTGTATGCAGCTTTAACTGTAAAATAGCAACTGTGGGTGTGGTTATGAAAACCATATAAAAGTAGCAAGGCTACAGCTTGCTCTCTCTCTCTCTGGCTTTGATGATCCCTGATTACTGCTTGGAAGCAAGACTGCATTGCTCGAACGGGAGAGACACCAACGGACTGATTTATGTGAACTGACAATAGGATATTCTACATGGACTTTGCTAACTGAATATCCCTGAATGGACTGACTACATGGTAAATGAATATAGGACTGTTTTTGACTATGCTATAAACTTATACTGGAATAAAACATATTCTTGATAGCACAAGCGTATCTGTTATTTTTACTGTATGTTAATAAACATACAAGCTTAGCTCACTCATTTATCTGTGTGCCTATCTGACTAACGCTGCACATTCTGTTTAGCTTGTCTACCTAACCCTGGTTGGGGAACCCAGGCTTAACACATGGGGAGGTGCTTCTGTCTCTTATTCGATAGGCTGATCTGATTTCTGAGGGCATTCCTCCTTGAGTAGTGTTGGGATTCAATTTTTTTTACTACTGGTTCTGTGGGTGTGGCTTGGTGGGTGTGGCAAGGGAAGGATACTGTAAACTCTTCAGTCAGAGGTGGTATTTGCTGGTTCTCTGAATTACTCAAAATTTCCACCACTGGTTCTCCAGAACTGGTCAGAACCTGCTGAATATCACCTCTGTCCTTGAGGTTCCTCCTTAGTGTCCCCAGTTTTGGTGAAGTTGAAGTGATCAGTTCATTGTCATTCTCCTTCACCTTTGCTCTGTAGACTTGGCCAGAATTGGACCCCACCAGATGGACTCTGGGTGCAGCTGGATGCTCTTCACAGCTCACAGAGAATGGGTGTATCAGGTAAGCACCAATGCCCCTTCTTCAGATGAGCTGATTAGAGCATCCCGGCATGAGACATATGAAAGCTGGCATGTCCTATGGGAGGGTCTCCATCTGGTTTGGGATACTGCTTTAGTTATATGTGGACCTGTTGTAAAACTCTTCTGAAAGCTGTTTCTGCGGAAGCAAAAACATCCAGCTTATAGTGCCTTATGAAAGGCAACAGTGAAGCCCACATTGCTGCCCTACATATTTCTTGGATCGACACTTGAGTCACCCAAGCAGCCAATATGCAGCACTCCTACTTGAGTGTGCTATAATACCAGTAGGTATGGGCAATGATTAAGTCCTGTAAGTTTTTGCAATCGTGGCTTGCAGCCACTTGCCAACTGTCGATGATGTGACTTTTTTTTCTTGAGTAGCAGGTTGTAAAGAAACAGGAGGCAGTCCTGTCTATGTAGGTTTGGAATGCATGTCTACATCTAATAGATGCCCATTGTTATTCTAGACTGTGAGATGGTCTAGGACAGAAGTTGGGAAGTATCAACTCCTGTGCTCTTTGGAAGGCCGAATTAATTTTGGGAATGAAGGTTGGATCTAAGCGAAGGACAACTCTGTCACAATGGAAAATGCAGAAGTCTTGTCTTACTGACAGGGCAGCTAGCTCAGAAATTTGTCTGGCAGATGTTATTGCCACTAAGAACACCACCTTGTACGTGAGTAGATGGAGACTTGTGGTTTTCAGAGGCTCAAAGGGTTGTTGTGTGAGTGCTATGAGGACCTTTTTTAGATCCCAGGTGGGGTATTAGTGGACCGCTGTGGGTCTCAGATTAGTGGCCTCATGGAAAAAGCTGTGTATTCTTGAGTGATGAGTGAGGGATCTTAGCTCACCACAGTAATGAGGTGACCAAACTGACCAGTGTTAGGTGGGAGTTCTTTACCCAAACCTTCCTGGAGAAAGTCCAGTATTTGCGCCACTGATGGAGAGGTGGGATCTAATTTTACCCTGTCACACCACCTGCAGAAGATGTTCTAGGTGGACTTGTATATATGGTCATGGAATGAAATCTGGCCACTTGGATCATAGAGATGACTTTATTGGATGCCTTAAAGACATCACCACTCAAGTGCCATTCAGCTAGGTGCAGCCATTGTGGGTCCAGATGTTGAATTGGACCTTGTGTGAGTAAGATTCTATTTGGCAGGATTCTCCATGACTCTGTGATCGATAGATCCCTGAGATCCGTGAACCATGGACATCTGGACCAATATGGTACCAACAACAACAGTTCCGTCTTCTCCTCTAGAAGTTTCTTAATCACCTTGGGAATCAGCGGGATGGGAGGGAAGGCATACAAGAAACCTCGAGGTCAGTGGCAGCATAGAGCATTGACTCCCTCCACTCCTTGTGTTGGAAATCTAGAAATGAACCTTGAGAGCTGTACATTGAGGGCCGAGGAAAAGAGGTCCATGATCAGTTAACTGAACAGTGGTGATTGCTCCTGCACTAAAGCAGTTGGGAGGCAGTGTTCTGATTGTCAAGGCATGCGGTGTTTTTCGCCTTGAATAGTAAAGACTTAAATAAATGTGGGCAGAATAGTCCTGTGAAAATAGGTTGATCAGGGGCTAAACCCTCATCTTCCAACATATCCTTCTCAAGCTGATCTGCCTCAGACAAGGATGAATCCTTGTCTTGAAAGGATACTGACATGATTTGTTCCAGTTTGTCTATTTGGTCTTCTCTGAATTGCATGTCCTGGTCAGGCATGTGAGCTATTGGGAAATTTGCACCCTGGGAATGTACCTGAAGTTGAATGGATTCTGATCTGCCTAGCGACTGGAGATTGAAGGTAATGATGAGGACCTGCATGTTGTTGCCTTGCCAGGAAGGTCTGCAATGCCTTGTTTGATAACTTGCTCCATCCAAACTCTCATATGTGGAGGAATTTTTTGGGGAAGATGTGTGTGAAGATCAGCTGTCGTGGGGGTGAATGTGGTCTCAGGTGGTGCAGATGTTGTTGGTGAAGCATGTTGTAGCTGAAAGCGTCTGCTTGATCTGGCAAAATGGTACTGTGCCTGGATTGCATTGGCAGGAAGAACTGGAACAGGAGTGACTCTTGGAGGAGACGATATATGTTTGTTCTTTTCAGCCTCATGAAGATACTTCTTCAAGTGTTTGTCTAATGCCTTTTGATGTCTCTTGGAGTCTTTCTCCTCAGCATTGTAAGTTTTCTTTGAACCCGTTGTCCTGCTCTGGGTTTTGGCCATGGCCCTTCTGGCTGCTGCTTTACAGCCTGAAACAGTGGAGCTAATAGAGGTTCCACTTGTCATTGCAACTCCTGGATACCGGAGCTGTAAAAGTATGAGGTTTGACAATTAGAGACGGTTGGCGAGCCTCAGGATCCTGCTCCGGAATGGGCGAAGTTCCTTAATATGTAATTAATTTGACTCCCCCCCCTTTTTAAATAATATAGTATATATCTGATTAAAACCAAATGTGCCAAATAGAAGGATTTGTCCTGATCTGCCCAGATATGATAGCCAGAAGTTGAAGTAATATGCTGTTTTTCCGAGGTCTAACAGCTTTAATGCACAGGCAGTCACAGGCCTAGGTAATAGCTGTTACTCTGCTAACTAAACTTGCAGCCAACTTATTTAATGTTATTCAGTAATAAGTGGGTCTAATGATAACAATCACTAAATTTCAAATTATTTCTGGGCTGTCTTTAATGGTCCACAGTGAAAATGTCCCTACAGCGTTTAACCAGTTAGGATTTCAAACCTCTGTCAGGTCGTCAATTATGGCACAATTTTCTATTTTTTTCTAAATAGAAAAAAAAAGGCGCCTGCAGTTTGCTACTTGTTTTGGTGCCCAATTTTTCCTTGTAAGAAGAAGCACCCAGCGTGGGATTGGAAAGAGCAGAAAACTGCCTTTTGTCTTGCTGAGGAGAGGGAAAGCTCTTACGCTTCTCCCCCTTGTGATGAAGTGAATTCCTTGGGGAAATTAGCCAGAGAGAACTATGCGACTCGAGCCTCCATCAGAGCCGTTAATGCCTTCACTGAGAGCTAGGAGTTCTCTGACAGCCAGCAGATCTATTTAAATGGCATCAGCTGCTTTTTCCAATTTAGTGCTGAATTTGCTGCTCTTTTAATCTTCCTTGCTCCATTCCAATCATAAAGCGCCCGAAGCCTGATATGGAGCTTTTAGAAACTCTGCCAGCCAGCTGATCTTAATTGCTTCGGATGCTTCTTTAAGCCCTGTCACACAGCACCAACGGATGGAAAGAGGATGTAAAACGGAGAGAAACACTTGCCATCTGTTGGTTAACGCGATGCTTCCGTTCTGTACTCACTGCATCCATTTTTCATCCTCTCTATCCGTCCAGCATCCATCTATTGACATTTCATCCGTTCAAAAAGTTTTGAGCTGCACAAAACTTTTTGAGCAGAAAATGTATCCAACGCGTCCGTTCTGCATCCACAACGCATACGGGGAACATCCGTTCTACATCCGTCATCATCTGTTACGCGTCCGCTATATCTGCTAGGCATCCACTGCGCATCCGCACAACTCAAATCCGCTCCAGAGGAAAACGGACACAGGGAGGAAGCGAAATGGACGCAGAATGGACACAAAGCATTAGTAGCATGGACGTAGAAAGGATGAAAGCGGATGCAGCTTGCATACAAAGCATTAACACGGAAAAAACGTTCGCAGAGGGGACGTATCTCGGATATTTAGGATGACTGCAGGATGCCTAGAGAATGCAAAAGGACACCGAGCGGAAAACCTATATTTCCTATAAAAAAGGGAGGAACACACCTGGATCTCACTTTCAGGCCAGCAGCCCTGCTGTGCAGACCTCTTCAGCCTTCATCTGGCGCTTGCTCTTCCACAGCATCCAGTCATCTAAAACCATGGATCGTCATACACTCCTTTTGGTAGCCACCATCGTTCTACAACAGTGCGAAGCCATCTACAGGCTCTTTCACCTCTTCTATGCAAAAAGGAGGCGGCCAAGAAATGTCTGGGTCCGAAGATGGATCACCAGAAGAGCAGAGTATGGACTGTACAACAAGCTGATGGTGGAGCTGAGGAACAAAGACCCTCGTGCATTCCAGAACTTCATCAGGATGCTGCAAGCCATGTTTGACAAAGTTATGGAGTGGCTGAGACCCAGGTTGACCAAGCAGAGCACCAACTTCCACCCCACCTGGACCCTGGACTCAAGATGGCACTCACTCTGCGCCACCTGGCCTCAGGGACCACGTACAGGAGCATGCAGTACGGCTGGAGGGTGCCACACAACACCATCACCATTGTGGTCAGAGAAGTGGTGCAGGCCATCATCAAATAATACCTGAAGGAGCTCCTCCAGTGCCCCTCACTGAAGAAGGCTGGAAGAAAGTTGCAGAGCAGTGGTATCAGAAGTGGAACTTCCTCCACACCGTTGGAGCCATAGATGGGAAGCACGTGGCCTGCAAAGCTCCAGCCAAGTCAGGGTCCGCTTATTTCAACTACAAGGGCTTCTTCAGCATCATCCACTTTGCCATGGTCAATGCTGACTAAAAGTTCATGTACATCGATGCTTCAGGCAACGGGTCAGCTTTAGATGCCCAGGTATACAATGACAGTCACCTCAAGGAGGGGCTGGAACGCAACCTCATCATGGGCTTGCCAGATCCAGACCCCCTACCCAACGACACACAAGATGTGCCCTACTTCATTGTGGGGGATGATGCCTTCTCCCTCAGAACCTACCTCATGAAGCCCTACACCTCCAGATGCCTCACCCGTGAAGAGAGGATCTTCAACTACAGGCTGTCCAGGGCAAGACGGGTGGTGTTGAACGCCTTTGGCATCCTGGCCAACAGGTTCCAGGTACTTCTCACCACCATGCAGCATCGCCCACAGACCATGAGGAAGATCGTGGAAGCTTGCTGCATCCTGTACAATGTCATGCGCACCCGCTACCCAGTGGAAGAAGCAGCGCAACGTCCTGAAACACTGGTGCAACTCCCCAGCTGGAGCAGTGGAGTGGCAAGACAGGATGGTAGATGCTTAATGGATGCTTCCTTCAGCCTGTCTCATCACACTGATGAGATTGTGCCATGTATGTTGAGTGGCCCTACAATGTACAGGGCATTTAATAAAGAGTTGTGTTTATGTTGAAATGTGTGGATCAATGATTACATTGTTATTGATAATAAAGTGCCAAAGGTGTGGCACCTGGGAGGGTGGACCATACAGTCCCACTGTGCTTGCACTGGAGGCTTATCTATCCCACTGCTATCCTTACTCATCCCACAGGTATCCTAACTCATCCCACAGCTATTACTCATCCCAAAGGTATCCCTGCCCATCCCACAGCTATTACCCATCCCACAGCTATCCCTGCCCATCTCACAGCTATTACGAATCCCAAAGGTATCCCTGCCCATCCCACAGCTATTACCCATCCCAAAGGTATCCCTGCCTATCCCACTGCTATCCTTACCCATCCCACAAGCATGCAAAGGCTTAAACCATTTCTAAAAGTTTCCACCAAGACTTTATTTAATAAAATAAATGAAGCAAGTATGTGAATCAAAGATAATCTTTATTAATAACAAGCTGTAAAGGCAAAATGACCCAAGTGTCCCAAGGAAACATAAAGTCAACAGGAAGCCAGCCAGTCTCTGGCACTCTTCTCAGTCACTCTGAGGCATGCCCATAATCTCAGGGGTGAAGGGTCCAGTTGGTGTGGAGGTGGCTGCTGCTGGAGTGCTGGTCTGAAGCGCCATTGGAGTGCCTGGCCCTGAGAGGACAACAGGGGATGGTGTGTGAAGGAAGCTCTCAGAGACCTGGCTCAGTCCTGTGATGTTGAGAGCCCCTTCCTCCAGGACATGGGGTGTCAGCCCCAATACCGATGACAGATGTTCTGAGGCCGGGCTTGGCTGTGGGGTGGAGGAAGGAGGAGTGTTATGGGGATGTCTGGTCTGCAGGTGAGCGAGGTGAGGCGTGGGTGGCATCTGTGGTGTGGGTGGCATCTGTGGCATTGATGGTATCTGTGGCATCGGTGGCATTGGTGGCACCAGTGGCGTTCGATGTACCTGTGTCTGGACTGGGAAGGGCTGCCTGTGCTGCTGGAGCTCCTGGTAGCCGTAGCCTTGGAAGGTGAGGGCCTGTGGAAAGCCTTGGAACGGCAGTGACATCACCTGGGGTGGAGGAGCAGACCTGGACTGGGTAGGAGCAGGTTCAGCTGGATCTGGAGGGTTGTGAAGGAGACCAGTGATCCTGTCCTTGATCACCTGGTACTGTGATTCGGACATGTTCATGAGGGTCTGGTTGACGTGAGGAAGGGATTGCGGTTGGAGAATGGGATGTCGGTGTGTACCAGCTGTGAGAGAGGAGATCTACGCTGCTTCTGACGGTGTCCCTGATCTTTAGCAGGACAGTGTGGCTCTGCCCCTCCGGTCTGGCTCTCTGCCTGCTTTCTGTGGAGGTGGAGCTGGAGGTGGATGTGGGTTGGTTTCTGGTGGAAGTGCCCTCTCCTTGCTCCCACTGCGTCAGGGGGTCCTCCACGCGCTCTGCCACGGGGAGTGCAGCTGTTGGGAGGGTCTCCGTTGTGGGGCGCTCCACAGATACCTGCCTGGACACAGGAGCTGACTCTTGGCCAGAAGAGGACTGGCTTTCTTCGGGCTAACTGAGAGAGAGGGTTGTCAGAGGGGCTGCGCCTTGGTGGCGGATCTCACCCTCCATGAAGCTGCACTTGGCCATCACGTAGGTCTCTCCGTCCATCAGCTTGACCATGGCCTGGCCAGATTTCCTGAGGTGCAGCTTCCCGTACCAGGTGTGCATGTGCTTTCACCAGCCGAGGAGCACCTCCGAAGTGTAGCCCAGGCTCTCTGCCTTCTCTCTCCAAGCAGCCTGCTTCCTTTTGGTGTCTCGATAGAGCCTGTGTCCCTTCCACCAAAGATACTCGTTCTCCCTCAGCCATTACAGCACCTCATCCTCATGTTCCTCTTTGATGAAGTATTGCCTCCTCTCCCATTCTCGTTCACGCGTATGCCTCTTCCTCCCTCTGGCAGGACCATCTGGGCCCTCATTCGAGGGACTTCGAGGTTGTAGGGGCTGCTCCACCACACCACCACCACCAGCAGCAGCAACAACAACAGTAGCAGCAAAAGCAGGACCAGCAGGACCAGGATCAGCAGCAGCAGAGTAAGCAGCAGCAGGACCAGGATCAGCAGCAGCAGAGTAAGCACCAGCAGGACCAGGAGCACCAGCAGGACTAGCAGGACCAGGAGCACCAGCAGGACCAGGAGCAGCTCCAGCAGAGTAAGCCCCAGCAGAAGCACCAGCACCAGGAGCAGTGCCAGCAGAGTAAGCACCAGCAGAAGCACCAGCACCAGGAGCAGCGCCAGCAGAGTAAGCACCAGCAGAAGCACCAGCACCAGGAGCAGCGCCAGCAGAGTAAGCACCAGAAGCAGCACCAGCAGAGTAAGCACCAGCAGAAGCACCAGCACCAGGAGGAGCACCAGCATAGTAAGCACCAGCAGAAGCCCCAGCACCAGGATCCATGCCAGCAGAAGCTCCAGCACCAGAAGAGTCAGCCTGAGCAGCAGAAGCCCCAGCAGAAGCAGAGTCAGGGCCAGGGGGTGGGATGGTGGCCCTGTCCCTCTTGCCAGGGCTGGCAGCAGATGGCACAGGCTTCCTTTTCTTCCCCATGGTTGTTGGCTGGAGATGTGTCTGGCAGCAGGTCTTTCCTCTGAATGGTCACCTGCTTGTGAGCTGCTTCCCTTTATATCCGCGGGGCTGACTCAATGCATCCTCCCCGCATGCGCAGTGAACACTCTGCATCTGATAGGCATCCGCTAGGCATCCACTAGGCATCCACTCTGCATCCGCTTCATCCACTTGGCATCCGCTCTGCATCCGCTCTTTCTGCTGCGCGTCCGCTTCGCTGTTCTTCCCCAGAAGCCCTGTGGATTTGCCATCCGCTTCCATCCGCTAGGCTTCCATGGAGCATCCACTTTCCATCCTGGTGATGTCCTCCCCCCGTCCGTTCCTTTCTGTTGTTGTCTGCTCTGCTTATGCAAATTCGGGGCACTTTTGAGAGCGGATAACAACGGTTGGAACATTTTTTTGTCCGCTGTGTCCTTTTTACATACGTTTTGCATCCGTCGGCCAATGTGACAGGCCCTTTAAGCTGTAATGACAGCCTAAGGGAAACTGAATTGGTGGCGGTTTGAGGGCGCTTGAGCACTGCTGAGGGTTGAAAGTCTCCAACAATCAACTGGTGTTAAACGCGGCGTTGGGGACTGTACTGATCTTTTAAAATTCATGACTTCCTGATTTTACAGCTTGAAGTTACAATCTGACCTTTTTAATATTATTTTCTGCTCACATTTGGTTTCAGACAATCCAGCCAAGGGAAATGTGCCTTTGTCAAATGAAGGCTGAGCAAAAACTAGGGACACTAAGGAGGAGCCTCAAGGAATTTAGCTCAGCCTATTAAATGAGAGACAGAAGCACCTTCCCATGCCTGGATGCTCTGAACAGCTCATTTATTTATCCCATTCATTTATCCCATTCTATCTGTGTTTTAAAAAGTTGTGATGATGTTATATTTATCCACAGAATTTTGCTAGATTAAGATTTCAGTATTTTAGTGTTATTTTTAAATGACATTACCACCACTTTTTATTGTTTTAATTTTAAAAATATATTGGGAGAGAGACTGGAACTCTGATAAAATAGGATTGTTGGATACAATAAGTATTGCTTGAATGTAAATACATTTGTGAATAAATTTTTAGATGGTCGCTTTCAATAATGGTTGGAGACCAGAATTACCACGTGCAAAGAAATTCTAGCAGGATTAGTGCATTAGTTCTTAGACCTCCATAGGTCTTTGTTTTGTTTTAATCTTATTAAGTCACAATGTCTAATTAAAGCTAGTTATAGTTCAAATAAAAGAATGTATATTTCTGATATAATTGAATATTTTGTCTGAACAAACAGGTAGAATAAAAATGCAAGGAACTATTAAAACAAAACAAATAATGGAATTTTATATTTTTCTAATATCCACCATTCTTCCTTTTTATGAAGCCTTCTGTTATTAATCCAATAACAGATTCCTATGTTGTAGGAATATGTTTTCTTTATAACTTTAAAATGGTTGACAATTTTTCAAGCATCTTAAACATTCACCCATGTAATTAAGGGGAAAAAATTGAACATTTATGCTACTTTCATGTATTTCACATTAAGGCTGTGACTAAATTCATTTTCCATATTTTGGTACCAGCTAGTGCGATCAATAGTTTGCTTGTTATGTTCTGAACATTAACTTGTTCCTTGTCTCAATAGAAAATTTGTATAGGCTAGACAATGTACAAAAATTATATGCTTTTTAAAATACACTCAAATACACTCATTCTTAGGCCTCTTACAGACAATAAAGAAATACTTGTTTAAACTAAATATTGGGAAGCATTCTTTAAAAAAAAACTAGCATTAAACAAGTTTTCTAGGTGGAAGGGGACTTTGATATTAAAGAAAAATAGATTCTGACTTGGATCTTAAAGTGTTTTTTTTTTTTTAATGATTGAATAGAGTTTCTGTTAAATAGCATGGGATTTATGACTCTTCCACATTTTCCTTGTCTATTTCACAGATGAGCTCAAATATGGAGCAGAACAGGATAATGGCAGAGATCGGAATGGATGAACAATTCACATTAAAACTATGTTTAGCAAGAGACGCATTCTAGATAGAATTTGAACAGTATTAAGCATTAAAGATAAGTAAATTCTTTAAAAATTCCGGTTCCAATTATGGTTGCAAGTTGAGGACTATCTCTTTATGGTGTTATTATATTCTGCATTAAAGTAACTATACTAGTCTTATTGTGTTTGTGGCCGATCTGTTGACAAGCAAGTTATAAATGTAAAATTAAATGTCTGAATAGTCAATATTAATTACCATGCCTGGAGCAAAGCTTGACAATATGCATTAATTTTCTGGAAACTCATAATATTCCCAATATTGGGGGAAAAATGAAGCATTCATATCTGTATTTTTATCTAGATATTTACACAATGTATTTAGGAAAATAGTTCATTTGGAATTTATGTTTGTTTCAGTACAAGACTGAACAATTCTATCTCCTAATTTTATGTACAGTATCTATAAATATCTACAGTATCTATAAATACAGTATCTAAAAATAATAACATCTCTTTCTTATTAGTGTAAACAGTGCATTAAAACAAAACAAAACATCCAGTCATCTGAATTTCTGTATGTACTTATTATAGCATAGTACAATTATTCTTTCAGTTTTCATCCAATTAGGTTGCTAGTTATTTTATAGGCTGCAATTTAAATTCATTAATGAACTAATACCTTTGTTATAATTGTTATAATTTGTTATAATTCATTGAAAGAATTTAGGAGAAAAAATGAAATACATTGATGTAAAACTCTCATAAATTAGATTTGAAAGATTTTCATGACCTTGTTGTGAACCAGAGCTCTGTTTCTGTTTTTAAATTATTACAGAGGATCCTACCCATAGTTTAAGTACTAGCCAGACAGTAGTAAAAAAAAACAAAACCTGTTATCTACGATAATGTATATACAGATTCACTTTTTGCAGTTGATTGGTTATTTTAATTATGGAAGGCCTTGGTATTTAGTGCTTCAGTAGTTAATTAATGTTGTGCTTATGTAAGGAGTGTCTTGAAGATAAAATAATGATCCTGGGATAAATTCTAAAAACAGCTGTCAAAAGAATCTTTTCGTAATTTTATCATTCAAAAGAAAAGAAACTATATTTTTTAAAGGTACAAGTACATTTATTAATAAATTTTAATAATCCATTTCACAATAAATCAATTTTGAATGGAGCATGTCAATACTTTTTATAGAAAGATGCAAACATGAGGATACATGCTAGATTTATCATTTAACAATAAAACATTTTTTTAAAAAAAGTTGTCTTGACATATTTTCTGAATATAAAGAATGAGAAGTTTTATGAGCCTCAGTTGAAGTCTATATATTTTAAGAACAGGATCTACTGCAAATATTACGATTTTATAATGAAACAAATGCAAAGTATTTTTTGCCAGCCATAGTCATCATAAGCTGAACATTCAGGAACAATATAGAAAAAAGAAACTATCTCAAAATATAAACTTGATCTTTTAGTCAGCTTTAAACCTATTTCCTAAATCAGACTTTGTGTTCTGACTAAGAAAACATGATTTGATTTATTTTCAACTCATTCTCTATAATTCACCCCATTATCACTCTGGTAATATTCAAAAGTAACAATCCATTCTTGGCATTAGGTAGAAATTGAAAACCTGATATAAAAGTTTGGATATCTTGTTTCTATATAATGAGAACATATATTTTAAGTATATTATTAAATTGTATTTTCATTAAATAGCATGTACTTGTTTTTACGGAAGAAAACAGTACATATTACCCTTTAACCACAACTAGATTCAGTTTTTACACAATGTAAAAGAAGAAATATTACTGTATTTCTCACATTATAAGGCCGGGCCTTATTTTTTTTTGACCCCTGAAAAAACGCCTAGGCCGTCTTTTTGGGGGTGACTTAATTCCCCCCCTTGCATCCTTGGGTGGGCGGGTGGCGACAGCTTGGATGTTCGGGAGACCTTCTGCCACCATTGCTTTCCCTTCTCCCTTGCTGCCGTGGCATTAGAGGAACGCCACAGCATTTGGCACAGCCACGTTTGGCCAGTCAGGGCTCCTCCCTGCAACCAGAGCTCTGAGGAGACACTTGGCTTCAGGTGCTCCCGTCGCCGCCTTCCAAGGGAAGGCGCTCGCCCAAGAGGATCTCTCCCTCTTTCTCTCGCTCTCCCTGCACAGTCAACGTCTGCTCTGCGGCTGAGGAGGAGGAGGCTGCAGCCGGTTCCTCCTGCTTGCTGAGAGGTGAGGAAGCAGCGGCTTTGCAGAGCAAGCGAAGCGCCGCTCACCCGGGCAAGATTTGGGAACGAGGGGTAGGAGGAGGATGCACGCACCCGCAGCTCGCTTTCCCGGCTCTGCCCAGCCCACACGGCTCCGGTGCGGCCCTGGCAGGATGAACGGATCTGGCGGGGAGGCACTCGCTGCCTTGGTGAAAGCTCTGCCGCTGGGAAGGAGGGCCCACCCGTCAGCTTAGCCAGGGGCGCCCAGATCAGGTCTCCCAGTATGAAGTGGCCCACCAACGCAGGCAGCACCATATCCGGGCATGTAAGTACTTCCTAAATGCAAGCCCCCCCTGCCATTCCCCCCCCTTAGCCAGTGCAGCTGACAGGCGGGCCCTCCTTCCCGGGACAGAGAAACTGAATTAGAAATTTGACAAAAGTCACAAATGACTTTTTTGGTGAAAATTATGCTAATTTCTTTTTCTCAAGTATTTTGGATAAATTAATTATTTTTTTTAAATAACAAAATAATCTAAAATTTAAAAATAGTAGTAATCTAAATTACATAAAATGTGGTCTGTATATATGAAAATAATCCCTTACAATTAAAAATGATTATCACTATACTAGAGAATCTAGATAGTGTTGTATGATGTTACATATATTTCCCACATGGTTTTTGAAGATAAGATTATATAATTCCTAAAACAAACTTGTATTCCCCACAAATTCATATGTTATGGATTAAGGATGTAAAAGGAATATCCATATGGTATACAGAAACTTCCATGATTCTATTTTGTGTGTGCTCATGATTGACCTGATGAAATACACTTTTTTAATAGTTCATACACTAAGAGTGTATCATGAAAAATACATGAAAGTGCTGAATGTATAATTTGTAAATTTTTGGGCTACCGAAATAAATTTAAAAACTAATACCTCTACTTCAAATCAGTGGACCTTCTATTAATTCTTTTAAATACTTCTAATTAATACTTTGTATTTTTAATTCCTATTTTCACAATTGTCACCTCCACAAGTATGCACATCAGAATGACCATGTACAATTGCAAAGCACTGCAGTGTATGAAAAGTAAAGACAAACAAACAAACAGTAGACTTTAAAAGTATACTGCAAATCCAAACCAAAACCAAATGAAGTGCCAGGAAACCTGAGTAAGCTTAGACAGGCTTATTTATTTCAAAAAGTTCCCACACTCAGATGTCACTGATGATGCCAGTGAAGCATTACACAAAGCCTCCAAACACTTTATATACTGGAATGAGGCAGGACAATAGTAAAGTTCAGTACTAAAAAGAGATAGTGCATTGAATACACAATATCAACCTTTGTATGCTCAGGATTTTGTTGCAAGAATAGGCTACTTAATCTCCTCCATTTGCCCTAGGGATTCTAGCTGTTTTAATGTGTTCTTTTTGTGAAGCACAGAATACAAGACGATAGCAACTGTCTGTGGAGTTGCTTTGGTAAAAACTGAAACTTCTAGCATAAAATGCAGTCGCAGTCAAACTCATAAGCACAAAGGCAGACTGTTTGTAAGCTATTCTGATTGGAGGGTTGGCATCATTCCTTAGATAAGAATACGGTGGTTCTATGTATGTTCAACTGGAGTACAATACCATTAAACAATGATAACATGTGATACACCTTTGAACATTTCAAGGATTCCTGGCTACACTTTCAAGAAAAATGTGTGTATAGCAAAATAGAAAACTAAAAGGCATTTTTAAAAATAATATACACAAATTGAGATTATTCAATCAATAATTAAACCGCTACTCTGCATGCATTTTAGTATTTATTTTTAAATCAAATACAATTAGATTCAATCCAATGAAATGGATTGTATAAAATGTTCTTGTATAATCACATAAATTCATAACTTTTATTTTATAACAGAATAATATAATATCACTAGAATATTCCTAGACTGTCAAACATATAAAAATGATTGGAAAGTAAGTTAGTTACAATATATTCAAATTGAAATTGAATATGAGTTTGGACTTGTTAAAAGCAAACTAGTTACAAATAATAGTAGATTTGGTATGAATATCTGGATGTTATACTTCCCCCTAAAATGATTGAATGCTATCATTATACTGATGTTGTTCACCTCTACATCTCTGCAGCAGCTGGCCAAACGATGCATCCAAATTTTTCCCCAGTTTTTCAAGCTTGTGAGGGATTACATCAGGAAGAATCAGTTTTGGCTCAAACCTACCAAAACCAAGGAACTGTGAGCTGGGGGGAGTCCCATTCTAGTGATTTATCACTGATTTTGAATGCTGTAGTGCTTCATCAAACAGAATTTATTCCCAGTTTGGGAGCTCTTTTAGATTTGCAGCTCCTGTTTAAGGAGCAGGTGGCATTTTTGACAAGTAAAGCCTTTGTACCACTCCAACTTTTGTATCCTTTCTCTCCAATGCTTTGCTGTGCATCAGAGTATCTATGAATATTTTCAATTTTTTAAGCATGAGAAATTTTAAAGAAGGTTCCCATTTCCTTTCCCCAATGTAGAATATAGTGGTTGTCAATACTTGCAATATAGTATCTGCAAGCAGTCTTATTTAGGCATGGGGATGTTACAATTCTTGTAACTGATGAATATAAATAAAATATACTCAGTGACTATCAGAAGTTTGGCACTGATTTTCACAATATGAAGATTAGTTTTTCTAGATCCTCTAAAACTGAACTCTTTTTTATATGGGAAACAATTTCACAGAGCAGCAATACATCATTTCTTCTATGTAACAGCATAGCTGCTTTGCTTTGGAAAAGTGTTCTATGCATGAGACATGACAAATCATGGAGGTTATTTCCCATTGAGGGCTATGCCAGAAGATGTACAAAACACCACACAAAGCAGAAAAAAAATTAATGGAGTAAGAAGGAAATGTTTTCCTGTTGCATCATCCATTAGCTAAGTCTAGCCTTCCATAAGCATTCTTATAAAATGTCTTCACTGAATACTTGCTAAAAATTTGCTGCACAGCCCTACTGAACCTTTGAAAACATCCCAGAATCAAAGGGTGGCCAGGGGTCTGGACAGGATCGTCTTTATTGGCCCATTTCTCCCAATTCTTCCTGTGGTTAACAGAGGAGTTGCAGGTTCTGAAAAGGGTTAAGAAATGCCTGGAGTGCCGCTGGAGGAAAATGAAGAATGACTGTCATTAGCACACTGTAGAGTTGCTATTAAGACCTAGTTCATGGTAGTAAGAGAGGTGAATCAGCATTACTCCTCTACCCTTGTTGCATCTGCAGTGTCACCCTGCAGTCCTGTTCCAGATGATCCGGTTCCTCTAGATGGACAGAGAACCCAGTTGGACAGAGAACTTGGATGGTCATCTTCCAAGCTGCATAGAAAACTGCACACTTGATGGAAAAGTCACTTGGAATTTTTCCCAATTGGAACTTGTGTATGATACAAGTCTATGTGAAATGCCTGGGAAAAGGTCTCATCCAGGTACCTGGGAAAAGTTTGATCCTGTTAACCTGATAAAGTGTTGTCAGTATAACTAAGCTGTCAATTAGATCCTTTCCTGCCTGGTTGATGACAGCCTCCAGGATGGTGACTAGCAGGTGGGCTGAAGCAGTGATAAAGTTGTCACTTTAGAAAAAAATATTCCCAGGGATTTTTAAGGAGGCCCTGGTTCACCTGTTTCTTAAAAAAACATCACTTGATCCCACCTGTCTGGATAATTTTCATTTAGTTTCCCATTGTCTCTTATTAGGGAAGCTGGTAGGAAAGATGATTGCTTGGCAGCTTCAGGCAGATTGGACTGGATGAAACGGATTATCTAGACTGCTTCCATCTAGGATTCAGGACTGATTATGGAACAAAAACAGCTTTGGTGCACTTGTCAATGATCTCTGGTAAGAGCATGATTCAGGTACTGCAATCATCCTTGCTCTCCTTCATGTCTAGGCAGCCTGGGACAGCTGCAGGGTTTCGGGCTAGGTGGTGTAGTTTTATGCTCCAAGACCTTTTTCAAAGCCAGTTCCAATCACTGTTGATAGGGATTGAGAGGTCCAGCCCATGGCTTTTTCTTTGTGGCATGTCACAGGACTTAGTACTCTTTCTACTCTTTTTAAGCTGTTGAGTGAAATCATTTGCCTCCAGGGATTGAAGTACCTCAGTAGGCTGATAACATGTAATTCTTTATCCATTTCTGATGATCCAAGTGATGCTGTTGCTGTCCTTTCATATTGCCTAGAGGCTGTGGGTGCCTGGATGGAGGACAGCAGGCTTCAGTTGAACCCTATATGGAGCTTCTAGATCCAGGACTTTATCTTAGTTCTGGATGGAGTTGCACTATCCCAGACAGGCCTGATCTATTACTTGGCAGTTTTCCAGTAAATTGGAGTATAATTCCAAAGAAATTACATCTATGCAAATTGACTGAATTTAAATTTCTAGAGAAGAATTTAAAATATTAATAATTTTATAAAATAAAGATACAAAATCTGAAGTTCTAGGATTGCACTCTTGTACCAATAACCTTAAAAGGAGCACTAATAGTTGCTATTGATTAATAAAGCCTTTTTTAAAAAAATGAGTCTTGAGGTACCACACTATTACTGTTAGGTATACTAGAAAAAAGACTGTAATCAGTGTCAGGAGTATAATTATTAAGTTGAAGAATGAATCAAAGAAGGTAGAGAAAGATACTCTGACTGGATTTTGTTTTATGCTAAGAGAGAATCTATCCAGTGAATTTGAACTTTATACTTTGGGACTAAGAATCAAATATATATGTACGATGTCTACATCCATCTGTGGCAAGGTGGTGTATATGAAGTGTTTTAGATGAGATTCTGTAAGTAAATCAATCTCTGTAGAACATTACATTGTTGCATTGATAGACATCGAATTAGTTTCCATTGGGGAAAAAACATATATATGAAAACAATATTCTTTTTTTCATGTGTCTGCGTACAAGCATATAATGTTTACTATCACACATTTGCCTCAAAATGATGGGGAAGTAGGATTCCAATGCTCACCAATTGCATCAATGGTTTTTAATGCTTTGATAGTTACATGTAATCCTGTGACTGTAGATTTCCAGAATCATTCATATTGTCAAAAGAACATAAAGGTAAAGTATAGATATAGAATTCTTGGGAATGTTTTATTATTATTATTTGGGATATAAAAATCTACTGTAGTTATCTTTTACAGTAAAATAATTCAGATTCCATGAACATATGTGATTTTCTAATGTCTATTCTCTTTGGCTCAAATTATTTGTACAAGTATATATATATATGACAGAACAGAATAGCAAGCAACTAAACATTAAATAAAGATATACCAGTTTAGGTTGATCCATATATCCCAAAAAAATATTTTGTTATCATAATTTTCTATATGAAGCAATTGATTCCAAATAATTAGGCTAATAATAATTTTTAAATAAAATAATCTTGTTCACCCATATACTTAAATGAAATGCATTACAGGGGTGGGATTCTACCAGTTTGGACCTTTTGGGCGAACCGGATGTTAAAGTTACATCTGGTTCACCAAACCAATATTTCAACTGGTATTTCAATGGTATTCAACCCTGCTCACCCCTCCCTTCCCCTCCCAGGAGTCTTCACGCAGCCCCCTTTTTTTTTGGAGGCAAGTGCAGGGTCCGCATGGAGGCTTTGGGAATGGGAAAAGTGGACCTGTTTCTGGCTTCAAAGTGGGCCTCTAGAGCCCGGGGAGGCTGTTTTTGTCCTCTCAGAGGCCCAGGTGAAGCCTCTGGACCCTTGGGAGGATGAAAAACAATCCTCCAGGAAAAATTGGAAGTTGCAAAGCAGGTCTGTTTCTGGCTTCTGATGGGCCTTCAGAGCCCAGAAGAGGCTATTTTTGCCCTCACAGAGGCCTAAGGGAAGGCAAAAATGGCCTCCCACGGGATCAGGAGGTCCACCAGAAGCCAGAAACAGGAAGTTTTGGTAGGCCACGCCCACCATGGTCACATCCACTGAGCAATGGGCAGTGAACCAGTTGCTGGGATTTTTGAATCCTACCCCTGAATGCAGCATAGTCTATATTAACAGTGATATAATTTTAAATATGTAAAAATAATAAAACTTAATCCAGATTTGCAGATTATGCTCTTTGTTTCTATGCAGGAAAAATGTTCTTAAACTGGCTTGATAGAAAATAACAACTTTATCAAAAAAAATTATTCCTTTCTATTTTATCTGAATAATTTTTAGTACTAAAAAGAAGATTCCTTGCAACTTCATGAGTTAGGCAACAAACCTAAAGTACAAATAATGCGATCAATTGTAAAAAAAATCTGATCAAAATATAATTTTAACCAAATCCTCTACATCAAGTAAAAATGTTTCCATGACTTGGCTGGGTGAAAAGCCAACATCTGTGACATACCTTAATGTGCAGAGATGCAGACTCTTGGCAATTGTAAATTACAATGATCCCTGTAGTAAAGTAAACACAGCTAGTCACACATCTGTGTTTTATCATATGAACGGCAGCTGCCCCCAAAAAGCAGTTTTTTTAATGGTGGAAGTAATAGTCTAAATTTCTTTAAATTAAATCTGGCTTTACTGACTCATATAGACTTCATTTCCTTAAAAAATGTTTCTAGTGCATTCTATCCTAGAACATAGATATTCCTAATCATAAGCATAGTTAACAACCAAATTTAATTTTTATAACTTATAGCTACAGTGTGCTTATTATAGTTATAAAGACAGATACACACAGAAAAATGAATATATTTTATATCTTTGAACTGTATCTGTTCTAATTTCAGCCTGCTTCATGTGTATGATCAGGTGTCATGTTATTTTGTAAACAAACAATAAATTAATTTAAAAGAAAACTAAGTGAAAACCAAACAAATCACTTTACTGTTTAACACTAAAGTCTATATCATATGCCATATTTTACTCAGCTGAAGCAAGTATAAGTTTTTGTCACACATATTACCAAAATGTGTGAACCCAGCAGCTTGGAAATGTCTTCATATGTTTGTAGGGATCCTGGAATAATTTCTTTGATGTGGAAAGTGGAGTTTTGAAGTGGACTTTCATTCTTCTGACTCCCATTAACTAGATTTGGAGAAATGTAGTTGTTTCTCAGTAATACTAGCTGAATTATCCTTGTGGCATGGGGAAAAAAATGACATAAAATCCCTGGATAAGAAATACTATGTAGAAACAGGAAGCTTAGGGTAGAAGGAAGTGAAATGATCTAATAATAAATTGAGTAAATAAGCTATTTAATAAGGCAGAAGAAAAATCAAAACTTATATAAATGGAATCATCAGTTAAAATACATGCACAAATTAGTGTGAAATATACTTCCAGATAAATTAGAGCAGGCTTGGACAACCTGCGTCTCCCGAGCCGCATGCGGCTCTTTGCCCGGTTTCGTGCGGCTCTTATGTTTATGTCGAATTTTGTGTTTGTGTGTTTTTTACAATATGTGCATATCATGCGCATGAGCATTGACGCAAATGACTTGGAGGGAAACTCGTTGAATAGGCCTACCAAATTCACTGTCAGAATGGCAGGGAAAAAATGCACAGCAAAACGAAAATATGAAGATGAACACAGGACATTTTTAAAAGAGTGGGAGAGTTTTTTGTTGTTGTTGTTGAACGTAATGGCAAGCCATTCTGTCTTACATGTCAAGCATCATTGGCGCATTTCAAGGCTTCAAATCTTCAACGGCACTTCAGTTCACTCCATGCTAACATCAACCAGAAATTTCCAAAGGGCACTGAACTTCGCAAGCACAAGTTGGTCACTTTGAAAAGTCAGGCAGAAAAGCAGACACAAGTGTTCCAAAAATTTATGAAGCACTCAGAGACCGTAACGCTTGCATCATATAAACTTGCTTGGAACACTGCACAGGCTAAAAAGCCATACAATGAAGGGGAGTTCATCAAAACATGCCTCAGTGACATTGTTGAAATCTTGTCTCCTGAAAACGACAAACTAAAATGAATGGTATCAGACATACAACTGTCCCGCCACACGGTTGAACACAGAATATCAGACGTTAACATGGTTACTGAATCACATGCACTCCGACCTTCAAGCCTGTGAGTATTGTAGCGTTGCATTGGATGAGTGTTGTGACATAAAAGACAAGCCTCAGCTGCCAATATTTACACAGTCTGTGTCAAAAGATTTTGTGATCAAAGAAGAACTCCTTGATATTGTGCCATTAAAAGATAGAACCCATAGAAGAGATGTGAAAGAAAGAAAGGTGGCTGCATTTGTAAAAACAAATCTGCCCATATTGAAACTAACTGTGATAGCCATGGATGGAGCGCCAGCCATGATCGGATTTGTGAATGGGCTTGTGGGGCTGTGCAAAGCTGACCAAATTTTTCCAGAGTTTTGGAATTTCCACCGCATCATTCACATGGAGCAACTCGTGCCTAAATCACTGAATTTAGATAATGTCATGAAGCCTGTGATGGAAATTGTCAACTACATTCGCACACATGCGCTTAATCACAGACAATTCAAAAACCTCATTGCTGAGCTGGACCAATCCATTCCAAGGTGTCTTGCTGCTGCACTGCACTGTGAGGTGGCTGTCAAAAGGCAAGGTATTTTGTCGCTTTTTTGAGCTTTTGGATGCTGTGAACTGTTCATGGAAGAGAAGGATAAGCACTATTCCGAGCTCTCAGACCTTAAGTGGACTATGGATCTGGCTTTTCTGGTCGACATGCTGTGCCACTTGGACAGGCTGAATCTGACCCTACAGGGTAAGTCAAAAATACTGCCTGACCTGGTGCAAAGTGTGTTTGCATTCGCCAACAAACTGAAGCTGTTCAAGATGCATATTCAGAAGAAAGATTTAACACATTTTCCCACTTGCTAAAAGCCAGCGGGCAAGTCACCAGCACCGTCCTGAATAAGCAAACAGCCAGATATGCAACAATGGTTGAAAACCTCTACAAATGCTTTGTGACCCGGTTCAGTGATCTTCAACTGAAAAGACCACAGATTACATTCTTTGTTGATCCATTTAATGTGGAGACGGGCTGTTTTAAAACCCCGCTGGTCATAGATGAGGCTGCAGCTGAGTTAGAGATGATCGATCTTTGTGAAGAGGACCAACTGAAACCTGCTTTGAGAGAAGGGACTATTGAATTCTGGAAAAGTGTGCCAATGGAAAAGTACCCAAATGTCAAAGCGGGCTGCGCTTAAGATACTGTCAATGTTTGGGTCAACATACGTCTGCGAGTCTCTTTTTTCTACCCTGAAACATGTGAAATCAAACCATAGCTCTGTTCTGACAGACACACATGTGAAGGAATTTCTTAGAGTGGTAACAACTGACCATAGACCACATTTGAAAAGGATTGCTGAGGGCAAGGAATGCCAGAAGTCCCACTAAGCAACATGCATGGGAAGAGAAAAAATGCTGTTGTAAATGATAGGGTTTTTCAATCAAAGTGCACACTTTTATAATGATTAAAAAACGTATATTTTACAGTGAAAGCAAATTATTTTTAATACTTTTAAAGTTTAAAACTCAGCTGCCTATAGAACAGCTGGTCACAATGGTTATTGCAGCTGTGGATTTGCTGAGAAAAAGTATAAAAGTAAAGTTTAAAAGTATTAAGTGTTTTTTAATTATTATAAAAGTATGCACTTTGATTGAGAAAGTGTGCACTTTGGTTGAGAAAGTCTGCACTTTGAGAGTGTTCATTTATAGAAAAACCTTACATTATATTTTTGTTTGTAGACATGAACTGAACATTGAACTGAGAGTTTGTTTGTGAGACAGTACGCACAGTGTTCATTGTTGAAAATGACTGACCTGTGGTATTAGTTCTGTGGGAGTCAGTTTTTGTCATCATGTTGATGTGTGACATTTACAGTAAATGTGGCAGAGCAGAGGTCTCTTTGTGTAAGAGAGAGCGAGAGAGTGAGGGGATGGGATTGGGGTAGTTCATGTGTGCCCATGTGTATGATGTGGCTCTTTCTAGTAACACAGTAAAAACTGTGGCTCTGACTGGTTGGCCTCTGACTGGTTGGCCACCACTGAATTAGAGCCATAAGCTTCAAATATAATTACAGGCATTAGCTTCAAATATAATACTGCAATATAATTCAAGTTTATAATGTATATTCAAGACTAAAGCCCATGTCACACAGCACCAACGGATGGAAAGAGGATGTAAAACAGAGAGAAACACTTGCCATCTGTTGGTTAACGCAATGCTTCCGTTCTGTACTCACTGCATACGTTTTTCATACTTTCTCCGTCCAGCATCCGTCTACTGAGATTTCATCCACTCAAAAAGTTTTGAGCTGCACAAAACTTTTTGAGCGGATAAAGTATCCAACGCATCCGTTATACATCCGCTACGCATACGAGTAACATCCGTTATATGTCCATTGTCATCCGTTACGCATCTGCTATATCCGCTAGGCATCTGCTGCGCATCTGCGCAACTCGCATCCGCTCCAATGGAAAACAGACACAGGGAGGAAGCGAAACGGACGCGGAATGGACACACAGCATGAATAGCATGGATGTAGAAAGGATGAAAGCGGATGCAGCTCGGATACAAAGCATTAAAATGGAAAAAACGTTCATATAGGGGACGTATCTCGGATATTTAGGATGTCTGGATGATGCCTGGAGGATGTGGAAGGACACCTAGCGGAAAAACGATATTTCCTATAAAAAGGGGTAGAAATCACCTGGATCTCACTTTCAGGAAAGCAGCCCTGCTGTGCAGACCTCTTCACCCTTGATCTTGCTCTTGCTCTTCCATAGCATCCAGTCATCTCCACCATGGATCGTCGCACACTCCTTTTGGTAGCCACCATCGTTCTACAACAGTGCGAAGCACTCTACAGGCTCTTTCACCTGTTCTACGGGAAGAAAAGGAGGCATCCAAGAAGTGTGTGGGTCCAAAGATGGATCGTGAGAAGAGCTGAGTACGGACTGTATGACAAACTGATGGTGGAGCTGAGGAACGAAGACACTCGTGCATTCCAGAACTTCATGAGGATGCCACCAGCCATGTTTGACGAAGTTGTGCAGCTGATGAGACCCAGGTTGACCAAGGCAAACACCAACTTCCATCCTAGCCTGGACCCTGGACTGAAGGTGCCACTGACTCTGCGCCACCTGGCCTCTGGGACCACGTACAGGAGCATGCAGTACGCCTGAAGGGTGCCACACAACACCATCAGCATTGTGGTCAGAGAAGTGGTGCAGGCCATCATCGAAGAATGCCTGGAGGAGCTCCTCCAGTGCCCCTCCACTGAAGAAGGCTCGAAGAAAGTTGCAGAGCAGTGGTATCAGAAGTGGAACTTCCCCCACACCGTTGGAGCCATAGATGGGAAGCACATGGCCTGCAAAGCTCCGGCCAATTCAGGGTCCACTTATTTCAACTACAAGGTCTTCTTCAGCATCATCCTCTTCGCAATGTCCGATGCTGACTACAAGTTCATGTACATCAATGCTTCAGGCAACGGGTCATCTTCAGATGCCCAGGTATACAACACCAGTCACCTCAAGGAGGGGCTGGAACGCAAACCTCATCATGGCCTTCCCAGATCCAGACCCCCTGCCCAACGACACACAAGATGTGCCCTACTTCATCGTGCCTTCTCCCTCACAACCTACCTCATGAAGCCCTACACCTCCAGATGCCTCACCCGTGAAGAGAGGATCTTCAACTACAGGCTGTCCAGGGCAAGACGGGTGGTGGAGAATGCCTTTAGCATCCTGGCCAACAGGTTCCAGGTACTTCTCACCACCATGCAGCATCGCCCACAGACCGTGCGGAGGATCGTGGAAGCTTGCTGCATCCTGCACAATCTCATGCACACCCGCTACCCAGTCTTGCAGAACAGGCTTGTGGACCACCAACAAGGCAATGGGGACATGGAGCCTGGGGAATGGAGGCAAGGGCGAAACCTGATAGATACTGTGGATGTGCAAGGCTCCAACAGAGATTCACGTGAAGGGAAGAAGCAACCTTCTGAGACACTGGTGCAACTCCCCAGCTGGAGCAGTGGAGTGGCAAGACAGGATGGTAGATGCTTAATGGATGCTTACTTCAGCCTGTCTCATCACACTGATGAGATTGTGCCATGTATGTTGAGTGGCCCTACAATGAACAGGGCATTTAATAAAGAGTTGTGTTTATGTTGAAATGTGTTGATGAATGATTAAAATGTTAATTGATAATAAAGGGCCATAGGTTTGGCACCTGGGAGGGTGGACCATACAGTCCCACTATGCTTGCACTGGAGGCTTGTCTATCCCACTGCTATCCTTACCCATCCCACAGGTATCCCTGCCCATCCCACTGCTATCCTTACCCATCCCACAAGCATGCAAAGCCTTAAACCATTTCTAAAAGTTTTTATTTACTAAAATAGAGACTTTATTTACCAAAGACTTTATTTACTAAAATAAATGAACCAAGTGTGTGAAGCAAAGATAAACTTTATTAATAACAAACTGTAAAAGCAAAATGACCCAAGTAAAGTGTCCCAAGCAAAGATAAAGTCAACAGGTAGCAACCCAGTCTCTGGCACTCTTCTCAGTCACTCTGAGGTGTGCCCATAGTCTCAGGGGTAAAGGGTCCAGGTGCTGTGGAGGTGGCAGTGGCTGGAGTACTGGTCTGAGGCACCATTGGGGTGCCTGGCCCCAAGAGGAAAACAGGGGATGGTGTGTGGAGGAAGCTCTCAAAGAGCTGGCTCAGTCCTGTGATGTTGAGAGCCCCTTCCTCCATGACATGGGGTGTCAGTCCCAAGACCGATGACAGATGTTCTGAGACCAGGCTTGGCTGTGGGGTGGAGGAAGGAGGAGTGTAGTGGGGCTGTCTGGTCTGCAGGTGAGCGAGGTGAGGCATCAGTGGCATCTGTGGCATTGGTGGCATCTGTGGCGTTGGTGGCATCGGTGCCGTCTGTGGCATCGGTGGCACCTGTGGCGTGCGATGAACCTGTGCCTGGAGTGGGAAGGACTGCCTGTGCTGCTGGAACTCCTGGTAGCCCTACCCTTGGTAGGTGAGGGCCTGTGGAAAGCCTTGGGAGGGCTGTGACATCACCTCGGGTGGAGGAACAGACCTGGACTGGGTCGGAGCAAATTCAGCTGGGCCTGGAGGGTGGTGCAGAAGACCTGTGATCCTCTCCTTGATCACCTAGTATTGGGATTCGGACATGTCCATGAGGGTCTGGTTGACGTAGGTGAGGAAGGGCTTTCTGTTAGAGGATGGTATGTCGGTGTGTACCAGCTGAGAGAGGAGATCTACACTGCTTTTGATGGTGTCCCTGATCTCAAGCAGGACAGCGTGGCTCTGCCCCTCCGGTCTGCCTCTCTGCCTGCTTTCTGTGGAGGTGGAGCTGGGGGTGGATGTGGGTTGGTGTCTGGTGGCAGCGACCTCTCCTTGCTCCAGCTGCATCAGGGGGTCCTCCATGCGCTCCGCCATGGGGAGTGCAGCTGTCGGGGGGGTCTCCATCGTGGGGCGCTCCACAGATACCTGCCTGGACACAGGAGCTGACTCTTGGCCAGAAGAGGAGTGGCTCTCTGCAGGCTGCCTGAGAGAGAGGGGCTGCTCCTCGGTGGCGGATTTCACCCTCCAAGAAGCTGCACTTGGCCATCATGTAGGTCTCCCGGTCGGTGAGCTTGACCGCAGCCTGGCCAGACTTCTTGAGGTGCAGCTTCCCGTACCAGGTGTGCATGTGCTTCCACCACTGGAGGAGGACCTCCGGAGAGCCCAGGCTCTCCACCTTCTCTCTCCAAGCCACCTGCTTCCGCTTGGTGTCTCAATAGAGCCTGTGTCCCTTCCGCCAGAGGTACTCGTTCTCCATCAGCCATTCGAGCACCTTATCCTCATATTCCTCTTCGATGGAGTACTGTCTCCTCTCCCTATTGCGCAATTGCCTCTTCCTCCCTCTGGCAGGGCCTTTTGGGCCCTCATCAGTCGGGCTTTGAGGTTCTAGGGGCTGGTCCACCACACCACCACCACCACCAGCAGCAACAGCAACAGCAGGACCAGCAGCACCAGCAGAGTAAGCACCAGCAGAAGCACCAGCACCAGAAGAGTAAGCACCAGCAGAAGCACCAGCATCAGGAGCAGCTCCAGCAGAAGCACCAGCACCAGCAGTCAGCCCCAGCAGCAGCAGAGTCAATGCCAGGGGGTGGGATGGTGGCCCTGTTCTTCTTGCCAGGGCTGGCAGGAGTAGGCACAAGCTTCCTCTTCTTCCCCATGGTTGTTGGCTGGAGATGTGTCTGGCAGCAGGTCTTTCCTCTGAATGGTGACCTGCTTGCGAGCTGCATCCTTTTATATCCACAGGGCTGACGCAGTGCATCCTCTCCTCTTGCGCAGTGAACGCTTTGCATCCGCTTGTCATCCGCTAGTCATCCGCTCCTTCCGCTGCGCATCTGCTTCGCTGTGCTCCCCCGGAAGCCCTGCAGACATGTCATCCGCTTCCATCCGCTAGGCTTCCGTGGAGCATCCGCTTAACATCCTTGCTACTTCCTCCCCACGTCCGTTCCTTTCCGTTGTTGTCCGTTCTCTTTATGCAAATTTGGGACACTTTTGAGAGCGGATAACAACGGATGGAACATTTTCTCATCCGCTGTGTCCTTTTTACATACGTTTTGCATCCGTCGGCCGATGTGACAGGGCCTTAAAGATATTGTTTATTCATAGATCCAAAAGAACAATGAAATAAATAGATACGCGTCTTCCTACTTCTAAGGAAATATTTGAAACAACATATTTTGAAACTATTTAATTGATGTAAATAGCATATAAAATTATTTCTGATTATGATTTGATAAGTACTGCTGATATGCACTGCCTGTCAGTGTTCCAACAACCCTCCATTCCAACCAATAACTCCAAGACAGATATGTCTCAAAGGTTCCTTTATTTGGATAGTAACTGGCACGTCTGTGGAATTCTGAAGCTGAAAGTTTTGAACTTCCTTGTGAAATTCAAAACTACAAATCCATTCCCCCTTAGCCATCATCACATCACATGGTCCAATCACCATCCATCCTAAAGTAAGATTCCCATTTCATTATGTGCCACACTGAGTGACCTTGAACCAGCAAAATAATTTTATTTTGTCTAACTTGATATACTCAAATGAATTCCTCCCTCCCACTTTCTCAGGCTCAATTGTGGTAGTGTGTGAGCACTGAATTTCAATATGGCTTCCAAAGCTGACATTGCCAATAGAAGAAAATATGAAAACATTTTTCTATGAAAGTAGAATTATTAATTTCTTAATGGTCAGTTCCAGTTTACAAAATAATATAGTAATCTCAATTTAAGAAGAATATTACTATTTTTAATAAAAATATTGTGATTATTTTTATTTTTTTGTGTTGTACCTTTTCTGAAAAAAGTTCCTTAAAAACTTTAATAAACTTTTTATGAATAATTTATGGAATTTAATTTAGTAATTTCATTACTAAAATAAAATAAAAAGACTTTTATCTTTTGCCTTTACCAGTAACAGTGAAATTGCATTAAGCTAAGTTGTGGAATGACGACATGTTGAAAATATGAATTAGTTAATGTAATTGAGAAAAAAATGAGTACATACAAAGAATTTTAATTTCGCACTTCCCTTAAAACATCTGGAAACCTCTAACTCACATAACTATTATGCACTAATCTCCCTTCTTCAAAATTAAAGTTGAACCTCTTTTCTTTTACAGTTTTCCAGTCTGTGGAAGATTGGAAAATAGGAGGGTGGAAGTATCCTGAAATACTCTGCATTATTTATACAAACAATATAACAACAAAAATAATGCAATTATTTGAAGTAATGATCTTTTTAATTATAGAAGAAAATAATATAATTGTTAAACTTCCAACTTCAATGCTGTTGAAAATATACAGTATTTCAAGTTTTTATTTAAATATGACAAAATCACAGGCAATACTGAAATAAAAACTGGACATTTATGAGGGTGGGATGTATTTAAAGTCAATCACATATTTGCTTGGACATATAGCCTTTAAAAACAATTTGAACATATGTAAAATTAAATGCACAATGCATTCAATTCAGATTGATTCATCAGTATTTTTCTACATGTAATTTATACTTGTTTTACTTTGCAATTCCTCACAAGATGTAAGCTTCAATGAATTCAATACTGCAAAGAAAACAAATGTAAGATTGCAAATTAAATTTTCTTTTGGAAAGCACAGATATGTTATTTCTATTCCTGAGTTGAATGTGCTTTGATAATATTTCCCTGGACTTTCAAATTTTGATTTGTAATTGCATTATTGAGACTGTCTCATTCAGTGATTTGCAATTGCATTATTGAGACTGTCTCACTGTATGAAAATTAGTACTAAAACATTCAATCTTATTGCCATTGCAAATTCATTCATAACATCCTGACACTGTCAGGATTTGTGAAACATGCAAAACATGAAATATGCAGAAAAAAATATGGATTATCTTTATTGTTCTAACAGACAACCTAAGTATGCAGATACCAGATTTTCTGCAGATTCATTATGCAAACAAAGCATCTTAAACCAATAATAGTTTGGGTGACCCAAAGTACTGTTTGCATATGATCATAAATTTATATTGTCAAAGCTGAGAAGGAAAGCTCTGAAATTCTTTTTCAAGGACATTGCTACGCGATAAGATAGAGGGAAGAGCACGGAAGAGTGTTATTGCAGGTATTCTTCTGGATTTCTATCAACAACTGAAACTTGGCTTTGAAGTTTGGAGAGAGCTATGACAAGAGCCTTGGATAATTAAATAAAGTGCAGTGTGTCTTTTTTATTTTCTTAAGTTGGGTCCCTCCCTCCCCCTTACCAGCTGTACTGTTCATTTTTTCTTTTTAAAACCTTTATTTTTATAATATTTTCATCTTTGCTTTGAATTTTAAAGGGAAAGCCTCAAAATTTTCTTTTTTCTTTTCATTTCTTTTTTGGGATTTTTTGTTTTTCGACATGCTTTTTTTTTTTATTTGAAAATTCTCATTTGGATTAAGGTGTTGAAGAACCTGAAGAATTACTTTTATTTTTTAAAAAATTCTTTTTTACTTTTTGCTCTTTTTAAACTTTTTTTATTCTTCTCCTTCCTTTCTACCTAATTACTGATTGGATTCAGGTTAAGAAGAACCTGAAAAAATTTTTTTATTCTTTTCTTTTTATTATTATTGGGTTTTTCTCTCTACCATTCTTATTTTACTTTTTGGATTATAATTGGCTATTTCATAATTGGATTAGGGTTTAGAAGAACCTGAAGATCCCGAATTGTTTAAAATGAGGAGGAAGTTTATAGCTTCTGGCTCCTCAACTTCTACTTCTGCTTCCCCACCATCTGGAGGACAATGTTCAATTCAGACAATGTTAAAGCAAGATAAAGATAAAGAAAGAGTGACTCTACAGATGATTATGCAAGGAATCCAAGACCTTAAAATAAAATAAGTAAATAAGTAAGTAAAATAAAATAAGTAAGTAAATAAAATAAGATACCACTGAAAAGAGAATAGAAAACATTGAGCAAAGAACAGAGAAAACTGATGAAAAGGTGGAGAATTTCAACAAATAATGGTGAAGTATGATGAGATTCCAAAAAATTGAAGAAGATTGAACAAGATAAAAGTGGGATACTGAAATGGGAGATGGACAGATCAGAATTCTATCACAGATTTCAAAACATAGAAGAAGAAAAAGGACAAAATTTAGCTGAGATAATGATAGAAATATTGGCTGAAGCTTTGGAAATAACAGAAGAGAAGATGATGGATGGAGTAGATGAGGTATACCAAGTTTTTACAAGATATGCAATGAGAAATAACCTACCAAGAGAAGTTCATATCAGATTTACAAAAAAAGCCATTAAAACACAAATATTACAAGTGGTAAGAGAGAAAACATTGAAATACAAAGGCGAGGAGATTGTGATTTTAAAGCAAATGCCCAGAAGAGTGAGAGAGATGACAAGACAATATCGATTTTTAACCCTTTTTTTAAGGGTTAATGTTTACATGGCAAGAACAGAGATATAGAATTGACTCAATTGAGAAAGTAGAATTATTTTATGCAGAATTTTTTGGAAGGAGAGAGGAAAAAGAGATTTCACTAATTGAATTTCAAGATGACCAAATGGAGATTGAAAAAGAAAAAGGCGCAGTAGGTGGATCTGTGGAGACTAAAGAACAACGTGAACCAAGATCTACGAGAGCTGCCAAACCTAATTATAAAGCATAATTATGGAAGAGAAAAAACTGATTACAATGAATATAAATGGACTTAATTCAGCTGTTACAAGAAGGAAATGTTTTCACAGATTAGAGAAACTAAAACTTGATATAATTTCTTGACAAGAAGTACATATTAAAAAACAATATGAACAATTGTTGATACAGCCAAAATTAGGGAAAATATTTACTTCTTTGACTCAATGTAAGAAAAGAGGAGTGGTTTTATATATCAAAGAGACCATTTCAGCAAAATTGATTTATACTGATGAAGACAGAAGAGTATTAATGGTGGAAATAATGGACAACAATATGAAAACACTCTTGATTGCAATTTATGCTCTGAATGATAAACAAGAAGAATTTTATAAAAAATGAAAATAATTGAACTGGACTATGTCAATATAGTTATGACGGGAGATTTCAATGGAATTGTAGACAATAAACTTGACTATATAACAACAACAAAACAAAATAGAAAGACTCTCCCCGAATCCTTTTAAAATGATAGATGAATGTTAAAACCAAACAATACACTTTTTACTCAAACAGACATTTAACATGGTCCAGAATAGATATGATTTGGACTTCAACAGAATTAATATCTAATATTCAAGTAACAAATATCAAACAAGTACTTGGGCAGACCACAATCCAATGACAATTAAATGGAAATGACAAAAAAGAAAATCGAGATGGACGTTAAATAATATTATTCTAAAGGAGAAGGATTTTATATAGCAGATGGAGAAAGAATTGGTTTTTTTCTTTAGTGAAAATAAAAAAAGATACTTCAATCCAGAATGTATGGGACACAATGAAGGCATATGCTAGAGGCTTGATAATAGACTACACAAGGAAAAGGAACATTAGGAAAAGGCAAGCCATAGAAGCTTTAGAAGTTGAGTATAAAAGATTCAAAAAAGAACTACAGAAAATGCCACAGAAAAAAGACATTAAGCTAAAACTGGATACAATTAAACATAAAATGAGTTTAATAGAGAAAGAAGAATTAGCACAGAAAATTAGAAGTGCTAAACAGAATTAATTTGAGGATGCAAACAAACCAGGTAGATGGTTAGCATACAAATTGAGAAAGGAAAAAGAATCAAAGAAAATACCACAGTTAATAGATGATCAAGGTCAAGTTTGCCATGGCAAAAAAGAGAAGAAGGAAATCATTCAAGACTTTTATGGGAAATTATATGAACAAGATAATATTGATGAGGAAAGAGTTAAACAGTATTTACAGAATGTTAATCTACCTAAGATACCTAAAGGCACTGAAAAAATGTTAGAAAGCAATATAACCATGATGGAGTTAACCGAAGCACTTAAGAAACAAAATAATGGGAAGGCACCAGGCCCAGATGGACTTCCGGCAGAATTCTATAAAACATTACAAGAATCGCTGAACCTTCCATTGCTGGAAGTCATGAATGAAGTTATACTAAAGAAGAAGATTCCTAAAACATGGTCAGAAGCCTATATTACACTTATTCCAAAAGAAGAGACTGATCTATTACAAATTAAGAATTATAGACCCATTTCTTTGTTAAATGCAGATTATAAAATCTTCGCTTCAATATTGGCAGAGAGACTCAAAAAATATTGAAATAATTTTATTCATTCTGACCAAAATGGATTTCTGCCAAAGAGACAAATTAAAGATAATATGAGAGTAATATTGGACACTTTGGAATATTATGAGGCTCACCCCAAAAAACAAATGGCTTTGATATTTTTAGATGCACAAAAGGCATTTGATAATGTGAACTGGAGATTCATGTTATTATTATTGGAACAGATGGGCTTTGCCAGAAAATTTATTCAAGCAATACAAGCCATATATTATAAGCAAACAGCAAAGGTAATGATAGAGGGAGAATTAACAGACTCTATCAATATAAGAAAAGGTACAAGACAAGGTTGCCCACTGTCACCTTTGCTATTCATATTAACTCTGGAAATGTTAAATAGAAACATTAGAGACAAAAAGAGTATAAAAGGAATGAAAATTAAAAAGGAAGAATTTAAATTGCAAACTTTTGTGGATGACTTGGCCTTTATTTTAGAAGACCCTCCAGAAACAGCACCAAAACTATCAGAAAAGATAGAGGCATATGGCAAGGTGGCCAGCCTGAAAATAAACAAAGATAAGACAAAGATTTTGAAAAGAATATCTTACTAAGACAAAAAGAAGAATTGGCAGACGTATTGAAAATTCAAGTCACGAATAAGGTTAAGTACTTGGGGATACATTTGACAGCAATATGTAGTACATTAAAAGAGAACAATTACATTAAACTTAAACAACAGATAGCACTAGACTTGATGAAATGGGAAAACCTACAATTGTCACTAATAGGGAGAATTTCAACAATCAAAATGAATATTTTACCCAGAATTCTATATTTGTTTCAAACAATACCAATGAGGCTTGGAAAGGACTACTTTGAAGATTTAAACAAAATTGTGTTGAAATATATATGGCAAGGTAAGAAAGCGAGAATAAAGTTAAAACTCTTACAAGATGCTAGAATTAGAGGAGGATTTGGTCTGCCAAATTGGGAGTTGTACAAACTTGGATTTAAGGAATGGATAACATTAAGAAATACTAGATTGCTGGCATTAGAAGGACATGATCTGTTGTTGGGGTGGTATGCTTTTCTATGGTATAAAGGAACTAAAACACAGAGGTATTTTAGAAGACATTATATACAGGAGTCTCTGTGGTTAAACTGGGAGAAGACTAAAAGGCTTTTTATTATTTGAAAATTCTTTGATTTTCAATTATTTGAAAATTCCAGTCTGGCTATCGACTATTGAAGCATTTTCTTATCCTATAACATATAAGAAGGAACAAACAGTTAGATATGGGGAAATTTTGAATGAAAAGGGTGAACTTGAATCGATGCAAAGGTAGAGGAACAAGGTATGAAGATGAATTGGTTTTCTTATGCGCAAATACATTCAAGGTATGAAAAAGACTTTCAAACAGAAGGTTTCTATAATAAACTGACTTATTTTGATAAGATTTTGACAGGTACTGATGAAAAGCTGATTTAAAAATTGTATGGATATTTATTAGAAATTAAACTAGAAGAAGAACAAGTTAAAGAAACTATGATTGCTTGGGGGAAGAATTTTGGATATGGGATTAATCTAGAGAAATGGCAAAAATTATGGTCTCAAAATTATAAAATGACAATGTCAACAGCATTTAAAGAAAATTTGTATAAGATGTTTTACAGGTGGCATTTTCCCCTGACAAGAATAGCAAGAATGTTCATGAACAAATCTGAAAGATGTTGGAAATGTCATCAGATACCTGACTCATATTACCATATGTGGTGGACTAGTGCGGATACAAAAAAATATTGGACTAAAATCCACACGTGGTTGGAAAAAATGACTAAAAAGCATATAGATTTAAAACCAGAGATATTTTTATTGGGAATTCTACCTGATACATACAGCAAAGATTTAAAATATTTGTTTGTAAATGTATTAACAGCAGCTAGGATTGGATTTGCTAAAAATTGGAAAAATGAGAAAATACCATTGCAGGAGGAAATTATCAAGAAAATACTGGAATGTGCTGAAATGAGTAGATTGACATTTGAAATTAGAGAACAAGAGGATAAACAATTTTACAGAATTTGGGACCTTTTCTATCAATGGATAGATAACAAAATATAGTAATAGAATATGTACAATTATAGAAAATAATGAATATATAAAGATGTATTTCTATTATTATTATTATTATTATTATTATTATTATTATTATTATTATTATTA
>BLBF01000006.1:52267674-52293328 GCA_015471245.1 Laticauda colubrina | reverse complement strand
TATTATTATTATTATTATTATTATTATTATTATTATTATTATTATTAAAAATGTTTTTAGGATAGATTTGGATATATGAATTGTTATAAAATAAACTAAGTAAAGTATAGCTATCTCGCAAAGGCGTTCTCTAGGTCACTACCACGACACTTGGTCTTTAGATAGAGGTGGGGGAAGAATCCCTTTAATCAGGCAATTATCTGCCTGAGGAAGCAGTTTATCATTGAATTATTCAAATTCATTTCCAATGATCAATATTAAAATAAACTTAAGAGTACAAAGGAGTAAGCCGAAAATCATGATTTAAGTCAGTATGTCAGATAAAGGTTTATCACATTTATAGCTCAATTAATATATTATGTTACTAATCATTGTGCTCCCCCACCTAAATCTTTTATATAGGAAACTTCATAACTTCCATTCAAATCTAATCCATTTATGACTCCTAAGTAGACTATTACCATTGTCTGAACATTTTACAAGATCTATTCAGACTAGTTTTCTTACCTCTTTCCCATACACATCTTTTCCTGCATCTAAATTCATTATTTTATTGTGACTAATTAAATTGTTCACAAAATATATAGTTTTATGTTCTTCTCAACACTATTGAAAACCGTTCTTAACATAGCTGAAAAGGAATCTATAAAAGTTGTGATTATATCACAGAAAGATTCAGTAGTAAATATTCACTAAGGCTATTTGTATCTTTTCTGCATGTATTTGAACTTTATTCTTACTAATAATATATTACTTTCAAATGCCTTCAGGTTACAGAAGAACTAACTATGATGGCAATAAAGAAGTATTGTTTGAAGAAAAATGTAGACAGACATGGGAAAAGGAAGCAGGAAGAATGTACTAACTTTATTGAGACCTAAACTTTTTATTACAAATGCAGTTCTTTGGATCTTCAAAAAACAATATTTCCTTGTATGTTCTGCTACTATTCTTGCATGTCAATGACGTAATTGTAATAATTGTGCAACATTATTGCACTGTATCTGAAAGGGAAAATGTTTCAAGATTATTGCAAGATAAAGCATGAATAATATTCATTCAAGCAGTGATTAAACTGTAAAATATTTAAAATTGGCTATTTATCAGAATTTATCATAGTTATTTTGGAACTCTAGAATCAGTCTCACATTTCAGGTTAACATCCCTAAGATCACAGCTTGATAAATCCATATTATGATTTCAAAGTTATATTAAACTTAGAGTAGTCCTCATGACATTTCAGTGGGTATGGAGGCAACAGTTATGATCTAATATCAAAAATACTAAAGGAAAATTGATTTGTTTATTATCACTATTATATTTGGTGGGGTTTTCTGCCAGAACAATCCATTTTGACCTTGCCTGCACTGTGTTTGTTTGTTTTTTTCCAAAAACTAAAATATGGCTTGCATTTTAATATGCCTGCTCTGATGCCCCGCTGGTGATAAGATCAGCATCGAGAGGTATGTAATGTTTTCATCAGACTTGAATCCCCCTTTTTCAACAATAAATTGTGATCTGATTCTTACTGATTTTCCTTGCTTTCAGAGAATCTAGCCAAGAAAGTATGCCCGTCTCATACGAAGGCTGAGCAAAAACTGGGGACACTAAGGATGAGCCTCAAGGAGGAATGTCCTCAGAAATCAGCTCAGCTTGTCAGACAAAACGGAAACATCTCCCATATCTGGATGCTCTGAACAGCTCATCTACTGAATGTACTTTTTCTCATTATTAAGCTTTTCGAACTTCAACTTGTTATTTAAATAGTAATCATGTTGTATACTGGGGCAGCAATCCAGTTTCACAAACTCAGAATCCAGGATAGATTGGGCAGTCTGTAAGGTCCTGACTTCCAATAGAGCAGAATATTCACAGAAATGGAATTTTATAAAAATTAAGATGACTATCCTACCAAAAGTATATGTACAATATTACTTTTCATATATTCTGACGATCATTACAAAATTGTTGTCACCATCACAATCATGGGTGATAATATCACAGTTTCTATATAGATTGACAAGCCACAATTTCTTTATTGCCAGATAAGTACCAGAAATTATATTTATTAAATAATTCAACTACACTGCTTTTTTATTAACTGGAAAGTAGATTCTTAAGATAAGGCATACATTGGGCATCTTAGTTTCATGGATTCCTCTTCTGTTCTCCCCATTTATACACCTCAATTGTATATATGTTTGTATCTGTATGTCTATCCTGGTCTTTACTGAGCCTTTAATTGTATAATAAAATGGTCACAACAAGAATACTGTTAATAAATTTGTTCATCACAAGCATATTCATGGACTATTTATATCCTTGCCTAAAATGTATATTAGGGCATTGCTAATTAAAGCTTAAGAAGAGAGTGATGGTTTAATGTCAAGGTTCCGACTAATGAACCCAATCAATTCAGCACTCTGAGACTTTCAGCTTTCTCAAAGAACTGTTTCACTGAGTACATAAAATTGAATCCAGCTCTAAATATTTTTCACAGTTTCAGTATAATTAAATAATAAATAATTTCCTCCCTCAGATAATGCTATTGCCCAATTAGGTGTTCTGGCATCTCCTCAGCAACTCCCCTCAGTCTCTGGCCAGCATCTGTTGAGTTGACCTTGGTTCCTACAGGATGATCTGTTGTTGTCTGGTCTGACATTCCAGACTTCACCCCTCTCACACTGTGTAGCAAACGAGAAATGGAAAAATGGCTGTAGCAGTCCTGATCCATTTCAATCTTGACAGAGATCTTATTTTCTACAAAGGACTGAAACAAAGATAAATAAATAGAAATATTTATATATTTATCTTATTAAAAGTTATGTAGAAAAAAGAATCTGGCTTGCATTTAATGCAGAAAATTAATAAAACTTTTATTGCTAATAAATTTATACCATGTAAATATGCTAATGCCCTGGTGGTGCATTGGTTAGAATGCAGTATTGCAGGCTGGCTCTGCTCACTGCCAGGAGTTCAATCCTGAGAGGCTTAAGGTTGACTCAGCCTTCAAGCCTTTTGAGATCAGTAAAATGAGGTCCCAGATTGTTGAGTACAATAGGCTGACACTGTAAATCACCCAGAGAATGCTATAAAGCACTGTGGAGTAATATCTAAGTTTAAGTGCTGTTGCTGTTGCTTTTCCTATTGTTACTGCTAATTCCAATTAGCATAGCATATTCTATAGTCAAGATTTCTAAAAGTAGCTAATGATCTCTTCAATCAGAAGATCATGCTAGTTGATGGAAATAGACTCAAAATTAGGGGATGTGCAATCAGATCAATACAAGTATTCAAATATGAACACAGCATGAGCACATATGAATCATGTATATGTTTAAGTATTATGCTTCAGCATTCTCATTTATAAATAAAAATTGCACATATAAATATTGGTGGAATCATGGATTTTGGAAAAAATAGTGATATTAATACACTCATTTGAAATAATTACATCAAAATTTCAGACTTATTCAATCACTTCAAATGAGATTGGTCTGCAGTTATAACACAAATTTGCTTGTTATAGCCTTTATTGTCTTACTATAATATTTTTTTCTAACTTCAGTAATTTTGAGAACCAGCTGTCCCTTTTCCAAATATTTCCTAATTTCCTTTTTGCTCATATGCTTCCTGTTTATCCACTGAGATTATTAAACCTTTTTATCACTGTTTTGAGACCTAAACTAAATTAATTACAATTACATCCTTCAGCTAAAGGATTGCAGACAACAAATATAAACAGAGCCTGGATCTAACTTTTTACTTTACTTTGACTAAACCAACATTTTTCTGGAATTCAATTATCTATAAGGTATAGTAACATATTTAATACATGAAAAGGCAATTTATGTATGTATCATATTTCTTCTTCTATACCATTCATATGGAGAATATAAAGTGTAATCTGAGTGCATAAGTCACTTGCGGAGCATATGTTTTTTGTTTCTATGGATACAATTGTATCTTCCCAAAGAGAGTTAAATAAATGTGAATGACTATATTTTCCACATCATGAATTTGGATTCTCTTTCAAGAAACTTCTGTATACATAAGCAGGCTAAATAGAACACTGATCACATAAATAAACAATTATTTCAAAAATAAGATTTTGCATTGTGGTTCAGACTTTTGTGGTTTCAGGAGTAATAAAAAGGAGTTACTGCATCCTTTTATTTTTCTGACTTGATGGCGCATACACACACACACACACACACACACACGTTTACATACATACATACATACAATATATACTTCAACTGTTATTTGTTAATGTATAACAGGTAATTGTTATTTCTCACACTCAGAAACCAAAGGAAAGATATATATTTATGGATGTTTGAGTCCTTCATATAGTTTTATTGTTAGTAGGACAACTGTCATCTTGCAAATTTGTATCCTTTAAGGTGCAAGTTAATTCTTGCAGAAGTAAAAATACTTATATAATAAGAAACAGTTGAAAAATTCTTTTAAAATATGGAATCTGAATTTTTAACTCAATTAGAATATGCTAATCATATTGAGATAATACAAGAAACACAGCTCCAAATATAATTATTGTAGGAGTCTGAATTAAATTATTGTGGAAAAAAATCAAAAGAATCCTGGGAACTCTTTTTTGACAAACAAATTTTATTAAATGGCGAAAGCTTTCATGAGTTGCAGGTCAGTTCATGACACGCATAGATGAGTAGCTGATGTTTTTTCTGTGAATGATTACTAATTGCTCGAATATGGTTTGATTTGGTACAATTATATTGTTTTACTGTGACAGAATAACTTTTTCTTGCTAGAGAAGAAATCCATCATTTAAATTTCAATTTCTCACTCTTCCACGCAGAAAAAGACAGTAGTTTGCTGAGTAAGTTACTTGCTGAGTAAGTTATGGATGAGTGGCTTGCAACATTGCTTCTTCGGAGTTAAAGAAAAATACTTGGAGATGTTTACAAGTAAGTTATAAACCAGGCTTCTGTGTCAATTGAGTCTATAGCTAGATTTGAATTCATGCCATATGTATTTAAGCCAAGAGAGAGGTTTTATATTACTTACTTTTGTAACTATGAAATAAATACCACTGTGTGTGATACCACAATCAGTTTCATTCATCTAGTAGCTTTCTGTAGCTGCATTAAATGATAAAAACAGATTTTCAAGCTGAGGCCCCATTGGTGTTTGTTAAGGTAAGATCCAGCTATTATGCAAAATGAAAATAAATTAAACATAATTATGCACAGTGGGCATAACCTTACCTAGTCAGGTTGTAAATGATAAAGTTGTCTGCCAAGACTTATTTTCTTTAAAAGTGAAACTGATGTACTAAAGTACTAGACCATCTGATTGCAGAGCTTAAAAGCTTTCATAGTTGCAGATGCATTAGCAAAAAAAAAAAAAAAAGCTTTATTAAGACATGAAACAAAAACATTAATATCATAAACTCCCAGAAAATTGATAGATCTTATATTGTGCTATATTCTATTGTAGTATTATAAAATGAAGTCTACATTCACAGAAAATTAAAATATTGGCTATTTACTTCATATAAATGCTAAAAAATGGAAAATAAATATTGTGCTAAAATAATCTTTTCTGCAATGCATGAATAGGAAAAAATAGGCCTATTTTATAATATGAAAAGTTGTCTGTATTAATAATTTAGAAGATTAGTATTTAAATAATACATTGATTACTGGGTTAATGCAATAACCTTTTTCCTTCAAAAACATTACCTAAATCAATTTAATTACCAGGTACCGATATTTAAAGTTCAAAAGGGAAAAATACTCTATCTGTAAGACGTCATGTTCCAAATATTTCAAAAGGAATGTTTCTGTCAGGCAAACCTTAATCATCAGTATACTAATTAAATAGAGGGCCCAGAGGGAAAAATAAGAACATATCCATACTTAGCTTTAACCATAAGAAAGACTCTATTCTTAAGATCTTTTCTCAAATCATATAATGCCAACAATGCATTAGAATCATTTTTTAAAAAAAATACTATATTTGATTCAAGGGGATTTATTAATAGTATACCAAAGGTTTAAAGGAGAAACAACATCCTCAGGCAGAAACAATTAAAATTGATTGAATACAGTATATCTGATTTACTACTGTACTACATAGAATTCCCTCATAGATAAACCCTCTCCTTATCCAACAGGTTCTTTATTGTTGTATGGCATTAGCTACTGAATACCCCTTAGATTCCAGCCACTCTGTTCAGATAATTTCACACTTGTGCTATTTGCCATTTTCTTTGCATATGTTAATATTCACTTCATATGTTAGAACTATGTACCCTTTTTTATCCCCTTTATTGCTACTGTGCACACACGCGCACACACACACGCGCACACACACATACTGGGTAGTATATGTATCACTCAATCTTAGTACCAGGGGCCTGGGAGTTTGAAGGTTCTGCCCAGTATCTTAACTGTTCCTAGAACTGCACTCTTCCAAATAGAAAATTCTGATGTTATTCCTGGGATCAGTTGAAGGTGAGAGTTACAACCCCAATTGCTCTTACCACTAGTGGGACCACTCCTCCTACATGCCCTGGTTACTTCTCCAGATGCTTATATTCTTTCTTTTTGAAGTTAATGTTACTTGACACTACAGCATCTATGACTGTTTCTGCCTTCTGGTCCTTGTCTATTACCATTATTTGGTTGATTGTATAGTACCTGCCTATTTTCTGGCTCTGGAAATCCCACAGGATCTTAGCTCTCTTATTCTCCATGATCTTCTAACCAGGTCTCCCACCTAGAGATGTGTCAGGTACTTGGTTGTGCCGTTAATATATTCTGCTCTTGCCTGCATCTTACACCCTGCTACTGTGTATTTGACTGTCTCTGAGACTCCATTGTATACATTGAAGTTTAGGTCATGTGTGGTAGACCCTTGCTTCTATGGACATTGTGCTTCATTCTGTTTTTGTGCTACTATGATAAGTGACTGGGAAGGGACATGTACTGATGGCATGGAACTTGTTCTTGTGATTCAGCTGACTCTTTAAGACTTATCTTATCCTTTGGTGGTATAAACAGAAATATAAGTAAAACTAGAAGGCAAATCCTGAGAATTCTGTCCACCTCTCTTTAAAATCACCGGCTAACAGTTCTGATAGGCCAGTAATTAAAAAAAAATCTACACTGAAAATTTCACACTGCACTAAAGTAAAGAAGTAATTCTCAAAAAAGATGAGATGTAGAAGAATTCAAGGAATCTTAAACTATATCTGTTAATCTAGAACAGGTAGGTAAAAACATTAATTCCAAGAAAGTTAAAAGTGTCTGCAATAGGAATGGAAAGCATTTCCATTATTTCAAGTGACCAGTTAACAGTGTGGGCAACTCCAATTTGTCTTTTGACATCTCTCATGAGAGAAAAATGAATCTTCTCAGATTGGAATCAGTCAACCAAGAGACAAGAGAGCTTGTAATTTGGAAAGGGGCAACACTACCACGAAGATTTTGGAGATAAAAGACAAATTTGTGTAAATTTATTTTTAAAATACTTAGTTTTATTTAGCACTTGCTTGATACTTGTGCTTTGCTACCATGTGGTCAGGCTTAGTTTTGGGGGAGGAAAATAAGGAGAAAAAAATTATGCCTCTGCCTACCAGCATCCATCGGTATTCATCTGGCTAACGTCAAAAAATCCTTTCTTGGAGCACTTAGAAGCCAAGGGGAACATACATGCCAAATTTCAAGTTTGAAGGCTTGACGGTTCTGGATATTTTGTGATGATGTGCAAGTGGTATTTCACTTTTATAGAAATAGATTCAATTGATTTCTGCCTTTCTGTGCATATAGCTTTTCACATCTGGAAATAAAGCTATTGAGATAAAACTTTAAGAAGCCTCCCTTTTTTCCATTGCCTGCTTGCCTGCCTTGCATTGCCTGCCTTCCATTACCTGTCTTCCTTCCTGTCTTCCTTCCTTCCTTCCTTCCTTCCTTCCTTCCTTCCTTCCTTCCTTCCTTCCTTCCTTCCTTCCTTCCTTCCTTCCTTCCTTCCTTCCTTCCTTCCTTCCTTCCTCTTTCTTTCTTTCTTTCTTTCTTTCTTTCTTTCTTTCTTTCTTTCTTTCTTTCTTTCTTTCTTTCTTTCCTTTCTCCTTTACTTTTTAAAATAATTCAATGTTTGTTCAAAATCAAATTCTTATTAATTTAACATTGCATGCTTTGTTCTGGTAATTTCCAGAAAAGGGAGAAAAATTAAGGCAATAGTTTTGTCATTGCTCATGGCCTCCTCATGTATAGAAGAAATCTATACAAATTTTCATGAAGGTTGCTGGGAAGGGGATCTGTGAATTCACAGTTGTGCTTGCATATAGACCACTTCAGTAAAACACAATTACTGTTCATATAATTAATTTAGATGTTTATTGATTCACAGAGTATGTTCTATTCATGTCAACAAATGTAGCTGTACCAGATAAATATATATTTTAGTAAGTATAAATTCTAGGTGAATATCAATGAGATAATGATTTAGCCTAAGATCTATGCAATTCATTGACAATTAGTGTCTATTTAGATTGTATCATAATGGAATACAGATGCAAAATGATCGACACATTGAGAATTTATGTTGACATGTGTGTGTGTGTGTGTGTGTCTGTGAACTATGCACCCTGACTAAAGTACTGATAGCCAACAGCTTCCACAAAAGCAAAATCACCGGCTTGATCTACAAAAACACATTGAGACATAATGAAGACCTAGAAGATGAACAGACCTATGGAACAGCTGTCCTGCCCTACATAAGAGGTACTACAGACAAAATCAGAAAGATACTACACAGGCATCACATCAAGACTGCCTTCAAAACAGACAGAAAAATAGCAGCCATCCTAAGAAACCCCAAAGATAAAATTGACCTGGAAAACCAAGGCATATATGAAGTCACCAGTGCATCATGCCCGGCAACATCCATTGGACAGACCAATAGAAGAATAAGTACCCGACTGGATGAACACAAAAATGCAGTAAAAAAGCTGGAACACACTTCCTCACTAGTCCAACATATGAAAGCCACAGGTCATAGCATCAACTTCAATGCACCAAAACCCAAGCCACTATAGAAAACCCCAGCTACAGAATTATCAGAGAAGCCATAGAGATTGAAAAAAGACCTGAGAGCATGAACAGAAGAGATGATTCCACCAGCCTGCACTCACAAACAAAAAAAATCTCCACACCCCAAGCCAGGCAAACATCTGGGTACAAACAGATCCTCCCTGATACCTCCAGCTCAAATACACCCCAACCAGGCACCCAGATGAAACCTAGCTTCCTAATAAATGATAGCCATCCATTTACTTGTATCCAAGCCACACTAAAAGCCTGCAATACAGGAAACACAATGTGTGTTTTCTTAAGTTTTCGTGGGTATCTATATGTATGGTATTCAGCTTTGTTTGGGTATTTTCCCTCAGGGACTGGAGGCTAAAACATACAACGAATGGTTGCAGGAACTGGCTTGGCTAGTCTAGTAAAGGGAAGGACCAGTGAGACATGATAGCGGTCTTCCAATATTTGAGGGGCTGCCACAGGGACGAAGGGGTCAAGGTATTTTCTAAAACTCTGTAGGCTAGACAAGGAATAATGGATGGAAACTGAACAAGGAGAGATTTAACTTGGAAACAAGGAGAAACTTTCTGACATTGAGAACAATCAACCAATGGAAGAGCTTGCCCTCAGAAGTTGTGGGAGCGCCATCACTTGAGACTTTCAAGAAGAGACTGGACTGCCATTTGTCAGAAATGGTGTAGGGTCTCCTGCTTGGGAGGGGGGGTTGGACTAGATGACCTACAAGGTCCCTTCCAACTCTGAATATCTATATCTGTATCTCGTCATTATACTTGTGCTTTTAAAGTTGTAGCGACATTTTGGTAGAATCTCATCTGCTATCATCAGGCTTCTGTATTGTGTTTGTCTGTGAGTCAGACTTTCAAAGCCGTTTCTGTTTTAAATTTGGTGCTAGCCTACTGCTGTGAGAATGTTTTTTTCTTCATCCTAATTGGTTGGGAGTCTTGGTCTGTGTTTATTGGACTTAGAGTTTGCTATTTTCTGCTTGACTGGTGTTTCTAATATCTTCTGTCTGTTTTGTGGCTTTTTTTGTGGCTTTGATTGGCTGGCAACATTGTGTTCCTGTATTGGAGGCTTTTAGTGTGGCTTGGCTCTGAGTAAATGGACGGCTATCGTTTATTAGGAAGCTAGGTTTTATATGGGTGCCTGGTTGGGGTGTGTGTTTGAGCGTGCCCAGGTGTTTGCTTGGCTTGTGATGTGGAGATTTTTTTGTTTGTGAATGCAGGCTTCCAGATAATTGAGTCTGATGGAGTCATCTCTTCTATTCAAGCTCTCAGGTCTTTTTTCAATCTCTATGGCTTCTCTGATAATTCTGTAGCTGGGGTTTTCTATAGTGGCTACACAGAAACCTATCTAGCAAAGCACTTGCTTATGGGCTCATCTTTCAGATGACACCAAATCAGGAAATCTTAATAGTTCAGCATCTATCAGAGATTGCTGACCTGATTATGCATTTCCATCTCTTTTGAGATATAATTGGTCCTGTATCTGATATGTTTCTTGTATGAGCTTAAAACTAATTAACTGTAATTCATACTTTTACTGTTTTACTTACAGGATTATAATAATTTAAAATGTTAATCATAATGTTAAACATGAAATGTTAATGTTAAAATGTTAATCACAATCACGATATCACAATTGACTGTAACATGATAATTTCAAACTTGTACTGTTTGTTTTTTTTCCAGTTGTCATGAAGTCTAATTGCTCAACTGAAAGTCTTATGTCCTGTAACAGACATGCTTAGGTACTCAGACATGCTTAGGTACTCAAAACCATGAAATAATCTTAGACACGCTTAGGTACTCAAAACCATGAAATAATCCTTGATCTGGATGACAATACCATAGTCGGAATTTGTTATTGTTATTGTTCTTACCTTTGTTACTGGGAGATAGCCTCTTGTAGCTGACTCCTCCTTAGAAGACTATGTAATATGGTCACTCTCTACCAGAGACCATTATACCTAGGACTACACAATCTCTTTAGAACTCCAAATACAGACATTTAAATGTTTAGCCCTTAATTAGCTATATATACTTTGTAGTTATAAAGAAACGAGTATGGATAAATGACATTGGAGGAGTTGCAGCAGAAAAGTCAAAGAGAAAGATCTGGAAAAAATATTATTACTTTAATTGGATTTATGGTTTCCATGTACTTCAGATGTTACTAAAATATTTGCTCATAATGAGTGGGTAACAGATATAATTGTAGAATTAGATATTTATTTGTATTTCCGATTATGGAATTGGTAAAATAGCAATAGCACTCAGACTTATAAACCACTTTCACAGTGCTTTAACAGGCCTTTCTAACCAGTTTACAGAGTCAGCATATGCTGGGTCCTCATATGCTGGCTCCTCATTTTACCAACCGCAGAAGGATGGAAGGCTGAGTCAACCTTGAGCCTGATGAGTTTAGAACTATCAAATTGCAAGCAGCTAGTGGTCAGCAGAAGTAGTTTGCAGTAATGCATTCTAACCACTGGCCCACTTTGACAATATGCCAATGAAGGCTTTTGCATAGTTCTGTTTAGTAATCTCAACATGTAGTTTTATTATTTATCTTAATTGTATGTGTGGAACATACAGCTTTCTTTACTAATGATAAAGGAAATATTAGCTTTGATACATCTGGCCAAGATGCTTTAAAGCTCACTTTTACCACAAGCTTGTTCCTGTAATTGTGTTCAAGATAGGATCTGTAAACCTATGATTATCTGCATTTTGAGCCCTACCCAGAAACAAATTATTATCTAATGCGATGTCAATAGGGTTGGTGTTATTATACAAACTAGGGTGACTAAAATCTTAAATAATTAAATTATAATAATAATTATTAATATAATAATATAATTAATAATAAATTAAGCTATTATTTATGCAAAAATATGTAGAAATTCAAGAATATTTATTTAATGTAACCTTTGGATATTGAATGTGAGATACTTTAATCTTATTTGTCTGCCTCATAATAATTGATAATGGGAATCTAATGTTTGTTATCTCTGAATTGTAGAATATTTTATTAAAAATACAATTCCTTCTTTGCAATGAATGTTTGTTGCCCTGTTGGATGTGGCTGTTACCAATAATCTTATCTCAATTGTTCTCTTTTGAGATAGTATGTTTTTCATTGAATCCCGTCCCAAATACTTGTGGGACAAGTTAAATATAATGATGTTAATATTCCTTGAAAGAAAATATGAAAGAATGAATGAAAAAAAAATGGATATCAAAAATAAGATGAACAATAACACAAATGTGTTTATGTATACAAACTACTGAAGCAAATAAAATTTGGGTATTATTTTTTTCTTCTTGCATAATAATTAGATTGCAGCTTAATGTTTGGTTTGATTATTTATTCTTTGAACTATTTATTCCTAAAACACAATGGAAAGATGTGAGCAAAATAGATATTAAACCATGTAATAAATATATTGTTTAGTGCATCACATTTTATTTTAAAAGATAACCATGGTCCATTATTTTCTTTTAAAGAAATATATCTAGTTTCTGGCAAGTGTAGAATACAGATTTCCAGAAAGAAGTACTCAAGTGAAGATGTCCTTCATACTGTACAGCTGTTACTATCATGTAGAGGCTAAATATGCACACCTGTACTTAGGCAATTTTCCTTCTTTTTTGAAAGACAATATGAAGATCCCATTAAACTGAAAAAGAATTCCTTGTGGACTGGTTGCATAGTTTCTCTTCTTGTTTATGTGCCCTAGGGATGCATATTTAAACCTGAAAAATATTTATCCAGATGTGGAATTAGTTATAATAAGACAGTTATTGTATACATTGTGTTGACAATGAACCAGTCTCTGAATGATTTTTTTCCAGTGGCTGGCTATCAGGATCTTCTCAAAAACCATCTGTAAATACTATGGAGATTTATGTCTTTCATTTCTAAAAGTCTGTGTTTTGACCATATGTAGTTGCATATGAACACATGCATTCATTTAATACTCTTTGAATATTTATTTTGTTTCCACTTCCTGACTCTTTGTCTGCTTTCTTCCATATGTGGAATTATAGCATATGAACCATAATATATTTCTCTTGTCTTCTTAACAAAATTGTAACTTTCTTTTTAGATCTCCCCCCCCCCCCGCCATGTGTGTGTCATGTGTTGTGTGTGTTGATAGTGCTGGGAAACTGAACCAAGGCTTGCTTGTAACTTAACAGAGAAATCATTATTTTATTTGAATTTTCTAATTTGCTTTTGTTGATACTGCATGTGTATGTGGTATATACACATACATATTAATCTGCACATGGGGGAATGAACACACATAAACATATGTATTTACGCATTTACTTTTTCATTATTAGAGAAGAAACATAAATCAGGTTTAAAACAAAAGGAAGTAAAGAACCACTTAATGTTTACAATTATTATTTACAAGTATTATTTTTACACAGAGTTTCTAAATAAACTAACTGCATGTGCACAATGATTTTAATAGTTTGTGTAATGTAGAATTACATTTCATTCAGCAGTTTTTGTAAATTCTGTGTTTTCCTGAAAATACAGTGTACCCTGAAAACAAGCCCTAGCCTGATTTTCCATGCCTGATTTTCCATTGCCTGTGCTAAAATAAGCCTCCAAATAAGCCCCAGTTAAGTCCACTGTCTGGTTGTATAAGATGGGGTGAGGCGCAGGCTTAAAAATCAAGCTAGGATGAGAGTGAGGGGAGGAACTGCCTCACGTACCTGAACCCACTTACCTTAGGACTGCCGCAGCCAGGCCTCCTATGCCCCGATACCTATCATGTTGCTGGCCGACTTTTTCTGCACTTGTGGCACAACATGACTGGCCGCTTCTTCCTGTTTTAGCTTTACCCTCAGTTGGGAGCAGACTGGTTTGTGGCAAAATGGTGGGTGAATTTGCTTGCAAAGTGTTCCTAAATCCTCAGCAAGAGGGGAGGGAAGCTTGGATAGTAGGCTGAGAAAGTGGAATTAATAAGAGTGCAGAGACCCTGGCTTGTTTCTCTCCCCCAAACTCCACCAGAAATGAGTTGTAGCAGTGGTGGTGCTGCTTATGGCAGGCTGCAAGGCTTCTGGTGCCATTGCATAAGCAAACAGCTACACTGCTGTGACGAGGCTCACAAACTCCACCAGAAATGAGTTGTAGCAGTGGTGGTGCTGCTTGTGGCAGGCTGCAAGGCTTCTGGTGCCATTGCATAAGCAAACAGCTACACTGCTGTGACGAGGCTCCTGCCTCAACTGGCTGCACCAGGGTAATGAAACTCGCAGCAATGCCACCACTCGTGCATGCATCATCCTAAACCTTGCAGCATCCTACCATGAGAGGCTGCACTGTTGCGACGAGTATTAATATTTATAAAACATTTAGAAAAACTACTGAATAAAATTTTATTCAACATTACATAAACTATTGAATCTTTTGTATATGTTTCAGTTTTCAACAAGTATAATAATAGTAGGGGCACGGCAGCCTAGTGGTTCAGATGCTAGGCTTTTTGACAGAAGGTTGACAGTTTGAGATCCAAGCTCCACTCCTGCTATTGTCCTAGTTCTTGCCACCCTAGCAGTTTGAAGCAGGCAAATTCAAGCAAATAGGTACTACTTTGGTGTGAAGGTAACCACGTTCCATGTATAATCATGCTGACTATGGAAGCATCTTTAGACAATGCAGGCTCCCTAATCTAGGAATGATGAACACTTTCCTTAGAGTTGGACACAACTGGACAGGGAAAATCTTAATTTTTTTATAGCAATACTACACATTTTCTGCTATGTGACTGTTACATGACCTATCAATAAAAAAATAATTTTATTTTACTCTCCATATCAAGTTCTTCATCAAGTGGACTATTGTCACTTGACACATTCCACTCTAGTTTATCTAAAGAATAAATTTTGTTTTAAATCTTTTCATTTATGACACCTTTAGTGTCCTGATACTGATGCTGTACTTTGATTTCTTAAGAACACTCTCTCCCATGGTCTCGCTGGTGTTTAGTTAGTGAACAGTCAGCCAGTATTTTGACATTTATTAAACCCTTTTCAATAGCTTTGCATTATTCATTTCCTTGATTTGTGTCCAGGAATCTAATAATTCAGCTGGCATTGTTTTAATTAACTGTCATGATTGACTATCAGCATCGTAGCTGATAGTGAAAACCTAAATCCATGAAAAACATCTAGAAGTATTCAAACCATGTCATTAAACATTCTCCAAAGGGATCAATTCTTTTTCTTTAAAAAAAAATCTTTATTAGCCTGTCACCTACTCTAAAGCTCTTATTGTATGCAGTAAACAAAAATGCATCCTGGTTTACAGCTGATTTAAGAGACAATTTAAAATGTAAAATGGGTGTTGGTACTTACCTGATACGCCCGTTCTCCGTGAGCTGTGAAGAGTATCCAGTAGTGGGAGGTACTTCAGTCTTCTCTTGGATAGGCTGGGGTTAATTTACAGGATACTCCTCCTTCTCCATGGGACTCCTCCCCAGTGTCCCCTTGTTTTGGCAAAGTCGAAGTGTGGAAACCTTCTATACTTCACCCTATCTAGATTTTGGCCGGAATAGTGCCCCACCAGATGAAAAGGGTGAGGCTGGATGCTTTTCACAGCTCATGGAGAACAGGTGTATCAGGTAAGTACCAATGCTCATTCTTCCCTGAGCTATTCAGAGCATCCAGTAGTGGGACATACCAAAGCTTGGACTGTCCTATGGGAGGGCCTCCATCTGGCTAGAAGTCCCTCCTTGATCCCTGTGGACACTTTGTAGAACTCTACCAAATGCAGCCTCGGTGGAGGCATAAACATCAATTTCCTAGTGTCTAATGAAGGGTAATGGAGAGGCCTGGGTTGCTACCCTACAGATCTCATGTATTGGTGCTTGAGTGGCCCATGCTGTCGAAGTCACCGCACTCCTGGTAGAGTGGGCTATTATGTCCCTGGGAACCGGTAGTGATTGCATCTCGTATGCTTTCACAATCATGGCTCTTAACCACCTGCCAATTGTTGAAGAGGAAATCTTACGTCCTAGAGAGGTAAGTTGGAACAAAATAAAGAGGGCCTCTGATTTTCTAAAATTTGCGGTGCGGTCTATATAGGAATGTAATGCTCACCTCACATCCAATCAGTGCCAATGACGTTCAAGTCTATGGATTGGCTGCGGGCATAAATTAGGAAGGACCAATTCTTATGCCTTATGGAAGACCGAATTAAGAACCTTTTTGTTATAAAGGTTGGGTCTAATTGGAGGACAACTCTGTCAGGATGGAAAATATAGAGGTCCTGTTTCACCGATAAAGCTGCTAGTTCGGAAATTCTTCGTGCTGAAGTTATTGTGACTAAGAAGACCACCTTATAGGTTAGGAAGCAGAGACTCAAAGTCCTTAGGGACTCAAAGGGGCCCTTTGTGAGAGCTGTTAAGACTTTATCAAGGTCCTAGGTTGGATATTGATGCATCACTGGGGGTTGTAAGTTTGTGGCCTCCCTAAGGAAACTGTGAATGCATGGGTGATAAGAAATTGAGCGGAGATCACCCCAAGAGACAACCGAGGCTAGGGCCGCCACTTGTCAGCGTAGGTTTTTAGGGGATAATCCCTTGTCCAGGCCATGTTGCAGGAACTCCAAAACTTGTGCCACCGATGGAGAAGTGTGAATTTGTGCACCAACAAATGGTGCACTGAATTTGTGCACTGTGCACAAATAGTGCACTGAATTTGCACAGTGCACTGAATGGTGCACTGTGTGAATTTGTGCACCAACAACAGAAGATGGACCAAGTTGCATTGTGTATATGATTTGTAGAAGAGTGCCTGGATGCTTGGATGGTAGAAATGAACTTGGTGGAAATTTTATTGCTCCTCAGATGTCTCCGCTCAATCTCCATACGACTAGGTAGAACCATTGCGGATCTGGGTGATGAACTGGGCCTTGGGAGAGCGAGACTCTGTCTGGTGGTATTCTCCATGGTTCTGCAGATGACAGATCCCTGAGGTCTGCAAACCAAGTCCGCCTGGGCCACTATGGTGCTACTAGCAGCAATTCCGCTTTCTCCTCTAGGAGTTTCCGTACTACCTTGGGGATTATTGGAAGTGGGGGAAATACATACAGTAGGCCCTGGGGCCAACTGCAGCAGAGCACATTGATGTTCTCCACCCCTTGAGATGGGCGGAGATTGCCTTGAGATCAACCTGGGAAGTTGTGTGTTGCTGGGGGAAGCAAACTGGTCGATAAACCTGTAAACCTCTGCGTCGGTAAACCTCTGGGTCACTTTCAGAAACAGGTCTGGATGTAGGAGCCATTCTGCCTGATCTACCATGGCCCTGCTCAGCCAGTCTGCCTGGATATTTGACAGCCCTGAAATGTGCTCCACTTTGATGGAAAGTAAATTGATCTCGGCCCAAAGGCACAGTCTCTCCGTCTCTCTCATCAGCTGTCTGGAATGTGTACCTCCCTGCTTGCTGATGTGGGCCTTTGTCATGACATTGTCAGTGCCCTGTAGGGGTCTTTAAAATGACAGCCCTTATTGACAGACAGGATGGTCTACCAGCAAAGAGATCTCAGGACGTTTGGCGGGGGTTTCACTCAGATGTTGGTGTTGTCTCTTCCTGACCGTTGGTATGGCAACAGGTACCACTGCAATATTCTGGCATGGCACCAGGCCCAGGGAACAATAGAAATGCAGGAGATCATTTTCCCCAATAATTTGGATAGGGTGGCTAGGGGCACTCACCTAATGATTCTGATCTCCTGAGATAGTTGTTTAATTCTCTCCTGCCTGTCTGGTGAGAGGAAGACCTTACCCTCCACTGTATCTATAATAGCTCCCAGGTGAATTAGCCGGGTTGTGGGAGATAGATGACTCTTAGCCCAATTTATAGAGAACCCATGTTGTTGTAGGGACTGCATGGTAATAAGAGTATCTGATTTGGCCTGTTGATATGAAGATGACATAATTAAAATATCATCAAGATAGCACTGTAGCCTGACAGGTGCATTTCTAAGATGAGTGGCCAGGGTTGCCAGTACCTTAGTAAAGGTCCTGGGAGCGGAAGCTAGACCAAAGACGAGAACAACGTACTCAAAGTGCAAATTGTCATAACAGAATCTGAGAAATTTGCTGTGGGAAGGCCAAATTGGAATATGTAAGTATGCCTCTGTGAGGTTCACTGACGTTAAGATGTCACCCTGTCTAATGCTAAGCAATAGCAATAGCAATATATCATAGAATGGTCATTTTAAATCTTCTGTAGACCAAGAAGTGGTTGAGGTGCTTGAGGTCTAAAATTACCCTCCATCCATTCAAACTTTTAGGTACCACAAAAATGTTAGAGTAAAAACCTTTGCCCTGTTGGTCTGGTGCCACTGGTCGAATGGTCCAGATCTCCAGTAGGTGGTTGATAGCCAATTGCATAAGAGATCTTTTGTCAGGGTCCCTAGACCTTGGGATCTCATGAAAAAGTTTGGAGGGATGGATTGGATCTCCAGACCCAACCCAGACCTAATTGTGTTTCTAACCCAAGCATCAGATGTCGAGGAGTCCCACTGATCGGCAAAAAACTTAAGCCTGCCACCGATGGGGGTGTACAGGGAACCATTTAGGGCAATGGAACCCCCTGGTTCCTGTTCCCCTGAACTGCCTCATGGATTGTCCTCCCCATCTATTTCTGTCTCTGAAATCAGACCTCTCAGAGTGCTGTCCCTGTCAGATACTGGAGGTCCTTTGGAACCTCAGGAAGTAGAGTCTCTAATAGGAGGAACAAAAGGAACCCTTTCAAAATGGCTGGGAAACGCTGGATTCTGACTGGACTTTCCCTTTCTGAAAAGGGAAGGATCATTTTTTGTTCTTTCAATGAGGAGCGGATCCAGGGCATTGCCAAACAACTTTTTACCCAAAATAGGCACTGAGGCAAGCTTCCACTTATTTTTGATGTCAACTTGCCAATGCTTAAACCAAAGGACCCGCCTTGCTCATACTTGTGATGTGATGGCTCTCGAAGAAAACTTTACCATATTAGAAGTTGTGTCTACCGAAAATTCTGCTGCCACAATCACTTTGGCAATGTCCTGATGTGCCTGAATATTGGAGGATGGGATTATTTCCCGCAGGGGGTGAAGCCATCTGAGGGAAGACCACGTGAAAAAGGATGCAGCTGTGGATGCTCTTATAGCCCAAGCATCAGATTGATGAGCCTTTGAAGAGCTAATTCTACCCTCTTATCCTCTGGCTTAAGTGCATCCTCCAATTCACTGGGAATAGCAGAAGGGGAAGCCAAGGCCACTATTGGATCATCAACTGAGAGTGCGTTTAGGAAATTGGAAAACTTAGGGGCAAGGTTATAAAATTTCCGGTCAAATCCCATAGTAGTAGGGATCACTGCTGTGGAAGCCCACTGTTTCTGCACTAAATCGGAAAACATCTGCAGAACTGGTATTACATCAGCCTAGTTTGCAGACTGAAAAAAAAACAAATCATCTGCCTCCTCCGGCGAGCTTGGTTGCTGAGAAAGGGTAGCCGCTTTATTAAGGTGCACAGTTGTCTTGGCCTTGAATAAAAGTGATCTGAATAACTGTGGGCGAAAAAGTCCCTTGAAAATTGGTTGGTCAGGAGTGAGGCCCTCATCATCTTACATTATATTGAATGGATCTATCTCTGAGAGAGCCGGATCAACGTCATGAGCTGACCCTGCCTCTAGGTGGTCCATCTGTTGTTCTTGATCCCCCTCTTCCTGAAACCCCTGGCATGTCTGGAAAGGTAGAAAATTCCCCTTGGGGATGTACCTGAGGAATTTGAGGTTCCATCTTGGTGACTGACCGGCCTGAATGAGATTCGCATTCTGAGATAGTGGACTGTCTTCTGGCCCATACGGACTGCTGAACACCAGCTGCAATCCCATCTTATCGTCAGTTCTATCCATGGCCTCATCCTGGGAGATACATCCTCAGGGAGGGAATTAGCTTGGTGGAGGCTGCCTGGCAGAGCTTTGCCTGGATGGAAGGGAAAAATCCAGGGGAGGAAGAGGGGTTGTATGGGCCTGGATGTTGCGAGTGGGAGAAGTCTGGTCTGTCTCCCTCACACACTTGTTCAATTGTTTCTCTATAGCCTGATGGCGTCTGTGGGCATCCTTCTCCTCAGCCCTTGAAGGTCTCTTGGGAGCTTTGGACTTACCCAGGACCCTAGTCTTTGTTCTGGATGTCGAGGCCTTTGAGCCCTTGCCACTTGCCATTTCCACTATAAATTTGTGATTGAGGCTTGAATATAAGGTGGTTGGCACACCTAGGGGCCTGCATCCAAAGTAGCAGGGTATCCTTATAAACTTTTTGTAATCCCCCTTCAAATTTAGTATTTGTAGAATTAATGTCCAATCCAATCATTTGAAATCCAATTATCAACACCTCTTCAGGCCAGAACAGTGTTAACAATGGCCTGCAACAGCTGCTCTGCACAGGCGGACTTCAGCCTTGGTGCTCACTATGAAGCCACTGAACTAATATTCTGTGAGGATTAGCCAACAAAGCAGGTCTGCTGCTCAGTGTTTCGGAAGCAGGGAAGCCAAGCCCCTGATCTACGAGGGGAGCCCAGTAGAGAAAAACAATCTTCTCACCAGTATTTATTTGCTTTCTATTTTAATGTGAGTGGGCACCACATGGTCCTCAAAATGGCGCCTGCCACTACTTGGTGTAGCCTTAAAAGAGTCCAGCAGCTGGTTCCTGCCTAAATTGCTGTTCTGAACAGCGCAAAGACACTACGCGGGAAAAGGATTGGAAGTGCTTATGCTTCCAATCCCCTTTGGTGTTGAACGGGGGAAGAACCTCAGCTGTTGACAAGCTGAACATGAAGCAAGCTCGCTGTTTGGAACGGCACTGTAAACAATTGGAAGATAAGTGGATTATAAAATGCTCTTGTGATCTCTTCTCTGAAAGAGGAAATAAGCCCCGACGGCCCAATTTTGAGGAAAAATGTCTGTTGCTGCAGTTTCAATTTGGTAATTTGATCCTTGAAAGTCTATCCCTCCAGAGAAGTGCTATTAGCCCTGATGGCCAGGATGTTAATAAGACATTGGAGGCTATTGTCTAGATGACAAAGGAGTTCCTGAATAAGTGAAAAAGCAAATCTGATGTTTGAATCTCTTTCATTTTAGCTGCTATTTTGGCCAATCTGGAAAGCTACCAATCTCAATTAAGCTCTCAATGAGCTAAAACTGGGGGACACTGGAGTGGAGTCCCATGGAGGAGGAGAAGCGTCCTGCAAATTAAGCACAGCCTATCCAAGAGGAGACTGAAGCACCTCCCACTACTGGATGCTCTGAACAGCTCAAGGGAGAACATGGCATTCCTTCTGAGGTAGGTAAAATGAGGACCTAGATTGTTAGGGGCAATATGCTGACTCTGTAAACCACTTAGAGAGGACTGTAAAGCACTGTGAAGCACTATATAAGTGCTATTGCACTTATACAATGATATATACGTTCAAGTGCTATTGCTATTGCAATAAAATTATCTTCTATTTAAGGCATTTTCCTTCAATTCATATTTAGATTTCATATTTAAGTTGTTTTTAAGGATAAAATAAATTTCTAGAAAATCAAGTCACTCAATACTTATTCAAGTTACATTTTTCAACCAAACTAAGCTGTACTGGGTTATATCAGGCAATTACTTGACAAAATTAAACATATCCTTACACTTTCATCATTGATAGACGGCCTGCAGAAAGTTTACTTCCCTTGAAAGCTATTCAGGGCACAGAAAGACAACAGTTTTCTTACCAATAGCTGTCAACTTTCTGAGACACTCTCCCAGAGAAGAAAGTGTTGTCTCTGTCTTGTTACAATTTTGTAAACATGTTGAAACTGTTTTATTTAAATGTACTTTTTATCTGAAGGTACCTATTTTGGGTTTTGTCTTAACTTTAATGCATTTATTTTTTATTTAATTGCTGTAGTAGATTCAGGTGGTATTGATTATTGTGCCCACTATAGATGATGATAACCATTGAAAAGTAAAATAAAATTAGGCAGCTGTAGAGCAATAGGGTGAACTAAGCTACTTTAATAAACTATTATGAGGATTAGTTGGAATCCCATATTCTTTGTGAATCTAGGATAAGTTACTGTGGCAAATTCGCCACAGCCAAGGTCTTTGTGAGTCTAGGGACAAGTTACTGCGGCAAACTCACCACAGACACCTCGTGGCCAATTCACTGCAAGACAATCCATGTCAGATAACTCAACACAATAAATGTTATCCACTACTGTTTCTTCTACATTACTTCAATTTTTGTCAATGGAAATAATCTCAAACAAATAATGGATAACATTTATCATATTGGGTTAACCCGCATGCAATAGTCCCATGGTAAGTTGGTAATGGAAAGATGTCCACAGATATGGCCATGAGTTGGTTGCAATGAGATGGCCACAATATGGCTGTGGTGTGTTGTCTTCAATGAATTAGTGACTCAGATGAATATGGAGAACAAGATATATTGTCAAAAAACATTAAAGGAACTAAGACTATGACGCTGATGATAGAATTAATAGAGAAAAGAGAAAACGTTCCCAGGATTAAACAACAGAAGAAGACATTCTACAAGAAGAAATTTCAAAAAAGAGAACAAGAAAGGGTGGGGGAGCTGTTGGGTGACTGGCAGATGGAAATAAAAAGGAAAGATCAGGAAAATTTAGAAAAGGGAAAGCTAGCTAAACTAAGAGAAATGACAAGGCCAAGAGATTTAGAGATAAGGGTTAGATATGATATAAGAGGGGGATGCCACATGGGAATGTATTTGGGTATTTTTATTTGGAATTTAGAATGGGGAGATTTGAAACTCAAAATGTATTGGAAACTATCCTAAGAACATTAAACTATATATCAGAAAAATGAAGATGAATTAAGGGATGTTAAGAGGGTTTTATAATTATTAATCTGTTCATTTGTATGTATGTATATATGTATGTATGTATGTATGGTATTCAGCTTTGTTCGGGTATTTTCCCACGTCATTATAGCTGTGCTTTTAAAGTTGTAGCAATGTTTTGGCAGAATCTCATCTGCCATCATCAGACTTCTGTATTGTGTTTGTCTGTGAGTCAGGCTTTCACAGCTGTTTCTGTTTTAAATTTGGGGCTAGCCTACTGCTGTGCCAGAATGTTTTTTTCTTCATCCTGAATGTTTGGGAGTCTTGGTCTGTGTTTATTGGTCTTGGAGTTTGCTGTGTTCTGCTTGATTAGTGTTTCTAATATCTTCTGTTTGTTTTGTGGCTTTTTTTTGTCTTGATTGGGTGGCAACATTGTGTTTCCTATATTGGAGGCTCTTAGTGCAGCTTGGCTCCGAGTAAACGGACGGCTATCATTTATAAGGAACTTAGGTTTCATCTGGGTGTCTGGTTGGGTGTGTTTGAGCTGGAGGTATCAGGGGAGTCTGTTTGTTTCCAGGTGTTTGCCTGGCTTGTGGTGTGGAGATTTTTTTGTTTGAGAGTTCAGGCTTCCAAATAATTGACAATCTGGTGGAGTCATCTCTTCTATTCATGCTTTCAGGCCTTTTTTCAATCTCTATGACTTCTCTGATAATTCTGTAGCTGGGGTTTTCCATAGTGGCTAAGGCTTTGGTGCCATTGAAGTTGATGCTATGACCTGTGGCTTTCATATGTTGGACTAATGAGGAAGTGTGTTCCAGTTTTTTTACTGCATTTTTGTGTTCATCCAAGCAGGTACTTATTCTTCTATTGGTCTGTCCAATGTATGTGGCACAATACAGAAGCCTGATGATGGCAGATGAGATTCTGCCGAAACGTTGCTACAACTTTAAAAACACAACTATAATGACATTGGAAAATACCCGAACAAAGCTGAACAGAATACATGTAAGTACCCGTGAAAACTTAAGAAAACAAATATATATATATATATATATATATATATATATATATATATATATATATATGTGTGTGTGTGTGTGTGTGTGTGTGTGTGTGTGTGTGTGTGTGTGCGTGCTTTTTTAAGTTTTCGCGGGTACTTACATGTGTGCTGTTCAGCTTCCTTCGGGTATTATCCCACGGCGTTGTAGTGCTGTTAAAGTTGTAGCAACGTTTCAGCAGAATCTCATCTGCCATGATCAGGCTTCTGTATGGATGTGGGTCTCACAGCTTCTGGTTTCAAATTCGAGGCTGGTCTATTCTGATTGGCTAGGAGTCTGGGTCTGTGTTCACTGGACTTGGAGTTTGATTGATTGGTGTTTCTGGTTTCTTCTGTCTGTTTTGTGGCTTTGATTGGCTGGCAACATTCTGTTCCTGTGTTGGAGGCTTTCAGTGCAGCTTGGCTTCGTGTGAAAGGACGGCTGCTATCCATTAGGAAGCTAGGTTTCACCTGGGTGCCTGGTGGGGGGGTGTTTGAGTTGGAGGCATCAGAGGGAGTCTGTTTGTGCTCAGGTGTTTGTCTGTTTTGTGGTGTGGAGATCTTTCTATTTGAGAGTGCAGGCTTCCAGATGATTGACAGTCTGCTGGAATCATCTCTTCTATTCATGCTTTCAGGTCTTTTTTCAATCTCTATGGCTTATACGAAGTTCCCTGTACATCATGCACGGCCACATACATTGGACAGACCAATAGAAGAATAAGTACCCGCCTAGATGAACACAAAAATGCAGTAAAAAAGCTGGAACACACCTCCTCATTAGTCCAACACATGAAAACCACAGGTCACAACTTCAACTTCAATGGCACTAAAACCCTAGCCACTATAGAAAACCCCAACCACAGAATCATCGGAGAAGCCATAGATATTCTAAGTGAAATAGAAATTAATTGACTAAACAAAAGACATGAGAAAACAAAAAATATGGATCATATTGGAATTTTATAATGAAAATATTGTATTATAATTAAAAGTAGGGAAATGAAACTTTATTTAAATTATAGGGGTAAAATTTGGCTTTGTGGAAATAAAGAAAAAATATGAAATGGTTATATGAATAGTGTTGGAATAAATATAAGATATATTGTAGATTGAGGAATATACCACGTGGATCCTAAATATTAATTTTATTTTAATTTTTTTAAGTGTTTATTATGTGTTGGTCTTGAGTTAATGAAGATAATAATGTATAAGGCAAAATAAAATAGGTGGTAAGCTGAAAATGGAAATAATAGGGGATAAAGAATTAGAAATATATGTGAAGAAATGATTTTAATATTGAATTAATGAATTGAAATATGAAATGGAAATTTATTTAAAGATTAGTGGAGTGGATAATAATTTGATGTGATATTAAATACAAAAGTTGGAAATGTAAATATGGCTATGTATAAATATTGTAATCTTGAATCACGTTGCTCACATGAAGAGATGTGTAAGACATAAAAATAAAAAACTTTTTAATTTAAAAAAAAAAGAAATAGCATCTTCCTAGAGACATAGATGACCTTGGATCTGTTAACTTTTTTATGCTCATAAGACCTCACTATTCTCTCGGCATTTGCACCAGGAGATACATACGTAGGTAGGTAGGCAGGTAGATGATAGATAGATAGATAGATAGATAGATAGATAGATAGATAGATAGAT
>BLBF01000006.1:52236179-52267664 GCA_015471245.1 Laticauda colubrina | reverse complement strand
GATAGATAGATAGATAGATAGATAGATAGATAGATAGATAGATAGATAGATAGATAGATAGAATGTTGCTGTTTATTCTCTACTGCTTGGAGACATTCTAAGGCTTCAAATTATTTAAATAATCCTCAATAATTTAATATAAATACAACTGAAGGATAACTGAAAGTTGTCTTTACTTCAAACAATTCTCATTGTTTTACTTTCATTAACATTTCTATTTAACATATATAAAGAGAGAACTTCTATATACAAGAAGAATGTAATTATAAAATTCTTCTTTGCCTGGAATCTCGATATTGTCATTACAACTGAGGCATTAAATTTTACAGAATTGAAGACAGACAAAACTGCAACTCTGTGATTGTTGAATAGTAAAAACTTTTATTTCACAATTATTTGACACACATAAGTTCTAAGTTTTTAAGATCTAAGCTTTGTAAATCTTAATCTGAACTTTATTTATAATGATTTGAAAACCATACTTTTGTTTATATTGTATATCAAAAAAGAGACTTATTTTTACTCATGATGCAAGCTTTATCATTTTTGCCACAATAAATGTTGAAATAATAGTAATGTTTTGGAGCAAGCAGGTAATCATTAAACACAAAGCAAGGTAAGGAATTAAATGCATAGAGCTATTACTATTTAACAAATTATTTTCTTCTTTATATTTAATATGTTCAATGTGCTATAAGTTAAGAGTGAATAAGAAGATAGATAGATAGATAATATGCACACATACATATATATACATATATACATGAGATGAAACCAAATATTCGACTTTTAAGAGATTGCTGAGTTAAAATTTAGATGTAGTTGTTATGCAGGTCTATACTACAATAAATATTTTATTTTTGATGAATTTTGTGCCAAATTGTGTTAATAAATCATATCATTTGAAGAACATTACACTTTTATATTTTTCTCCCAATAGTGCTATTTTTAGTACTGATTTAAAAAGCAGGCATGTTTTCAAAAGTATATTTGCATCTGATGGAATGTTTATTAAAGCACGACAATGGCATGAAGGATCATTATGGATGCCACATAGAACTATGAAAAGTTAAGTTATACTTGGAAAAAAGATACTCTACCTGTATAGCCCAGCGAATTGTCTTCATTATCTAAGGTGGGAAATGCTGTTCCACTGTCGCTTCTTTTCCCGAGGTCATCAGAGTCTGTTGAAAATAACATCAGAGCTGCTGATGGAGTGATAGTTGTAACAGTAGTTGTAATTGCCATTCACAAGTAAATCCATATAAAGCAGAAAAACAAATGGTGACAGCATTAGACTCTTCCATGACATTGAATAAATTAATTTCTGAAATATCTTCAGAATCACTACTCCACCTTTCAGTTTAATAATCCCTAAGTTTTAATCTTCTAATGCACTTCCCTGCAGTTGACAGCACTGAAGCACTATGTTCAGACTCTTCAGAGCAGCCAGCACAAGCTGTGGCAGACATATGGGGAAGAAGAGGCAGGGTGGTTGAATGCTAGCATTGCTAAATTTCTACCGTATTGTTAATCAAAGCTATTGACTGGGATCATTCCCACCATTGCTTCATCTCCTGGCAATGACAGACTCAGGGGATTTTATCTCATTGTGGGAAGAGGGAAAGCAATGTCTTGTCAAATAGGCTTGTGTAAGTGCTATTTTGATTCTGGAACTGGAGAAAAGGAAATGAATAATAGGCAATAGTTCATAATCAGAAGGGAAAAAACTAAGAATAATACTGAGAGCATATATAACATGTTGAAAGTGTTATCTAAGAGTAAATAAAGTTTGTTTAAATTATTTGAAATATATTCATAAAGCAGAGCACAAATGAGAGAAATAGAAAAATTACATTCAAGTGAGTACAAACTGTGGTTTTGGATACCACGGAGGTTGAGTTGTCTTTAATTAATTTTATTAATATTTAACAGAATTGAATCAAAAGTTTATACAAATATAAAAAACTAAGAAAAAAATAAGCTGATAATTTATTTCTTTTACTGAATTAAGTCTATCATAGTATAAAACATACAATTGCTTTCATATGGTATTTATATTTTTTCTACATGTATTATCAAGGAATATACTGTATAGGGGATTATAAATTTTAAAATTGCACTCAGGTGATGTGAAAATATTTTAAATATACCTTTTCATAACTTTAAAAAAAAACTCACTCACTGCTACTGCTGTAGTTAAAAACATGATACCTCTTTGTGGAAAGCATTTAATAATCTTTAAAAAATGAATTAAGTAAAGTATTTTCATATTAAAACAAATAAGTCTTTCCATCAAAAATATTTTTAAAATAATTTAATTATTCCTCATTACTAAGAATGTGCATTCTAACATAAGAACTCTTAAAAAAAAACCTTTATATGGATAAAGTATTTTCACTTATCAATCATTTGTCCTGTATCAGCCTTTGGCATCCTATAAACATTTTGGAGAGTCACAATTGATCAAAATTCTGTCCAACACACTATTTCCTTATTAGCATGCAAGGAACCACTGGACCAGTTATGAATCACAACAGAACAGACCTTTTAGTAAATAAAGTGGCAAGATGTCATGTTTGTGTTCCTTTTCTGTGGATATATGAAATAACTCAGAAACAAAAATCAAACGTAAAACTGTCCTTCATTGTTTCTTGATCCATTTCTAGAATAGAAAGCCTTAATTTCTTAATGCTAAATGCTATTCACATTGTACATTAGTAAAACTGCATGGTAATGCAGTATTTGTCAAAATGTTCTCATTCAAGTCTTTATATTCAAATATTTACCTTCTGTATTTAGATGGAATATGAGCTCAGGAGTTTGTATACTTAGTAAAACATTCAGGGAATTTGGTTTGAGTTTTTATGTCCTTTCAGAATTTATTGTCCAAATTTGTTCTTAACATAACAAAGTGAAATACTTTTAAGGAAACTGCTTTTGTATATTTTTGCAGTTGTGTGGCTCTTAATGCTCTCAAATAATTAATAAAATAAACACAAACATATTCAAGTCCAATAAGAACTTAAGTTCTGTTCTTTAAAGAGCACATTCAGTCTTAGGAAATAGGCAACGGCAAATAACTTCTGAAAAATCTTGCTGAGAAAACTGCAAGAATTTGTCAAAGCAGTCTCCAAGAATTGATTACCGTTGAATTAATGTAAAGTATATAAAATAAAGTAAAAATAACTGCTTATGCAGAAATGTACTCCTTTCTCTTTCTTTATAACAGTTAAAGATTTCTGATATGTTATCTGGATTCAAAATTAATAAGAAGAAAACAAGGTGTTAAAAATATGAGGATGAAAAATCAAATAGGATTGTAAAAACTGGTTTTCAGATTGAGAAAAGAATAATACCATGATTAATATTAATTGTACATTATTTTAAGCTATGGAATGAATTAAGATTTGTAAAGATGAAAAAAATTACAATTATTACTGTTGGGAACAATTTCTGTGTTAAAAACAAACATGATACCTAGAAATAATTTATTTCAAACAATACCTGTTTTGAAAAACAATGCACATTTTAAACAATGGCAAAAAGATTTATTCAGATTTATATGACAGGGTAAGAAACCAAGAATTAAATGTAAAAGTTTCCAAGATGCAAAAGAAAGGAAAAGATTAGGACAATTTCACTTTAAATTTTATTTCACTGCCTGCTGTTTGGTTTGGATGAAAGAGTAGGCATGCTGAGAATCAAAAGAATGTTAGAAGAGCATAATCTGATGTTGGAACGAATTTTTATAGCATGATAAAGTTAATGTAGATTTTAAAAATCTTGATATGAAAAGTTGTTCTTTATTATTATTTGTTAAATTTATTTGCCACGCATCTTGCTGAGAGACTTCTCTGGGCAGCTTACAACAATAAAAACTGAGAAATGAAAAGAACTGTCAACATAAAAGTATCAAAGTAATGAAACAATAAATATAAACAATGGAATAAACAATGAAAATACAGTAATATAAAATAAAAAATGGCAGGAGGAAGCAAGAAACACAGGACATGGGATTTGATATGAGTGTCGCGGCTCATGTCCAGTGGCATACTTCTCAACTGAACCAGATCTTCAAGTTTTTATAGAAAGATAAAAGGTTGGGGGAAGATCTCACCCTGGGGAGGTAGGGTGTTCCAGCTATGGTAGAGAAGTATTGTGGTTAGCTGGCAGCAGGTGCAGACAGCTGAGGAGAGAGAGGACTCAGATGAGGGGCCAGGACCATTAGGGAGAGAACTTCTGCCTTCAGAGATTGTGGGGGCTGGCAGCAGTGATGAGGAAGTTCCCAAGGAGCCTGTGTCAAGTGCATGTGGACGCAGGATTGCTTAGAGGAAAGAACAGTTACAACAGCATGGGCAATTCAGGAGTAAGCCTGCAAGATAATGGCCCCTCCTTCAAGAAGATAAAAGCCAGCTGTGAACAAATGTATTTTGCAGAAGGCAAAAATGTTTTGAAACAACAGCTTCGTAGACATTTGAGTATCCTGAGTTTGTATTTGAAGATTTTTATTTTGGAAATTATTTCTTGTCTGTTATCTTTTGGCAAGTCTTGCTCAGTTTGGCAAGGTTTGTGCTTATCACAGCTAATTATTTTGTAAAAGCATTACAAGGTTTCTGTTCTTTTTCAATTGTGTTTGATTTGTCAGAAAAGGGCATGGGTCAGAACAAGAAGGTTTTTTTCTTGGATCCATCAGCCTGAGTTCTTTGAGTGACAGGATCCATAGTACGCCTTCTCTTCCAGCATGAGTAGAGCAGGCCTATCATAGTGGGATGTTATTAAAGGTAATAACGAAGACCTTGAACTGCATCTGGAAATGGATTGTGTAGATTACAGAGCAGAGGTATAATATGAGCTATTACAGGGACCCCAAAGACTGCTCATGCTGCTACATGTTGCACCAGTTGAATCTTCTGAAGGGATTTCACAGGCAGCCCCATGTAGATCACATTACAGTAGTCCAAACAAAGGATAATTTGGGCTTGACTTACTGAGCACACACCATCCTTTTGATTTTTGTTTCTTTAATTACACCTTTTTTGTTTTCTTTCTTGGTATTTTTTCTTTATCTCTTATTTTTCTTCATATTTGTCTTTATGTGAAAAATCTTAGTATTTTTTATATGTACACATTCACTTCAACTTGCATTCTAATCGCTTAGAGGCTAATCACAAGTGAATTGATTGATTTTTATATACCTAAAAATTCATACAACCCACATATTCCCACAAAAGGATGTGCTATTGTATCATTATGTAATAAAAATATATTTATAATAAATTATTTGTAATCTTTTAACTATCCCTAAATATTCTAGACCAGAGGTGTCAAATTGGTGGCCCGTGGGCTGGATGCATTATGTATAGGCCATGCCCATACCAGCTCCGTAAAGGAAAACATCACAAAATGTCATGTGATGGCAATGTAACTCCGTGAGTTTGACACCGTGTTCTAGACCTAGAGGTTCCTAAAATTAATTAGTTGAAAAAAGTTATCAGTTTTTGTCTAAATTCTAAAGGTAGTTTGAAAGTTTTTGCATGCTCTCCTGGGTTGTGAAGATAGTCTGGGAAATGGCATGTGGATGAATTAATGCAAAGTTATTATCTTATTTGAATGATAGGATAGTCTTTCCATTTTGAAGGGGTGGAAGTTTGTTCTCTCTTAAGAGACACTATTCCTGGACAATTACTAATACAGTTTCCAATCTTCTGTCTTGGAGAAGGTGGATGAATAGATAGAGAGGATGAGTAGATATCTACATCGATTTCAATTGGGTTTCATATCAGAATAAATGTCCTTTATTGACATTGTCCTTACTTGTCAATAATCTTTGATAGAACCAGGATGGGAGTGGAAATGTGCCTTGATTTCTCAGCAGTTTTAAATGCCATCATATACAAAAATTCTGTATATTTCTGGATCAGCAGTCGGAAACAGCAAAGGAGGTCACTGAGTTTCAATGTTTCACAACCGGCTAGTCCCCTTGGATTCAAAGATACTACTCCATGAACAGGTAGCAGTGGCCAGAAATGCATTTCAACAAGTTAATTGTGCTACAGCTATACCCCTTTCCTAAACTAGAAATTCCCTGGAGCCATGATGGCAAAGCTATGGCACATGTGCCAGAGGTGGCACTCACAGTTCTCTCTGTGGGCATATGAGCTGTCACCCCAGCTGAGCTCTGCCTCATACGTGCATGTGTGCCTCCTGCTGTCCAGCTGGTTTCAGGTTTCTGCTGTGCATGTATAAGGGATGAGATGCATGCAGAGCAGGGCGTGTGTATGGGGAGCACATGGATGGGGGTAGGCCTCATGTGCGGGAGGGCACACTTATTGTATTTTGGGGGTGCACACACATGCATTTTGGGCACTAGTGCTGAAAAGATTAGCCATCACTACCCTAGAAGCACATAGTATCATATCAGTTTTCCTTAATCAATTGTCCTTTGTGCGTTTGTTTTTTGAACAGTGACATGCAGCGACCCCACTTTTATTTTCTAAAAAAACTTTTAAAATTTTCATATTCATACAACACAGTATCAACTGTAGAGACCTTCAAATTTCTAGGTTCTATCATATCACAAGACCTAAAATGGACACCTAACATCAAAAACATGATAAAAAAAGCACATGAAGAATGTTCTTTCTGCGCCAACTCAGAAAGCTCAAACTGCCCAAGGAGCTGCTGATACACTTCTATAGAGGAACTAATGAGTCTGTCATCTGCACCTATAACTGTCTGGTTTGGTTCTGCAACCCAACAAGACAGACACAGACTTCAAAGACTAATTAGGACTGCAGAAAAAACAATTACTACCAACCTGCCTTCAATCAAGGATCTGTATACTACATGAGTCAAAAAAGAGGGCTGTGAAAATATTTACAGACCCTTCATATCCCAGACATAAACTGTTTCAACTCCTTCCCTCAAAACGATGCTATAGAGAACTGCATATCAGAACAGTGATGTTATCTAGACACAAGGACAGTTCCCCCCCCCCGAACACCATCACTCTGCTAAACAAATAGTTCCCTCAACAATGTGCAACTATTTACAAAGTCTGTATTACTATTACTATTAATCTTCTCATCACTCCTTATCACCTATCCCCTCCCACTTGTGATTGTAGGACTGTAACTTTGTTGCTTGTATCCTTATGATTTATATTGACTGTTTCCTCGTATGATTTGATTGCTTATTGTGCCCTATGACTGTTATTAAGTGTTGTACCTGATGATTCTTGACAAATGTATCTTTTGTGTACACTTATGTACACTGAAAACATTTGCACCAAGACAAATTCCTTGTGTGTCCAATCACATTTGGCCAATAAAGAATTCTATCTATCTATCTTCTATATTAATGACATGCTGACCATTTCATCACTTGCCACAACTGCTCCCTTTTTAGATGCCAGTGTTCAGTCAGTTGATAAAGCTATCTGGAAAGTAAACTTTAATTCAGTAAAACAACGTATATGAAACAACTTGATAGCATTGCTTCTTGAATAATGTTTTCTCAAGTAAAAATAAAGTAAAATCATAAGCAAAGAACATTAAACATTATGTTTAAAAAAGAATGTTTGGCTTGGCATTTAACTATAGACTCCAAATGTGTTTATATCTAAGCTGTTTTTTTTTTACCTAGAAGGCAACCCAACAAATAACGATATCAATTTTCTTTTGTATTTAAACCTTCATGAATCATTCAGCCACTGTAAAAAAGGGCATATGATCAGTTTCATTATCAATGCTTTCAAAATATATTTTTAGTATTTTATTTTTGAGGGAAATCAATTTCAAGTGAAAGTGTTTTCATAATATCACCATTTCAGTGTCAATCTACTGCATTCCTTGTAAAGTATTATGAAAAATTAGACCACTATTAAATTCCAAATAGTATCTTTGAACTTAAAGATAATGCAATTTAATGGATAATGAGTGTAACATTTTAAGAGCAGCAAAAAATATAGCTATGAGCACTATTAATAAAAACATGATTGTGGATAATAAATTACAATAAAGAACTTAATCTTCACAGAAAAATGTGAACATTACAAATGTTTTGTAGTACTTCAATAAAGTTCCATTTCAATATGTTGCTTTGTTTATACTAATATAATTCAGAACTCTGCTTACTATCTTTTTTTATTAAAAGAAAATAATACAAATTTAATAATACAAACAACACAACACAACACAAGCGAAAAGGTTTAAAGTTATACATTTTAAGAAAACAATTGGTGCGATTATTATACATAAATTTAACAAGTAATAAATTTAACACATAAATTTAACAAGTAATTAACAAATAAGAAATTGTAACATATAAACTTAACAAGTAATACATTAAAACTACATTGAAAGACAAAATAATTTACATTTATTTTGTAAAAGTTCTATTTCAATTTTCCACATTTTTGAAGAAACATCTCTTTAGTGAACAGCATGACTCCAGGTTTTCACATCTCCATACAGACATAGTTTAGTTTACATATTCATCTTTCACATTTAGTTCCTATCTACGTCTACTTTACATATTTTCCATTATTTTTCACATATTTTTCCCTCAGGCTTATTTATAAATTTTCAATCATTTTTTAACCTATTCCTTTTAGCTTTAAATAATTCTCATATCATCATATTCATTATACTTATACTTTTATCTCTCATAATTACAATTTCATCACATACTCTCATTTCAAAAATTCCATCTTAATTCAAACACTTCAAAACAAAATTTTCCCTACAAATACCAATTAAAGTGTGCCACCCTATAGCTTATATATCATCTAATGAGTTCCCTTTTAAGTCCCAATAATCATTTAACTTGATTATCCCCTTAAACATTTATAACAGTCATCTTCTAACAACTACCTAACCAATATACCTTTTATATCTGATTCTGCATGGTGTTTTGTTCTTCAATTCCTTCAAAAATATTTATGGTATAACAAGAAAAATTAATCTATTCAATTCATAAAGAACTGATATTAATTTCATTACAACAATCTCATATTTTATTTTAACTGTATTCTATAAGATTATTAAACATAGTAATTAAACTTATAATTTCTCTTTGTTCACATTTGTCCATTCCCCCCCCATTTATAATCTTATTACAACAATCTTTGTAATTCATTTCAATTATATTCCATAACTTTATCAAACATAAATAATAGGTTTATCATAATTTCTCTGTTATCGCAGTAGTTCCATTTATCTCTGTTTAGTTTAATAAAAAATGGTACTCCAACAACAAAAAATATCAGTTCCAATCTTGCATTTTAATAATCTATATTTCCCTACTTTCTAAATAGTTTAATACTTCTAATTTTATCCCCCTCCTTTTTAAAACTTCCTTCTGCAGATCCCTTTTCTGCTGTTTCCTTTTACTTTGTTTGTTTCTCAAAATATTCCCCTTTTTAATTGCCTCACCAAATCTCAAATTTTAAATTCCCTTTCTGTTCCCTTTTTGCTTTAAGCCTTGTTGCTCCAGTTGCTCAGAAAATGGCTTCTTCTTTAATCAACTCCTCCTCTACTTCTGGCAATCCTTCTTGTTCTTCATGCTCTAAAATCACCATTCCTAGAAACTGTAGTGCAAAGCCAAACAATTTGCCTCTTTCTTGTAGCTTTTCTTTCGTATTTCTCAGTTCTATTTTTAATTCCAAAAAAAGTTCTGCCATCTTTAACCACTTCTATCAGTGATTTAATTCAGCCAATGTCTGAAAGATTTACTTCCAACTACTAGCTTTTATTCATTCTTCTTTAGATTTTCAGTTCCATCAAATAATCCAATATCCATAAGTTTATATTTATACCAAGATCGCTAAACAATTCAAAATCAATTTCTTCCTACTTCTTTATTTCCCAAAGTTTAATATTCCACTTTCACTTTCTGAGGGCTCTGTTTTGTTGTAGCAAGATTTCACTTATTTTGTATCAAATCTAGTCTTTAAAGAATCCAGGTTAAAGAAATCATAAATAATTCCTTTTACCACTAGATGGTACTCTCTATTATGTCCAAGTTCCATCTTTTTTCTCCATTTTTTCTCTATTTAGGGCTTCTAAATCCAAAGTTCCAATAAATCCAGATATGAGTTACTATGTTTTTATTTTTCCTTTGACATATTCAAATTCAGCTTTAAATTTGCCTATTTAGTGTCAAAATAATATATTCTCCAATTTAAGCAAGTATCTTCTTCAAGCTTCTCTTTCAAAATCCAAAGCCACTTTCAGCTGTCAAAAGTTTTTTTTTTCTTTTTCCTCATTGTCTTTGTCCGCCACTTTAATTAATTCTCTTAAAAATTCTTTAAAATTTAATTTTGGGCTACTTTGTATTCAATTGTTGCACCAGATTAGCCCAGTTGTTTAAGTTGCCCTCTTCTTCACCTGCACGATCTTATCCCGGTTAGCTCTTCCTTTTCAGGGTGGCCATTTTAGACCACCACTACAGCCGTCTTCAAAGGGGAGTATTTACCAAGCCAAGGAGGGGAGATGTAGCACCCCTTGACCCAGCTGGTGGTCTTTCATTTCTTCATCATCCTTACAGGATGGCTCCAGCCCCAAATCAGGATTATCAGGGCCCTCTGATGGGAGAGCATGGACCGAAGCCATGAATGATTATGGTCTTCGGTCCGTCAATGAGAATGACATCACTGGAAGTCAAAATAATTTACATTTATTGTAATAAATAATGAGTTGCATTTTTACACATTCTTAATGTGTAATGTATTAACTCTATTCCATCATATCTTTTGCCTGAAAAAAAAATCTGATTGTCTCTATCCAAAAGTGTCACAAAAGTCAAGAAGTTATTTATCTTTCCCAAGGGAAAATTATGGCTGTAGTGCAGAAATGTAGGTGTTCTTGGGAGGAGGGAGAAAAATTATACAATGAAATAAAGTAAATTATTCATGAAATAAAGAAAATATACACATGAAACATATAAGAATAATGCTTTTTTTGCCATAATTCTATTGAGTTTCAATGTCTTGTTTGAATGGCTCACATAAATTACTAAGCCATATCTTGAAGCAAAGGGGGTGTGGTGGCCCAGTGGCTAAGATGCTGAACTTGTCGATCAGAAAGGTCAGCAGTTCAGTGGTTTAAATTCCTAGTGGTGCATAATGGAGTGAGCTCCTGTTACCTACCCCAGGTTCTGTCAACCTATCAGTTCGAAAGCAAGTAAAAATGCAAGTAGAAAAATAGACCACCTCAGTGAGAAGGTAACAGCGTTCCATGTGCCTTCAGCATTTAGTCATGCTGGCCAAATGACCACGGAATCGTCATCAGATAGTGCTGGTTCTTTGGCTTAGAAAATTATATGAGCACCGCCCGCTAGAGACGAGAACAACTAGCATGTATGTGCAAGGGGAACCTTTACCTTTTATCTTGAAGCAAGTCATGAAAATATTTTGTTTAGTATATATCTGTATGTGGGAATCCAACATACATTTGTTCAGTATCCTATTTATATTTCTTTGTAACTATATATAAAAATCAGTAACAGTTGATGTAGCCCAGGACTCATAGAATCAACTAACAACAGGCACAGATAAAATGTTTTGAAAAGCAAAGCCAGCTGAACTCCTTGATTTAACAATCTAGCTCTCGAAAGATTCTAGATTTTAATTAAGAAAAATACATATCAATTATATACAAGTAAAGTGAGAAGCAATGCCTTCTTAGGTAACGTGTTTCAGAAGTCTCTAATAACCAATAATCTTAAACATTTGTTAGACACACTATAGGTAAACCCTCAGGTACAAACATCCATTTAGGGAACATTTGGAAGTGATATTGTTTCCAATTGTGAAATTAATAGCTAATGCTCAGTTGTGGTAAATATACATAATACATTCATTGTTATATAAGGTTCATTTATCAGATGCTATGAGCTAGAAATGGCAACTACTGAATATTTCACCTCCTTTCTGACTGTGTAGCTTTATCAATCTTCTATATATATAAAGGTGAAACACCACTCATGCATCATCACAAAATCTCCAGAAGCGTAAAGCCTACAAACTTGAAATTTGGCCCGTATGTTCCTCTTGGCTTCTAGGTGCTCACTAAGAAAGGATATTTCAAAATGACCATCAGAGCATTAGTATTTCGTATATTATTATTAATATGCTCTGATGCTAAGGTGTTCTACTCTCCCTCCCCACCTGAAAAGAAATCTGTTCCAACTGCAAGTTGCCGAATATAAGCAAAACACAAGCAGAGGAGAGTTTCACTTTCAGTTTTAGTTTCAGAGCACCAAGCAGCTTTAGTACAGAACAGTTGAGTTCAGGCATGCCCAGGCTTCTTCCTGTCTCCTTCTTGTTCATGCAGCAAATACTGTTTCAGTTTACAAACAGCCCTCAATTCTCACACACTGACAGGACACTAGCAAGATGAATACCGATGGGTGCTGGTAGGCAGAGGCCAAATGCAAGCCATTTTTTAAATTGGTAACTAATTGCAGCCAAAACCAAATTACTATTTATTCTCTAGCAGCCGTGACCACGTTGTGACAGATCAGGAAAAAGACTTGTAAGTCAATGATGATGATGATGATGATGATGATGATGATGATGATGATGATGATAGGTGGTCCAAGTGGATATCTGGAACAAGCTAGGAAACTACAAAATATTTTGTGTCTACTACCTTACTCCTTTCTAAAGTACTCTGTGGAGGCAGTTGTCATCTCCTGAAATATGGGCTGAGAGAGACAGAAAGATTGGTTCAAAGTGAGTTCTAGTCCCATCTTAGATATAAAAAAACCAGCTGAGTGATTTTGGAGCAATAACTTTCTCCCATCTCACTTCACTGGGTTGTGGTTGTGGGAAAAATTGGCTGAGGAAGTATGTTTGTTTCCCATCTTGAGTTGTATATGGGATAAAAAGGCAGAATAATAATCTTTTAAAAAGGAGATGCCTAATTTTATTTAGTATCATAATCATAATTTTAAAAACAAAAATATGTATTTATATTGATATATTTACAACAGGTCTCTATATATTTTTATCATTTTTTAACAATCATATGTCAGGAAAAATTTCTACTGCATTATTATAGTTCAATTTCGGTATTTTGTCTTCTGTACCTATGCATATTGATATGTATATATCCCCCCACAAGTATGTGTCCAAGTATGTATTTTTGTGTAATATCAACTCCTCTAGTATTTATCTAATACTATACAAAATATACATTTTTTTTCTTTTTAACAGCACTGCTCTTTGCTTTTATTTTATGACTCTTTAGGATACATGTGTATTCAGATACAATGGGCAATATTGTCAGCAACTCTACATATAGGGTCAGATGCAATTCATTCAGGTTCTCTCTGCATGTAGTGTTGTCCTTGACACTGCTATTTTCAAGCATAGTAAATATCACTGAAAAGTCTAAATCAAGACGTAAAACCCTGCATGCCATTAAAGTTACCATTATTTTTTATATAAATTATATGAACATAACTGTTATAGAAAACTGAAGGTAAAAACCATCCTTTTTATTCTATTTGAAAGATAGTGACTAAACTAAAATAAGGTTAAAAGTTTTAATTACATTTAACCTTAGACATATCTTCTTCAAATGAAAACATTTAAGACTATTATTCTTTGACATACAGTATGTGTTTGAATATCTGATTAGAAGCAGGAAACTCTACACTATTTCTGACAAATGGCAGTCCAATCTCTTCTTGAAAGTCTCTGACATGGCTCTGTCAGAATCTAATTCTGAGGGGGAGGCCAAACGGCTGACAGGGAGTGGCAGTGTGGCTCTGTTGGCTGTGGAAGAAACTGGGGAAGGGCAAAGTCCAGCTGGGGCAGGGCAGGGGAGAGGTAGAGCAAGGTAGAGGGAATTCAGAGGAAGATCCAGGCCTACCTCCTCTTCATCCTAGGGCATGCAAGGAGGAATGAAGAAGGGAGCAACATGAGTTGCGTGGCTTACGGGTAGGAAAGGACCCTGATTCCCTTCATTAGCTGCAGCTGGGAACACAGTGTTTAAAAGGGGAGGTTGTGCACAGCAAATTGTTGAGAACAAATTGTGAATTATCTGGTATTGTCAAGGCTTATCTGGAGTCCTGGCATCTTCCCAACTGTGTGTGTTTTGCTGGCCTTTCAAGACTACAATTCCTTATCCTGCCTTGTCAAGTTAATTATTGCAGTGTGGTTTGTGTGGATTTTTATTTATTTGTATGTACTTTGTTTTCCAACTGAATTTTCTCCATTTAAAAACTGTTCTTGGGAAAAAAAAATTCTCCAGCCAAAGGTAACCTGGACATTGGGGGCAAAGTTGGAGGTATTAAAGGGACTCTTCTTACATATGTGACTGTGTTGCCTTTGTGCCACACCCTGCGTCATCACAGTCTCAAATGATGATGCTCCCACAACTTCCGAGGGCAAGCTGTTCCATTGGTTGATTGTTCTCACTGTCAGAAAGTTTCTCCTTATTTCCAGGTTAAATATATCCTTGTTCAGTTTCCATCCATTATTCCTTGTATGGCCTTTGAGTGCTTCAGAAAATACCTTGACCCCCCCCCCCCCGTGGCTGCCCCTCAAATATTGGAAGATTACTATTATGTCTCGCCTGGTCTTTCTCTTCTCTAGACTAGCCAAGCCCAGTTCCTGTAACTGTTCTTCATATGTTTTTGTCTCCAGTCCCCTAATCATCCTGGTTACTCTTCTCTGCGCTTTTTCTAGAGTCTCATCTTTTTTATAATGTGGTGACCAAAACTGGATACAGTACTTTTGATATGGTCTTATTATGACTTTATAGAGTGGTATTAGTACTTCCTTTGATCTTGATTGTATCCCTCCGTTCATGTAAGTTAGGGTTGCATTAGCTTTTTTGGCTACTGCTGCACATTGCTGGCTCAATGACAACTTAGCTGGTTGTCCACTAAGACTCCAAGATCCCTCTCACAGTTACTGCTATTAAGCCTGGTTTCACCCAGTTTATATGTGTACTGTTGGTTTTTCTTGCCTAAGTGTAGGACTTTACTTTTCTCTACATTGAATTTCATTTTGTTAATGGTGTGAAACAATGCTATATATAATTAGTGTTTAATTATGCAGAATTGACAAATGATAGACATACTGGTCATATTATGGACCAAGGCTTTTCGCCAAGTCAACATGCTGGGCTAAAGGGAGGAAATAACAAATTCATGAATTTGATGTCTATGGCTGGGAACCTTCTACTCTGCTGGCATTGCCAAAAACATTAACAAAACAAAGCAAATCTGATGATTTGTTAATTCAAGATAAGCTTCTGCCAATGACATTGGTGAATAAACCAATCTAATAATATTTTTACAAAAACTCTAAACACTGTATTCAAATGGTGCCAAACATAACAATAATCAAAACAGTAATTTTCTTTTGTAACACTACTGTGTCATTGACAAGAATGCTATATGATCTAAAATTCTTAAAAATATTCTGTTTCACAAGATACTATAAGTATATGCAAAATACTCTGTAGCCCCAGATAGATAAATATTTATATTAATTTAGAAATGGCCCAATTATGATGTCTGCTGCTTAGCATGATTGAGTTTGTGTCTTTAGCCTGTGTGTGCTGACAACATGGAATAGATTTGTTGATATTGAGACAAAGTTCCTGCATTGATAAAACCTTTAGTGTGACACACATAAGCAACAGGAGAAGCCTCCTTATTAATTATATCATGTTCCTTTTATTTTAAAAACCCTCTTCATAAAAAAGAGATGGAAACCAACCAAATAGCTAAAAAAGATACTCACATTTGACAGACTTTATGTCAAAAGAAATTTTAAAGTCAAATATGAAAATATTAAAAGTTAAATAAACCCCAAACCATATTGCTGTAACATGCTTTGGATCAGGAGTTTTCTCCCTTTTATTTCCTCAGTAATTTCCTTTCAAAAGATACAAAGCCTATTGATGGTTTTTCAACAGGAAACTGGACTTTATTTTTCCTTGATGAGGTTTTGCTTCTCATCCAAGAAGGAACTGGATTCCTTCTTCATTGAAGCATCTTTGGGACAACCATGAATTAGATGATTGAAAATCTCCATAAACATACATACATACCTATGTAATAAATTAGGTAGGCCTGCAATTTAAACTGGCCAAGAAATTCCAAGGCCTTTACACAAGCTTCACACAACTATCACAACTTTCATAGCACCTACTCTCAAATCCCCGCACCCCTCCCCACCCCACCCAATTTATATAGCCTAGTTTTTCTTTAGCATTCTTTAAGAAAAAGGAATCAAAATAGGAAGAAAAATAAACAGAAATATGTTCTGCATCTGTTGATGCAGAATGTACAAATCTGGTACAAAACAAATGAAAAAAATTGCCTTGTGGTTAAATAATGTTCTGTACTTCAGTGAGCAAGACAGTGTTCACCCAAACGCTATGAAATAAACTTTTTTAAAAATATAAAGATTAATTTATATATTAATGCAAATATAACATCAATTTAAATATTATTTCAGTGGCATCTTTGTGATGCATTCAAAACCATGGGACTGGGGATTGTTGTCAATTACCATTGCTGGAATAAATTTCCTATTTACTTTTGCACCAGTTAACAGAAACCCATTATTTCACATATATGTTCAGTTTTCTTCATATTCTATCTAGGATATTTTAAAGAAGCATTTTATTTCAGAATTTGTGTCTGGATTTAAAATTTGAAAAAGACTTACTTTATGTGGATGGATTGAATTGCTAAAAAATGATGAGCTTGTGAACAAAGGGCAAGAAAAATAATACCTTCTGGTTAAAGATAATAAACTAGAAATATACACAAAGACAAAAGAAGAGCCTTCTAAAATCAATTCAAGAAATTTTCAGGAAATGAGATTAAAAAACAAGTGGAACAATAAAAAAATTCTCCTGAGTTGTGGAATGTATGAATATAATTATAAGCAGGGAAAGAAATAAACACATACTTTGGAGTCCTGTGTGCAAATAATTCATAATTGAGTTATTTGATTTGATTTTTCTTCCTAACATGTTCTTCAAATAGAAAAACCATGATTGCGGAACTATCAAATATGTTTACCATCATTTCCCTTCTGCTGCCTAGACTATGTTCACCGCTTTTCTATCAATTCCTATTTGACTTGTGTTTTACTAAAGATCCACAGAGTGTAGAAAAGACTGAGTATAAGGAAGAATTCAGAATATTCAACAGGTTCAGATGTTAGCGCAGCTTGCTCTATTCCTTTCCTCTACTTTCACCTGATGCTTTGATGTAAGCATCACTATATAGTCTGTATATAAAAGAAAATAAAAAGTATATGGAAGAAAATAAAAAGATAATTCTTAAAGCTCCAACAGCTGTCAGCACTTATTTTACTAGTGTACTGTTAGAAGAAATGTCCATTTGAGTTCAGTTCCAAGTGGGGTAAAAGACACTGGAAACATGGAAGCTGTTCTGTCTGGAAAGAAGCACGTCAGACTGGGTTCCAAACAACAACTCTTTATTTCAAACCGCTAGGTAAAGAAATGGAACATAGCCCAAGCTGCAGCAAGCCTTTATATAGCGGCTAGCCTGCCAGCTTGTGGCCAATAACAGTTATTTAATTCTTCCCACTGTTTGGTGGCTTCCCGGATTGGTTCCTAGTGAACCAATCCGTATGTGGCCTTTTCGGCCATTTGTAATGAAGTACCTGGAACCTACCAAGTTCCATACAGAACACCCCTCCCCCTTTAGTTCAGTCCAACATGGGTGACGTAGTCATGTAGGTAGGTGGGGCTTTTCCTAGTTCTAGTTGACCTGCATGGCTCAATCTTGTTTTGGTCTTCAAGCGGTTCAGGGATCGCTGCTTCTCTCGACCTTCTCCATGGAACCTCCTGGAAGGGTGAGTCAGCCATGCCGTTCCTGCCTGAGTCTCTCGGGCCAGTTGAGATGGCTCTGCCACTCCCTCCTGGTTTGGCCGGGTTGGTTGAGCTGGCCTGGCTGCCACCTTCCAGGAAGACCTCACTTAACTCTCCTGCTCCCGGACTTCTTTCTTGGGGTTCATCTAACCGTGAGTGCTCTTTTTGTTTGGTTAGATTGTCATTTTGCAGTTTGTTGTCTTGTTATGGGAGGTTCATCTCTCCCTTTTTTATTTATTGTACTTTTCCCCCCCTGGTTGTTTTTTCATCAGTATTTATAATTTTTGGTTCTGTGGCGGTTTTTCTTTTGAGGTTGCGGGAGCGAAGCTGGTCTATGTGACGCTTCCATTCCCTCCCATTGTCTAGCGTTAGTCGGTAGGACCAGGGGCCTGTGACTTGTGTGATGGTGGCTGGCAGCTATAGAGGGTCCCTGGTAAAGTTCTTGGCGTAGACTAGGTCGCTGATTTCAAAGGTACAGTACTTGCTGGAGGAGTCGGGGGGCTTGTCCCATGTGGGGTGTAAGTGGGGTGTAACCTATCCAGGTAGGACCATAGTTTCCTACTCATTAACAGTTCAGCTGGGCTTTTAGAGGTAATATGTTGCAAGGTGAGGTTGAGTTTGTCCTGCACGTCCCCTTTGTCCATTCTCTTTAGGACCTCCTTAGTATACCTAACCATATGTTCGGCCCTGCCATTCACAGCTGGATGGGCCGGTGCGGTTAAGGCGTGATGGATACCCTGGGCAGCCAGGTATTGTTCGAACTGCAAAGTGGTAAACTGAGGCCCGTTGTCCGAAACCAGTACATCTGGTAGCCCATGCGTCGCAAACAGTTTGTCGAGTTGTTTCATGACAGCCTCGGTGGTTGTGGAGGCCATGAGAAGGACTTCCAACTAGTTCGAATATGCATCGACCACAATCAAAAAGGTGTTCCCCTTTGTTGGGCCAGCGAAGTCAATGTACACCCTAGACCATGGACCCCTGGGAGTTTCCCAGTCCCGAATTGGTGCCTGTGGGGTGGTAGGCCTCACCTTCTAACAGGCGTGGCATGTTGCAACCCAGCGTTCAATGTCTTTGTCCAGCCCTGGCCACCAGACGTAACTCCTGGCTAGGGCTTTCATCTTAACTATGCCCGGGTGACCCTCATGCAACATGCCTAGGACAGTTTCTTGTAGGTGCTTGGGATTACCACCCTGTCACCCTGTCACCTCTTTTCGATAGACAGCTCGGTCTGTCTGGTATGGAAAGGTTTAAAAGTCTCAGTTTTTTTATTTTCCTCCGACCAGTCTTTACCTACCCAGTTCAGTAGGCGCGCTGTCAAAGGTCTTTGGCTGTGGCTCTCACAACATCGGCTGCAGTCAGCGGTAGCTCCGGGCAGGTCTCAAGTTGAAATGTGGAGGTCGTTGGAGCAGGGTCGTCTTCTGTGACAGGAAACAGGGAACAGCTCAGGGCGTCGGCATGTGAGATGGCTTTGCCAGGTCTGTGGAGTACCATGTAGGAGTAGGCAGCGAGGAATTCAGACCACCTCGTCATTCTAGGAGACAGAATGTTCAGGGTTGGCTTGTTTCCCACAAGGATTCCAAGGAGAGGCTTGTGGTTGGTTACAATAGAAAAGAGTCTACCGTAAAGGAATCGTTTGACCCCGGCGACGATTGCCAGGGCTTCGCGATCAAGTTGGCTGTAATTGCATTCCACCTTGGAGAGTGTCTTTGAGTAAAAGGTGATCGGTGCCTCTCTGCCATCTGGAAGCTGGTGACTCAGGATGGTGCAGACCCCAAAAGGTGAAGCATCACAGGTGACCATCAGAGGCAGGGTGTTGCTAAACTGGATAAGAACGCTGTCTGATGTTAATAGGTCCTTAATACCTTGGAAGGCTCTCTCTTCCTGGTGGCCCCATGTCCAAGCAGTTTTTTTTAATCTAGCAGCCGATGTAGGGGTTCTGCTATTGTTGCCTTATGGGGCAGGAACACATTGTAAAAATTTATGAGGCCTAGGAACGCCTAGAGATCGTTTTTGTTTTTGGGTCTGGGAGCATCTCTGATAGCCTTCACCTTTTTTTCGGTGGGGTGAATGCCTTGCTCATCAATTAAATAGCCCAAAAATTCGACCCGGTTAGTAGCTAGTTCATATTTTTCCTTCTCTGCTCTTAGGCCTGATTTTCTAAAGTGTGTTAAGACTTCTCTTAGCCTGGTCTCTAGCTGGTTGGCATTTTTTGCTGAGACCAGTACATTGTCGAAGTATGGGACAACACCTTTGATTCCGTTTAGTAGGCATTCCATGAGGCATTGGAACATGCCTGGGGCAATGCTAACACTGAATTGGAGGCGGTTGCATTTGAATGCCCCTCTATGCGTTACTATCGTTTGTGCCTCTGCTGTTATGGGATCAATGGGTAGCTGCTGATAAGCTTGTGCTAGGTTGAGTTTTGCGAATATTTTTCCTTCCCCTAGCAAGTGCAATAAATGTTGCACTACTGGCACTGGGTATGCGCTTTGTTGAAGCGTGTGGTTCAGGGTTGCCTTTCGTCTGCACAGATGCGCACTGACCCATCTGGCTTCACCGGTGTGACAATAGGGGTTTCCCACTTGGCATGGTCGATTGGTTCTAAAACCCCTTGCGCTATCAATTTATTCAGCTGTTCGTCAATTTTTGGTTTAGACTTCGGCGTGTTGTTTAAATTCAACTAAAAAATGTACAAGGCCAACTACTGGGATTCGATTTCCCTGATAATCTTTTAGCTCAAGTTTTTGTTTCTTTAGTTCTTTCTGCTTGATGTTTGGAATTAGGTGTCGGATGGTATTCCAGGATACCATCGATAGGAATGACTCTGAGTCGACCTCCATCTCGCAGGGTCTCCCCTCGATGCTCACCTCTATCCACACCTTCTTTCTGCTTTCCGCCCTGGCATTATCGATGGTGGTTGTCTGATGTGTTTCTTCTTTGTCACCGGTTCTTTTATTGTGGTTCCATCGGTTGCCGGCTTATCTGTCATTGTGTCTGGGGGGGAGGCGCGTCTTTTTGGACTTTAGCTCTTTTTGTTGCGGCAGACCCTTTCAATGTGCCCCCTTTTATTACAAGCCTGGCATATTGCATTGAGGAACCTGTATTCAGACCGCGGGTGATTGCCTCCGCAGCCCGCACATTGAAATTCCCACCGATTCTTCCTCTTTTCGCGCCATTTTCTATCTGAATAGAGTCTATGGACATCTTCGTCATCTTCGGTGTTACTCTGGATTTCGACGTCCTCATGGTGAGTTGTCGCTGTAGGCTGTTTCTTTCCTCCCTCTGCCTTCTTCTCCCTGGGTCGGCAGGACTGGAACTGCGTTCATTTGCCACATGGTGGCTGACTTTTTCGCTGCTCCGGCAGCAGTTGCCTCAGCAATGGCCTCGGCCACAGTTATGTTTGGCCTGTTGAGTAGTTTGCTCTGAAGGGTAGAGTCTTTCAGGCCGAGGACTATGCGGTCTCTCATAGCTTCGTCCATGTTTTGAAACTCACATGCCCCTCCAATGTGTCTCAAAGCTGCCACAAAGTCTGCTATGGTTTCATCCTCCTTCTGGTCCCTTTTGTAAAATTTGTGTCTTTTGATTAGATTGGAGACCACCAGTGCATAGTGTGTTCGGAGCAGTCGGTTCAGGTCGGACCAGGTCATCTGCTTGACATCTCTGGGTTTCACTAGTGCCTTTGCCATTTTGAATATGGCCGGTCCGCAGTGTGTAAGGAAGACAGCCCTCTTCCTTTGATCTGAGATTTCTTCCATCTCGTTGCTTTCTAAGAACATAATAAAGCAATCGATATACGATTCCCAATCCTCTACATCTGGTTTGAAGGGTGCGGGCGGTGCGTTGTTACCAGCCATCTTTGTTCGGTTCAGATCGCCGCATGCTTCAGTCTCTGCTTCTACGACGATCCCATCCTTGTCACCAGTGTTCCGTCCGGAAAGAAGCGCATGAGACCGGGTTCCAAACAACAACTCTTTATTTCAAACCACTAGGCAAAAAACGGAACATAGCCCAAGCCGCGGCAGCCCTTTATATAGTGGCTAGCCTGCCGGCTTGTGGCCAATGACAGTTATTTAATTCTTTCCACCGTTTGGTGGCTTCCCGGATTGGTTCCTAGCGAACCAATCTGTAGGTGGCCTTTTTGGCCAATTGGAATGAAGTACTTGGAATCTATCAAGTTCCATATAGAACAGAAGCCGCTTAGAAAGATGGTTTATTGATGAACAATATGGGTTCCTGGGCAGAAAACAGAAGGGATGTTGAGAGTGCCTGGGTTTTATGCTCTCTGTTGGGCTTTGAATTTGAGCTTGTGTTCTGATTGGTTGTCAGACTCCCATGGGGCCATGCAGGGGTAACTTTGTAGGTTGTCCATTGAGTCCAAGGCTTGGTTGACTTTTGCTGGGTGATGATGTAATGAAATGGCTTTTGGCAATTCCTATTATGGCTCTGTCTGAAGGAGGTAGATCTTTGTTATGGAGAATAAACTGGCCCAGCCTTAATGGCCCATTAACAAAGGTGTGTGCATGGGGGGGGGTGAGTTTCTGCATCTCTGAGTTTCTACTTCTCTTTTAGGGGAACTATTCTGCCTTTTTAGTATATCCTAAAATATTTCATTTTCCTTGGATATACTATAAATACAGATATCCATAAAGCAGCAGCAGAGTGTATTAGGGCCTTTTAAATAATGCAGCCAGGGCCTGAATATTTATAGAGATGTGAATGCAAAATACCAAATGAGAATGGGAATTCTTTGTTTAACAAAACCCCAAAATCATTTTTTTCCACTCTACTTTCCTTTTTTCCTTTGTACAACTTCTATTGACTGCTGATCAAGGAAGTTAACCTTGCTTGAATGGCGGTGTAATTAGCTACAACTGATTCACATTTGAATCAAATGTGAAACTGGAGAAGAATTGAGTGGAATGATGCCTAAGTAATACCCTTTCTTTTGATAAATTAAAGGGACTTTTGTCTGTATTGACATCATACTAGAAATAAGAGAAGCCCAGTATTCTCACCCCTAGGACATTATGGAATAATTTAAATCCGGAACAATAAGTTCCAAGTCATTGAGTGACTTTCTAATTAATGGCAGTGGCAAGATTATTAGTAAGTGCCCTAAAACAGGTGGATTTGCACATGTGAATTTAAATATTTTTAAATAGATATATTGAGCCATTTTCACCTGACCTTCTGAACATTATGATTTTTTTGAATCTGAGGGAAAAAAAACTAGCTATTTGCAGCAATAGTTCTTTAAAGCCCTTATATGAAAGAATTTCAAAGCAAACTCCTTTAATTTCCTATGGAATTCATTTTTGCCCTTCCCACTAATTGTGTTAAGAAGAAATAGCTTATTTAATTAGTGGCACATTACAGTGTAAAACTGATCTAAAATTACAGTTTAACATGATGTTCAGTTCTATCACTTAAAACAAAAATCAAGAAAATTGTCTTCAGACCCATGTCAGGTGCTAATGAGATTATAATGCCAAGATGTATTCTATTTTCTATCAATGCTGCTTTGTGTACCTGTAACACAACATCATAACACTTTTATATATGTAATGTGTCACTGTGGCAGTATATTATTTTTTTGCTTTATTTTATATTGATCTAATAGTTCAGGTTCCATTTCTCCACAATTCATATACTTGTTGATTTGTCTCATAAAGTGCGCTGCAATTAAAAAAGTTTAGCTCATATACATATTTAAGAAAGTGTAAGATTTTAAAATATGTAAATTTTTACTGCAACAGAGTGTCAAAAGTCAATGTTTCATTTTTCTTTTTCCTAACACTTCCTCACTTTTCTTCCCCCTTTTCCTCCCACTGCGTACCTATATACTTTTGTATTTTGTACTTATTTTATCTTATAAATCAATAAAACGTTAAACTGAGAAGATGTAAGATTTTTATATTTGAATACATTTACCTATTATTTCATAGCATGTTACATAGAAAACTATATAGTACAGTATACAAAACAAGATAGAATAATGTTTCATTTACTAGGTTCATTAATGGCAGTTAAGGAATTAATTATTCTATGGTCTCATTAAAAATAATTTTGAAAAATGCTAGTGGTGATTACGTTTGCAGCCATATTGACTTCAGTGATGCTAAAAGTTCAGCTCTAAGTTGGAGCAAAATCAAATATAAAAGGCCAGCTGATTATATGATGGAATCACTTCTATCAGGGGTACCAAAATGGGAAGTCACACATTTTTGCACATGATGAAAATATGCCTAGAGGACTGGAGACTTTGCTAGTTCAAACTTCAAATTAAGTCTGCAATTTCATTATGTCATATAGTGGAGCAAATATTATGATATATAATAATAAAAAAGTGAAAGGACTAATTTCAAACCAAATTAAATTTAGACATGAACGAAACTGTATCTAGGATTCCTTTACCCCACAACCATATAATGTAATACGAAATAATATAATAAAAGAGCATTTTTCCCTAAAGCTCAATTGTTTTATTTTTTTTGACAACCTTACAGAATTGCAAGTAAAAGGATATTTAGCTCTTTTTTATTTATTATTATAATGCAATTGCATAATATATATAAATGTTACACATTTATGTATGCACACCATATATAAATACAAACACTGAAAAAACAATACATCTAACAAAAAAAGTCAGGAACAATCATTGCCTTTTTCCAGCCACACTTGCAGTTGTGGACATTTTGCCACCTTGTCTTACTGTACTTAGCCTTGTTTGCTTGGGTTCAACTAGGTTTGCTTTGCCTGGCCTGACCATGGACAAAAACTCAGTGACACAGCTCTGCTTCTGGTTATGCTGCAGCCCAGTGGTGGGATTCAAGTTCTTTTACTACTGAATCTGCGGGTGTGGTTTGGTGGACATGGCAGGGGAAGGATACTGTAAAATCTCCAGTCAGAGTGGTATTTGCCGGTTCTCCAAACTTCTCAAAATGTCCGTGTCTGGTTCTCTAGAACTGGTCAGAACCTGCTGAATACAATCTCTGCTGCAGCGCCAGCAACCCCTCTGTGTGACAAGGACTACCTGCAACCAAGTTTCCTGAACTGTGTTTGCTCTCAGAACTGTCTGCTTCTTTGGACTAGTGGAGGTGCATGAGTGTATTTGGAGCATTGCTCTTGGACTTACACTGAACTGTGGGAACTTTTTAGGGGGGAATTGGAGCAATACAAGGGAGTTAAGCTGGCTCTATTGCTTTCCTGCCCAGCCCGGGTCATCACAGACTTTTTATTATAAACAATAATTATTATTATTTAAATTTATTATGGCAACCCATTCCAAATGATCTGAAGAGACTACAACATCCAGAATACAATTTAAACAATTAAAGAATTTAAAGAATTCAAGCCTAGCTTTATAGCCCAGACAAAATCAATCAATCAATCAGTATTACAAAAATTCTGCTAATACACAAACCCCAGGCTTGGGAATAGAGACATTTCTTAAGAATTGTCCAGAATTCTTAGAAAACAGGTGTCATACATATCTTTGGGGATGCTGCCAACTTGGCATGGCCAACTTGCTGCAGCCATGCCACCACAGGATAACTCACTATGGCAAACTTGCTGTGACACAACAAGTTCCTTGCCATGGGACAAGAATTACAAACTTGCTGTGACACAGCAAGTTCCTTGCCATGGGACAAGAATTACTCTAATGCCAATGAAATAGTGAAAAAGAATCATTAAAGAAAGAATGACAAAGGAGGGACAAAATGAAATGTGAATGATAAAAACTAAAATAATTTTGTAATTATTTTAAATAATTAAATTGAATTGTTGAATTGTCCTACAGCAAGTTGTCTGGTGGCAAATTGTCCATATCGAGTTGGCCCAATTGTCCATGGCGAGTTGGCTGCAATGAGTTGTCCCATTCCATTCCAGAGAATTAGGTATACTGCTTTGTCCCACAGGTTGACGATGTTAATTGGTGGTTGTGGAATAAGTGCACTCTATCTGATATAAGCTTTAGATAGTCTAAGTCTACCAAATCAATTCATTCAATTCACAGAGTCCTATAATTAAACAGAAAAAACTTGCATGGCATACTGTACTATATTATCACGCACAAAAATGAATATCTATCTAAATCTATACACACACACATATACATACATACACATATTCATACACACACTTATTATATAAATACATATATATACTAGTTCACTACAAAACTATGTGGCCGGACTTAGCTTTTAGGGAAGAAAATAAGGAAAAAATTGTGCCTCTGTCTACCAGCATCCATCGATATTCATCTGGCTAGCATCCTGTCAGTGTGACAGTTGAGGGCTGTTTGGAAACTGAAACATTATTTGCTGTGTGAGCAAGAAGGAGACAGCAAGGAGCCAGGGCATGCCTTAGCTCAACTGTTCTGTACTAAAGCTGCTGGATGCTCTGAAATTAAAACTGAAAGTGAAACTCTCCTCTGCTTGTGTTTTGCTTGTATTTGGCAACTTGCAGTTGGAACAGATTTCTTTTCAGGTGGGGAGGGAGAGTCAAACACCTTAGCATCAGAGCATGTTAATAATAATATACTAAATATTAATGGTCTGATGGTCATTTTGAAATATCCTTTCTTAGTGAGCACCTAGAAGCCAAGAGGATTATATGTGCCAAATTTAAAGTTTGTAGGCTTTACAGTGCTGGATATTTAACCTTGATTGATTTTGGACCATAAGATGTCTTATTTTTCAGGGCCAAAGAATTTAAAATTGTTGGAAAGCAAAAGGTAAGCAAGTAGAGCTTCTTTTCTTTTTACAAAACAGAGAAAGAGTAAGCTGGGATTGCAGAAAGTTGCTGATTATGAATTGTCTATCTTTGATGTAAAACTTAATGAGCTATAGCTATTTGGCTTTTTATTATCCTTCACAGCAGGCTTTCACTATCCTTCTGACCACAGACAGCTTTTACAGCACCTTGTGTCTTATTTTTGAAGAACCTGACTTTATTATTTAAAGTTCAATGTTATTGACAGTAATGAGAAAGGAATATCAATTTAATTTCCTCACAATATAAAGGGATAGACCAGCATTGGTGTAACAATGCCTCACAGAGAAGCAACCTATTTCAGGTAGTACAATGAAAAGGAGAGCTAGGGGAATAAAGGAGAGGGAGAGGGAGAGAGGAAGAGAGAGAGGGAGGGAGGGAGAGGGAGAAAAAGAAAGATAATTAAAAAGGGAGGTACATCTTTTGATAAAATAGCTTCAGGTGCCTTGTGTCCTAAATGCAATTCCTTAAATTATCTACAGTAATAATGAGTAGAACTACTATGCAGACTATTTCCTTTTCTTTAGAAAGACTTAAGATGCCTATAAATTGTTTCCTTTGGATATTATTCCTCCCCTTCCCTTGTTAATTCATTAACATATTCTTTCAAAAGCAGCTATAGACTTTGAATGAAAAGAAGGTGGGGGTAGAGCACCTTAATGCTGCAGATGGCTGTCAGAATGAAATGAAGCTTATGTCTGCTGAGGGACTCAGACATTACTGTGAAATCTGGAGAGAAAAGAAAGCAGCAGAAGGCAACATTTCTAAAAAGATTTGGCACCAAGTGGCACTGTGAGGGTTAATTTACTGTCAGGAACTGTCGAGCTTTTCATTCTCAGCAGACAAACAGTAGACAGATTCTCAAAGAGCACATCATAATCACAGATGCTGAGAATTTATGCTAAAATGGAATTGAGGGTGAGTGAGCAAGCACACTTTTAATGATGTGGTAGAGTTGAAATAACTAATCTGAATAATCTAAGCAGAGATATAGCAGAACTCTCCTTTCTAAAAATTGAATGAAGCTAAATGAATTAGTTTAGAGGCTTAAGCATATTAGTGGTTCCGCTGGTGCTAAACTTTATAAATTGCAAAAACGAATTACCATAATTAAGCCTTTGATTGAAAAGATGAATATAATTTATCTTATATGACGACTTAAAACTTCAACAATGAAGCTAAATCATTTCAAATTTTACTGTTTTTCAAATGATATCTTAAAATCTCAATACTGAGATGGAAACCTTAACAATAGAAACAATCTTTAAGTTGCTAAAAGAGTCTACAAATTCCATCGTGCATAATGGAGCTATGATCTTTCACAGATTTAGAAATAAGATGCATCAGAAGCACTGGAGTAGCTCCATACAACTTTCCTAATATCAATTATTTAATTTAAGGGGGTAATGGTTGTCCTTGTATTTCACAAATAATGGTATTTTATTTTTTTAATCAAAGAACAGATTAGATAGAAAAATCAGATTAAAAAATTAAAAACGACCAAAGAGAAGAAAAATAATATATCAACAAACAATTTACACATATTATGAGAGAGTACAACAGTGAAGGAAATTTTGTGATTTTCTAATTATCACTGGCTGCTGCTCTAAAGTAAAAGGTTAAGGCACCAGGCTAGAAAGTGGTAGACAGTGAGTTCACCAAAGCCATGAAAGATGGCTGGTGACTTTGCGCTAGACAGTCTCTCTCAATCCAATCCACCTCACAAGAGTTGCTGGTATGGAGAAAATAGGAGGGGGAAGGTTTGTCAGAACTTTTTACTGCCTTGAGTTTTTGTAAAAGTAATAAAGATAGGATACAAAGAAAAATAACATGAAAAATACACTTCTTTTCCATCAGTTCTTGGCAGTTACAAGAGAAGTAATAAAAGCAATATATGGAATCTTATACATTGGGTATCCAAAATGTTAATTGTTGCACCTTACATTTCAAATAGTTTATCAACTATTTGTTGTGAATAATGAAATTCTTTATTTAGATCCTTCCCCTAAAAAATTACAAAATCATAATACCAAAAAATAATAGAGAAGAAAAAACAAAGAAAAGTCATCCAATACAACTGATCCAAATATAGGTTTTTCATTGTAAATAACATTCTCAGGTTCTAACTGTTGTGTGAATTGAATGATTTTGTACTGGCTTAATCTTAATACATTCTTCACATGAAAGCTAAATTTGTTAGATATTAAAGATTCCCACAGCCTGTTATTTTTATATATTATGCAAATGCTTCAGGCACATCTTATACATGATAGTAAGAGAAATTAATTAAAAGTTTAAGTCAAAATAATTTTCATTTTTTGAAAACGTAAGAGTAATCATTTTGTTTTGTTAGAAGATTTTTTTAAGGAAACAACTCTAAACATAACCAATTATGATATATAATCCAAACTATACATTTGGTTAGATAGAACTTTTAATATTAACAAAAATGTATAACTATGTACAATAAAAGCTTAATTAATTCTTCATTTTTACAAGGCATGTGAATTACTATATAGTCTGAGAATTAGGAACAAGATGGTATATCCTTATATGTGTAGCAGAGAAAATTAAAATCCTATTAGTGAATGTTATTTTAACCTCTGACATTTCTCAAGGGATGTATAGGTAGACGGAGGAAGTTGATTTTGTGATCTGACATGGGAGGTGAATATATTTTCATATAATTTTTTTCTCCTCTCACACCGAGCACCTCAAAATTCCTCTGGGGTGAAATACACCCTACTGAGAATTGAAACAAAAGGTCAATGCTTTCATATTATTGGAAGCAATTTCATATGTAGGCAATGTGGCTTTGTGGTCAAAATAAGACACTAGATAAATTTCAAAGCTCAAATGCAATGAAAATGCTATAGAAAAGAAGCAAGATGTCAAGATGGTTAAACATATTGAATTATATAAAGGCTAGATCAGAAGGAACAGTGAATCTTGCAACAAACCAATGAGAAAAAGCTAATTTAGGACTTCAGCAGTAAATGCAGGAAATGACTCAAGAATGATATTACAAAAACACTATATTTTAACTGAATTATATGTTTTCAAAGCATGAAACATATATGCTCATTTGAGACTTATATGATCTGTTAAAGGCTAGGTCACACTGGCCGACGGATGGAAAACGTATGTAAAAAGGACACAGCGGACGAGCAAATTTTCCATCCGTTGTTATCCACTCTCAAAAGTGCCCCAAATTTGCATAAACAGAGCGGACAACAACGGAAAGGAACGGAAGGGGGGAGGATGTAGCAGGGATACAAAGCAGATGTTCGTAGGAAGCCTAGCAGATGAAAGTGGATGGAAGCAGATGACACATCTGCAGGGCTTCTGGGGGAGAACAGCGAAGCGGACGCGTAGCGGAAGGAGCGGATGCATAGCGGATGCGTAGTGGATGACGCGGATGCATCACGGATGCCTATAGGATGCATAGCGGATGCATAGCGGATGCCAAGTGTTCACTGCGCATGCGGGGAGGATGAATTGCGTAAGCTCCGCGGATATAAAAGGAGGCAGCTCGCAAGCAGGTCACCATTCAGAGGAAAGACCTGCTGCCAGAGACACCTTGAGAGAACACCATGGAGAAGAAGAGGAAGCCTGTGCCTACTCCTGCCAGCTCTGGCAAGAAGGACAGAACTACCATCCCACCCCCTGGCGCTGACTCTGAAGCTGCTGGTGCTTCTGCTGCTGCTGCTGGTGCTCCTGGTGTTGCTGCTGCTGGTGCTTCTCCTGCTGGTGCTGCTGCTGCTGGTGCTACTGGTGCTTCTCCTCCTGCTGGTGCTGCTGGTGCTTCTGCTGCTGCTGCTGCTTCTCCTGCTGCTGCTGCTGTGGTGGACCAGCCCCAAGGCCCTCAAAGCCCTGCTGCTGAAGGCCTTGAAGCCCCTGCCAGAGGGAGGAAGAGGCAAGGCAAGGAGAAGGGGGAGAGGAAACAGTACTCCATTTCCGAAGACCATGAAGAGGAGGTGCTGGAATGGCTGAGGGAGAATGAGTACCTGTGGAGGAAGGGCCAAAAGCTCTATCGTGACACCAAGCGGAAGCAGGCAGCATGGAGAGAGAAGGCAGAGAACCTGGGCTACACTTCAGATGTCCTCCTGGGTTGGTGGAAGCATATGCACACCTGGTATGGCAAGCTGTACCTGAAGAAATCCGGGCAAGCCACTGTCAAGCTCACTGACCGGGAGACCTATGTCATGGCCAGGTACAGCTTCCTGGAGGGTGAGATCCACCACCGAGGAGCAGCCCCTCTGTCAACCCTATCCCTCAGACAGCCCTCAGAGAGCCACTCCTCTTCTAGCCAGGAGACAGCTACAGTGTCCAGGCAGGTGTCTTTGGAGGGCCCCACGACAGAGACCCCCCCAGACAGCTGTACTCCCCGTGCCGGAGGACATGGAGGATCCCCTGTCTCAGTTGGAGCAAGAAGAAGCAGCCACCAGAGACCAACCCACGCCCACCCCCAGCTCCACCTCCACAGAAAGCAGGCAGAGAGACAGACTGGAGGGACAGAGCCACACTGTCCTCTAGGAGATCAGGGACACAATCAAAGCCAGCACAGATCTCCTCTCCCAGCTGGTCCACTTCGACATACCATCCTCCAACCGCAAGCCCTTCATCACGTACGTGAGCCAGACCCTCATGGACATGCCCGAGACTCAGTACTAAGCGATGAAGGAGAGTATCACAGCTCTTCTGCACCACCCTCCAGGCCCAGCTGAACCTGATCCTACCCACTCCAGGTCTGCTCCTCTATCCCAGACGATGTCACAGCCCTTCCACTGCTCTGCAACTTTCCTCCAGCCTTCTTCGGTGGTGGGACACT
>BLBF01000006.1:52202698-52229078 GCA_015471245.1 Laticauda colubrina | reverse complement strand
AACCAAGAAGAAAATTATAACCAGCCACATAAGCAAAGAAATCCAACAGACGATCATCCCAAGAGAAAAATCTTCTAGATGCCCCAAATTATACGGCCTCCCAAAAATACACAAAGAAGGCATACCTCTCAGACCCATAGTCAGCTCCATAGGAGCACCATTACAAAACCTAGCTAAATACTTAGCAAAACAACTACAGCCCCATGCTGAAACCGCAGCTTCATATGTAAAAAACTCATACCACTTCTTAGAAATGATCAAAGATCTACACGTAGAACAAGAAGATCTGCTTGTAAGTTTCGACGTGGTTTCACTATTCACTCAAGTCCCAATAAAAGAAACTCTTGAAATCATCAAAAATAAATACCAACCAGCCAAAGACCTCATGGAACTAACAGAACACTGCCTAACCAACACATATTTCATATACAAAGGACAAAGATACAAGCAAATTGAAGGAGCCCCTATGGGATCACCACTGTCACCCGTCATTGCAAACCTGTTCATGGAAGAATTCGAATCCAGAGCCCTGGCTAATGCCACCCACAAACCCAAACTATGGCTAAGATACATCGATGACACATTTGTGATTTGGCCCCATGGAAAAGAAAACCTAAATGATTTTCTAACACACCTAAACAGCACACACCCCAAAATCAAGTTCACCATGGAAATGGAAATAAACAAACAACTACCATTCCTAGATGTACTAATCTACAAAGGAACAGATGGCACACTAGGACACACTGTATACCAGAAGAAAACACACCAACCGCTACCTCAACGGCCAATCCCACTACCACCCAGCACACATAAATTCTGTGGCCAAAGCACTAATCACCAGAACCAAATGCCTGGGAGACAAGACACATATAAAGACTGAACTATGCACCCTGACTAAAGTACTGACAGCCAACGGGTTCCACAAAAACAAAATCACTAGCTTGATCCACAAAAACACATTAAGACATAATAGAGACCTAGAAGATCAACAGACCTATGGAACAGCTGTCCTGCCCTACATAAGAGGTACTACAGATAAAATCAGTAAGATACTACACAGGCATCACATCAAGACTGCCTTCAAAACAGACAAAAAAATAGCAGCCATCCTGAGGAACCCCAAAGACAAAATTGACCTGGAAAACCAAGGCATATACGAAGTTCCCTGTGCATCATGCCCGGTCACATACATTGGACAGACCAATAGAAGAATAAGTACCCACCTGGATGAACACAAAAATGCAGTAAAAAAGCTGGAACACACCTCCTCACTAGTCCAACACATGAAAACCACAGGTCACAACATCAACTTCAATGGCACTAAAACCCTAGCCACTATAGAAAACCCCAGCCACAGAATCATCAGAGAAGCCATAGAGATTGAAAAAAAACCTGAAAGCATGAATAGAAGAGATGATTCCACCAGACTGTCAATCATTTGGAAGCCTGCACTCTCAAATAGAAAGATCTCCACACCACAAGCCAGGCAAACACCTGGGCACAAACAGACTCCCTCTGATACTTCCAGCTCAAACACTCCCCAACCAGGCACCCAGATGAAACCTAGCTTCCTAATAGATAATAGCCGTCCTTTCACACAAAGCCAAGCTGCACTGAAAGCCTCCAATACAGGAACACAGTGTTGCCAGCCAATCAAAGCCACAAAACAGACAGAAGAAACCAGAAACACCAATCAAACAAACTCCAAGTCCAATAAACACAGACCAAGACTCCGAACCAATCAGGATGTAGAAAAAAGCATCCTGGGACAGTAATAGGCTAGCCTCAAATTTAAAACCAACGAGCTTTAGAAAATAGCTTGACCCCCTTCACTCTGTGGCAGCCCCTCAAATATTGGAACATTTTTATCATGTCTTCCCTGGTCCTTCTCTTCATTAGACTAGCCATGCCCAATTCCTGTAACCGTTCTTCATATGTTTTAGTCTCCAGTCCCCTAATCATCCTCATTGTTCTTCTCTGTACTTTTTCTAGAGTCTCAACATCCTTTTTATAGTGTGGTGACCAAAACTGGATGCAGTACTCTTGGTGTGGTCTTACTAAGGCTTTATAGAGTGGTATTAGTACCTCACTTGATCTTGATTGTTTCCTTCTGTTAATGCAACTTATTGCTTTGAGTCCCCACCACCACCAATGTAGAATTAATAACAAATTCTCCCTGATGAGTCTGACTGTGATTGGTTGAAACACATTATCCCAAAGGCATCCAAATGTCGAGTCCTAAACGGATTTATAAGCTAAAACTAAAATTGTTTCTGGAAACCAATCATCAACCAATGCAAAAATGATCTCAGATGCTTCCAATGAAAACAACCAGAATGTATGCAGGCCATTATATTTTGTATTACTTTCTGAGAGATTTTAAGGGTAGTCCTAAGTAAAGCACATTAACCCACAAGATAGGAAATTATTTGGAATTTGTTTGAGCCCAAGGATGTTAAATATTAGTGCAGTCACCTCTATTTTAAATTCTTACTCCTCCTGATTGGTTAAGGCATGCAGCAAGGAAATGCATGGCTAGATGCACACAGTGCTAAATGTATTCTTTAGACAGGGTAGGTCCATTACTTAACAAAGCATTGTTGTACCCTCTCCTAATATCCTAGTTTTCTTAATTTTCATACCAGTAAAAATGGCAAAAATATTATGAATAATTATGGATGTCATTCAGTTATGGATGGCATTTATTACTTGCAGACTGCACTGGTTTCAGACAACAAATCAATGTGTTGATAGACATCAATAAACCCATTCATGGCTCAAAATTTGAATATTTGTGGAATTGACTCTTTCAGATTGATTTTGTCGATTCTCTTATATTGGGCAGGGTTGGATTATTTTGGATTCCAATAGCAAAATAGGGCAGTGTTTTTAGAGTTGCAAGAATGAATTTTCTGTCCTTGCCATCTGGAACAGCATTCCCTACAGGGGTGGGATTCTACCAGTTCGCGTCTTATTTGCTAGAACCGGTTGTTAACATTCTAAGCAGTTTGGAGAACAGGATGTTCAAAACAATTACTGGCCTAATCCTGTAAGGAAGGCAGAAAGGAAACATTCTGGTGTTGCTTATAGAAACTGCCTCTCCATTAATCCTTATTACATTCTTGGCAGGACTAGACTTCCTGTCTCAGGAACATTTCTGGAGTATTTTTCCTCTCCTTTCCTGGTACTTTGCTTGTGTGGAGTGACCATTCAAAGTTACAAAGGCACTGAAAAAAGTGACTTATGACCATTTTTCACACTTACGACTATTGCAGCATCTCCATAATCATGAGAGGCCAGGCGAGGAGATGTGTGCCTTGATGTGAGTGATATTGAGTTGGCCACACCCAGTCAATAATATGACCACCAAGCCATGTCCACCCAGTCATATGACAAGCCATGTCCACCACCGAAGCCACGCCCACAGAACCAGCTGTTAAAAATTTGAATCCCACCCCTGATTCCCCCCAAAATTCATATGACTCTGGCCCTGCTAATCTTTAGGGAAGCTTTGAAAACTTGGTTCTTCCAACTTGTCCTTGAACATGCATGAATATTTGATACTTATTTTTTAACTTCCAGACATGAGCATTATCCTCATGATTATTTCCTATTCTGCTTAGTTTTTATGACCTGTTTTAAAATCCATTATTTTATTTTATTTTTATTTATTTATCTTGTCAAGCAATTATAAGATTACAGGTATAACTATAGACATAGTTATGAGTACATGAAATGGATACATATAAGAAAAATAAAAAGAAACAATAGGACAGGGATGGTAGGCACGTTGGTGTGCTTATTCACGCCCCCTACAGACCTCTTAGGAATTAAAGTCATGCCATTATATTCTGCCATGAGTCACTTGCAATTGAGCATCCTTATAGAGGAAAGGAATATAAACAAATAAGTTTATTTAACTCTTCAAGCAGACTTCAAATGTTGTTCAAATGTTACTTAAATAGTTGTTCTTCCATAAATTTATATACCATTAAAACAACAAATTAAGATTTTAATCAGTAATAACAATTATATAAATATCACATTTAGAATTTCTATATTATTTATTTTAATATAAAAATATTAAATGTAAACTGCATATAGCTAGAGGTTTAAGTAGGCAATAATTTTTAATGTAAAATGTGACAATGAAATCAATTTGCAAGAAAACATAAGCATCAAGTCTCCAAATAGCTATATTTAAAATATTCCACAAAACTTTTTTTGTTATATGATACAGAGCTATATATCATAAACTACTACAAAGAAACATGCTATTTATCACCCCACATTTAATGTACAGCTAATAAATAGACAAACTAAAACTCTAATGGTATCCATCTTTCTGTGTCACATGGCAGGGAACTAAAAGAAAAATAATACAAATGACTGCAAATTAATTTCATGTAATTTAAATTTGGAAAATGTTACATGAATGAGCAACAGAATTTTAACTAAAGAAAATAGTGTCATTCTGGAAAAGTCTATCAAAAAAAGCTGGTGAATAAAGTTAGTAGATTCAGTGTTTAGGGAACTGAGACTAAATGGGCAAAGAATGAGTTATGCTACTTCTATATTGTATGAAAGCCCATAAGGAAATAATGGGAAACTGTATGTGTCATTTGATCCTTTCTTTGTTTGAAAAACATAAATGAAAGGAATTTCCAAGTAATTATTGGCTATGTTCTTAGACCACACATGTGAAGTCTCTTCTTAAAATACTTTCATTAAATCCTTTCCTATATATTCTCTGTGCATTTAAAGTTGAAAAAAATCTGGACCATCTAATACAGGTGTCGCCAACCTTTTGGACCTCAGGGACCACCAAACTTATAATTTTAGATCTCAGGGACCACTAACTGGTTCTGTGGGTGTGGCCTAATTTGTGGATGTGGCTTGGTGGTCATGTGACTAGCTGGGCATGGCTTGTAAGTAAATATTATATTTATATAAATATTGAATTTTTTATTAAAAAGGAGCAACTTTTACCTAAAATCAGGCAAAGCAGGCAGGCAGATTGAGTTGCCAAAGAATCACAGATTCATTAAGAGATCTATCTATCTGTCATTGGCTGGCTCAGTCTGTCACATAAAATTTGCTTGCAAGCAAACTCACAAAATTAACTCACAACACACCATGTATGTAAATATTGAATTTTTTTATAAAAAAGATCAATTTTTATCCAAAATCAGGCAAATCAGGCAGCTTGGGTTGCTCATAGAATCATTCAGTGATCTATCTATCTGCCGTCAGCTAGCTCAGTCTCTCAAATTTGCTTGCAGTGAGTCTGCACTGAATTTGCTTTCAAGCAAACCTTCACTCCTAAGGGAGGTTCGGCTGTTCTTAAAAGCAGAGCCGAAGATCTAAAGATTAGCTAGAAACCATTTTCTGCTTCCTAGCTAAAGGCCCGGTCCCACTGGCTGATGGATACAAAATGTATGCATAAAGGACACAGCGGACGAGCAAAATTTCAGGGGTGGCTCCATCCAGTTTCATCCACTCCAAAAACTGGCAAAAATTTGCATAAACAGAATGGAAAAGAACGGACGTGGGTAGTATGTAGTGGAGATGTTAAACGGATGTTCATCGGAAGCTTACCGGATGAAAGCGGATGGAAGCAGATGACACCTCCAAAGGGGTTCCGAGGAAGAATTTTGAAGCGGACGCATAGTGGAAGGGGCGGATGCATAGTGGATGAAGCGGATGCATCACGTACGCCTATAGGAAACAAAGGGGATGTCGCGCGGATGTATATCGGATGCAAAGCGTTCACTGCACATGAAGGGGGTATGAATTGCGTCTGCTCCGCGGATATAAAAGGATGCAGCACACACGCATAGTCTATTCTGACTCAGAATAGTCTCAGAGACTGAGTTGTTCACTTGTTTAATAAAGTTTATCTTTGCTTAAGACACTTAATAAAGTTTACTTGGTTCATTTTGTTTACTTAATAAAGTGTTGGTGAAAACTTTGAAAAAATGATTAAGCCTTTGCATGCTTGTGGAATAGATAAGAATAGCTGTGGGATAGATAAACCTCCAGTGCAACCATAGTGGGACTGTATGGTCCACCATCCCAGCTGCCACACATATGGAACTTTTTTATCAATAACAATTTATTCATTGATCAACTCATTTCAAAATAAACAAAGCTCTTTATTAATGCCCTATTCATTGTAAGGCCACTCAACATACATGACACAATCTCATCAGTGTTATGAGACAGTCTCAAGGAAGCATCCATTAATCATCTATCATCCTGTCTTGCCACTCCACTGCTCCAGCTGGGGAGTTGCACCAGTGTCTCAGGAGGTTGCGCTGCTTCTTACCTTCATGTGAAGCTCTGTTGGGGCCTGGCACATCCACAGTGTCTATCAGGTTACGTCCTTGCCTCCATTCACCAGGCTCCATGACCCCATTGCCTTGTTGGTGGTCAACAAGCCTGTTCTGCAACACTGGGTAGCGGGTGTGCATGAGATTGTGCAGGATGCAGCAAGCTTCCACGATGCTCCTCACAGTCTCTGGGTCATGCTGCATGGTGGTGAGAAGTATCTGGAACCTGTTGGCCAGGATGCCAAAGGCATTCTCCACCACCCATCTTGCCCTGGACAGCCTGTAGTTGAAGATCCTCTCTTCATGAGTGAGGTATCTGGAACTGTAGGGCTTCATGAGGTAGGTTCTGAGGGAGAACGCGTCATCACCAACGATGAAGTAGGGCACATCTTGTGTGTCATTGGGTAGGGGGTCTAGACCTGGAAAACCCATGATGAGGTTGCGTTCCAGCCCATCCTTGAGGTCACTTGCATTGTATATCTGGCCATTAGAAGCTGTCCCGTTGCCTGAAGCATCGATGTACATGAACTTGTAGTCAGCATCAACCATGTCAAAGAGCATGATACTGAAGAAGCCCTTGTAGTTGTAATAAGTGGACCCTGAGTTGGCTGGAGCTTTGCAGGCCACGTGCTTCCTATCTATGACTCCAACGGTGTGGGGAAAGTTCCTCTGATACCACTCTTTTGCAAGTTTTCTCCAGCCTTGTTCAGTGGTGGGGCACCTGAAAAGCTCCTCCATGTATTCTTTAATGATGGCCTGTACCACTTCTCTGACCATTTTGCTGATGCTGTTGTGTGGCACCCTCCATGCATACTCCATGTTTCTGTATGTGGTTCCAGAGGCCAGGTGGCACAGAGTCAGTGCCACCTTCAGTCCAGGGTCCAGGCTGGGACAGAAGTTGGTGCTAGGCTTGGTCAACCTGGGTCTCAGACGCTGTACAGGTTCGTCAAACACGGCTGGTGGCATCCTCATGAAGTGATAGAATGCACGAGGATCTTCATTCATCAGCTCAACCATCAACTTTCATTCCTCAACCTCAACCATCATACAGTCCAAACTCCATTCTTCTCAGGATCCATTCTCGGACCCACACAGCTCTTGGACGTCCCTTTCCTCTCCTTCTGTGTAAAACTTGATACAGTCTGAACAGGTTTTGGTTCTGGTGATGAATGAGCGCAGCTATCATATGGACTGTTTCATCATCCATGGTAGAGAACAATTGATGATGTTGAAGACCAAGACCAAGGGTGATGAGGTCTGTACACCATGACTGCTGGACTCATACTGAGATCCAGATAATTTCCTCCCCCTTTTTATAGGAAATATCGGTTGTCCGCTAGGTGTCCTTCTACATACTCTAGACATACTCCAGACATCCTAAATATACGAGATACATCCCAGATAGAAACATTTTGCCCGTTTTTAATACTTTATATACGAGATGCATACGCTTACATCCTTTCTATTTCCGTGCTACTAACGCTGTGTAGACGTTCCTTGTACCTTTCATTTCCTCCCTCTTTCCATTTTCAGCTGCAGCGGATGTGAGTTGAGGGGATGGCCAGAGGATGCAGAGAGAATACAGCGGACGTTTAATGGATGATAACAGACATAGAACATTTGTTACCCATATATGTCGCGATGTACATTGTATACGGTGGAAAGTTCATCCGTTCACAAAGTTTTGTGCAGCTCAAAACTTTTTGCGCAGATGAAATCGCAGTGGACGGATGCTCGACGGATAGAGCGTATGAAACATGTATGCAGTGAGTACACAACGGATGCATAGCACTTTCCAACGGATGGCAAGCTTTTTTTAATGTTTTATATCCTCTTTGCATCCATAAGTGCAGAGGGACTGGGCCTTAATCTAAATCTCCCAGCACAAAAGAACAGATGATGGTCAGAAAAAGGAAAAATAGCAATTTAGGAGATAAGTTTTCCGGGTAAGGAGTGAGTGGGCAGGGAGGTTTCCTGCTGGCCATGTGGGCAGTGCAGTATTGTGTTTCTACGCAGCCTGGATCAGTTGCTTTGGAGGGGTGCTCTGGGGGTGAGACTTTTCTGCAGCCCACCAAAATTTTCTTGCGGTCCACCAGTTGGAGACAGCTGATCTAGTAGATGACAGTAAAAATACATGCATATAATGATTAAATATCTCTCTCATGGAAATGACTATGGGATGACTATATTACATTGCAAACAAATCAGCAACGGACAACAATTCTTAACTGATTATCAATAGATCAAAATATTAAAATACTCAAAAAGTACTGAAAGAAATCCTGGGGAGAAGTGAATTCAAAGTCTTTAAAAGGAAATTATTTCAGTATGTCAAAACAGTTAGCAAAGCATCTGCTTTCTAATCCACATGCACAAACACATACATATATGCAAATAAACCCAGACATCCAAAATTCTGTGAGAATTATGTACTGTAAAATCCAGTATTTTATTTTAAGATGTTAGTCAGAATGTAGAGAAAACTGGATGTAGCCCTAAGGAGTTATGCAAACAATTTGACATACAAAGAAAGCTAAAACTGTTTTAAAGAGGTATGCCAGAATATCATATGAGGGCATGGTGGAAAATTTAGATGGAAACCATCTAAGGATTCATTATTTTATGGAGAGAAAAAGTAGTTAATCTTTTTATCCTTGGTTAGCCTACAAATGTGTCCCCATAAAATTGATTTCTGTATGGAGCATGGAAAAATGTGAAAAAAGTAAGATCAGATCAAGTCTTTCACCTCGTGATGAAAAGTCAGATACAGTTGCAGAATGTATATGTATTTCCAGGGTGGGAGGGGTAATAGCCACATATTTCAAAATATCTACATGTGCATCATAAATGATCCCAATCCTCATAGTGCTGAAATACGTATCTCCAAAGAATAGCACACTGTATACACATCACAAAAATGGAACTCAGTATTTAGACTTAAACACATAATCAGATACAAATGACAATATTTTAGTCTTTAGGAAAATAAATCCCCAGGAATAGATCACAGCTTTGAGAAGCATCAAAATGAATTCCTTCAGAAATCTTATCCAGAGATCAGGGCATGCTTATTTAGGAATGTGAGGAGTCAGACACATAAATATTTCAGCTTTAATTCAATTGCTTCTGCTGCAGCTGATGAATCAGACTTACTATGATATCTGAGGAGCTTCTCACAGGGAGGTCATGAAAATGTGCAATGATTCCCAGGTGACATCTAGCCAGAAAGTCTGCAAACTTCCTGTTAAATAGCATTACCTTATTTTCCTTTCATGTACCTTAAATATGTGTAAATGGCTATGATATCTTTGCCTCAAAGAACATTTATAAAGTAGAATATATGTAAAATATATATTTTGTCTTTGAAAGATTTGTTTATTATTTTTTTCTGTGGAAAATATAACTGACAGTAACAGTCTACGGCTAACTAGTTAAGGATTAAAAAAACAAAGCAAAAAAAATGCACTCTGAAGTCTGAATTAACCATTTTCCACATTATTGAAAATGAACTGCAACAAAACACAAATGAGTATTGACATTGCCTATGCTAAATTTCCTAAAGTATTTCTACAAAAAAAGTTCAAGATTATGAATAGCAGCTGGAATCATTTATAAAATATGTAGAAAATTAGCATAAATCAAAGTATCATTTTTTAGAAACTGTTATATTGTTTCAATGTTGCCCATTTCTATGCATTATAGACAGTGTGAATAGGAAACAATATTATATCGGAGTATACAGCACACTACTGTTCTAAATTAAAATTTGATAATCATGAATTCTTCAACAAGGTCTTTCCAGAAACGAATCCATTGAGATGGTCTTCAAGAAATCTCTTTCAGAATTGAAAGTCAGTAAGATAGAGCCTGATCTGGTTTGAGTTTGATCTTGTTCACTATTCTGTTATAATCCTAGCTGTACATTGTCAAATTTTAATGTTATTTTAGTCTATATTAAAATCAAAAAAATATATGCAAAACTTTTGTACTGAAAATTTATTTCCTTCTAATAGGAAAGCAAAGACACCTAAAGATACCAGCTGGTCTCATTTACCTCACAAGATATCATAAGGAAATCATCCAGATTTAAGGAAAGATCATATGCCCTTAGAAAGGCAGTAAAAAATCAGACAGTACCAAGCTTGCATCCTGCCTCTTGGAAGTACACTCCAAAATGACAGTGCCAGGAACCACTAAAGCAGTGTAAAAAGCTTAAAATAATCCTTTCCCTTTAAGAAAGTCAAGCCCCTAATAAAAGTTCCAGCAAATTAAAAAAAAAAAAAACTCAACTGACAGAAAGTCTGGGTGTACCGCCAAAAACCATTAGCTGTTAATTACAACATAACAAGGCTTAACTAAAGAGAAAAAATAAAAAAGGAAGAGCTCTAACTTCTATTTACTCTTTTCAGTAAAGTAGGATAAAAATAATTACATTACAGCCTTAACTTTTTACTTTTGCATACTAAATATTCATTAGCCATTTCTGTAACAACAAACTTGTATAATCATCAAATCCCAAAGTCAACATTTTATTTTTCTCTATTTCAAGCACAAAATCTAGGAGCAGTTTCCAAATAAAAACAAAGTTGGATGTGCTCTTTTGTTTGACTAAAACAGTTAATTTGACCATCTCGCCTAATTTTGTCATTTTCTCTAGCCATTCTTCCATTCTGAGGATTAGAATATCTTTCCATTTTTGCACATTCTCACATACATAACCACAAAGTTCTTATTTTTTCCTCCAAATTCTTTGTACATTAAGACTAAAAGAAAAGTCTTTGGTTTGGTGTTTATATTCATTTTGAAAATCTTCTGTATAAAAATATCAATCTTACCTCCATATTTTTTTCTTTGTGCCAAGTCCTCCAAAGACAATAAAAAAGTTCTTACATTTACATTTCCAACATACATTTGAACCAACTAGCTGTATATTTTAACAGTTTGACAAGTGTTAAGTACCATCAGTTACTTAACCTTACTTTATATAAAAAATTCCTTTAAGTTACAGTTCGATGTAAATTTTAAATCCTTTGACCATATTTTCCCATTGTTCAAACATTGCATTATACCTCAAATTTTTTGTCCATTGAATCATACAATACTTCACATATTCATTCTCCAAATTAATTTCAACAGAAATTTACAATGCTTGCTGTGTTAATCCTTGTGACATGGTACAATTTCAAATTTACTTTCTATACGCGAAATCTATAGCTGTTTGTGTCTAGTTCAAATCAGGGATGGGATCCGACTGGGAAACTACCATTTCTGTCTATTAGCATCATGTGTACATGTGCGAGTCACACAAGTGCAATTTACAACCTGCTGAGCTGCCTGGACAGCTGAGCAGTGCTGCGTGCAAGTGTGCAGCAGTGGGAAAAGCCCTTTTTCCCTGCTTTTCAACTGCAGCTGTGTTGCGCAAAGCAACTGCAGTTGAAAAAGTAGGAAATAAAGGTCAGGTAAGAGCCCTGGTAGGTGGGTGGGCCACAATAGCAGCAGACATAGAAGTGGTTCTATGTCTGCTGCTCTTCGGAGCAACCAGTTCTACAGAGGTGGACAGAACCGGTAGAAATCCACCCTGGTTCAAAACTTTCTTTCAATTAAGTATCTCGAAGTAAATATGTAAATGACATATATCCTTTTAACCATGTCTTCCTTAGACTTAAGTGTAGGTTCATCTTAGTTTAGAAATATTGTTTGGCTATAAGTCTACCAGTCTGGTCTCACCATTTTTCTTTTCTAAAAAAAAAGCTTCCAAAGGTGACACCCAAAGACTACCTTTATTGAGAACCTTATTTTACATTGATTCCACACCCTATGGCTCATATAACAATTATTCTTTAAGTCAATATTCACTTTAACCTTATCATACCATAAGTAGGTATACCACCTAGATTTTAGTTCATGACACCTCTAGTTTGCCTAATTTCTTATGTTGGAGAATCAGCCATTCCTCATCACTAGGTATAAAAGAAGAATTTCAAATCTGGTAAACCTAAAACTCTAATTTCTTTTACATCTTGAAGTAATTTTAAGTTCTTGTGTTTTCCCCCCTTATCATGTGAATTTAGAAATATCATTTTGTTATTGTTAAAATGGAGAATCAGTAATCAATATTGGTAATTAATGAATAATTCTTAAAGCTGCTCATCTGTTTCCAACGTCCATAAAATGAAGCATTTTTATGGTAAGAATGAGTGGCAATCAGATGTTCAATAAATAAACGTAATAATTTAGACCTAACTGCACTGAAGAAAGGAGTAGTAACAACTCCACTGTTTCTCAATTTAGAAGAAATAACAAATTAACCATAGAATAGCAATGTTAATTGTCCTTTTTTCATAAATTTATGCTTCTTGTGTCAAGATTCATCAAGACTGTCACCTTTGAATTGATAAAAGATATCTTAAGATGTTATCATTTGTTTCCATCTACCTTTTAGTGATTGCCTGGATTTTGTTGCGGGTAAGGTAGCGGTAATATTGTACAGTATCATGTATTCTGGTAGCTACTTATTTGATTATAAATGCCTGCACTCAGAGAATGGGTATTTAATGAAAATATAATTGATACAAGTACATGTTAGTAATACATTTTTAAAATCTGATATTGGGAACATCACAAAATATTGGTCACAGTAATTTCTTAATAATGAATATATTATTTATTTATTTTATTATTTATTTTAAACTATCTACTTCACTTTTGAAAATTTCAAATTCTCAGTAAATAATTAAACTTTAATAAATATTTAGCATTGTTTTATTAATAGGCATTCCTTAACTGGCATTCCTACATATAGTTCTTGTTATTTCATGTTTATTGCTTTTTAGCAGTTTCTGTAATCTTGATGGATCAAAATGTTTTGCATTTGCCAGTGACACGTGCTATGTAAAGAAAATATGAACAGCTGCAGGTTTTACTAATGCAGAACTATCAGATATCAGTATGGTAACTGATCTTTGTGCAAATAAGCCAATAAATGTCATTCTATTTTTCTTATTAAATCCCAACCTCTGAAACTGGGTGAAAATTGAAAAAAAGCCTATAAATTCACAACTTCTACAAATGTACTTATATATAAATATTTATTTCAGAGCTCATTTAGTTTCAAACATGTTTAAAAATATAATAAAAAGTCATCACCTTTTTTGAGTTTAGCTCAAAATACTGATATAAAATATCTTAATACATCCATCCAATAGAAATTGCTTTTGTTCCTTTAACTCCTATCATCAAAGCAAAACCACCCAATTATATTTGATGAAGTCCTCTATTAATCAAAATTGCAATTTAACATATTCAGCCTTAGATAATTATTTGGAAATTCAAACTGACTGGCCTTTTGGTTCACTGAGTCTCAATTCCAAAATAGCATCCTAGTCCCTCATGCACTTAAACTCATCCTTAACATAAACATGCCCCTCTTTGGAAGTCAATGAACCACAAATGTTTGCTTAAAAGTCTTCCTGAATCTATAAAAAATACTTTTTTAAAAAAATCAACTTTTCCTTTAATTATTGAATATGAAACACGCACACATATATATTAGGAGTACCACAGTATTTTTAATATAAATGTTTAGGAAAATATAAAAAGTCACTATATTTCTTCACAAAAGTATGATATATTTTGAATTGCATCAGTCACAATTAACACTAGACCAACAATCAAGAAGTAAAATAATACCCCAAACAAGGATCTACCAATGCACACAAACAAACATTAAACAGCCTAATCAAGATATCTCCTTTCTAGTACTGATATTACTTAGTTTGGCAATGAATGTGTGCAAGAAAACCACCAAGCTCAGAGAGCACCAAGGACCCCTCAGTTCAACCCTGAGCTAAAATATTTTCTTATTCTGATGTGGACAGGGGGGCTGACTGGAAATATGCTTGGGTGCAAACTAGAGATTAACCACAGTATTTTTCCCCAAAAGTTCATGAGACAAGATATTAATGAAAGGAGCTGGTTATGCAACTATCTGGTCCTGAAACATAAAGGCTTTAAAGATGACAATAATCACTTTAAGTTATATTCAGAAATATGTGCAGCTATTCTATTAAACAGCTGCATAAAGCTTGTTGTTTCAATCATTTCAATTACTTACTACCCCACCTATTTGGAAAGTACACCCTGCTAAGGTCTTTGACATTTTTATTATATTTTTAAAGCCCTTAACACACATCTTTTTGTACAAGCTATTAATTCTTCTTTATTTTAATTATTAATTGTAACTGACTTTAGTAGCTAGTGATATATTAATTCAAGAAAATTTATTTTTCTTTCCAAATGGAATAATAAAATTCAAGAACCTGCCACAGCTAAGAAATTGCAATTATCTGAATATTCATTGAAGCAAATTTCTTATTTTTCAGAATGGGGCATAGTTATGGGCTTCTCAGAGAATTGAGATTCTGACATAATGCTGGTAGCAGATAACAAGTAATTATAACCTGGAGAATATCCTTAAAACACACCATCATATTCAGCAACAGAGATTGGCACATTTCCTTGAAAAGAAATAGTAATTAATACCAATTACTCAAAAGGTGCAGCTTCTTCCATATCAACATTCTGCAGGCTTTCTTTCTTGTTGCAAATAATTATCTTCATGTATGAATTTATGTTCCAAGTTCTTCCTGTTGCATTGCATGCCAGTCAATGGACTTCTAACTTTTACTTTTGACTGTTTCAAAATGCATTTATATTGTACAATTTTCAAATTCCAAATACTAGGTATGTAGTGAAAAGAATATTATCCTCTAGGAATGTTTTATACAATTGTATTTATATAATCCAATAGAGAACAAGCATGACTTGGATCACTGAGAATTTCCATAGATACATAATCCAATACTTTCCCTCAAAACTTAGTAAATGTAGGATAAATAGAAAAAATTGTGAAAACTGTAATTATTCCCAAAACAGTTTTTTAATCTTGTCTTTAGATTACTGACTTTCTTCTGTGTAAAATCTGTAGTTTTCCTAAAGAACAACAAAGAAACAATTAAAAATATCCTTGAAAGTAGAGTTCTTGATTCTTAAACATATTTCCAAATATCATGGAACTAAATTGGTCTGTATGTATGGAAGGAGGAACACTAAAGAATGTCTTGGACATTATCTGATAACTGTAGTTCCATTTTGCGTTATAATTTTATCTTACCCTTTAAAAATTATTACAAAGATGAATGTACAACTGAACGTACAACTGAACTAATCTTGAATTTAACAGTATATGGGACATGGGTCTCCATTATTTCAGGGATTGCCTCAATTATGTCTACATGTCCCATTCAGTCTGGCACAAGAGGCATGCTGGGTCTCATCTTTTACAGAGTGTGAGTTGGTGTGGCTCAGAAAAACAATCTGTTCTGAAATGGTCCCCATACATTACCCCAGAGAGCAAATATAACATGACACTGTGCTTATGACCAGTGGTGGAATTCAATTTTTTTTTACTTTCATTTCTGTGGGCGTGGCTTATTTGGTGGGCATGACTTGTTGGTCATGTGACTGGGTGGGTGTGCTTCGTGATGATCTGACTGGGTGGGTGTGCTTGGTGGTCATGTGACTGGGTGGGTGTGGCCAACTCAATGTCACTCACATCAAGGGGTGCTTCATTTGGCCCCTCCCCTCCCAGCATTCATTGTCACACCCAGCCTCAACGTATCTATAGTTCGATAAAAGTGTTGTTCGCCTTTTTTTGACTTTATTATCTATATACTATAGATGTACTTTCATGGACCACTGAAAGAAGGAAATGGCTTACATGCTTTGCCCAAGAGCGTGATAGGCAACAGATCTTTAATAGGCTGCCACAAAGAAGGGGGGCAATGTATTTTCCAAATCCCCTGAAGGCAAATAAGAAGCAATGGATGGAAACTAATCAAGGAGTGAAGCAACCTAAAACTAAGGAGAAACTTCCTGGCAGTGAGAACAAGTGGAACTGCTGGTCTCCAGAAGTTCTGGGCACTCAATCACTGGAAGTTTTTTTTTAAAAAAGACTGGACATTTCTCTGAAATGGTATTGGGTTCACCCCAAGGTCCCTTCTAAGTGTTGTTATGTTATTCTGACACCTTTTCCTGCCTGAGCAGGGGGTTGGACTAGAAGACCTCCATAGTCCCTTTCAACTCTGTTAAACACACATGTATTTAAGCTCTGGACTATAGACATGTAAACTCTGAAAAATACCTGGGCGAAAGAAAGGTACTCTAAGTGTAGGGACAATGTAAAATATTAATATATGATAAATAATGAAACAATTAAAAATAATAGTACAGAGTTTTTCTCTCTCCACCCTTCCTTTCTATTTCTTTCTTTCTTTCTTTCTTTCTTTCTTTCTTTCTTTCTTTCTTTCTCTATCTTTCTTGCTCTTTCTTTTTTTTGTCTCTCTCTCTCTTTCTTTCGTCAGTGACTGAATTAGTAGACCAGCAAAATACTATTGATATATTTAGATTTCAGCAAAGCATTCGACAAAGTAGACCACAACCTACTTCTTAGTAAGCTAGAAAAAAGTGGAATAGAAAGCACCACCACGAGATGGACTCGCAACTGGCTGGCAAACCATACTCAACATGTAGTCCTTAATGGGTCTAAGTCTGCATGGAGGGAAGTAAGTAGTGGGGTGCCACAAGGTTCCGTCTTAGGCCCAGTACTCTTCAATATCTTCATTTACGACTTAGATGAGGGAACAGAAGGAGAACTTAACAAATTTGCAGATGATACTAAGCTGGTAGGAATAGCTAACACCCAAGAAGATAGGCTCAAGATCCAGACAGATCTTGACAGACGAGAACACTGGGCCATATCTAACAAAATGAAATTCAATGTAGAGAAAAGTAAAGTCCTACACTTAGGCAAGAAAAACCAAAAATACACATATAGACTGGGTGAAACCAGGCTCAATAGCAGTAGCTGTGAGAGGGATCTTGGAGTCCTAGTGGACAACCAGCTAAATATGAGCCAGCAGTGTGTAGAGCAGCCAAAAAAGCAAGTGCAATCCTAAATTGTATTAACAGAGGGATACAATCAAGATCAAGGGAAGTACTAATACCACTCTATAAAGCCTTAATAAGACCACACCTAGAGTACTGCATCCAGTTTTGTTCACCACATTTATAAAAAAGGCTCTAGAAAAAGTACAGAGAAGAGCAACCAGGATGATTAGGGGACTGGAGGCTAAAACATACAACAAACGGTTGCAGGAACTGGGCTTGGCTAGTCTAGTAAAAAGAAGGACCAGGGGAGACATGATAGAGGTCTTCCAATATTTGAGGGGCTGCCAGAAAGGAAGGGGTCTGTTGAGGTAATTCCCTGTTAGAGGAATGAGCGCATACAAGGAGACATATAGAGAGTAGTGTTGGAATACTGCACACACAGTACACAGATACACTGTACAGTAAATGTAGGTTTTTACTTCCAGAAAGGTTTAAGCAAAGTCCAAAATAGGCAGTCCAAAATAATTCACAAGTAAATCAGTCAGTTTTCAATCCAGGGAAAGTCCAAATATCAAAGTCCAGTGTCAAAAACAGTTCAGCATCAGACTTACATTAAATCCAGTAAATATCAGTCAATTAGGAAAAATAGAGTAACAGCAATACTTTCCAACAGAAGGAAACAAAGATACATTCACACTCTCTTCTGAGACTCAGACTAAGACAATCCAGGTTTCTGGCTCCATCTTATGGCCATTTGAGAAACCACACCCAATTGCATGCTTTTGCAGTCTCTTAAAGACATAGTACTCAAATGTTTATCCTGGTTTATATATTTCTAACCCAAATACCTGTTAGGTGACTTATATTCCTAGCAGGGTCAAGCTATTTTCTAAAGCACTCAAAGGCCAGACAAGGAATAATGGATGGAAACTGAACAAGGAGAGATTTAACCTGGAAATAAGAATAAACTTTCTGACAGTGAGCACAATCAACCAATAGAACAGCTTTCCCTTGGAAGTTGTGGGAGCGCCATCACTTGAGACTTTCAAGAAGAGATTGGACTGCCATTTGTCAGAAATGGTGTAGGGTCTCCCACTTGGGAGGGGAGTTGGACTAGATGACCTACAAGGTCCCTTCCAACTCTGATTATCTGTTATCTCTCTGTGTGTGTCTCTCTCTGTCTCTGTCTCTCTCTCACACACACACACACTCCACACTCTCTCCCCTTCCTTTCTATTTCTTTTTATTTATTTTTTATTCCTCTTTCTTTGTCTCTTTCTTTCTTTCTCTCCCTTCTTTCTTCCTCCTTCTTTCTTTCTTTCTTTCTTTTCTTTCTTTTCTCTCTCTCTCTCTCTCACACACACACCTGGTTGGGAAGGCGGTAGAGGTGCTGCTGCAGCGGCACTGCTATGGGAGGCAGTTGGGTTCCCGCCCTCCCAGAAAGAGCATGTTACCGCCAGTAGCTTTTCCCAGAGGACGAAATGTTTCATGTTTCCTCCCTTCCCAAAAAGCCAAATGCCACTTTCTCCTTCAGCCACAGTGGGACCCCATAGCCTGGTTTCCTTCCCCGATTGAGAGGAGAGCCTTCCATTGTCTGCAGCCCTGCTAACTCCCAGAAAATGGGGTGTTCCAATCCAGCCAATATTGGAATATCCAAGAAAAAGCCAATAACCTCCAAGGGGCTAAAACCTCATCCATGCCCATCACAGCAGATGCCACAACATCCACGCAAACACCCCCAGACAGTGTCCAGCAATCTGGACTTGAGGTGCCAAGGCTATGTGCATTGGGTCTGACCCTCAGTGGCATGATAAAAATGAGGCTGGTGGGATAGAAAGGATAGTCTCTAGATGACTTCCTTGGTGCCCCAGATCTTTCTACCTATGGGACAAGTGCCAAAGATGCGGGATGGGGAAAGGAGGAAAACAGATACAAGGAAGCCCAGGAAGGCAAGCAGGGGAACCCCCACCGTTTGCTCAAGGACAGCCACTTTGCACCACTATGGCGCGATCCGGGCTACAACAGAGACATGAGTCACATTTCGGCACTTAGTTCACTGGCCAGTCTCCTCCTGCCCTCCCTGAGTCCTACTCTCTCTCTCTCTCTCTCTCTCTCTCTCTCTCTCACACACACACACACACACACACACACACCTGGTCTAACTGAGACAAAATGATTCAGCGAGCTCCAGAAGAGTGGGCGGCGCGATAAGGGAGAAAGCAGGTGGTGGGGGGAGGGGGGCAGAGGCCAGAGCATACAGCTGCCATGGCCGCTCGCTTGTTTCCTTTCACCCTTGGGAGAAGGAAGATGCAGGCGGTGGTGGTCCTGGGGGACAACAGGAAGAAAGCAAATGTCCACAGTGACAGTATTCCGGGCTGGCAGGCAGAAGTACTGAGGCTGCTGCACATGGGCACCTCCACTGTCCCTTTCAGCCCCAGTGCAGTAGAGATGCCCAAGGGCCACCTGTTCGCCACCCGCTGGCCAGGCCAGGCCAGAAGCAGTGTGTCCCCTGGGAGAAGGAGGAAAACAAATAGCACTGCTGCTCCGGGAGCCATGTCCCAGTGCTGCTGCAAATTGTGCACATGTGCAGCCCAGGACATCCGCTCACCCTCCCAGTCCCGCCAGGTAAGCCCAGAGGTAGGGGGAACAGCTAGGTAGGCTGCAGCCAGCACTCCTGCCTGGGATGGGGTCGTGCCAGCAACAAAGTCAGGCAAGTGAGCCTGGGAACGGTGGGGGGGCCCTTGGCAAGCTCAGGGAATGCTGTTGGAGGGGGAGGCAAGCTCAAAGGATGGTGAGGGAAGGGTCTAGTGTAACTTACCTGTGAGTAGGAAGATCAGAGCTGCTCAGTTGGGGCAAAGGCACCATGTGGGAAGGCAAGTTAAGCCACGAGGACCTAGTATGGAGTGAGGAGTTACTGGGCGGGGCGAGCGTTGGGCAGGGGGAGTGAGAATCAGGCAGATGGGGAAGTGAGCAAGTGGTGATTGGGCAACTGGTTTGGGGTGTGGCCAGCCAGAAGTCACTACCAGTTCGGCGACCCATGCCAAATTATTGCTACTGGTTCAATATTACCACCGCTTATGACATACTCTGATGTTCTTATAAATACTTAGGTGGCTGTAAAATGCTTATCAGTATGACTTCCAACAACATTGCTTTAGTTAGACAAATATTTCACACTTACACAAAATGTGCATATCATAATATATAGCTTATATATTTTAGTTAGTGACAGAATCAAAGCTATTTATTTCACCAATCCAAATTCATTGGGGTTTTTTTTTATTGAAGCAGTATACAAACATTCTCATCTTTTAAATGTCATGTGATCTAATATTGTATAATAAATGTGAAACTGGTTCATTTCCAGTTTCTTGGAACACATTTACTCTCTCTTTTCCTCTTCTTTCTCCCTCTTTTAAAAATATAAGTTTTTACAATAAATGCAATGCAATAATAATTAATGATAAATGTTGTATAAATATACCCATTGCTCTATGGCTTAGAAAATTTGATAACAATGGCCCATTAAAAAATAATGGTTGAAGTCAAACATAAGATACATGCTTGGCCAGTAATTAATGGAAAATAAGACCAATGCCTTGGTAGCTGCACACTGACTCCTGGCAAGTATCTAGAGTCCCTGCAGCTTTCTTAGCAACATTTGGAAAGTGGGTTTCCCATCACCTGATTCCTCGGGTTGACAGGTGACTGGTCCAAAGTCACCCAGCTGGTGCCTAAGGTGGGACTAGAACTTAAAATAAGTTTGTGCCTAAGGTGGGACTAGAATTTTTACCTTAATGCCTTAATCACTACAACAAACTGGTTCACCTATTATGGAATATACAAGAATCAAAGACAAGAATCAAAGACCAAATGATACTGAGGTTTTCCAATGCTAATACTATGATGACAAAGTAATCAGCCAAATTACTACAAAATATAAAACAGATATTTTCAGTTTTGTTGATAAAATATTGTTGCTCTCAATGAAGGTATTCTTTCAAAATATTATAAGAGTTGTTATTCTGTTATAAATATCACAGAATAAATTAATCTCTAATCTTCAATCATTTTTTATTTAATTTACTTTCTGTATGAAATTTTTGTGCTGCAACATAATTTGTACAAGAGCATGAGCTGAAGGGAAAATGTATGGGATTCACTTGGAAATGTCTCAGCCTACAATTTATATTATAACTTCTAGCCTGCTGAAATTTAATTTTATATTTCAATTAAAAAAGAGATTATTCTGATTTAGTAAATTTGTAGTTGAGCTTAGAATAAAATGAATATACTAACATGGAATCAGAAGTGAAGTAGTATAGTTATTACAATAATTTAAGAAAACCCTGGAGGGCACCAAAATTAGAATATCTAAATACAGCAGTAATTTTATTTACAAATAGAAGATAATACACATAGCTTCTGGTTAAAATGTACAATTTTTGATGCTTCCTGAGCTTCATTGTTTACTTGTAGACATTTCATTATTTATAAATTGAGGACTATCTGTAATAGCTTTGTTTGTTTCTCAGTGTTCAAAGATTTATTGCTTGGTTATGGTTTCTAGGATCTTCTCAGGTACTGATTGGTTTATCATTTGCTGGATCCATTTTTTTTTCTTTTTTGAAGATAGGAACTACATCAGATGATTTACAGTCCTCTGATAGTTCCCCAGTGCTCTAGGATCTTTGAAAGATATAATTCAGTGGTTCTGAGATCAACGTCAGCTCCTTCAGAACTCTGCAACGTAATTCATCTGTCTTGATGATTTGAACTCATTGCTCGGGTGGCTTCTTGCTGTATGTACTGTGACACCATGGCACAGCTTCTGTCTGCCAGAAAGATAGTGATAGTTTAGTCCTTCTTAAGGTTTTTGAGAATTTTTCTGTCCTCCAGATTAAATTGGTTCTGATTCTGTATTGTTCTGCTCTGTCTTATCATTGTCTACCTTATGTTTCTTGGGTTTCTCTGGCAAATGTTATGAAAAAATTCTAACTAAATTCTAATGAATTCTAACCCTCCTTTCTAGGCAATTATGGGGGGTTTTCTTGTAGTTGGATATGGCTATAGTGCTAAAATGTATCATTAGTGCTGGCTCATGAGTTTAAATATGAAATAAAAAGTTATGATTTCCATCAGCTCAAAATATGGTCTTTTTTCAAGAGCTACAACACAATATTCTAAATCTTGATTTGAATATTTTAAAGATAAAAGAATGAAAATATTACAAAAATTTTAAAATTTATGCCTTTCTGTACATAATTATTTCTTTCCAAATTTATACAGCCACATTTGCTTCAGTTTTCTTTTCATATTTCCAGAGCAAATTGTTGCATGGTATCTTCTTCCATTTTCCTATAAAAGTTCTTTTTCTAATGATTTCCCCCCCAAAAAAAGCTTCATTGAGCCTGGCAGGATTATAAAATTATGATAGTTAAACATTTTGTTGCTAAAATAACTGGGGAAGTATGGCTAATGGAATGCAAATTAGGAAGTTGAAGCACAATGCAGATGAAACAATTAAGGAAATAAGCTAATTTTTTTTGTCTCCAAGAGCTTTTAAACAGTTATTGAAGAAAGACTAAAATAACTAGCTAATTTTTAAGCAGAACCAGTGGAAGAAAATCGTTTTAGGGTTTGATACGTGATATTCATCCCTAATCTTTCTTGATAAAAGGACCAAATTTAAAAGAGAAAAATTAACAAACAAACACAAGTGAATGAAGCAAAAAGAAACAACAGTGAATTCAAATGGTTAAATAAACCAATTTTAGCAAAATAAACTGCCATTCTGTAAAGTCTGTGTGGGAACCAGGGTTTTAAAATATAACAAACTTCTAGGAAGTTTTATGTTATCATTTTGGAGTATATATAGATAATTTTAAAATGAAACATGGGGTTTTAGTCATTTAATCAATCATTCTTCCATGCATGTATCCACATAAATGTCACACAAATGTTTCTGTACTTACAGTTTTGAAATAATCCAGAATCAAATCAAATTTTAAAAAAATTCCAAGATATTAGCAGCTGTGACTAAAATTGTGAATGTGGCAGCAGTTTTACATAAACCCACTTTTGTAAAAAGTTTAAATAGTGAAAGCTAAAGAATAACTTCTTATCCACACTATCAAGAAGTTTTCCCCCTTGCGTGCATATTTCTTAGCTTTTCACTGTATGGGAAAATTCTATGACATTCTATAGAAAATGTTATTGATAGCAGATGACAAATTTTGCTGCAATAAAATAGTTTTGCATTCTTGCTGATTGTGCAGATTAATCAAAATCTAATCAGCATTTGTAGATATTAAACTCTGATTTTCCTTAAAAGTTTGTGTCTTTTAATAACTTTAAGTTGAAAAAGTTCCATCAGACTTTTTTAATTTTTTGCAACCATAGATTAATTTGATTCTCCTATAATCTTCCCAAATTGAATTTGTCCCAGCCAATAGATGGGAAGTATGAATAAGTAATCTTTTAGCGATATTCACTGAACTTAAATCAGTCTATCTTGTGAGGTTTTTTTAAAAAAAGATGATGAATGTGATGATGATGATGCATAATTCTGAACTCATAAATGCACATTTCCTCAGAAGGTATAACAGAGTCTCCCCAAACTACTAATCTACCTTGTTTAGGACTTTAGAAATATGTCCAATGCAGCTACAAATGGCATAGTAACCGCTCCCATTTAGATAAGTCTTGCACCAAGTCCCTGAGAATACTGATTCCTTTGTTCATTTAAGAAGATACTTGTTTCCTAACTTTAGAATAGAATTCTTTTATAGAATTCTTTTATTGCCCAAGTGTGGTTGGACACACAAGGAATTTGTCTTGGTGCAAACACTCTCAGTATACATAAAAGAAAAGATACATTCATTAAGAATCAAGAATCATAACTTACAACACTTAATGATAGTCATAGGGTACAATAAGCAATCAAATCATACTAGGAAACAATCAATATAATCGTAAGGATACAAGCGACAAAGTTACAAATACATAGGAGAGGATGGGTGATAAGGAGTGATGAGAAGATTAATAGTAATAGTAGTGCAGACTGTAAATAGTTGGACACTGTTGAGGGTATTATTTGTTTAGCAGAGTGATGGCTTTTGGGGAAAAAACTGTTCTTGTGTCTAGTTGTCCTGGTGTGCAGTGCTTTATGGCATCATTTTGAGGGAAAGAGTTGAAACAGTTTTTATCTGGGATGTGAAGTAAATATTTTCACAGCCCTCTTTTTGACTTGTGCAGTACGCAGGTCCTCAATTGAAAGCAAGTGAATAGTAATTGTTTTTTCTGCAATCCTAATTATCCTCTGAAGTCTGTGTCTGTCCTGTTGGGTTGCACAACCAAATCAGATAGTTATAGAGGTGCAGATTATAGACTCAATAATTCCTCTGTATAACTGTATCAGCAGCTCCTTGAGCAGTTCGAGCTTTCTGAATTGGCGCAGAAAGAACATTCTTTGTTGTGTTTTTTTATGACTTTTTGAAGTTAGGTATCAATTTAGGTCATGTGATATAGTAGAACCGAGAAATTTGAAGGTCTCTAATGTTGATACTGTATTGTCTAGTATTGTAAGAGGTATTTGGGGGGGGGGGTTCTTCTAAAGTCTCCCACCACCATTTCTACAGTTTTGAGTGTGTTCAGTTCCAGATTGTTCCGGTTACACCATGAGGCAAGTTGTATAACCTCCTGTCTGTATGTGGATTCGTCATTGTCTTGAATGAGACCAATCACTGTTGTGTCGTAAGAAAACTTCAATATTTTAAAAGATGGATCGTTTGAGATGCAGTCATTGGTATATAAGGAGAAGAGAAGTGGAGAAAGCACACAGCCTTGGGGGAAGTATGCTAGTTGTACAGGTATCAGATGTGATTCTGCCCAGCTTCACCTGCTGCTTCCTGTCTGTTAGGAAGCTTATGATCCACTTACAAGTGTGTTCAGGTACTGCTAGTTGGTTTAATTTACTAAGAACAATGCTGGAATGGTGGTATTGAATTCTGAACTTCAGTCTACAAAGAGGACCCTTGTGTAGATATTTGGAGACTCAAGGTGTTGTAGGATGTAATGCAGAGCCATATTAATAGCATCATCTGTCAATCTATTTGCTTGGTATACAAACTACATAGGATCTAATAGTGGATCTGTGATGTTGGGACAGGCGGGAAAGCACAAGCCTTTCGAAGATTTTCATAACTACAGATGTTAGAGCAACCGGTCTGTAGTCATTCAGTTCCTTGATGGAGGGCTTCTTTGGCACTGGGATGATGGTAGAGCATTTGAAGCAGGAAGGAACATAGCACATCTCTAGTTATCTATTGAAGATTCGGGTGAAGACAGAGGCCAGTTGGTCAGCACAGACTTTTAAGCAAGAAGGGGTTATCTTGTCTGGCCTTGGTACTTTTCTTGGCTTTTGTCTGTGAAATAGATCTGGCACTTCTTTTTCTGTGATCACCAGAGGTTGTGAACCCAATCAGCTGGGACCAGTTGTAGGAGGCTTGGTTGTTGTTGGTGTGTTTGAGATGGGGGTTGGGGAGATAGGTGGCTGTAGTTTCATTTCAAACCTGCAGTAAAACACATTCAGGTCATCTGCTAGTTGTTGATTTCCTTCTGCCTTGGAAGGAGGTTTGCTGTAGCCAGTGAAGTTTTTAAAAAACAAAATGCAGACATAACTTTTATACAAGAAGTACACATCATAGGTAAACAGGCAGACCTCCTAAAGGATACCAATTTGGGGAAAATGTATTGGGCTCTTTCAAATCAAAGAAAAAGGGGTATCATAGTGTATATAAAAGATTGGCTACAACACAAACAAGTATATAAGGATGATGAAGGGAGAATGTTATTTATAGAAATAATATTAAATCAGAAAAAGATTTTTGTTAGTTACAGCATATGCCCCCAAAGTAAATCAAAATGAATTCTATAATAAACTCCATCACAAGGTAGTAGAAACTGAATATACAAGTGTATGTATTGTAGGAGATGTAAATGCTGTATCAGACAAGGACAAAGACTAAAAAAGCTCAAATAAAATAAAATAATAAAATAAAATAAAATAAAATAAAATAAAATAAAATAAAATAAAA
>BLBF01000006.1:52188081-52202688 GCA_015471245.1 Laticauda colubrina | reverse complement strand
AAAATAAAATAAAATAAAATAAAATAAAATAAAATAAAATAAAATAATAAAAAAATAAAAATAAAATAAAATAAAATAAAATAGGAAAGAAAAGAGAATGATTGGAAGATGGACATTTAATAATAGTATACTAAAAGATAACAAATATATTGAAATGGTGGGAAAGGAATTGAAAATATTTCTTGAAATAAATAAGAGAGAGCATACATCCCTTCAAAATCTCTGGGATACAACAATAGCTTACATGAGAGGTTTAACTATTGGCTATAGTATTGAAAAGAATAAAGAAAAAAGACAACAACAAAATGTGTGGACAGAGAAACTTAAAGATTCAGAAGTTAGTAGATAAATTGATCTGAAAAATCAAAACACGAGTAAAGAAATAGATTTGGTAAAACATAAGATAAATTTAAGTGTGCAGGGAGATCTGGCCCAAAAAGTTAAATTAGTAAAACAAAATTATTTTGAAAATGCAAATAAGCCAGGGAGATGGTTAGCCCATAAAACAAAAAAAGAACAAGGAAAAAGAACGATTGTAGCTCTCCAAGACCAGGAAGGGAAAGTATGCACTCAGGCTACGGAAAGGAAAGATATTGCTAAGGACTTTTTTACAAATCTATACAATCAAGAAGTACCAGAAGAACTTATTAATCAATATTTCAAGGAAAAAATTACTGGAAATTATGGATGAAGAGAAATGTATTTTAAATAATAAAATATCCACAGAAGAAATTAGAAAAGCAATTGGAGCCCAATAACTAAATAAAACCCTGGGCCCAGATGGAATTCCGTCTGAATTCTATAAGGAGTTTCAAGAGTTATTGGAGGACTTAATGACAGACTTATATAATGAAGCTTTGGATAGTGCTAATATCCCAAAGTCATGGACCGAAGCATATATAACCCTTATTCACAGAGAGCAATCAGACCCACAAAAATTTCAAAATTATAGGCCAATATCACTTTTAAACGTTGTTTACAAGATTTTGGCTACAATATTGGCAGAAAGTTTAAAGAAAATATTAAGTAGGATTATTCATACTAACCAGAATGGGTTTCTGCCATACAGACAAATGAAGACAAATACAAGAATAATTATAGATGTTTTAGAATTCTATTAAGTACACACAACTAAAACAGTGGCACTGATGTCTTTTGATGCTCAGAAGGCTTTTGACAATTTGAATTGGAATTTTCTTATTAAACAACTGACAGGCATGAAATTTGGTGAAATTTTTTTAGGATTCATTAAAACAATATATAATACCCAAACTGCAAAAATATTAATAAATAGAGAAAATACAGATAATATAAGGATAAATAAGGATGTAAGACAAAGATGCCCCTTGGCTCCCCTACTTTATATATTAGCAGAAGAGACACTACTGGTACAAATCTGATAAAATCAAGAGATCAGGGGATTAAATGTTAAAAAAGAGGGGTATAAACTTCAAGCATTTGCTGACGATATGGCATTTATAGTGGAAGATCCCCTGGAAATGACACCTATTTTAATGAAAGAAGTAGAACAATATGGAAAGGTGGCAGGGTTAAAGATTAATAAAGAAAAAACATAAAGTAAAATAAAGTAAAAATAAAGTAAAAAATAAAGTAAAATACCTGGGGATATCAGCTGTCAGCTAGGTGCTCATCAATTAAAAAAGATAATTATGATAAATTAACAATTCAAATATTTCAAGACTTAGATAATTGGGCTAAATTACAAATATCTCTATTAGGCCGTATTGCAATAGTAAAAATGAATATTTTGCCAAAATTGTTGTTCTAATTTCAGATGGTGCCAGTCAAATTGGAAAAAAGCTTTTTTGAAGAACTAAATGAACATATATCCAAATTTATATGTCGGGGGAAAAACCCAGAATAAAATATAAATTATTACAGGATGATAAAAAGAAAAGAGGCTTTGGTCTTCCAGATTTCAAAACATACTCCTATGCTGCGATAGCAACCTGGCTCAAAGACTGGATTAATTTGATAAATAAAAGGATCTTAACATTAGAGGGCTTTGATCTCCAACTTGGATGGCATGCATTTATGTGGGATGGAAAGAGTAAACACCACTTGTACTTTCAAAGGCATTATATAAGGAGTGTGTTATTAACTATTTGGGAAAAGATAAAAAAAGTACACTACTGTAAGATCCCACTGTGGTTATCTACAATGGAGGCAGTTACACATCCAAAGGTTTTAGATATTTTTAATACTGTAAGATATAAAGATCTATTCCATCAAACCGGAGAGTTAAAGGGTAGGAATCAAATACAAATTCAAGGAAAAGAGACAGCATTGTGGCCCTATGTATAGATACAAACGCATTACAAAAAAGATAAAGAACAATTTGGTTTTAAAATGACCTACCAAGAATTAGATAAAATTTGGCATGGAGGGGAAAGGAAGTTGATTAGTAAAATATATAAATATCTACGGGATTATAAATTAAAAGAAGAAACAGACAAGGAGTGTATGATAATTTGGGCAAAAAAATGTGGGCCACAGTATTGAATTAGACAAGTGGGAATATATTTGGGAAATAAATTACAAACTAACTATGTCAGCCTCATACAACGGTGTATCGTTGGTATTACTTTGTTGGCATTTCCTCGTAAAATGGTGTATCGTTGGCACTTGCCACCTATGGGATTGGCTGAGATGTTCCCAAACCTCCCCCCAAACTTGTGGAAGTGTAACTGTGCCCAGGGAACATACTTCCATATGTGGTGGACATGTCCACATGCTCAGAAGTTTTGGAAAAATATCAAAAATTGGATTCTAAATATAACTAAACAAGAAGTAAAACTTGAACCTGAAACCTTTTTGCTGGGTTATGATAGACTCGAAAATAGAAAAAAAAATCAATATTTAATCTTGCACATTATAATGGCAGCCAGAATAAGTTATGCTCAAAGTTGGAAACTGTCCATTGTCCCTTCAGAGGAGATGGTCATTAAAAAAAGTTCATGAGTATGCAGAGATGGACAGCCTAACCAAATTACTAAAAAACAACAAAGATAGTGAATACTACAAAGTTTGGAACTGTTGATGCGAACGGTTAAAGAAAAAGCAACATTTGACAACTGAATAAGTTATGAAACTATGAAGGACGTGCATTTAATCATAAAGTATTTTGTGAAATTAAAACATTAAAAGAACAAGGAAGGTTCTTAACAAGGTAGATCACATCAATGTTATGGGGTAAAAGAAAAAAAGAAAAGAAAAATATAACTGCTGCAAAATGTATATATGTATACATTCTGTCTCCCCTTCCCTTTATCGTATACACACACACACAAACACTGACAGGCAAGCTGGCTCGAACTTCGCAGAGCAAATCCTCTGTAACTGATAACATTCTTGGCATCCCACTACGTCCTGCCTGCCAAGTCCGAGCTGGCAGCAATTATAAATCAAAGTCTTACTAACACAGAGGGAAATGGGTCTTTTACTTCACAAAGCACAAGGAATTCCACAAAACAATCGTTCTTCCAACATAGTCACAAATAAAGTCTAAAATAAGTTAAACTTTGTCCCGTACAAAGTTTAAGTAGAAAGCACACCCGCTTTTATCCCCTGTGGGTTGTGGCTCAGTGACTCAGATCACTCTCTGACCCTCCCACGCTTCCTACATTGCTGCTCACATTTCTCCCTATGATGCTGCATGGGGTCAAGCCAAGACTCCTCCTCTTTACTCCCTGTCAGGGGCTGCTCCGACATGCCTTCCTCCTGATTCATCTCAGGCTGTTCCTCTCAGTTGTCTGATGGAACCTGAGGCATTAACAGGGAGGAAGGCATTGGCAGGGAGGAAGGTCCTGGGGAGGAAGACATTGCCAGTTCCTCCCCCTCATCTTCCAGGTCCTCTTCCTCTGACAGCATAGGCTCGGGAGTCAGGGCCACAACATGTATATATACATATATTTGTTTATATGTTTGTTTGTTTCTTTTTAAATATTTTAAATATATGAAACTTAAATAAACTGTATTTTAAATTTAAAAAAAGAGTTTTCCACATGTTTGCTGGTTCATTTGTTGAAAAATGATTCCTTAATTTTTCAGAGTAGCTTCTTTTTGCTGCTCTGATCTCTCTTGTTAATATGTTTCTGGCCTGGTTGTATAGCATTCTGTCACCTTTTCTGTAGCTTCCTCTTCGGAATGATGTAGCTGCTTAAGTTTAGCTGTGAACCAAGGCTTATTGTTACTATATATTTGTAGGTGTTGTGGTTAGCTGGTAGCAGGTGAGGATTGTGGAGGAGAGTGAGGAATCAGATGAGGGGCCAGGACCATGAGGGAGTAGACTTCTGTCTTCAGAGATTGTGGGGGCTCACAGCAGGGATGAGGAGGTTCCCGAGGAGCCTGCCAAGTGTATGTGTGCGCAGGATTGATCATAGGAGAAAGCAGTTACAGCAGCACAGGCAACTCCCTCATGAGGATAAAATCCAGGTTTGAAGAAGCGTTCTTTGCAGAAGGCAAAGACACTGAATCTCAGCCTCATGAACATCATAGTTAGTATTTGAAAAATCTTGTAAACTAGTTCTTCTCTCTGGGTTTTTGGCAGCCTTGACAACAACTTGACAAGGCTCTTTCTTGTTGGAGCTAATTAGTTGGAAGCAGCCTTTTATCTGTGAAGAAACAATTCATGTATTAAACCTTAAAAGGTGGGGGCTGCTACCTTTGTCTTGTGTTTGCTCTCTTGGAACCAGGTTGGATCACAACAGTAAGTTCTTTGTTGGTATACATAAGTCTTCGCAGAAGCTGACATATGTGAGCTCATCTAGATCTGCAGAGGTATCTTCAAAAACATTCCAATCAGTGAAATCAAGGAAAGCCTGAAGCTTCAGCTTTGCTTCATCAGACCAAGTCCTCACTGATTTAATTGTTGGTTTAATGGTTTTAAGTCTTTGTCTGTAGGCAGGTACAAGGTGAATCATGCAGTGGTCAGAGTGTCCCACAGCTCCTTGTGATAAAGACCTATAAGCATCTGTTACTGTTGTGTAGCAGTGGTCTAAAATATATTTGCCTCTGGTAGGACAATTTACATGCTGGAAATATTTTGGAAGCTCTTTCCTTAAGTTTGCTTGATTGAAATCTCCTAAAATGATGGGAAGGGAAACTGGGTGTTTGGCTTCAGCCTCCATAATTTGATCAGCAAGAGTTTGTAATGCCTTGTTTACACAAGCTTGTGGAGGAACATACACAACTATTAGGAGAAATGAGGAGAACTCATGTGGGGAATAAATGGCTTGAAGTTGATAGGTAGACTCTAAATTTACATCACAGGATTTATATATTATAGTTATATCCCAAGACCAGCTGTTATTGATACATAAACATAATCTTCCACCTTTGTTTTACCTGATGTCTCTTCAATTCTGTCTGATCTAAATGTCTGAAATCCTGGGATGTAAATGGTATTGTCCCCATGAATTTGTGGATTAAGCCAGGTTTCAGTAAAACAAAGAACTGCTGAATTGTAGAAAACAGAATTGCATCTATTTAAGAAATGTATTTCATCCATCTTGTTTGCAAGTGAGTGTAAATTAGTCAGAAAGATTGAACGGAGAGGAGTTTTTTCCCCCTATTCCTTAATCTGTTTAAAATTCCCACTCATTTACCTCATCTCCTTTTTCGGTGCTGCCACTTCTTTGCTTTGCTTATTATAATCCATAGCACTGGGAAATTAGTTAGAATCTCCTCCGTATTTGCAAAGACACGGGGTATGTGTGTGAGGAATCAGAAAGCTGCTCCTTAAGGAAACATTGCCTAATTCTTAGCAGATGGTCTCGTATGAAATCCATACTGAATTGCAGATAATATTTTTTTTATTTTTTATATATTATTATTGTTATAAATAACTTAAGGTAGTGAACATATGTAATACTGCTTCCTTCTCTTATTTTCCCTACAAGAACAACAAAAACAACAACAACTCTGTCTGGTGATCTGAGCTGAGAATGAGTAATCCAGGTGGCTTTCATGAATAAACTTACTCTTCTTTTTGTAGAAATCCTCAAGAGACAAAAGCACACAAGTTAAGACATAAGCACACAAGTTAAAAACTCTTGGAATGAGAAGAGTAAATCTATAATATACTGGATTAATCAATAAAGACTAAGCATGAAAATGTCTACATTTATTAATTGTTCTTGGTGAACCAACTAGGAATAATATAATTTGCAATCCAGAAAAATATGCAATAAATGTAAATTGGGAAAATATATTTTTAGATATATATGCCAAACCAAACTTTACCCCCTTGATACCAGGATTGGTCCAGGAATTTTTAGAAAGATTAATTATCTAATGGAATTAGCTAGCCTTAATAGGGAGAATGATCAGACTTAGTATTTTGAATATCATAAGGAAAAATAACAGAATACTTGTTCCAGATAAAATGTGGAACAACAGGAAAATCTGTCTCTCTGTCTCCCTATCTATGTGTATCTCATTTATGTATTATCTAAAACCATGACTGTGGATTAAAGAAAGGAGATTTTGACTATCCTTTCAGAGGATTATGGTGGATATGAAATGCATATGTGTTGCCTTCAATCCCTTGAAGGGGTTAAAAAATAAAAGTATAAAATGAAAGACTTGAGTCCTGAAGAACCCCATATAAATATTCATATTGTGTTTTCTGCACATTCGGTAAGTTCCACTTTTTAACTTGGATCAATGCTTGTCCTTGGTTATCTTTGATGTAATCAGCCAATGCTAAACGCAAAAGCCAGAATGCTTTTCCTCTTTGACAGCATTTAATCCGAAGTAAACTTTTGCTTCCATTTCTGCAGGGTAGTATAAGCTATCAATTTCACTATGGGGACATTTTTCAATCCAAAATGACCAGTTCAGCTTGTGTTCAATTAATAATTCCAGCAGTATTTTATGTTTCAAGTATGGCCCAAAATTGATGGTTTCATGTTCTAATTATTACTTGGGTAATAACTTTGAAAGTAGTTTTTTACTGGTGGGTTATAAAAATAATAAAGATAATAAAATATTTATTTCCAAGATTAGATTTGAATCAGATCAAATATCACTATGTATCAGACTATGAAAGGACATATTTCTGCACTTTTTAATGAATACTTTGTCTGCTATTAGAGATATTGCAAGGGCCATAAAAGCACACTGATTTTGGAAGTATGAGATTAAATGAAGTGTTGAATATATGTTATAACTGATGAGTCTGCAAACTAAAGATATTGTAAGGCTTTCTATTTATGAATCATATTTATTTGTGCTGATGCTGTACCTCTCAGATTGTGTACCTCTTTGTTTTCTGTCCATTGATTTGTATTCCTAGTGAACTATGAAATTATAGTTCTCTTTTTTATTTCACTTCTTACTATCCTTATTTTCTCTGAATTTATTCCATGTGGCACCTAAAGAAATGATTAATAGAGTAAATTAGACTTGCTACCTATTGGCTGAGCTAGGCCTGGAATTCATGCATGTTTCATGTCACAGCTGCATTACATAGTTCTGTTCAAATGGGAAGGAAATCATCACGAAACAGACACAAATCATTCTGTCCACCTTCCTGCTATATAGTTTAGCATTCTTTCTATTTATAAAATTATGATGTTGAAGTGATAATACAATTTATAGTTTAAACATAGTTAAGTTTTAAACTGAACACTGAATGTATGAATCTGTATCTTAATTTTGCTCTTTCTGCTGAAAAATTGAACATTTTTCTTTCTTTGTTCAAAGAATCTTCTGGTATTATGTGTATCAGTTTCACAGTAACAATGTAAAATAGTTGATGCTAATCCAGATTCTGTTATATATCTAATTTATATCTTATACAGTTCAGTTTTTGGATTTCGTCATTAATGTTTTTCCTGATGCCTTTAATATAACCATTGCTGCCTGAAGGTTTCTAGTTTTAGTACTGGTATTGACAAATTTATTTAGTGTTGACAAAAAGCCCAAGATGTGAGTATGCATATGTAAACATTTATTTTAAAAGGTAGAAGAGTATTTTTGAACATTTTTGCACAAATTATTTAAAGATATGTAAATAGATAAATTGCAGAAAGCTGAAACAACACATATTCTTAAATTTTTGCTAATCTTTACACTCCTTGTTAAAATTTCTTTGAGAATTGCTAGTACATAATCAAACTCAGTTCTCGGCCCTCAGTGAGGATGGGCACGAGATGGACATGAGATAAACATTAAGAATGATTATTAGCACTAATATATTTTCTATTATTGCCATGGAGCTCATACTTGGAACAGTTTTAGAATATTTTTTGTTCCACTTATATACCAATGACTTCCTTATGGCTTCTCACCATTAACAATATTGTTTCCATATAAAATATCCATAGCAAATTAACCATAAATCATTGCATATACTTGGTGAATTGACAATAAAATAACCACAATAAAAATCAATTTAGAAAATCATAGAAAACACACAGCATTTCATATTTATATAAAATCATGATCCAATAATACATTTATTATCCGAAAATACAGTTATAACCAAGATGGCATCAGTCAATCTATAATATTCTTCCTTGAAATTAAATTAAATAAAAGGTCTTATTTTAGTACAATATTCATTTAAAGATTAGGTGCTACTACTAAAAGCAATGCCTCCAAGTCCCAGCTCAGCCAGTCAAGGTAATTCTGTTTGAAAAGAAGGCTCTGAAGGAATCTAAGTGCCAAGCAACAACTTATTTTATAAATGGTGTCTTTATAATATTTAGATACCATTGATATTGGATTTAATTGTACAGATAGTCATAGTCTGCAGGTTTTCTGTTACAATCCTTCGCTCTTACTATTTGAGTGTATAGCTTTCTGACTGATTCATCCCGAGCCTTCTATTATTACCAGTTTTGAGAAAGTAGAATAAACAGAAGTCATTAATATATCACTGTTTTGTGTTATCGCTGACAACATTCTAGGGTTCCAAAGCTATATTGCAATATTTAATTTTCTGATGAAACTCTAGGACCTTAGAGCAGAGTTTAACTTAATATACAGTGTTAGGTGACATGATGAAGAAATTCATTTTCATGCTCAATGGAATGAAGATGCAAACAAAAGAGAAACAGTATCTAAAGCTTAACTTTTACTATTTAGCTGTACAGTACATGTATCTGAGAAATATAGACAAATATGTTTGGAATAGAGTTCCTGGCTTATCAATTCTGTAGAATGATTTATACAAATTATGTATAAATTTTAATTATATAATTGTTTTCTTTCTTATAATATGCTTTACAGGTAAATTCTTTGGAAATAAGCCAACATGAAAAAAAAACTGAAAAAAGTTCAATTATCATTTCTGAACGTTTTAAAATTTGAACCTTGACCCTAAACCTAAAACTGTGGTCAATATGTCCCGTGACAATAATGGGTAACTTACAAGAATTCACACAACACATTCTTTTCTATCATGTGCTTTCCAATTCAAAAACCAATAATTCCTGGCTGAGCATTAAGTGTGAATCCAATCACATGGTTTAGTTTTGACTTGGCAGGCATATTGCATGTTCCACTCAACTGTTCAATCAGCCATATTTAAATTAAGACATAATTTTACAATATATGAGAATATAGTGAAAAAAAGTAAGTTTTCAAAGAATGTTTTAAGGGCAATATTTAATATTGTTCACATCAGTGATGGGATTCTAATTTTTTTTACTACTGTTCTGTGGGTGCGGCTTAGTGGTCATGGCTAAGTAGGCATGGTCATGTGACTGGGTGGCCATACCCTCTTTTTTTGCAGCAACCCTCCCCATTCTTTGGACCTTCTGAGCCTCGAGCAAGCCTCCAGGGGGCATTTTATGGGCTACCCTGGGGCTCAGGAAGGAAAAAAATGGAACATGGAGGGGGCGCAGAACACCCCCCATGCTTTATTCTGGGAACTTCTGTGCCTCAAGGAAGCCTCCTAGGGGGGTGTTTTTGCTCTCAGAAAGCTTCCCTGGAGTCCAGGAAGGCAAAAAATGGAGTGCAGGGGTTGGGAGGCTGTACCCCCTCCATTTTTTGCCTTCCTGGGCCCCAGGGAAGCCTCCTGTGTGAAACAATAAGTAAGCGAGGGGAATCTCAGCACAGTTGATCATAGGAACAGCTGATTGTGGGGAGAGAAAAAAAGAAATACCTTAAGGACTGACTGGGTGGGGTGAGTGTCAGGCAGGCGGGGTAAGCGAGGATTGGATGGGACAAGTAAGTGATCGGCAACCAGGTCAGGGCGTGGCTAGCCAGGTTAATACTGCTTTGGCAACCCATGTCAAATCCTTGCTACCAGATTGCCCGAACCAGTGCGAACTGGCTGAATACCACCACTGATACACATATAGTAAGACACAGCCCAGTAATTTAAATCTGGATGAAAATCAAATACACAATAAGTGAAACTGAAATAAGGTGCTACTATTGACACAAATATTTTAGATATTGAATGCAATATGGGGATTTGATGTTTTGGAAATACTGATTTTCTAAGCTTTTTTAAAGGATAGCACAATATGGAGAGAAACTTAGAATTTTAATCTGGAAGTAACTATCTCAGATAACTGCTGCCAAATTCATTTCACTGTTCATCCTTACTTCTTTTTTTAATTCATTCTTAATCATGAATTCTACATTCTATCTCTAACATCTAAAACTTCTGCTGTCTACTAGCAGGATTGTAGATGTTATTATTTTGTTTAACTCTTCATTTTATTGGCATCATCTGTAATTTTTATTGGTATCATCTGGAATGTTGTCAAACTTGTATCAGCCATTAATGTGATTTTTAAGAAAAGCAATTGATAAATATTTTTACATGTGCTTTTTACATCTACATACAACTCTTCAGCTGGTGAAGAGTTGGATGTTTTGCATTTCAAAATTTATAGTACATAATTATTTTTATTTCTTTTTTTGTATGTCTTCATTGTACTAACTTTTAGAACCATCAGAAATATTGAAAGCATATGTGGACACATTACCAAAATAGCTGTACTTGGAAAGGGGACTGGCCATTCAAAAAATGATTGCCAGATTACATGTGGCAGTCATAGAACTTTTATTTCATCAATGAACTTAAATAAAAAGTATTCAAAAATCAATGTATTCAAAAAGTAATATTCAAAAATCAATTCTAAATCTAACTAAGATTCAAATTTAAAATAATATAAAAAAGAAGAAAACAAACTAAAATTGGGCAAAAGATCTTGCAAAGAATCTGTAGCACATTGCAATCCTGCTAGTAGACAGCAGAAGTAATAAACTTTTGTCATATTTAAGACCCAATATAGGTTGAAAAAATTGGTTTCCTGACACTATTTCATAAAAAGAGAGCAAGATCCCATAATGTATATTTCAGCTATTATGCATAACTATTAGACAAGGAAATTACATTCTGATTGTTACTTTAATAATGGAGAGAAGGATTTTTTGTTTATGTATTTAGGCCACCATATCATAACTAAGAACTTTTGACAACCACCAAATATGTATGACTGACACATATACAATCAGGTAGTAGTCCAAAGGTAGAAGCAAAATATTAGTCTTTGTAAAGTCAGTAACTTCTAATTGTAGAGAGAAAAAAGCAGAAGATAAAACAGAGGATATGAGTATGGGAGCCCGGGCAGGTGGGTGGGCCCAATAGCAGAGCAGCAGAGAGAACCGTTTCGGTCTCCACTGCTCATCACCACTACCAGCTCGGCAGAACCGGGCCGAACCATTAGAATACCACTGATTTATAGTACTCTAATAGTTTAAAATCAATTATCAACATGACTAAAATTACACATCTATAAAGAATTGTGAATTTTATTTACCATAAGATTTACTTGGAAATTTACTTCAAAAAATAACCTATTTTAAAACAGGATGGCTCGAGACAAGGGTAATAAAGGGGGAAAAAACACAGAAAAATCTGTCCAATGCATTCCCATGGAAAATAGTTGCTCAATGGTTCAGAAAGCTGCTGATTGCACCATTCTTAGCCTTCTTTTCCTAATCACATGACTCTAAGCATACATAGCTTGTACTGTGCTTTCCAGTGCACACATAAATAGAAATGTGGAATGTGACTGAAAAATATAAACCCACCCAAAAATAAATCCACCTTACATCCATACACACTTACACAAATGATGCAAACATGTAGGATAGTTAATATATTTATTCATTGCCCAAAATAAACAAAATATATTTCTGCATGCACTGCATGGTTTTTTAAAATGCTAATATTTCCAATATATTTCCACTATAAAGTGCTATTATTTCCAATCATGTATTTCTTTCCAGATATTTTGGAAAGAACTTATGTAAATGGGCTTGACAGTCTATCTGTGAGAAAAATAACTTTCTAAAAACTTAAGAGAACCAAACCAAATTTGATGTGGAGGAAATATTGGCAAAAGAAGTCTCAAATTAAAAACGGGCAGGATATGGCCGTTTTTATTCAGAGATTCCAGAGAATATTGTTCCAAAGCATTCCTATTGATAACTCATTTGGGTTACAGTTTCTTTCTATGTTTTCATCCTAATCTTGGAATCCATGTTTAGCATGATTTCCCTACCTTATTCTTCCACTACAACCATGTGTCCATTCAACATTAAAACTCCTAATTATTTGAGATGCAAATATGTTCCAAATCTTTTTTTACAATAGCACTGTCAAATCAGCTGTTAGCCTTTCATCATTTGTATATCGATTTTTTTTTCCTGCATAAATGAAAAATGTATACATGTATTTCTCTGATATATTTTGTCATAGACAGTAATGATTGAACATTGAACATCATCTAACCCAATCCCACTGGCCAGTTCAAAAATCCACATATCGTTAACTTTTCCATTCTGTCAAGATCACATAGAATTCTGTTCTGATTCTGTTCTGATTTATAATAATCAATATATGTGATTACATTTATTAAATAATTCATAATTTTAACAGGGTTTTTTAATTTAATACCATCTACATATGTACATATGCCTCCGTATATTATCTTAAACTTGATACATCTGACTTTGTCTAACTTGTGACTAACAATGTCTTTCATATCTCATAACTGAACAAGGAAACAGCTGTGGTCCCACACTGAAACTAAATATAGTTGAGCTCTGCTGATTTATGTTAACTCCTGAGAGAACAATGACATAAAAAATGAACACCACTTGTGAGCAAAGATTCCATTTCTGCGAGTGCTAAAATTATTGAAAAAGAGAATTAGATCACATTATTTATCAAAAAAAACCCTTACATCCTTTTTGAGACCAGCTGAAAGCATATGGGTTTGTTTGTTTTTTTATCTTTTACACAAAGTGTTGCTTTGTTCAACTGGATTTCATCTTTCACATATTTGCTGGAGGATGAAAGACTCACAATCTGTGATTAGAAGGATATTAGAGCTGGTCTGCAGCAGGGATCCTCAGATTTTTTTCCAGGTGATTTGGAACATTTATTTTTATTTATTTATTTTGATTTGTCAATCGCTTACAAGATAATAGGTATCAGTACATACATAGTTATGAATACATGAAATGGGTACATAAGAAAAATAAAAGAAACAATAGGACAGGGATGGTAGGCATGTTGGTGCGCTTATGCACGCCCCCTACTGGCCTCTTAGGAAAGGAGTGAGGTCAATAGTAGACAGTCTAAGGTTAAAGTTTTGAGGATTTGGGGAAGAAACCCCAGAGTCAGGTAGAGTATTCCAGACATTGACCATTCTGTTTCTGAAGTTGTATTTCCTGCAATCAAGTTCGGTGCGGTTAACCTTGAGTTTGTATCATTGAGAGGTAAGTCATTGCAATGTATGATTTTATATACCATACTTAGATCAGACCAAAGATGGCGTAATTCAAGGTTTTCTAGGTCTAGAATTTCAAGTCTGGTGGCATAAGGTATTCTACAACGAGTAAAGGAGTGGAGAACTCTTCTTGTGAAATATTTCTGAACTTTCTCAACTGTGCTAATATCAGATACATAATGTAGGTTCCAGACTGATGAGCTGTATTTGAGTATTGGCCTCGCAAATGTTTTGTATGCTCTAGTTAGTTGTGTGATATTACCAGAGAAAAAGCTACGTAGGATTAGATTAACAACTCTTAATGCCTTTTTGGCTATGTTGTTACAGTGGGCTCAAGCACTTAGATCATTAGAGATGAGTATTCCAAGGTCCTTCACAGAGGTTGGATCATCAACAAGGTCTTGACTATTCAGCTTGTGTTTTATTTTCTGTTTGTTTGTTTTTTGTCAATATGTAAGACAGAGCATTTATTTGTTGAGATTTGAAGTTGCCATTTGTTTGACTATTCTGATACATAGTCAAGTTCTTTTTGAAGGGTAGCAGTATTGTCTGTGGTATTGAACAGCTTTACATCATTTGCAAAGAGAACGCAGTTGCTCTTCATGTGATCACAGAGGTCATTTATGTAGAGTATAAAGAGAGTTGGCCCTAGAACACTACCTTGCGGGTCATTTGCATAAGGAGGCTTGTTTCCACAAGGTCCAGATTCATATCTTGATCCAGTTTGCCTAAGTATGCAGTCTAGCCTTAAAATGAAGACTGCAGCATGAAACTTGTTAAGCCTGGGTTCCCCAACCAGGGTTAGGGAGACAAGCTAAAC
>BLBF01000006.1:52174943-52187681 GCA_015471245.1 Laticauda colubrina | reverse complement strand
TCTAATCGTGAATAAAATCTAATCAGAGATGCTTTGCCGATTCTTGTCCAATGACCTGCTCTAGCAGGGTTGGAAGGGAGTATGTGTATATGTGTGTGCATGGCTATCAAAACTCCAAAAACAGGTCAAGTAGTTCTGGGGAGGGTAGTCATAAATTATAACACTTGCTAAGCAACTGGCATTAAATGAGGACTACTTGTATTTGGTTTGCCAGTCACCAAACCATGCTCACCCAGCCACATGACCAGCAAGCCATGCCTACCCAATAATGTGACCAGCAAGCCACACCCATCCAATCACATTACCAGCAGACCACACCCTCAAATTAGGCCATGCCCACAGAAATTTGAATACCGCCCCTGGGTGGAGGGCATTGAGGATGAGTTTGTAGCACCAAGGGGGTGGTGGACTAAAAAGTTTGGAAACCACTGGTTTAAAGAATCATTGTATGTCTTCATAATACCAGAATAGAAAGAGTTGGAAGAGACTTTGGAGGTCTTCTAGTCCTACCCTTTGCTCAGGTAGGAAAGTCCAGAGGTGGTATTCAGCAGGTTCTGACCAGTTCTGGAGAACAGGTAGCGGAAATTTGAGTAGTTCATAGAACCGGCAAATACCACCTCTGACTGGAGATTTTATAGTATCCTTCCTCGACCATGCCCACCAAGCAATGCCCACAGAACCAGTAGTAAAAAGAATTGAATCCCACCACTGGAAAAGTCTATACCATTTCAAACAAATGATTGTACAATTCTTTTTAAAAAACTCCAGTATTGGAGTATCCACAATTTGTGGAGGTACAAAGCTTAGTTCAGGCAGATGAAATCAACTTGTATGGAACAGAACAGAACAGAACAGAACAGAACAGAATAGAATAGAATAGAATACTTTTTTGGCCAAGTGTGATTGGACACACAAGGAATTTGTCTTGGTGTAAATACTCTCAATATATATATAAAAGAAAAGATACATTTGTTAAGAATCAAGAATCATAATGTACAACACTTAATGATAGTGATCGGGTACAATCAGCAATCAAATCATACGAGGAAACAGTCAATATAAATCGTAAGGATACAAGTGACAAAGTTATAGTCCTACAGTCACAAGTGGGAGGGAATGGGTGATAAGGAGTTATGAGAAGATTAACAGTAATAGGAGTGCAGACTTTGTAATAGTTGAACAGTGTTGAGGGAATTATTTGTTTAGCAGAGTGATGGCTTTCAGGGAAAAAACTGTTCTTGTGTCTTGTTCTGGTGTGCAGTGCTCTATAGCATCATTTTTAGGGAAAGAGTTGAAACAGTTTATGTCTGGGAAGTAGGGGTCTGTAAATATTTTCACAGCCCTCTTTTTGACTCATACAGCATACAGGCCCTCAATTGAAGGCAGGTGAGTAGTATTTGATTTTTCTGCAGTCCTGATTATCCTCTGAAGTCTCTGTCTGTCCTGTTGGTTTGCAGAATCAAACTAGACAATAGGTATAGAGGTGCATATGATAAACTAAATAATTCCTCTGGAGAACTGTATCAGCTGCTCCCTGGGCAGTTTGAGGTTTCTGAGTTGGCGCAGAAAGAACATTCTTTGTTGTGCTTTTTTGATGATGTTTTTGAAGTTAGGTGTCCATTTTAAATCATGTGATATAGTAGAACCTAGAAATTTGAATGTCTCTACTGTTGATACTGTGTTGTCTAGTATTGTAATAGGTGGTAGTATGGGAGGGTTTCTTCTGAAGTCTATCACCATTTCTATGGTTTTGAGTGTGTTCAGTTCCAGTTCTGGTTACACCACGAGGCAAGTTGTATAACCTCAGCTTTGTATGCCAAAACTTCATCATTTAAGCTAGTAAATTTATAAAGAGTACAAATCTGAGCAACAATCATATCTTAAAATTTATAGGATAAATAAATTTAAATGTAAAATAATCTTTGTATGCTTTAAAATTCCAGAATATAACAAAATATACTGTATGCAAGATCAAATGGTTGATCTAATGGTATTTTTGCAGGATATTTAATCTCCCATTAAATTCACATTTACATTTCTGGAAGAATTTACCTGTAGGTAGAAGTTAATTTTTTTCTAGATAGAATTATGTGGCTTTCTGTTTAAAAGTTATGGTAAATGGATGACACAAATATTTTTAATATTGTCAATACTAATCCTTGCATAGATGTTTTTAAAGATCTGTCAAAAGTATGATAATATTGCTCTTAGATACCATTCTAGAAGACTCTATTCTTCAGGAAAAAGAGTTCATTTTAAAATAATAAACAAATCATTCATTCACAGCATTAAAATAAATCTTGTATCAAAATTACTAAGAAACACTATGGAATGTCTAGTGTATAGATGATTTATTCTCCCATTGAAACCCAGAGAAAATATTTTTGATGCTTAATGAAAACTGCATATGTGCAGAAGAGAAGAGTAAAATTTCTTGAAAATAAATCAATAATTTAATGTAATAAAAGGATTTTAACAGTGATTTATAAGTAAGAGGGCATGAAAAGATTTTGTTTCCTTTCTGTCCCAGACGTATCCCCCTATATTTTATAATTACGATGTATATAGATAACTGAAGTTGTCACTATATCAGTATAAGTATAAAACAAGCAACCTACTTTGTAGTCTGCAAATAGATCCATTAATTTCAAGAATTAAAATTTCAATTATTAATTATGCTTCTGATCGTGGCAAATTACAAGCTAATACACACACTTTGAGCTGTTTCTAAAATCAAATAAACAGAAATCAATTGACTTGTCCTATTGTAAATTAAATATGAATTTATTATATTAATTAGAAATTTCCAATAAAGTTCAACATCAATATTTATGAGCTAATGTATCACAATATGCACCAGATTTTGCATCAGACATTTAATAATTAATTGAACTATTATTAAACTAGTTACAAAATTTATCTAAAAGCTATACCTTTGGAGTTAAGCAGCTTTCTGTAGAATATCAACATATGTTGACTATATTATATTAGCCATATTCTACTGATTTATATAAAATTTATATTGAATAATAGACTCAAATTCCAACTAATTAGATTTAAGAGGAAAAAAAGAAACATTCATATCCCACTAGAAACAGCAAATATTTTCTATTTCAAATCAATTTGTATGATTAAGTACATTTGAAAAAGATATTTTGTATGTCTCGAACTTTAAAGACCCACTCAGAGTAGACAGTGACAAATCGGATTCAGATTTAAGTCTGAATCTCTAAAAGCAGCTTTGTAATATTTTATAAAATATATATTTATAAAATCTGTAGACATTTTTGAAATACTTTTGAACCCACAAACAGAAACAAAGTTACAGCCTGAAACCCACATTCTGATGAAAATGACTGGTATTCTATTACTGACATGTAAGTTTTCTTAAGGTCTTTTGGATTTTTAAAACAAGTTTTACATATTTTCTGCCTTTTTACTGTTGCCTATGTGCTTTTTACCAGCCATTGCTTAATCAAGTTTGTAACCATGGAATAATAATAAGCATTATATAATATGGATGAACAATACACTGATAAATCAGCAATAATATGGTGTCCTCCTATTGGTTGCCTTGATATGGTTTTGTAATGCCCTCCTTATATGACACTAGAGTTTTGTTAGGGATAACATTGTTTACCCTAACTGGTTTATGTAAAATAATAACTATGAATCATAGTTTTTGTATGTTAAAGTGTCTGCAACTTTAACTGTGTGATAGTAATTAAGGGAGTGGTTGTGAAAGCACTTTAAAAGAAGCAAGACTACAGCTTGCTCTCTCTCTGGCTTTGATGATCCCTGATTACTGCTTGGAATCAAGACTGCATTGCTCGAACGGGAGAGAGAACAAAGGACTAATTTGTAAGTGAACTGACATAGGATATTCTACATGGACTTTGCTAACTGAATATCCCTGAATGGACTGACTACTTGATACATGACTATTGGACTGTTATTTTGACTATGCTATGAACTTATAATGGAATAAACTATATTCTTGATAGCACAAGCGTATCTGTTATTTTTACTGTATGTTAATAAACATACAAGCTTAGCTCACTCATTTATCTGTGTGCCTATCTGACTAACGCTGCACATTCTGTTTAGCTTGTCTCCCTAACCCTGGTTGGGGAACCCAGGCTTAACAATTTTCATTTGTAATTTTTTATAAAATTCTTCTTGATTGTCATTCGGGGCATAGAGTGCAATCAGAAGTGTTTTCATATTATTGTCCATTATTTCCACCATTAATAATCTTCCATCGTCATCGGTATAGATCAATTTCACTGGGATAATATCTTTAATGTATAAACCCACTCCTCTTTTCTTGTATTGTGTCAAAGAAGTGAATATTTTTCCTAATTTTGGCTGTATCAGCAATTGTTCATGTTGCTTTTTAATATGTACTTCTTGTAGGCAGATTATATCATATTTTAATTTCTCTATTTTATGGAAAGTTTTCCTTCTTTTAACAGCTGAGTTTATGTTAATTGTAATCAGTTTTTTCTCTTTCATGGTTATGTTTTATAGTTAGGTTTAGCAGCTCTTGTAGATCTTGGTTCACATTGTTCTTTGACTTCCACCATTCCGCCTTCTACACCTTCTTCTTTTTCAGTCACTATTTGGCTAGTGGAATTTGGTTCTTGGAATTCAGTTAGTGACATTTCTTTTTCTGCCTCCTCCTCTTTCCCTCCAAAATATTCTGTGTAAAATAATTCAGCTTTTTCAATTGAGTCAATTCTATGTCTCCATTCTTGCCTTATGAACATTTAACCTTCTGGAATCAGCCATCTATAATTCACCTCTTTTTTAAGTTGAATTTTAGTCAGAAATCAGTATTCTCTTCTCATCTCTCTCACTCTTCTGGGTACTTGTTTCAGGACCACAATCTCCTTATCTTTATATTTCAATGTTTTCTCTCTTGCCATTTGCAATAATTGTGTTTTAATGGCTTTCTTTGTAAATCTGATGTGAACTTCTCTTGGTAAGCTATTTCTCATTGCATATCTTGTGAAGATTCGATAAACCTCGTCTATTCCATCCATCATCTTCTCTGTAGTTATTTCCAAAGCTTCAGTCAAAATTTCTATCATTGTCTCAGCTAGGTTTTGTCCCCTTTCTTCCTCTATGTTTTGGAATCTGAGATAAAATTCTGATCTGTCCATCTCCCATCTCAACATCCCACTTTTATCTTGTTCAACCACAGTTAATCTGCTATCAATATCTCCAATTTTCTTATCTCTTTGTTCATCTTTTTCTTCAATTTTTTGGAATCTCTCATCATACTTCATCATTATTTGTTGAATGTTCTCCACCTTTGCATCAGTTTTTCCTGTTCTTTCTTCAATGTTCTCTGTTCTCTTTTCAATATTCTCTGTTCTTATTTGTATATTTTGAATTCCTTGCATAATCATCTGAAGCATCACTTTTTCCTGTTATTTTTCTTGCTGTAACATCATCTGTATTGAGCATTGTCCTCCAGATGGTGAAGAGGAAGAAGTAGAGGTTGAGGAACCAGGGGTTGTTAGTTTCCTACTCATTTCGGACAATTCAAAATCTTCAGGTTCTTCTAGACCTTAATCCACTTGTGAAATAACCAATTGTAATTCCAAGTAAAAATAGTGGGGAAAAAAGAAACCAAATAACAACAACAACAACAACAACAATAATAAAATAATTTCTTCAGTATACCTTAATCCAATCGATTGGTTAGATAGCAGTAAAAACTCAAAAATGTAAGAAAAAACCATAAACACACACACACAAAAGAAAAAAATTGTTAAGTCCTTGAAAAGGTGGAAAAATAGAAAATAAAAAACTAAAGAAGAGAAAAGAAAAGTTCTTCAGGTTCTTCAACACCTTGATCCAATTAAAAAGTCTCAGGTATAAAAGAATGCATAAGAAAAAAAAGAAAGCCACAAAAAAAAAAAACTAATATCGAAGATAAATAGAAAAAAATACAAGGGAAGGAGAGAGAAAAAAGAAAAGAGACTACTCTCTTAAAAAGAAGAAAAAAGCAAGAAAATCGTTAATACAAAAGCTTTTCTTTTAAAATAAAATGCAAATGTAAAAATTAGACTTCAAAAACAAAAAGAAAAACAAAACCAAGTTCCAAAAGGTCAAAAATCCAAAAGGCTATTACAAAAAGTAAACTAGTAATGAGGGGGTTTGTTAAAGTAAGAAATAGCCCAGCTTAAAAAAAAAAGTATAAAGAGCACACTGTACCTTGTTTGGTTAACCAAGGCTTTTGTTAAAATTTAGAACTCTCTTCCCCATAGTCTTATCACCTTTTTTTTCTATAAACTTCAACACCAGACTCCAGCTATTGACAGAAACCCAGAAGAGCACCTGAAATAAAACTCTCCCATAGACTGCTAGCAGGGTTGCTCTTCCCTCTATCTTATCAAACAGGCAATGTCCTTGAAAAGAAGTCTCAGTTCTTTCTCAGCTTTATCTGGTCAAGAAAAAAAAGAGATACAATATTTCCAAGCCTCAGTTGGCAGTGTTACAAAGTTTCTTCTGCTTTCACTTTCCCCCTCCTTTTCCAAACAGATATAATAAAAATTAATTAAAAAGGGAAGAAGATATTAAAAATATGACTAGAAGGGAGTCTCTAGTCTAGAATATTATAAAGTCAAAAAGGAGAGAAAGGATAGGTGGAAAAAAAAGAACAGTCCTGTTTCAAAATATAAAATCATGTGTAGAAAATCCAGCAATGAGAAAAAAAACAAATAAAAATATTACTTTGACTTCCTGTTTAAAATCTCTGCTTAATCACTTCTGTCAAAATTTTTACAGATTCTTTTTTTTTCCTTAGGATATCCTTTCAAATCTTAAAAGTAAAGAAAAAATACTCACCAAACCGGCACACTTTCTCTTTCCGTTCTCTTTCGTTTAGGAGCTGTCCCAACTTCAGCAGCTTTAATGGTTGCCTCTTTGCCACTGGCAAAAAGAGCTTCTCCTGGATCTACCAGGGACTTTGCAGTGTCCCTGGGATCGACAGGATGCACTCTTTATATTCACTCTTTGGGACGGTTTTGATCCGTTTGGACCGTCCAGGAGCAAAGATATCAGCAGCGATCTCAGACCTCCAAGATCACATGCTGTATCATCGTGACACCAGCTTCACCCTCCTGAGAATTCTTGTAGTTAGCCTACAAGGAATAAAGTGCGGAAGCTTTCAAAGATGTGTAGAATTAACTGCCTGTTTTGTCCGTGAATTATTCAGAATATTTCAGATATGCTGTCACATCTTCTGTCTTTCACAAAGCAATCAATGAGAACTGCTAAAACTTTTACATGTTACTCCCATTTACTTATTTACTTTTATTTACTCTGAAGCACTTTGATAATTCTACCATTCAAACTCTTCAAAAGCAAATACAGCTTTAAACACAGGTCCTGGGGATCTGGGAAGCTGTGTCTTCAGGAGAGTGGGGCTCCACTCTCCTGCCATGCCAAGGACTTGATGTTGCTAACTTAAGGAAAGGCAAGTAAGGGAAGCATCCATCAACCTCCCCCACAGCCTTTCCCTCTTTCTAACTGCCGAATTTGTTGCTTGGGGCTCTTAGTGGCGACCACCATTACCAGAGGCCACAGCAGTCCATTACCAGGAGCAACCACCATTACCAGATGCCACAGCACATGCAGGTGGTCATTTTGGGGGAGCAAATCCTCCATTGCATGAGGTAAGCGGCCATCTTAAGGGGCCCAACTTCAGATCGACCTCAAAACAAGGGCAAATTTCTTGGATTCCTCGGTAGCAAGGCCCCACTAATAGGCAGAACAGTCTAAGAGTAGCTTCCAGCACTTCTTGTGCTTTGGCTATTCTTGCCATGGATCAGGACAAGGCCCAAGCTGAACTTCCTCATCCAGTGGACCTGGCCCTCCAACCAGCCAAAAGAAAAAGATGCAGACAGCGATCTCAATCAGTACAGAGAGAGGTGGCTGCAAAAATTAGGGCTAAGGCTCTGCCTCTCAAGAAAATGTCCAAGGCTGAACTTAAGGCTGAGAAACGAAGGCAAATTGCCTTAGAGAGACAGTTTAATAAAACAATAGAGTAAATGAGAGGGCAACTGCAACAGGCGTCCCAGTCAGGAAAATCCCAGGGTTACCAGGGAAACCCTTCTAGGGAAAGGGAGAAATTTCAGGATCCTTTGGAAACCTTCCATCTTGGTCCCCTGAGAGATTGAAGGAACAACTCAATCCTCAAGACCTAAGCATGTCAGGGCCTAATTTCAAACAGGCCACTGGGGCCTATGCCTCCCCTCCACCCACCAGGGCAGCTCCCAGCCCAGATCGGAATCTACCTTTACCCCCACTGTGGCAGGCCTTCGATCCCTTGACCCTCCCATTAGCAACAGGCCTAGGGAGATTCAGGATGTTGTCTCTATTGCCATAAGGCATGGGTTGGCTGGAGGATTCCAGCAAATTCTTTGGCCCTTAGAAAGGGCTCATTCCCTTTTTCCTTCATAACCGCAGGATCCCTTGCCCCTTCAGAGAGGATGTCATCCACCCCAGGAGCATAGGGCCCTCTCCACTCACTTAGAATGGGAAGATTATGGGGAGGATGACTGTGCTGACCCTTCTGTGCACAGTCACTCCACTCCCCTCGTTCAGATCAGGAAGAGGGGGAGATCTGGGACCCTAACCTCTCAGAGGAGGAAGAATATCACCCAGGTCAATCTCCCTCAGCAACAGTCTTCAAACAAGCCTTATTCAAACCACTCCTACATAAGGGTCTGGTTATAGCCAAGCTGTTTCCTTAGGAAGTGGCCCCCAAACCACAAGGGGAACCCTCTGGGCAAGGAGACTCCCTTTTCTCCAAGCTGGTAGTTTACTTTCACCTCTGTTGTTTCCTGACCTGGTCAGGGAACAGTGTGCTTCCCCCACTGCAGGTCCTCACCCTTTGTATCATGATAGATGATTTTACAATGTGGGCCGGTCACTAGCCAACACTCTTGCAGTGCCCCCTGTAGATGCTACGGTCGTGGCCACATTCTCCTCCTCTGGCACCCCCACCAAGCCAGAGGATGTACCCCCACCAAGCCAGAGGATGCCCAAGGACAAGCACTCCGAACAGACACACAAACGCAACTAACAAGCAGCTGTGTGGGCTGTCCGGGCTTTGACTGCTGCATCATTTTTCATGAGGGCCTTGCTCCACTGGCTGCACCAACTACAAGGCCGGATCCCGGCATCTGACTTCAGGTCTCACCAGGACCACAGCAAAATAATAGCAGCAGCGGAATTTATGGTGGACGCCACCCTTAATTCCGCCAAGTTTGCAGCCAGAGCCATGGCCTCCTTGGTGGCAGCGAGAAGGCTCTTAAGGCTTTTGAATTGGCAGGCAGAGTTGCGACGGAAGTGGAAACTGGCTTCGCTCCCTGTACAGTTGAAAAGCTCTTTGGCAATGCACTGGAGCCACATCTCATCGAGACCAGGGACAAACGGAAGATTCTTTCCTCATAAGGAAAGAAAACTGATTAATGCCCTGCTCCATACTGTCCACCAACATTTTGACCCGAGACTACTCCCCATTTTTCCTGGCCAAGAGAGCAAATTCCCAGCGACAAGATCAACGCCCAGATGAACCCGGCAGACAACAAACTTCTGTGGGTAAATGGCCCTGTTGTGGGGGGAGGGGCTATTCCTTCTGTCGCTCTAAGTAATCCCTCATTCTCTCCCCCAATCGGAGGTCGGTTAACTTATTTTGCTTCCAGATGGGAGGAGTCAATGATGGATGCCTGGGTACTCAACACTGTATGGTCAGGCTACAGTTGGAATTTCTCTTAGAGATTTTGTGTTCTGTCCTGTTTCACGGAACAGTTCAAAAAGGGCCCTTATGGAATCAGCCATTCAACACCAAGTTGACATAAGCCATTCAACCTGTCCTGGAACATCAATATGAACAAGGATTTTATTCTCGACTTTTCGTGGTCCCTAAGACTTCGGGGAGTTGGCAAGCCATCCTTGAACTCAAATTTTTGGATGAGTTTATCCCATACAAGCACTTCAAAATGCAGATCCTTCATTCTGTTTTAGAGAGCATTCAGGAGGGTGATCTCCTCTCCTCCGTTGACCTTATGGAGGCTTACCTCCATATACTCATTTGGCCTCACCATCGCCAGTTTCTCTGTTTCTGTTACCAGCACCATCACTTCCAGTATTGAGCCGTCCCCTTTGGGCTCTCTTCAGCTCCATGAGTATTCACAAAGATCCTAGCAGCATTGGTGGCTTCACTTCAGTCCGTTCTAGTGAGGATCCAATGCTACCTGGACGACATTCTGATACAGGTGTCCTCCATCCACTCTGCTTTTCGAGACCTGCAAATTACACTTTTCTGACTTCAGGATCACAGCTTTTCCATCAATACCAGGAAGAGCCTTCTTATTCCTACAACAAGATTGCTTCACCTGGGAGCTGTCATCGAAACAACCCTATGCCAAGTCTTTCTGTCTCCAGACTGGGGGAAAAGCCTCAACGAGATCATCTGTCAGGTTCGACATCAACTCACTCTTCCCCTGGCACTGCTGTCCAAATTATTGGGAAAGATGATCTTGTGCATCGGCATCTGCCTGTGGGCATGGCTTCACTCCCGATCTCTACAATGGTTCCTGCTCCCTTTTCAATGAGCAGGAACCAGCCACACATCGATCAGGGTCCAACTCACTCTACAGGCCCTGTGTTCCTTCAAGTGGGGCTCTCCCCGGCCCTCCGGAAGGGACTCCCATTCAAAGAGCTCGACAGGCTGTTACTCATGATGGATGCCAGTCTTTTGGGTTGGGGGGCCCATATGGAGGGCCAGATAGCTCAAGGTATTTGGTCCCAGACAGACAAAAATGGCCCCATAAACTGGCTAGAGCTCAGGGCCATAAGTCTAGCACTGAGGCACTTCAGGGACACAGTAACTGGATCCCATATACTAATGTTGATGGACAACATGGCTGCAAAGGCGCATGTCAACAGGCAAGGGGTGACAAGGTCCAGGGCGCTCATGAGGGAGGACAAACATTTGGGCTGTGGGCGGAGAGACATTTGTTGTCGATAATGGCAGATCACATCTCAAGAGTTGGCAACTCCCAAGCCAACTGGCTTAGCCAGAGTTTGGATGACCACACAGAATGGCGCCTCCACCCATCCCTTTTCAGAGACTTTTGCCTGAGGTTTGGGAACCCAGAAGTGGATCTGTTCTCCACTCCCCCAAATGCCCAAGTAAACAGATTTTTCACCAGGTTTCCTTGTCAGGAACAATGCTCAGGAACAATGCTCTGTTCCAGTGTCAGGAACAGAGGGGACCAATGCTCTTCGGTGTTGATGGCCCGGGGGTCTCCTCTATGTCTTACCTCCTCTTCCCATCATTCTGGCAGTCTTTCGAAAGATGTTTGAGGAATGGGGGGAACTAAGTCTCCTGGCCCCCTATTGGCCATGGAGGCCCTAGTTTGCAGACCTGGTGAAACTGTACCCTCTCCCTGGAGGATCCCAGCCCACACGATCTCCCTCCATCAGGGAGCCTTGTTCCATCTGGATCCCCAGGGGTTCAAACTGACTGTGTAGCACTTGAGCGGCAACAGTTGAGAGAGGCTAATCTCTCGGAGAAAGTTATTCTTACCATCCAGGCGTCTCGCAAACTATCCACAATGTGCATCTATGATGCTACCTACAGGTTTTTTTTTGTCAATGTTGTCATAAGGAGGGTCTTTCACCCACCTCAGCTCAGCTGGCAGAGCTTCTACATTTCCTTCAAGAGGACCTCAAGAAAGGACTAGTCCATAATACCTTATGACGCCAAGTAGTGGCCCTTTTCTCAGTGCTATCCTGGGACTAATTTCCTTCCTTGTCTCACCATCCTTCTGTCAGGAGATTTTTAAAAGGGGCTTCTAACCTTCACCTCCCGGTAGTACACAGGTATCCTTCATGGGGATTTTTTAAGGTGCTTCAGGTCCTGATGGAAGCACCATTTGAACACCTTAGGACAGTGTCTCTTTTAATTCTTGATACTAGAGGTGGTTTTTCTGGTGTCAATCACATAGGCTAGAAGGGTGTCAGAACTGGCTGTCTTCTCAATCAGGCAGGATCTATGCACCTTTCATGATAATAGAGTTGTTCTCCATCTAGATACCACCTTTATCCCAATGGCCAATATCTGATTCTACAGGTCCCAGGATATTGTGCTGCCAGATTTCTGCCCCCTTTTGCACCACAACTTAGAGTGCAAGTGGCACATATTAGATGTTAGGAGAGTGCTTAGAATTTACCTCAAGTGTACTTCCACCTTTAGGAAAACTGAAGCTATGTTTATCTTCTTTTCCCCATCTCACTTGGGGAACAAGGCCTCTCCTCCCGCTGTAAGCAGGTGGGACAGGGCGTGCATTGCACAGGCCTACAAGGCTATCGCTCTTCCAGTGCCTCAAGGGCTGACTGTGCACTCTATCAGAAGCACCATGACTTCAGCTGCCTGAGCCAACCAGGCATCACTGGAAGAGATTTGCAGAGCAGATGGGCACCCCATCACCCTTCATCAGGCATTATTGTCTGGATTCCTTCACCTCTGTGAGTGCGGCCTTCAGCAGATGGGTACTTCAGCGAGTGATTCCATAATCGGAGTGATCACTGGACGAGAAATCTCCCATGGACATGCAGGCTTTAGTATGTCCCATCCTGGGCTATCACAGCAGCATGGAGGAGAATAGGCATTGGTATAATTACCTGAGAATGCCCTTTCTATCTATACTGCTA
>BLBF01000006.1:52162551-52174543 GCA_015471245.1 Laticauda colubrina | reverse complement strand
TACAAATCAGTCCTTTGTTGTCTCTCCCGTTCGAGCAATGCAGTCTTTATTCCAAGCAGTAATCAGGGATCATCAAAGCCAGAGAGAGCAAGCTGTAGACTTGCTACTTTTATAGTGTTTTCATAACCACTCCCTTAATTACTATCCCACAGTTAAAGCTGCAGACACTTTAACATACACAACTATGATTCATAGTTATTATTTCACCTAAACAATGTTAACCCTAACATAAATAATTGAACTGGACTATGCTAATATAGATATGATGGGAGACTTTAATGGAATTGTAGATAATAAATTGGACTATGCAGCACAGAAAACAATAAAGCAAAACAGAAAGACTCTCCCTAAATCTTTTTTTTAAATGATAAATGAAATAAATTTAAAAGATACATGGAGAGAAAGAAATGGAAAGACTAAACAATACACCTTCTATTCAAACAGGCATTCATCATGGTTTAGAATAGATATGATATGGATGTCAATAGAACTGATCGCTAATCTCCAAGAAATAAACATTGAAACAAGTACTTGGGCAGATCACAATCCAATAACAATTAACTGGAAAGGACAAAGAAGAAGATCTAGATGGACATTAAATAACACTATATTAAAGGAAAAAGACTTCACAAAGTAGATGGAGAAAGAAATGGCTTTCTTCTTTAGAGAAAACAAAAAAGAAGATACATCAATGCAGAACGTATGGGATACAATGAAGACATATGCCAGAGGCTTGCTATACCAGGAAAAGAAATACCATGAAAAGATTAGCCTCTAAGTCATTAGAGGATGAATATAAAGGGATTGGAAAAAAGCAACATAAAATGCCATAGAAAAAGGACATTAAGTTAAAAATGGATATAATTAAACATAAAATGGACTAATAGAAAAAGAAGAACAAGCACAGAAAATCAGAAGTGCAAAACAGAACTACTTTGAAGATGCAAATAAGTCAGGTAGATGGTTAGCATATAAATTGAGAAAGGAGAAAGAATCAAGGAAAATATTGCAATTAATAGATGACCAAGGCCAAGTCTACTATGGTAGTAAAGAGAAGAAGGAAATTATACAAAACTATAATGGGAAATTATGCACACAAGAGAATATTGATGAGGAAACAGTTAAACAGTACTTACAGAATGCTAACCTTCCCCAGATACCTAAAGAGATTGAAACAATGTTAGAAAGCAATATAACAATGATGGAGTTAACTGAAGCACTTAAGAAGCAAAACAATGGAAAGGCACCAGGCCCAGATGGACTTCCAGCAGAATTTTATAAAACATTACAAGAATCTTTGAACCTTCCATTGCTAGAAGTTATGAATGAAGTTATGCTAAAGAAGAAGTGGTCAGAAGCTTATATTACACTTGTCCCAAAAGAGGAGGCGGATCCATTACAAATCAAGAACTATAGACTTATTTCCTTACTAAAAGCAGATTATAAAATTTTTGCTTCAATATTGGCAGAAAGACTTAAAAAATACTTAAACAATTTTATCCACCCTGATCAAAATGGATTTCTGCCAAAGAGACAAATTAAAGACCATATGAGAGTAATCTTGGACACTTTGGAATACTACAAGGCATACCCTGAAAAACAAATGGCTTTGATATTTTTAGATGCACAGAAGGCATTTGATTATGTGAATTGGCGATTCATATTATTACAGCTGGAACAGATGGGCTTTGGTAAAAAAATTATTCAAGTAATAGAAGCTATATATCATAAGAAAACGGCAAAGGTAATGATAGAGGGAGAACTGACAGACTCTCTTGATATAAGAAAAGGAACAAGACAAGGGTGCTCATTATCACCTTTGTTGTTTGTGTTAACCTTGGAAGTGCTAAACAGAAATATTAGAGAAGAAAAGGATATGAAAGGGATGAAAATTAAAAAGGAAGAATTTAAGTTGAAAGCATTCGCAGATGATCTGGTTTTCATTTTAGAAGACCCACGAGAAACATCAAAATTGATAGAAAAGATAGAGGTATATGGAAAGATGGCTGGTTTGAAAATAAATAAAGATAAAACAAAGATCTCATATTACCATATGTGGCGGAGTTGTGTGGATGCCAAAAAATATTGGACTAAAATCCACACGTGGTTGGAAAAATGACAAAAAAGCATATGGACTTGAAACCAGAGATATTTTTATTGGGAATTTTACCTGAAACATATCGTAAAGAATTGAAATACCTGATTTGCCAACAGTTTTGTACTTAATAATTTATAGGCTTTAAGCTTCTAGTCAGTGCTAAAATGGTTTTATTTTATTTTTTTAAATCATTTTTGTTTCTCTTGTTAGCTAATAGCTTTTTAAAAATAGAGTAGGTGACATGTTGAACTTTTCATTGCTTCTCCAGACATCTGAAGTAAAACTTTTCACAGAACCTTCTGCTGGAGTTAATTAAGGAACCATGCTAGGTAAATTCTTAATTATCAGTGCAAAGATAAAGTCATTTATTTATTGTCTCTGTTGACAGTTGTCTCTGTTGAGAAGTATTATTCCTCCATGTAATAACTGATGAATTCTTGTAGTTAGCCTACAAGGAATAAAGTGCTGAAGCTTTCAAAGATGTGTTGAATTAACTGCCTGTATTTTTTTTAATTTTTATTGGTTTTTAAGATAAACATGAACAAACAAAACATCAAAACATCAAGCTATCTTCCACATATATACATACAGTATGTCGGTTGGTTTACAAATGGTTTTGTGCTTCCATTTCATAGTCTTCAATTACAATTACATTGTATATATTCTCATATTTTCAATAAAATATTAAATACATTATCATTGTTAATCATTTGACTATCCTTTTATTCATTCCTGTTTTAGGAAATAATTCATATTTTACTTAATTTGTTTTATGACAGTTCATATTAACAACTCAAATCTATCCTACAATCATTTTGTAGATATAAGAAGAAAAGAATACATCTTTATATATTTATTATTTTCTAAGAGTCTACATATTTCATTTCCATGTTTTATTGTCTAACCATTGACAGAATAGATCCCAAATTTTATAAAATTGGGATCTTGTTCATCTTGTTCATCTTGTTCTCTGATTTCAAATGTCAATCTACTCATTTCAGCACATTCCAATATTTTCTTAATGATTTCCTCCTGTAATGGTATTTTTTCATTTTTCCAGTTTTTGGCAAATACATCAGTAATACTGTAGGAGTGATGTAAACAAAAATGTACACTAGTCCTTTTTTCACCAGGAAAACTACCTACACAGCAAATATAAAATTATTGATCATATAGTGATGGATGATAAGTCCCACAGATTAGATGGCACTCAATATCTTTAGAGGAAATGCTGAGTATTTACAGCATGGCTAGATTAAAACCTTCAGGTGCTTACTGTTGATGTTGCTGTACAGGAAAAGAAAATGTGAAGCTGAAAAGATAAGGTGAAAATTAGGAATATAAAAAACATGAGTATGGGAAATCTTGGCAGAGTGAAAATTAAATGGATATGTTCACAAATTCACATTTTAGGCTTAAGAAATTAGATGCAGTGGAATTGGACAATTTTAGTTCAAAAATTACAATGTTTAAAGCCAAGCACATGAAAAATAAAGAAAGGAACAGAAACACAAATTGGCTAGAATATAATCAATGACTGAATAACATCAATTAGATTTTGGGGACTAATTCAACAGTCCTTTAACACAACCAATCATTCAAATTTATACTCTTAACTATTGAGGGAGAAGATTGATTAACATTATGATCAAATTCAATTTGAAACTGACAGAATATGTAATCAATATATGCTGCCTTTGACTGGAAACTAGAATGAACTGAAATTTTAAGGAGTAAAATGCAATTGTATTTGTATTTTTAAGAAATTCAAATGAAGTAGGAAACTTTCCCTGAGCCTTTGGGAGGGTGAAAACAACCTCCCCTGGACTCTGGAGGCCCTCCGAAAGCTGGAAACTGGTCTATTTCACGACTTCTAGTTTTTCAGGAGGGCTGTTTTTATTCCTCCCAAGGGTCTGGAGGCCTTCCCTGGGCCTGTGGGAGGGCAAAAAACAGCCTCCCCTGGGCTCTGGAGGCCTTCCAGAAGCTGGAAACAGCCCTGCTTCCAGACTTCCAGAAGGTCCATTTTCCCCCCTCCCAGAGCCTCTGTGCGGACGCTGCACTTACCTCTATTGAAAATGGGCCATGTGGAGACTCCTGGGAGGGGCGGGAGTGGATGGACTGGGCCAACTGGTCAATTGAAATTCCAGTTCAGTGAACCAGATGTAACTTTAAGATCTGGTTCACCTGAACTGGTAGAATCCCACTGCTGCTGCAAATAACAGGGCTGGCATGTAGCCACATACAAGAATAGTAGTCAGTGGCAAATAAAGGTGGGATAAAAATCAAATAAATAGAAATCAAATTTACTTCATTATTGCTTAAAGGTGCCTCTGTGGCGCAGTGGTTAGAGTGCTGTATTGTAAGCTACTTCTGCAGCCAGCTGCCTACAATTTGGCAGTTCAAATCCCACTGGGCTCAAGGTTGATTCAGCCTTCTGAGGTAGGTAAAATGAGGACCCAAATTGTTGGTAATATGCTGACTCTATAAACCACTTAGAGAGGGCTGTAAAGCACTATAAAGCTGTATATAAGTCTAAGTGCTCTTGCCAGTGCTATTGCTAAAAGGAGGTAGAAAAGTTCAGATAGAGCATTAAAAGCTTGTAGAAACATATATCACAATAATTTAGTGAATTGTAAACATTGTGTTTTTGCTAATTATATTTTTAAAATGTCTGAAAAACAAAAGCTTCTGAAACAGAAAATATAATACTTTTAAAAATTTATTTAATATTTCTCTTATACAGAAACTTTTATTTATTATTCTAGTAAACCAAAAAGGTAATTTTTTTCAAGTGATTAAAACATTACTCTGAATCTTATTATTTTGATTTTTACAAATTTATGAATAATCAATAAATTATTTCTAAAACCAACAGAGGCATCAACTATAAATATATTTATTCTTTCAGGAGTTTCCTCTTCATGAAACAATTTATCTATAGAGTTAATAAAAGTAAGTGAGCTTGTTTCTTAGTTATCAAAAGGCAATCCAGTGACTTCTACTATTATGTTGCAATAAATTATATTATACTTCCATTATGCTTAAATTATATTGTACTTTTCAAGTATAATATGGCACAATATGTCAAAATATATTCTGCTGTAATTATGAAATGTGTGAGAACCCCGATACATTCTATTATCTTATATCTCTAACAGCTGAAAATAATATGAAAATGATTTCTTCATGTTATCACTATTATAATTATAAGCTAAAGGGAATTTATTTAAATCAATGTTCAAGGTAAATTCCTTTTATCAAGAAATAAAAAGACAAATCTGTTAATTTGAAATATATTTATACATTCTGTGTAACTTTACATAATTAAATACAATATCTAATTTGTAAGTTAATTTGTAAGTTAATAAATCAAGCTAAATATTGGTCAGGTTTGTTACATGTGGTATTTGGCATTGCAATATTATATATACTTAATTGCCCAATTATAATGTTCTAAAATTGCATTCAGAACTTGCTAACTATTATGTGTAATTTTATAAAATGATATATATAAAGATGGCATGATAGCAGTGTTTCACTATCTAAAGGACTGCCATAAAGAAGAGGGGGTCAACCTTATCTACAAAGCACCTGAAGGCAGAATAAGAAATAAAGAATGAAAACTAATCAAGAAGAGAACCAAACTAGAAATATCGAGAAATTTTCCAACAGAACAATTAATCAGTGGGATGGTATACTTTCAGAAGTTGTTGTGCTCCATTACTGGAGGCTTTTAAGAATCAACTAGAGAATCACTTGTCTGAAATGATATCGAGTCTCCTGCTTGAGCAAAGAGTTGGACCAGAAGACCTCCAAGATTCCTTCTAATTCTATTATTCTGTTATTACTTTATGCCATTAAATAAAGTTACAAAAAGCATTCATTGAATTTGTAACTCCTTTCTACAGAAAAAATATTCAACATTTTCTATTAATGCATATATTATGTTAGGACAAATTTTGGGACAATGTTGGGACAAATGCTATAGATATGAATTCCTCACTTAATGACAGTAAATGCAACCATCAACTCTTGTCGCTAAGCAACATGGTAATAAAGACTATGCCAACTTACAATGGCAGTTGTTATTTTTGTTGTGACTTCTAATTTTTAATATGAAATAAATCTAATTTATTCTTTATAAAATATTAATTTCTAGATTTAACTATGTTAACCATCCTATAACATGTCAGCTATTACAGTGTGTTCTGCTGGGGAGTTCCTTAGTGCTCTCTTGTTTTCTTACAGACATTTCCATTACACAAACTAGGTAACATCATCAATGCTACCTAGTCATCAGGGTATCATTATCTAGTTTGGGTAATGAAACATTTGCAGAAAAATAACCAAGGTCAGAGAGCACTAAGGACACCTCATTTCAACCCTGAGCTACAAATATGCTCCTTTATTGGTAGAATACCTTCTCTCTGGTATATAGAACACCATACTTCCAGATATATGCATGGTCCTGATCCAGTTAGCCTTTGTACATCATTAAAGATTTTCTCGGGCATTCAGATTAAATGGCTAGGTGAGCTCTGCTGGCTGATATTATTTTATTTTTAATGTTGGGTCGGGTTGAGTTGGATTTGCAGCTTTAGGTTACAGGTTACAATGATTGTAGTTAAACTGTTATTTTAAAACATTGTACATCATCCACACTCAATTTTGAGATAAGTTATCATAAAGATTGCTGAAATAAATTAAGCAGTTGGGACACTGAAACAAATCATTGGTGATACAGTCACATAATTCTGACTTGGTAAAAAAATCTGAAAAACTTCATGGCATAAGTCTGAATAGACTTATATAATATTGCATATTGCAGGATATTCAGTAGTTACCTACTTATCTGCAATCTGAAAAAAATAGAAATAATATAGAATTCATGTATATGAAATTAGAAAAGAAAGAGAAATATAGCTAAATCAATTTCACACCAAACCATTAATTATATCTTTCATTTTATATCCTTCCAAAAACATCCTTGTTTGCGCTATATCACTGAATGTATGAAATTGACTCTTACATATGCCAGAAACTATTGTGAAAACAATAAAATGCAAGTTGCTCATTATTCTAATTCATTGAAAGATTATTAGAAAGAAATTTGCTCTAATATAATGGACATAAGGATGTATTAGTTGTAAATTTAAAATAGTTTCATCACTAATGTACATTTTAATACATCCTGTCTGAGAAATAATAATTTGTGCTTGTGAATCCCAAAGACCTGAAACATTTATTGTGTTTTTAAAGTCTCCACTCTCTTTTTGAAGATATCAACTGTATTTAAATGACCACTTTGATATTTTCTTTTGTCTTACGCCATTCATTCTTTTTTGTATATTTGTATCTCAATGCACTCCTTATTTATTCCTTTTATGTAACCCAAACACCTTAATGTTAACATTAACATTCCTTATTCAGCTTTCATTAATATATTAATTACCAGGAAGTAATCACACATGTTGCTCAATGCTCAAAGAAAAACCATTTGTTAAACTTTTCATTTATTATCACACATGCATTACTCCAATCATAAATTACTCTTGTCTATTCAAAAATAATTTTCCCTTATGCTTTGTGTAAAACAACAGATCTTTCCTATAATTTTAATCAGTTCTAGTCCAACACCTTCCTGGTAACACTTAAACAGACTAATTTCTTCCATTTTTATATTTATTTTTGTGATGCATCCAATTCCTTAGACCTATCAGTTTTGTTGATATGGCAACATCTTTGTATCTGGGAGATGTCACAACAGTTGATTTATATGTAATTTAAATTGGCACTCAGTTCCATCTTCCAGACTAAGATGTAGGATGTAGGACAAGAAACAATAGATGAAAACTAACTAAGAAACTTCCTAGTGAGGGCAATTAACTAGTGGAACAGCTTGTCTTCAGAAATCATGGGTGCTTCATCACTGGAGATTTTTAAGAAGAGATTAGATAGTCACTTATCTGAAATGGTATAGGGCAGTAACATGTGTGCCAGAGGTGGCATGAAGAGCCCTCTCTGTAGGCACACATGCAGTCGCCCCTGCTCAGCTCCACTGCATTTCTCTCCATCATTTGCAGAGAAACAGACGTTTCCCTGAAAATGATGAAACAGAAGAAAAATATCTCACTTCTTGCAGAACTATCGGTGTTGGGATGCCCTACCTCCCACCAACCAGCTGGTCTTCAGATCTCTGCTGTGCATGCACAGGCATGCACCCATGTGTCTTGTAGTTTGGTCATGCACTCGCACACTTTGGGCACTCAGTGCCTAAAAGGTTCGCTATTACTGGTATATGAGCTCCTGTTTAAGCAGAAGGCTGGACTAGAAGACCTCCAAAGTCCCTCTATTCTGATTTATTGATGTCTATTGTTCACTGACCACTATTCTTCATCTGTATATTACATACAAGAACTTAATTTAGTTTAATACAGCTTTAAATATAGAACAGGACACTCTTATTACCAAGGATATACAATCAGGCTGTTTATTACTACTACTTTTATTCAATTTCCATATGCAGGTAGTCCTTACTGAATGTTTCTTCAGTGACGATTCAAAGAACAACTCTTTAGGGATTTGTGATTAATCCCTAAATTTATGACCATCATAGCCATTACATTTGCATGTTTCCCAACCAGCTTGCAACAAGTATAGTTAATGCACAAAACAGAAGTAAAATCACAGATTGTATTTGGCTTAACAACCACTGTAACTTGCTTAACAACCATAGGGGAAGACATCATAAGTCTGTCACAGTCATGTGATATGATTTTCTGCTTAGCAATTGTAGTGATTAGCAGTGGAATTGCTGGTCCAAGTTCTGTTTGTTTGTTAATCAATGACTACCTGTAAATTATGTATAAAATCAGCTTAACAACCCAAAAGTTTCTTATCCCAAATAATATAAAACTTTTATATGCAATCATCCTTTGAAGGACTCCTTAAAAGAAAGAGCCTTGGGAAATTTAAAGATGACAAAATGAAAAGTAATTGTTTCAAATCTAACAAAATAACATTTGCTAATAGGCACAACATGTTTTTCTGTTTATCAACAGCAAGGTCTTTGAATGGGTGCTATGGTTAAAGACTGGAAAAATAGCCCTCCAGACCAATGACAATAAACAGTTCATAGTAACTATATGACTCAATATCAATTGCTATTTCAAGATTCAATAATTGAGGCAGAATGAGTAGACAGTATATACTTGTACCTATTAATCAATTTGAAGTCAAACCCTTAACTAGCTGTGGTGGCACAGTGGTTAGAGTGCCGCATTGCAGGCTAATTCTGCCAACCGCCAGCAGTTCGATTCTCATAGGCTCAAGGTTGTCTGAGCCTTCCATCCTTCTGAGGTTGGTAAAATGAAGACCCAGATTGTAGTGGGAAATATGCTGACTCTGTAAACCGCTTAGAAAGGGCTGTAAAGCACTGTGAAGTGATATATAAGTCTAAGTGATATTGCAATAACTAGCATTTTCAACTTTATATCTCTTGAAATTGTAATCCAAATTCTTAAAGACCAATCTTCAAAGTTCCATCCATCTTATACCTGGAACCAGGAACAATAAACGTGAAGACCAGAATACAGCAGACCATATTAAATGACTGACCAATTACTAAATTATGCCTCCCTTCAGTGATACTAGAAGGAAAAACAAGAAAATGGCAAGACATTATAAGTATTACCCCATGGATCAGGAAAGGTAGAGTCTACTGGAGTTAGGATTAGGGTTATATATATTTATGCTGTTGATGCTGTTGTTGTTGTTTTGATTTTGCAAGCTGCCCAGAGTGACTCAGGTGAAATGAAATAAATTACATGAATATTTTCCACTGTTATCAATTTCACAGTGAACCCTGAAATGTAATTATTCTGTTTTAGAGAAGCATTTCAGAACCTATCACCCTACAACACAACAGTTCCTGCTGTCTGATTCTAATCCTAAAAAGCAAACATCGCCAAATAAAATAAAACTGAAAAACTGCTTGATTTCCTGATAGATAATCCTAGCACCAGGTTTAAAATAAATTTGCCTTTTATAAGGTAAAAATGCTTATGGTTTTCTTCTTTGAAACTCCCTTAGTTAAATTTATGTTTATCACTCTCTAATGTTATTTATTTTGATTCTATTGACTCTATATATAAAAAAGCAGCATAATTGCAGGGAGGAAAACCATATTTCAAACTTACTGCCAATTTGCTAATATCAGCTAAGAATAGTTCTGTCTTCCTATTATTGCTCAAACAATAGTCTTTTTATTTCCCTGTACCCCTAAAATTAAAGTTCTTCTACCATAACTTTTTTGTTTGCCAGAACACTTAACTGTAATTAAGTATAATTTTCACTTAATTTACCAATTTCTGTAACAAGGAAGAAATATTTCTATCAGCTTTTATGTAATACTGTTGCCAAAAAGACAGATTCATACAATAAAAGCTCTATTTTTAAAACTATAATTTATATGCTACCCATCTCACAGTCACACAAATCTGGGCTAACAAATTTTAACTTCCTGGGATTTTGATAAGAATACAATGAAATACCATGCTATAATTACAGCCAGGTTCATATTGCAGGTTTTATGCAAAGAATCAAAAATTATGATGATCCTTCTTTTGGTGCACCTGATTTGATACATGGGACCATAAACACTGAATTTATTTGACTGTCTTCATATAAATCTTTCTTTCTGGACCTTTTAACCAAATAAATCAGTTACCAGCCCACAACATCATTATCCAGCATGTTTTAGAGGAGAGACAAAGTATCAATGATGTGTAAGTAATTGTAAAATTAAGGATCTCTTAAGTCTGAAAGAGAATCATACAATAGTCATTTGATAACAAAGTTTTCTATGATTTGGATGCAATCATTGAATCCAGTGATCTTCCATGCACAGCATGATTTTGTATCTAAAAAAGTGCCTCTGACAAATTTCATTTTCATTTGGAAGATTACCACTGTCCTTCACATCATGAATAATTTTCACATAACAAGTATATTTTGTTTCAGTGTTTACAATAAGTAATGCTTATTGAAATGATAGAATAATATTTCATATTTATATTCAAAAGGTTAATGTAAAACAAAATTATTTAAATTTAGAATAGTCTTACATTATTTCTGGGCTGAAATGAAATGATTATTTTAGGCTGCATTATTATAGAATTAACTAGAGAGAGAATTAAAGTAGAAAATTTAAATAGAGCTACCTACAGTTATATTTACATATATTTAAATAATTATGCATGCAGTAATTATTGCACCTGGTGAATAGAATGTTATCGTTCACATTTAATGAAATACATGCATGCAATCGCACACACCTTTGCATACACACAGACGTTCACATTCTGTCATGTTTAAAGTGTTACTCTGGGTTATTTGATTAATATTTTCAATTTATTTTCACCAAGTGACAAATAGGACATTCTCTACCATGACTCCTAATGTAGGACCTCATTATGGACATTTCAAGCATGCCTTTTAACTGCAAATAATTTTAGACATGAACAGTGGTAATGAGACAGTCCAAGTGATAAACCAAAGCATACATTAAAATTTAATTGTAATTAATATATACACACACCAATGCTCCTGTTCACAACCTAACAGTACAAAAAAGGCTTCTATAAAGCATATCAATGTGTTAAGGTCAGATAACAATACCAATTAATGCAAGAGAATGCTAAACACTGAATCAATGAACTTCATCCACATCTACTCAATAAAAGACAATTTCTTTAAAACAAAGCTTGAAAATATAAGCCTATGTCATGTTGCCCTCTAGTGGAAAATTTTCAATTTTCAATTCTTTCTTTCTTTCTTTCTTTCTTTCTTTCTTTCTTTCTTTCTTTCTTTCTTTCTTTCTTTCTTTCTTTCTTT
>BLBF01000006.1:52145389-52161605 GCA_015471245.1 Laticauda colubrina | reverse complement strand
GATAGATAGATAGATAGATAGATAGATAGATAGATAGATAGATAGATAGATAGATAGATAGATAGATAGATAGATAGATAAGATAGACAGACAGATAGATAGATAGATAGAAAGGAATCCAGGAAGATCCAAACGTCGGCACTCAATACTCCAAGAATTCAGCATTTGTTCCTGACAAATGCCGTCTCCACAGCACCTCCTTAATTCTCGGTCCCCAAGTGTGCCTTGTGAAGTGAGGTGGGATGCTCTCCTCCGAAGGAGTTGGGTCAGTCTGCGCTGTTCTCACCTTCTCTCTATTCTCTGTGCTTGAGAATCAGGAGGGTGATCCTTGCTCATTACCTGAGCTCTCATGTTCATTGCTTAGCCTCTGTTAGTCATCCTGTCCCGCCTTCGTCCCTGCCTAGAAGCCATTCTAATTCTGAAAGACCCTAACCTGACTGGGCCTGCTCCTCCCCATTTTCCTCCCAAGGCAACGAAACCTTCCCTTCAATCTCTGTCTGCTCCAGTTCCAGCTTGTATTCATCTGCAGATTTAGGCTCTGATGGGGCATGACAAATAGGATGAATTTTTTGGGATTTGTTTATGCTTGTAGTATACTGACTAAAATGTGCCACCTAACCAGCAATGTTGCCCTTACTGTTAGCTGAGAGTATTGCATGAGGGATGAACATGACTAAAGTTAATAATTAGTCTATACTTTATCTTAAAGTGATAAAGATTTATTTGATCAAAACAATGACAAAATAAAAATTGAAACTTGGAATATAAAAATGGCAAAGTTTAAGATAAATACAATAACAAAAAAGACCAAGATACTTGTGCTTGACATAGAAATAAAACCAAATAAATTTAGTAAGTTATAAATATATGGAAAAAAGCTAGACACTAGTTATTATATACATCATAGTACAATACTTAATAATGATGCAATAATAGAAATTATAAGAGGAAACAAAAATACCATGTTTCCCTGAAAAAATATGACCTACTGTGAAAACAAGCCCTAGCCAGATTTTCATACTTCTGCCTAATATAAGCCTTATCCCAAAAATAAGCCTTATCCTGGCCCACTATCTGGTTGCATAAGGTGGAACAAGGCACAGATGTAAAAATTATGCTGGGGCAGGGATGGGGGATGGAGCTACCCCACACACTGTACACCCACTTACCTTAGGACTTCCACAATGTTAGCCCCAGATCCATCTTGAATCAGATTTGGGGTTGCCACAAGGAAGGATGGGTAACTGTGGGAACGAGAGTTAAGTGAGAAGGGAGGATAACCGCAACAACATTATTTTGCCAGAGCTCAAGGTTGAGTCACTGGAATTTGGAAGGGAGTGACTGGACTTGACGGGAGTTCAGAATCGAGATGGATTGAAGAGTGTGACTTGAGGGTCATCAGTAGGGGACTGAGTTTGAGTGTTAGTGTAACAGGGGAAAATGCAGGAATTCAGATTCAGGTTTTCCACAGATGTGCCAACATGACTTCTCTAACAAATTCTTAGTTGGGTAGACTTTCGTTTGATTGGAATGCTGACATGCACCCTTGCCTCCCATGCTCTGACACCTGTTGTGATGCTGCCTGACTTCTTCTGCCACATGGCTTGTAGTGCCGATGCTGTGTGGCTTGTTGGGCTGGTGCTGTCACTTGCAGAATCCTGAAAGGCTCATTACGCTGGTACCATGGCTCATGGCAAGATGTGACAAGGCTTATCGCCACAAGGCTCATGTTGCTGGTGCGCCACTTACAGCATAAGGCCACAAGACTCATTACACTAGTGCTGCCATTTGCGCACACAATGGCACACCACATCATGGAGCCTCCTGCTGTGAGCAGTGGGACCAGCATGATGAGTCTCGTGGTGTCTGGCCGTAAGTGGCCACAAGCAGCTGCAGAAGTTGGGCAGTGGCATGACAGGGTCAGGACATTGGAGGCCTAGCTGTGGTGGTCCTAAGTTAAGCGGGTAAGACATCACGTGAAAAGAAGTCCTGGAGCTTATTTTGGGACCGAAAAGAAAATAAGACTGGGTCTTATTTTCAGGAAAACATAGGTAGTGATAAAGGTAGAAGGAGTTATATAACTAATACGAGGATAATTGTTTAAAGAAGTGGAAGCCCTCAATAATAGCATGTTTCTGCTTGGTTTGTTATGTGGGATTGGTTAGGAGGTATAAAAATAAGTTGAATGAGAATAGAATACTTAAATGTGTGCAATAAAGCAAAGACATATGAAATCAAGAATAAATGGTTTTTCAGTGAACAAGAACTGAATAAAAAATGACTGAATAACTAGAATCACAAACAAAGAAAGGGAAAATATTTGCTTCTTCTGCCTAGAAACTGGACCAAGTCATGCAGTCACAATCTTGATATTTCTTCTGCTAACTTTTAAGTTAGGCTGATGCTAATTTTAAAAAAACAACATCATTTATGGTTTTAAATCTGATCTCACAGATGTCTTCAGTGAGTAAAAGTTATGAAGGGACAAAAAAAATGGGGATCCTATGCTTTATAATCTTATCACGCATGAGCTATTTCCTGATGAATGTTGAAGTACTGTAGCATATTTTCCTCCATAAGGGTTAGAATTAGGTAAGTTGCCCACCCATGGAAGTTAATGGATCCTGTAGATTCCATATAGCTCTAGATATTTTCTGGAAACTGACCACTTACTATCGTGATGTGGAATTTTTTAAAAAATCTCAAGTTTCTAATATGTTGGCTTGTAAACATCCTGGGCTTTCTTGTTACAGCATACAATTTTCTAAAGGCCCAGTCCCACTGGCCGATGGACACAAAACATATGCGTAAGGGGTTATGGGGGATAATTGCGAAGCAGACGCATAGCGGATGAAGCGGATGCATCACGTATGCCTAAAGGAAAGGGGATGCCGCGCGGATGTATATCGGATGCAAACCGTTCACTGTGCATCCTTTCTATTTCCGTGCTACTAACGATGTATAGACGTTCCATGTACCTTTTGTTTCCTCCCTCTTTCCGTTTTCAGCTGCAGCAGATGTGAGTTGCAAGGATGCCCAGAGGATGCAAAGAGGATACAGTGGACGTTTAACAGATGATAACGGACATAAAACATTTGTTGCTCATATGTCACGGATTTACATTGTACACAGCGGAAAGTTCATCCGTTCACAAAGTTTTGTGCAGCTCAAAACTTCTTGCGTGGATGAAATTGCAGTGGACGCTTGACAGATAGAGTGTATGAAACACATATGCAATGAGTACACAACAAATGCATAGCGTTTTCCAAAGGATGGCAAGCTTTTTCTAACATTTTACATCTTCTTTGCAGTGCAGTGGGACCAGGCCTTAATATATATTGCACTTTCAAATATAATAGGACAAAATATGGATTTAACTTTTACAGCTAGAAGTTCAGATATAAATGTGACTGCATGTGATTATAAAACATGAAAAAATATTTCTATGATATATATACGGAAATTATTCAAAAGTAGTCTTCAAAATTTATGAACAAATTTATTCTCAAGAGTTTCTAATCAATATCCTAAAATTGCCACAAGTTACTTCAAATTCAGAGCTATATAAACGAAATCAATACATATCTGATATCTAACTATCCCTAGTTAGTTGGATTAGATTACTCAGATTCACTAAAGGCTTTGGGTAATACATTTTTTTCATATTTACATTATATCTGTATATATTTAAGGGTTTGGGTACTGAATACAGATACATATACATCATATACAGGCATATGTACATCGTGTGTGTGTGTGTGTGTGTGTGTGTGTGCATGTGAGTGCACACACATCACCAACCATTGACAGGAATTAAATATGAATCATTCTGAATCAGCCATTTAAGGAAGAAGATGGAAATCTGAGTTTAGTTTATACATTTGACACACAGCTAAAATAACAGGAAAAATCACAATACAATTCAGTAAAGTATGAATTATAGTTTGAAAGAGAAAATGAGGAAGAATTCAGGAAAGAGGGGAAAGGAGGTGGAAAAGTTTGATCAAAGCTTGGATATGTGTCATTGAAAGGAAATGGCCAGAAGCAGCTTTCATACAGGATGCTTCTTGAGAAAACTGTTATCTGGAGAATCTACTTAAATTAGATAGAACTGATTACATAGAAGTTCCTTTGGGTGAACTGTTTCTTAAAAGCTAAAGGCCCTGTCACACTGCCCAACGGATGCAAAACGTTTGTAAAAAGGACACAACAGACGAGAAAAATGTTCCATCCGTTGTTATCTGCTCTAAAAAGGGGCTAAAATTTGCATAACCGGAGAGGATAACACGGAAAGGAATGGACGCGGGGAGGACGCAGGGCGAATGGAAAGCGGATGCGGAACGGAAGCCCAGCGGATGGAAGCAGATGGGAGCAGATGGCACATCCGCTAGGCTTCCGAGGAACCTCAGCAAAGCGGACGTGGAACGGATACAGCGGATGCACAGTGGATGCACAGCGGAAGCCTAGCGGATGACTTGCGTTAATTGCGCATGCAGGGGGGATTTATTGCATCAGTCCTATGGATATAAAGGGAAGCAGCTCGCACGTGGCCAGCATTCAGAAGAAAGACCTGCTGCCGGATACATCGAGTCCTTGCCTGCCCTGCCTGCATGCCTGCCTGCAAGCCTTGCTGCCAGCCTTGCTGCCAGCCTGCCTCCCAGCCTCCTGGCCAGCCTCCCTGCCAGCCTTGCTCTCTGCCTGCCTGCCAGCCTTGCTGCCAGCCTGCCTTCCAGCCTCCCTGCCAGCCAGTCTGCCTGCCAGCCTTGGTGCCTGCCTGTCTGTCTGCCTTCCTGACAGGCTTCCTGCCAGCTTTCGTGCCTGCCTGCCTGCCAGCCTTTGTGCCAGGCTGCCTGCCAGCCTTCCTACCAGCCTTCCTGCCAGCCTTCCTGCCAGCCTTGGTGCCTGCCAGCCTCCATGCCAGGCTCCCTGCCAGCCAGCAACCCCACAACCATGGCGAAGAAGCGAAAGCCTCAGCAACCTGCCGCCATCCCTGGCAAGAGGGACAGGGCCACCCTCCCACCCCCTGTCCATTACTCTGCTTCTGCTGGGGCTTCTGCTGCTGGGGCTTGCTCTTCTGGTGCTGGAGCTTCTGCTGAAGATGCTCCTGGCATTGGGGCTTATGCTGGTGCTTACTCTGCTGAAGCTGCTCCTGGCGGTGGTGCTTCTGCTGGTGCTTACTCTGCTGAAGCTGCTCCTGGTCCTGCTGGTCCTGCTTGTGCTCCTGGTCTTGCTCGTACTGCTCGTGCTCCTGGTCTTGCTGGCACTGCTGGTGCTTACTCTGCTGATGCTGATCCTGGTCCTGCTGGTGCTGGTGCTGCTTCTGCTGCTGATGATGATGATGATCCTGCTGCTGCTGCTGCTGATGATGATGATTATGATCCTGCTGGTGATGATGATGATGATGATGATCCTGCTGGTGCTGCTGCTGCTGGTGGTGTGGAGGAGCAGCCCCTACTACCTGGGAGTCCCTCTGATGAGGGCCCATCTGGTCCTACCAAAGGGAGGAAGAGGCGTATGCGACAACGGGAGAGGAGGCAATACTATATTGAGGAGGAACATGAGGATGAGGTGCTGGAGTGGCTGAGAGAGAATGACTATCTGTGGCAGAAGGGACACCGGCTGTACAGGGACACCAAAAGGAAGCAGGCTGCTTGGAGAGAGAAGGTGGAGAGTATGGGCTACACTTCGGAGGTGCTCCTCGGCTGGTGGAAGCACATGCACACCTGGTACGGGAAGCTGCACCTGAAGAAATCTGGCCAGGCCACAGTTAAGCTAACGGACAGAGAGACCTACGTCATGGCCAAGTGCAGCTTCCTGGAGGGTGAGATCCGCCACCGAGGAACACCAGCAGCCCCTCTCACAACCCTCTCCCTCCGGCAGCCTGCTAAGAGCCAGTCGTCTTCCAGCCGAGAGTCAGTCCCTGTCTCCAGGCAGGTTTCTGTGGAGCGTGCCACGGCGGAGAACCCGCGGACAGGTGTTGTAACCATGGTGGAGCACGTGGAGGACTCCCTGGTGCGGTGGGAGAAAGGAGACGGCATGTCCACCACAGCCGTACCCGCATCCACACCCCCCAGCTCCACCTCCACAGAAAGGCAGAGAGCCAGACAGCAGGAAGGGCAGAGCCACACTGTCCTGCTGGAGATCAGGGACACTATCCCCACCAGCATAGATCTCCTCTCTCAGCTGGTCCACACCGACTCCTCATCCTCCAACCGCAAGCCCTTCCTCACCTATGTCAACCAGACCCTCAGGAACATGGAGGAACCCCAGTACCAGGTGGTGAAGGACCGGATCACCGAGCTGCTTCACAGCCCTCCAGATCCAGAGGAACCTGCTCCCAGCCAGTCCAGGTCTGCTCCTCCTCCCCAGGTGGTCCCTCCCATTCCAAGGCTTCCCACAGCCCCTCACCTACCAGGGCTACGGCTACCAGGAGGTCCAGCAGCACAGGCAGCAGCCCTTCCCAGTCCAGGCACAGAGACAATGGGCGACACCATTGCCACCGGTTCCACTGATGCCACCGATGCCACCCATGACAATGATGCCGACGACACCAATGCCACCCATGCCACCCATGCCAGTCCTCACCCAGCTGCAGACCAGACAGCCCCACTACACTCCTCCTTCCTCCACCCCACAGCCAAGCCCGGCCTCAGTACATCTGTCATCAGTACTGGGGCTGACACCCTATGGCATGGAGGAAGGACCTCTCAGCATCAAGGGTCTGAGCCACCTGTCCGAGAGCTTTCTCAACACCATCACCTGTTGTCCTCTCGGGGCCAGGCACCCCAGTGGGCTTCACACCAGAACTGCAGCAGCACCCACCTCCACAGCACCTGGACCCTTCACCCCTGAGACTGGGCACACCTCCGAGTGACCAAGAGGAGTGCCAGAGACTGGCTGGCTGGATACCTGTGGACATTATTTGGACACTTGACTTGGGTCACTTTTCTTTTACAGCTTGTTGTTCAATAAAGTCTATCTTTGATTCACACACTTGCTTCATTTCTTTTTTTTAATAAAGTCTTGGTGGAAACTTTTAGAAATGGTTTAAGCCTTTGCATGCTTGTGGGATGAGTTAAGATAGCAGTGGTGTGGGCAGGGATACCTGTGGAATGAGCAGGGATACCTTTGAGATGGGTAATAGCTGTGAGGATAGATAAACCTCCAGTGCAAGTATAGTGGGACTGTATGGTCCACCCTCCCAGGTGCCACACCTATGGCCCTTTATTATCAATAACAATGTAATAATCATCCACACATGTCAACACAAACACAACTCTTTATTAAATGCCCTGTTCACTGTAGGCCCACCCAACATACATGGCCCAATCTCATCCGTGTGATGAGACAGGCTGAAGGAAGCACCCATTAATCATCTATCATCCTGTCTTGCCACTCCACCGCTCCAGCTGGGGAGTTGCACCAGTATTTCAGGAGGTTGCACTGCTTCTTCCCTTCACGTGAGGCTCTGTTGGGGCCTTGCACATCCTCAGTGTCTATCAGGTTTCGCCCTTGCCTCCATTCCCCAGGCTCCATGTCCCCATTGCCTTGTTGGAGGTCCACGAGCCTGTTCTGCAAGACTGGGTAGCAGGTGCGCATGAGATTGTGCAGGATGCAGCAAGCTTCCATGATCCTCCTCAAGGTCTGTGGGCGATGCTGCATGGTGGTGAGAAGTACCTGGAACCTGTTGGCCAGGATGCCAAAGGCGTTCTCCACCACCGCCTTGCCCTGGACAGCCTGTAGTTGAAGATCCTCTCTTCACGGGTGAAGCATCTGGAGGTGTAGGGATTAATTAGGTAGGTTCTGAGGGAGAAGGCGTCATCCCCCCCGATGAAGTAGGGCACATCTTGCGTGTCGTTGGGCAGGGGGTCTGGATCTGGGAAGCCCACAATGAGGTTTCCTTCCAGCCCATCCTTGAGGTCACTGGCGTTGTATACCTGGGCATCTGAACATGAGCCGTTGCCTGAAGCATCGATGTACATGAACTTGTAGTCAGCATCGACCATGGCGAAGAGGATGATGCTGAAGAAGCCCTTGGAGTTGAAATAAGTGAACCCCGACTTGGCTGGTGCTTTGCAGGCAACGTGCTTGCCATCTATGGCTCCAACGGTGTGTGGGAAGTTCCACTTCTGATACCACTGCTCTGCAACTTTCTTCCATCTTTCTTTAGTGGAGGGGCACTGGAGGAGCTCCTGCAGGTATTCTTCGATGATGGCCTGCACCACTTCTCTGACCACAATGCTGATCGTGTTGTGTGGCACCCTCCAGCCGTACTGCATGCTCCTGTAGGTGGTCCCTGAGGCCAGGTGGCGCAGAGTGAGTGCTACCTTGAGCCCAGGGTCCAGGCTGGGCCGGAAGTTGGTGTTTGCCTTGGTCAACCTGGGTGTCAGCCACTGCACAACTTCGTCAAACATGGCTGGAGGCATCCTCATGAAGTTCTGGAATGCCCGAGTGTCTTCGTTCCTGAGCTCCACCATCAACTTGTTGTACAGTCGGTACTCTGCTCTTCTGGTGATCCATCTTCGGACCAAGAAGCTTCTTGGCCGCTTCCTTTTCTTCCCGTAGTAGAGTTCACAGAGCCTGTAGATGCTTTGCACTGTTGCAGAACGATGGTGGCTGCCAAAAGGACTGTGTTACGATCCATGGTGGACATGACTGGATGCTGTGGAAGAGCAAGAGTCAGATGAAGGCTGCAGAGGTCTGCACAGCTGGGCTGCTGGGCTGAAAGTGAGATGCAGGTGAGTTGCTCCCCCTTTTTATAGGCACTATAGGTGTCCCTTTGCATCCTCTAGGCATCCTCTAGGCATCCTCTAGACATCCTTAATATCCGAGATAGGTCCCCTCTGCGAACATTTTTTCCATTTTAAATGCTTTGTTTCCGTTTTGCATCCACTCGGCATCCATTCTGCATCCGTTCTGCGTCCGTTCCACTTCCTCCCTGCGTCCGAGTGGATGCGAGTTGCGCGGATGCAGAACAGATGCCTAGCAGATATAGCGGATGCATAATGGATGCAGAACGGATGCCTAGCGGATGCAGAATGGACGAATTGGATACATTTTCCGTCCAAAAATTTTGAGCAGCTCAAAACTTTCTGAGCGGATGAAACGTCCATAAACGGATGCTGGATGGATAGAGAGGAAACAAAACGGAGGCAGTGAGTACAGAACGGATACATCGCGTTAACCAACGGATGGCAAGCTTTTTTGTCCATTTTACATCCTCTTTGCATCTGTTGGTGCAGTGTGACATGGGCTTAATTTGACAGCACTGGGGAAGAAGCAGAAGATGAAATTTAAAAACTTTGTCACTAGATACAGTCACATTATAAATATATAATCAGCAAAGTTCTATATGTCAGTTTAGGGATATTTTGTCCATAGTTACCTTTTTAAAATAAAAATAAAAATGGGTTATTATCTAAATAAACCATCAGTAAATAAAAACTCCCGAACGATTCAAAACAAAAAGAAAAATAGTTGATAGTAATAGAACCCTGAAATATTTTTCTAAGCTAATACTATACTGTAATAATTTTTATTATTTTATTATTTATTATTATTATTATTGCTTTGTAATTTAAATGATAAATATAACTGTGTTAGCTTTTTATCATCTGATTTTAAATTAAAGAATTAATATTTGCACTTTATCTGAAGAAACCCAAATATGATTGTTAAACACTAGATGGCAGAACAACGCAGGGACTGCAATTTTTAAATCTTTGTGACCTCAAAGTTCTTTATTCAGATACTCATATATGATAGCCAAAGAGAAGACTGTTTCCTTTACCTATACATCTTTGTTAGTTGCCCTAGAAAGGGTGTTGGTACTTACCTGATACGCCTGTTCTCTGTGAGCTGTGAAAAGCATCCAGAAGTGGGGGAGGTGCTTCGGTCTCTTCTGGAAAGGCTGGGCTTAAACTCTGGGATGCTCCTCCTCCTCCACGGGACACCTCCCCAGCGTCCCCCAGTTTTGCGAAGACTGAGTGCCAAAGTCCGGAATTCATCACCTAATCTAGATCCCTGACTGGAACGGAACCCCACCAGATGGAAAGAAATGGGTGGGGCTGGATGCTCTTCACAGCTCACAGAGAACGGGCGTATCAGGTAAGTACCAATGCCTTTTCTCCCATGAGCTGTTCAGAGCATCCAGAAGTGGGACATACCAAAGCTTGGCCTGTCCTTAGGGAAGGATTCTGTCCGGATTGAAATCCACTCCTAAACTCTGTGGACCCTCTGTGGGACTCTTCTGCTAAATGAACCGTCCACTTAGGCATAGATATCAATTTTATAATTTCTGACAAAGGGCGATGGTGAAGCCCAAGTTGCTGCTCTACAAATTTCGTCTATGGAAGCCTGTGTGGCCCATGCTGAAGATGTTGCCGCACTCCTTGTTGAGTGGACTGTAATGCCCTTAGGAACTGAGATGAACTGGCATTCGTAACTTTTAGCTGTGGTGGCTCTTAACCATCTACCAATGATCGTCAACGGCACCTTGTGTCCCAAAGTGGATGGGTTGAAGGATAGCAATAGAGCCTCAGATTTTCAAAATGCTGTCATGCAGTCTAGATAGATGCTGAACGCCCTTCGAATGTCAAGTCAATGCCATTGATGCTCCAGTTTATGAGATGGTTTCGGACAGAAATTTGGAAACACCAACTCCTGTGCTCTTTGGAAGACTGAATTTACTTTAGGGGTGAACGATGGATCCAATCGGAGAACCACTCTGTCCGCATGAAACACACACAGGTCCTTTCTCATTGACAATTCTGCCAATTCGGAAATCCGTCTTGCTAATGTGATTGCAATTAAGAAGACCATCTTATATTTCAGGAATTTGAGACTAGTGATTCTTAAAGGCTTGAGCGGGCCAGTTTTAAGTGTGGTTAACACCTTGTTGAGCTTCCAAGTGGGATAGTGGTGAATTACAGAAGGTCGTAAGTTTGCAGCACCCTTAGGAAAGCTGCGGACATGTGGATGGAGCTCTATGGAACGAAGGTCACCTCAGGATATCACCGAGGCTAAGGCCACTACCTGTCTGCGTAAAGTATTTGGAGATAGGCTCTTGGTCAACCCCTTCTGTAAAAAGTCCAATAATTGTCCTATTGATGAGGTGGTTGGGTCGATCTTACACCCCCGGCACCAGCGACAGAAAACGGACCACGTGGCCTTATATATATGATTTGTTGAGGACCGCCTGGATGCTTGTATGGTGGCAATGGCATCCTCTGAAATCTCTTGGGTCCTTAAATGGCTCTGCTCAACCTTCATACGACTAGATTGAGCCATTGTGGGTCCAGGTGAAGTACTGACCCTTGAGAGAGGGAAACCCTTGACAGTGAAATTTTCCAAAGTAGTTTTCTCGACAGGTCCTGTAAGTCCGTGAACCACCTTCACCTGGGCCAGTAAGGGGAGACCAATATCAATTCCGCTCTTTCCTCCAACAACTTCTGGATCAACCTGGGTATTATAGGGAGTGGAGGAAGCACATATAGAAGTCCGGGAGGCCACTGACATCGCAGGGCATTGACAGCCTCCGCCCCTGAGTCAGATACCTTGAAATATACTGGGGCAATTAGACATTGAGGGGAGAGGCAAATAGATCGATCACCGATTGTCCAAACCTCCGTACTGCTTCCTAGAAGACAGATGAGTGTAGGCACCACTCTGCCTGATATATCATGGCCCTGCTGAGACAGTTCACTTGCGTGTTTAAGGCCCCTGCTATGTGCTCTGCCTTGAGCGAAAACAGATTGGCCTCGGCCCACTTGTACAACCTGGCTGTCTCCAGCATCAGAAATTTGGAGTGGGTATCCCCCTGTCTGTTTATGTGGGCCTTGGTTGTGATATTGTCTGTCAAGACCAGAACGTGGTGTGATTGGAAAAGGGGTAGAAAACTGCACAATGCCAGATGAACTGCTCGCAGCTTCCACAGATTGATATTTTGTGATTGTTCTGAAATAGTCCAAATTCCCTGTGCAGTGTGGGATTGAAAGTGAGCTCCAGGCTGGCATTGGTTGTGATTGTTGCCCTGCAAGGTTCCTTGAAAGGACACCCCTTGTTTATTGTGTTTTTCCGACCACCAGCGGAGTGATCAGAGAACATTGTGCGGTACCTTTATCCGGACGTTGGAAGTGGCTCTTTTGGATTGCTGGAAAGGTAACAGGAACCATTGCAGATCTCTAGAATGGAATCGAGCCCAAGGCACAATGGAAATAGAAGAAATCAGTTTCCCTAACAGTTGAGACAGAACTGTCAGGGAAACCCTCTTTAAGGCTCTGATCTCTCTGGCCAAAGACTGGATACTATTCAACCTGTCCTGAGAGAGAAAAACCTTGCTCTCCACGGTATCTATAACTGCCCCTAAATGAACTGACCTAGTTGAGGGGATCAAATCGCTTTTAGCCCAATTTATGGAAAAGCAGTGACCTTGAAGGGTCTCCAAGGTAATCTTGATATCCAAATTTGCTTGATGTCTGGAAGATGACAAAATTAAAATATCATCCAGACAACATTGTAAACGAATAGATTTCATTCTGAGGGAGGCAGCGAAAGCCACTAGGACCTTGGTAAAAGCCAGACCAAATGGCAGGGCGATATATTCATAGTGGGAATCACAATAGCAAAATGTAAGATATCTGTTGTGGGCGGGTCTGATTGGTATATGTAGATAAGCTTCTGTGAGATCTATAGATGTCATGATATTGTTCTCTCTGATGCTAAGCAGAATTGACTGGAGAGTGATCATCTTGAATTTTCGATAGACCAACGTTTGAGGTCCAGAATTGCCCTCCAGCCCCTCGAACTCTTTGATACCACAAACAATAGAGAGTAACAGACTTGACCCCGCTGTTCAGATGGAACCTCTCTAATGGCCCAAATATGCAGAAGATGATTGATAACCTCCTGCATCAATGCTCTCTTAATGGGGTCTGTGGACCTCAGCTCCTAATAAAAAAGTTCGGGGTGGAGAATTGAAACTCTTACGCCAAACCAAACCTAACAGAGTCCCTGACCCACATATCAGAGGTGGAGCTGTCCCATTGATCAGCAAACAATTTTAGCTGCCTTCCAATGGGAGCTGCTGTGAAGGACTCACTTGGGGCGATGAGAAAATCGGCCTCCAGTACCTCTGGGGTTTCTTCTGTTTTGTCCTCCCCGGTGACCTCTGTCGGAAGATTCCAACCTATCCTGTCCAAAACTGTGCCTGTAGCCTGATGTTCTCTGTGATCTGGGAACGTATGGGCCTTTATTGTAGGCCCGAAAGAACCCCTTCGAAACGACTGAGGCGTTCTGTTTTCAGACCTCCGAAAAAGAGGGGGAAGCACTTTTTTCTCGTTTCTATTCTCTATAAGGAGGGGCTCCAAGACACTACCAAATAATTTATCCCCCAATATTGGGGCTGATGCCAGCTTGCATTTATGCTTGGTATTCGCCTGCCAATGTCTGAGCCATAGCAGTCTCCGTGCTGATACGTGAGATGCTATGGCTCTAGACGAGAATTTGATTGCATTAAATGTGTCATCAGCGGAGAATTCTGCTGCTGTAATAATCTTAGCAATGTCCTGGTGGGCTCTGACATTTGACGCCAGCAATGTATCTCTCAAGATGGAAGAGCCATTGTAGGGAGGACCGTAAAAAAGGACTCAGCTGTAGCTGCCCTAATGGCCCAGGCATCAGAAACATGCGCCCTACAGAGTACCAACTCTGCTTTCTTTTCTTCCGGTCTCAGGGCTTCCTCGGCCTCATTGGGAAAAGTTGAAGAAGAGGCCAGTGCCACAATGGGCTCATCCACCTCTGGCGTTTTGAGAAAATTTGTAAACTCTGGTGCCAAATTATAATGTTGTTTATCGTACCCTGTTGGGGCTGGGTAGGATGCTGCTGATGCCCATTGATTCCTGTTTAAGGGCTAGCCTGCTTATCCAACACCAGCAAGATAAAAGAGAAATAATCCCAGGGAAGTGGAGTGGGAAGGTACTTGCCCCAGTCCCCAAGAAGGGAAACCAGCGGGAAATGGTGCCTGTGATATTTAGGCGCGAACTTGAAGCCAGCCATTGAAAATGACAGGAAGGAAGAATCTCCGATGTTAATTGCCTGAGCAGTTTAATGAGCTGCTGCTGCTGCCTCTCTGAATTGTCAGATAAATGATCCTGTCAGTCAAAACGACAAGGAGAAGTGAGCTGCGGCTGCGAGCGCTCTGCCAAGATCACAGAAATAAGACGATCGGGGAATTAGATAAACTAATTGCCTGAAGCAGCCATCTCAGGCTGCCTGCAGAGTGGCAGGCTCCACCAGCCACAAAGAACTACTCTCAACTGATTGGGGAGATAACCTAATAGAGCCACAAGCCTTGAAATCACCAAATTAATTGGGGAAAATTTACAAGCCAAATTAACCCAAGAGCAAACCTGAATTTTGACTAGCTGAATCAGAAAACCATTCCAGCCAGAGTGCACAACCTCTTACCATGAAGGCTGAGCTAAAACTGGGGGACACTGGTGAGGTGTCCCATGGAGGAGGAGGAGGAGCATCCCGGAGTTTTAAGCCCAGCCTTTCCAGAAAAGACTGAAGCACCTCCCCCACTTCTGGATGCTCTGAACAGCTCATGGGAGAATTTATTAGCAAATAGCAACCTGACTGCTCATGCATGAATATAGGCACTTGCACACATAGCCCAGAGGCCATTAAAATTAATGTGTTTTACAACTTCATTATCTGTCAGCATAACCATTGTAGAGAATTGTTTATGATACCCAGAATATTGTGCTAGTTATGCCTACCAAATGTCATCCATAGCCCTGTGCACTAAAAAAAAAAAAATCTAAATTATATTCACATTAAAAACTGAAGTTAGAATATCAGCTTTTAATTCACAATTTCAAACTATCTGTTCAAAACAGAACAGTTGTACCCTTCAGGGCATTATCTGTAATTCATTCCTTATTCTCCTTTTTGTACTTTTGCAGCAATAATGGCAGATGTTAAAAAATGTTTAATACTTAATAACTTAAACTGGGTTCTTCTCTAAGAAAAAATAAAACTGACAAAACTGAACCCCAAAACAAATTTGCTGTTCATTTGACTGGGATAAAGACAAGGGTGGGATTCTACCAGTTCGCACCTATTCGTCAATAAAGCCATTCATGGCTCAAAATTTGAATATTTGTGGGATTGGCTCTTTCAGATTGATTTTGTTGATTCTCTTATGTTGGGCAGGATTGGATTATTTTGGATTCCAATAGGAAAATAGGGCAGTATTTTTGGAGTTGTAAAAATGAATTTTCTGTTCTTGCCATCTGGAACAGAATTCCCCGCAGGGGTGGGTTTCTACCAGTTCGCACCTGTTCGCTAGAACCAGTTGCTAACATTGTGAGCAGTTCGGAGAAGAGGTTGTTAGAAGAAATTACTAGCCTAATCCTGTAAGAAAGACAGGAAGGAAACATTCTGGTGTTGCTTACAGAAACTGCCTCTCCGTTAACCCTTATTACATTCTTGGCAGGACTAGACTTCCTCTCTCAAAAACTTCTCTGGAGTTTTTTTCCCCTCCTTTGCTGGTACTTTGCTTGTGTGGAGTGACCATTCAAAGTTACAATGGCACTGAAAAAAGTGACTTATGACCATTTTTCACACTAATGAATGTTGCAGCATCCCCACAGTCATGAGAGGCCAGGCGAGAAGTTGTGTGCCTCAATGTGAATGATATTGAGTTGGCCACGCCCAGCCAATAAGATGACCACCAAGCCACATCCACCCAGTCACATGACCACCAAATCACGTCTACCAACTGAGCCACACCCACAGAACCGGTTGTTAAAATATTTGAATCCCACCCCTGGATAAAGAGTCACCTGGTTAATGGCACTGTTAAGGTTTGCTTATGATAGAAAGGAAATAAGAAATGATATAACAAGGAAATTGCAGCTGGAAATGAGTACCACTGTCAGCCTTCAAGATTTTAGCCTTCAAGACCTTCTCCCTTTCCTTTGCATCTTTCGGCTGTCATAAATAACGGGGGGAGGAGGGTGGATAGTTGTGGGAAGTGAGCTGGAGGTGTTACAAAGTGGAACTGTATAAACTGGGGGGGGGGAGGAGTACATTCTTGCTTAGGTTTCTGTTTCTTGCTTAGCTTTCTATTCTCTGCTCAGTTGCAAACCTTTATCAAAATATGCTGTTAAGCCTGGGTTCCCCAACCAGGGTTAGGTAGACAAGCTAAACA
>BLBF01000006.1:52092827-52145379 GCA_015471245.1 Laticauda colubrina | reverse complement strand
CAGTTAGGGTGAACAATGTTATCCCTAACATATGCCAAGGTCAACGGCCAGAAGTGTCATCACCACCTGAAGTTGTCCACATGATGACATTCACAACTTTTAATTGGAAGAACCATTTGGACTATTGGGGGTGGGAACATTGTATATGTGATTTACATCACTTTGTATATGTGATTTACATGGCTATTTTCTCAGATTCAGAATTCTTTTGTTGCTACCACTTGACTTCCAGTAAAAGATATCTTTTCTTGAATTGAAAGAGTCTAAGTATTTCTTTCTTGGATTTTGAATGGAGCACCAGCTGACATTCACATAAAATTCTGAGCAGCACCTTGTTAGTAAGCAGCTGCTCATAGATATTCTTCCACTCATGACACATACCCTAAAAGATTAGTAAATGATAAAAAGTTCCAAAGCATAACTCACACCTAGCAACTTTTTTATGGCCAATGTGAGTAGAATCAGAACTTTATAACTGTATTATCCTAGAGGCTACCTTTGACTGAGTTTGCATGTTTTGCAAATAAAGATATTATTGGTTACTGCAAATATGTTAAAAATTATTTTAAAAATTAACTGACTGAATAATTGGAATTCTTGGAATTCTGGCCCCACTTAAACAAAGTGCAGGTAACAGTATTTTTTTGCCTTAATATTAAAGCTGTGCTATGAGAGATGTAAAAAATACTTGAGTTAAATATAAATACATAATAAAGTGGAGGGATAAGCATCCAAACAAATTCTAATACAAGACAACTTTTCTTCCATTTTTAGTGTCAATAATGAACTATGTTGTGGCACTTGTGAAAGAGTAGTCTCCAAAATGCAAAGACATGATGATCTTTAAAAGTAATTCTGTATCTAATCCAAATTACAATAGTCCAATGTTTTACTTGTCTAACTCATTCATCTTGAAGACACTGAATACAACAGGATTCTCATTTTATAATTCATTATAAAAATGTCAAGCTATTCTGTTTCACTTTGTATAGTATGTATGGTGAAAATAAAAGGTCTCTTGTTATGGAGTATTATTTTATAAGATTTTGATAATAATTCTGGATCTGTGTTGATAAGGGCTGTTGACTAAACCATTTCACTGTGTAAGTTTAAAGTAACATTAAATATCATGATTAAGGATATCCATACATACTTTGTTTAAAAAAATGCTGTTATACTGTTTAACACAAGGACTCACATTCAAAGGTATTTACAATACTGTTAAGGGTGATATTCAGATCTGGTTCAATAAATATAATATTTCTGTTTACTTGATATATATTTTATCTTACAATTTTATTTTTCCTAATTAGTTGGATTAAGAGATTAATGTGTTTAAGTGAGATAATAATGCTGAAAAGTGTTGGATCATAACTGGCAACATAGCACATATGGCTGGAAAGGACCTCAGAAGGCTTCTAGTCCAACCACCTACTCAAGGCAAGAGATTTTATAGTATCCAATGAAATGGTTGTCCAGTCTAGTTTTGAAAACCTCCAGTGATGGAGCATTCCCTTCATTATAAAAACTGAGAGATGTCAATCAAAAAGAACCTTTGATAATGGTGGATAGGTCAATTCAGTACACATTCCAGACAGGAAGAAAATACTATGTTCATAAAAAACTATGATGTAAATGGATTCATTAAGACCCCATGATTCTAAAACCTGTAAAAGTCTTTCTCTTCTCATAAAAAAGAGGAGAATGCCTAGCCCTTCTATTAAAGGAAGTAGACTATAGCGATAAAAGGATAAGGATGTGGGCAGAGTGACTGGGCTGATTCCTTGTTTTCAATGTGGTAATCCAGGTTATTGGAAAAATCAGTGCCTTAACTACAGGGTGAACATTTTCTGGAAATGATATGGGGTACTCTGGGAAGAAGGTACAATGGTAGCAACCCAAATAATTCAAGCAAATTCATAATGTATTTAAATGACAAGCCTCTTCATTTTTAATATTGGAGCTAGCTGACTGTTCTAATATTAGTAAGTCTCAGTGGTGGGTTGCAACTGGTTTAACAACCGATTCTGTGAGCACACCCTGATCTAGAGGATCACAAAGGATTTTCTAGTTTGGAAGATTTAATTTTGAAAAACTGTTGAATCCTATAATGGCCATATTGCCACAATGCAGAGGAAAAGTTGAATGTTCTGGTGTTCCCTAGAATGCTTACAATTTTGTACTATAATTGATAGCAACTGCTCTCAATGGGCGATTTACTTGATGAAAGAGAATATTTGTGAGTTGCCTTGTAAATTGGGAGACAGCCCAGAGAAACCTAACTATCAAGGCCAGGGATGAAAGATGGAGTTGATCTATAAAGACATAATATTTACGACTCTGTTACTGACACTTTGATTAAACATTAGGGTCATTCATAGCCACATACTTGGAATCCTGTGGGGATCCTATTGATGTACTGGCTGCTGGCTACCCATTAAGGTTTGTGTCCGACTTCCTTCACCAACTGTCAGGGCTGGGATGTCAGTGTTGGGATTGGAGTGTCCTTGTTTCATATCCTGGAAAACTTCACTTCCATGCCTTGAGGTACAGAAGGCTCTGGAGTTCATAGACTCCATGGTAGCCATATGTTTTTTCACACATACAGGAATAGACTTAACCTTGTTTCACCACAAAATACTTGAGAGATTATCTGGATAAGGAAGGTATTACATCCAGCCTTTTGGGATGATGATATCATTTCCCACCCAGGACTTCTTTAGAGTAAACAGACCATTGGAACAGTCCTTCCCAAGAAGCCACTGGATCCAGAATTTCCCCCCAAAATGAAATCATTTCTGTTGATATTCTGATTAAATACTAGAAACAGGAGTTGATCTGGGATCTCTATGTGATGGCTCCCAACTGTTTATTGATTCCAACTGGCTTGCTATTTCAGGAAAGGGACAATCAGAAACAAACTTTGTAGCATCTGTGGAAGGAGATTAAAAACAAACCTGACTGAACATGGGTGACAATGGAGAACAAGAATATTTCTCTTCCCTTATTATAATAGGTTTGTTTCCTAGAAGCCTTTTGGAGTGGAATAAGCAAGTAGATGTCCTCTTACAACTTTGCTTATTCATTACAGAGTTGCTCAGATTCAGCAAAGGTCTCATGAAGTGGCAAGGTTGACTCTTTCCATGTTACCTGGAATTTCTTCCCACCTTGAATCCAATAAATGGATGAAATGCTGCCTAGGATGAATTCTGAAATGTGCTCCCATGCCCCTCCTTTCTGGAACTGAAACAGTGCCAACAGACTGAATCCAAAAGTGCCAGTTGCCACAGCAGATGGACAATACTTGTAGCCTTGAAGAGAAATGTGATTTGTTTTTTCTGGATTTAGGTATATTAGAGAACGAACTATCATCCAGTCTCAATCTTAGGAAAACATGTTGAAAAAGTGAGTAGTTGTCAAGTAAGAGAGTATTCTAGTGAAAGCAGATTATCAGGGACTCTTTCATTGAGAACGAAGGCCTAGTGCAAACAGAAATATCATTGGTTCCACCAATGGTAAGCTTTGTCAGTTCCTGGATGGGGGAATGTACCCCTTTACTTGCCTTTCATATCCCTGAACAGGACACCATTCTGCAGTGCCAGAATGAGTTGAGAACAGTGTTTTTCAGTGGCTTCACTCAGGCCTTAGTGGATGATATCAGGAGGGAAGAGGTATACTATTGTGGCTGGACAAAATATTCCACATGCAGTCCAACCAACATGGAGTGGAACATTGTGACCTTGACATTATACTATGTTGTAAGTCGTGGTCTTATTGCTACTCAGCTGGACTATTGCCATCTATCACCTACCCTATATAAAACTGTCTTTTGAAGATCACTTAGAATTTGAAATTGGTATAAAATGCAGCAGGATATTTATCCCTTGATGCTCGTTATCAGAATCATATTAAAATCATAAGTCAAGGACTGGTCATAACTCACTTTTTTCAGTTTTGTTGTAACTTTAAATGGCCAGTAAATAAATGATTGTAAGTCAAAGACTATCTTCACAAGTACAGGGTAATCAACAGGGTTTTATCTTTTATTTCATTCATTCATTCATTCATTCATTCATTCATTCATTCATTCATTCATTCAACAAAGATAGCAGGATATAATGAAATAGTTTTTTTTTAACTATATATATGAGATGGGTATTGTTTTCTTATTAAACAATAAGAAAAATAGTATAAGTAATGATAAATGCAATAGTTTGGCAAATAAATTAATATATATTTCTTTGATTGTGTATAAATACTCTTAGTTGAACTGATTTTTTTGTTATTTAAAATGAGAGCATGAGTAGCATTTTAATTTTATGGAAATGCATGCTATTCAATAAACAAATGTTTATTGCTGTTATGTTAGTTCAATCTTTATACATGCACTTCTTATGCAGAATTTTACATATTACAGCACAAAGCAGGAGATCAAAAAGTATATTTTAAAATGCATCTGCTGTTCCAGAATATTTCCAATATGGTTTAGCCTTAATAAATTTTAAAATATTTATAATTACATTAATATGTAAATTCATAAGAAATTAAATTACATTAATCAATAATTCAATCTCAACAGAAAGCCACATTGATTGCCATAATTATACCAGTACTAGGTATTATTGTAAGTAAAATACCCAATCCTTAAGCTTATAATCTAAAAAAATGTTAAATATTGTTCAATAATGGACAGAGCTATAAAAAACATTTCAGTCAAAAAACCCATTTTATTTGTGGGAATTCAAGCTTTGAACTCTTTGTCAGGCTTCACAGAATATTCTAAATGACTAAAGCTTACAAGTAGATGTTTTGTTTTAAAGCAGTATGTAAATGCAATGTTAAATTTTATTTTTGTAATCTCTTTAATCAGAAACAAGGGAATTAGCCAGCTGTTTGAAAGTCATGTTAAGATGTAATTAAGCCTCTGATTGAATTTCTGTGCATAAAAAACAGCAAAGGATGGTTATTTGCATACAAGGCGGGATCTTTTCTTCTAGAATGAAAGTATCAACAATAGAAGGATTATTCCAGTGTGGCTTCTCCAACATAAAATATATATAAAAAAAGATTTCTTAAAAATCAAAGAATAAACAGACAAAAAACACTGCTTGTTTTATGTATCAATTATACAATAGATTTCCTTAATGAGTGACAATAAGAATTTCTTTACATATGCTTCTCTAGTACACTAAGGAATTACTGACTTGTCAGCTTCCCTTTTTCTTTCTTGGACATACATATGCACATACATAGATGTATCAATACACATGTCAATTAACCATGTGTGCTTTAAACATAATTTAGTAAACAGATTGTTCTCATTTTAGCAACTTTTTAAATGTAAGACACATTTGTTTTTCCTTTGCAAAACTGTAACATACCTTTTTGTTGTTCAAGAAATATTAATAATTAGTATTTGAAAATACAAGTGCAATCAATGTGAAATTAACATAACACCATTAATAATTAGTCAGAACAATATTTAAATCTGGGATTAAATGAGATGAATCACATCACAGATATTATGAATTTCACAAAACATTTTAATGTATTTTTAATGCACTACTTCTGTAATAACAATGCTGGATACAATAATTAATTTCTGTTTTATAACAATCGGATGTCAAGCATGTATTTAATCCAGAGCCATTTCTGAATAAATAAAATACACTGAATCATAAAACCATACTATACTGATTCTAATTGCCTAAATGGAATATAGTGGCTCTGAACTATATTTAGAGCTTATCATCCCTGAACTCAGGATAATAAACCATAGTCTAGAAACTTGATCGCTATTTGTCATTATTTGCCATTTTCTGTCTTATTTGACTCACTGTTTTAGAATTTATGGATTAGAATAGCAATACTATAGCAGTAGTTATTATATCTGAATAACTAGATTCTATGAAGATTTACTAAGAATTGTCACTAAATAAGTATTAAATGCATTGGTGAATAATAAGAAGGAATATTATAATATGCATTTTCTGAATCGTAAGAATGTGAAATAACTTTACATTGTATACATTTATTTGATGAAGGTATGCAGTACATACCTGTAGAGATCAGAATCATGTGAGTAAGATGGATTGCATATAAATGTAATAAATAAATAAAAATAATTTCTCACAGCACTGAACATAGTAAATATGTTCAGCAATCTTTAATGTAAAATATATAAAATTAAGACAATCATATGATAAAATCTACTTTTAAACTAAATTTTAAATTAAACTATTATTTTATGGAGAAACTCTAAATTATCACATTTTATTGAATGTCAATCCTGAGATCAATCCAAAATTAGCTAAAAATTCCATATATTGAGAAAATTACATGAAGGAAAACATCTTGCATAAATATAGACTTTGCTGCTGGTTTGTTAACAGTAATGTCCATACTGAATTATGATTTAATTGTGAACCTGTATGCATCAAAGCATTCTCTACTCCCACCAAATAAAGATATTTGATAAAGATTTCTTGATAATTTATAGAAATAAATATTTGCCAAATATTACTGATTTAGAGGCAAAAAAGTATTTGTTATGTCAAGGGGTCCATCTGCAGAAGAATAGCCCTACTGTACTGACGCAGTATTATAATGCTAATTCTGCTCTGTGGCCTCATCATGGTGATAGAGTATATTCAAAAAAATTGGAATCCCATCTCATTTTGAAAAACTATATACAGTTAAAGACAGAATATAGACAGAACATGGACAAGCTCCAGATTGGCATAGGAGTGCATAGGAGTGTGACAATACTTCCCCCTTATTTATTCAATCTATATATCGAATGTGTATTAAACAAAGCAACCAAATTCAATTATTGTATTTCAGAAAGAATGACCGCAAGATGGATTGTTACAATTGCAATGAGTAAATATATAACTTAACAGTCAGTCATAAAACACCCAAATTAATAACTAACAGCTACACACAACCAGGAACTATACAAATACTAGGTGTACGCTTTAGTATTATTCTCTCAATAGCAGTGTGTGTGTGTGTGTTATTCAGTTTTGTTTGGGAATTTTCCCACGTCTTTATAGTTGTACTTTTAAAGTTGTAGTAATGTTTCAGCAGAATCTCATCTGCCATCATCAGGCTTCTGTATCGTGTTCGTCTGTGAGTCAGACTTTCACAGCTATTTCTGTTTTAAATTTGGTGCTAGCCTGCGCTGTGCCAGAATGGTTTTTTCGTCATCCTGATTGGTTGGGAGTCTTGGTCTGTGTTTATTGGTCTTGGAGTTTGCTGTGTTCTGCTTGATTGGTGTTTCTAATATCTTCTGTCTGTTTTGTAACATTTTTTTGTCTTGATTGGCTGGCAACATTGTGTTTCCTGTATTGGAGGCTTTTAGCTCCGAGTAAACGGACAGCTATCATTTATTAGGAAGCTAGGTTTCATCTGGGTGCCTGGTTGGGGTGTGTTTGAGCTGGAACACACTACCTTGCAAGTCAAACACATGAAAGCCACAGGTCATAGCATCGACTTCACCAAAACCCTAGCCACTATAGAAAACCCCAGCTACAGAATTATCAGAGAAGCCATAGAGATTGAAAAAAGATCTGAAAGCATGAACAGAAGAGATGACTCCACCAGACTGTCAATTATCTGGAAACCTGCAGTCACAAACAAAAAAATCTCCACACCACAAACCAAGCAAACACCTGGGCACAAACAGACTCCCCCCCGATACCTACAGTTCAAACACACCCCAACCAGAAGATGGATTTTGGCCCACAGGAATAGTCTTTCTGCTTCCCTCATTAGTAGATTGGAATGAGTGCTCCCTTTTTTGTTGATATGGGCCTTTGTTATGTTATGTTGTTGTTATGTTGTGTGTTAAGATGAGTACGTGTTTGCAATGGAGATGCCTGAGGAATTGTCGGAGTGTCAAGTACACCACTCTCAGTACTAGCCAGTTGCTATTGTGTGCCTTCTCTGAATCCTTTCAAAGGCCTTGCGCTGTATGTGATTGGAAGTGGGGGGCCCATCTCACTAGACTGGCATCTGTTGTAACAATCAACCTGTGTGGATCTTTGAAAGGGCATCCCTTGTTGATTTCAGATCGTGTCCACCATCGTAGAGACCTGAGGACAGTTGATGGAACTTTTACGTGAGTCTTGGCATCATCTCTCCGGGCATGTTGGGATGGCAACAGGAACCATTGTTATTGTATGAAACTGGGCCCAAGGGATAATAGAAATACAAGAAATCATTTCTCTGAGCAATTTAGAAAGGAGACATAGTTGTACTTTCCTAAGAGTTCTGATCTGTTGAGCCAAATCTCTAATGCTTTCTTGTCTGTCAGGGGAGAGGAAAACTTTGCCTTCCAGGGTGTTAATGATGGTGCCAAGGTGAATGAGTCTAGTAGTGGGCATTAAATGATCTGGTGAAAAAGGAGGCGGCTGTGGCCGCTCTGATGGCCCATGCATCCGAGACGTGTGCCCTGCGGAGGGCTCGTGCCACCCTCTTTTCCTCAGGCTCGAGAGCCTCTTCAGCTTCACTTGGGATGGCTGAGGAAGATGCAAGCACAATGATAGGCTCGTTCCCTACCAGAGTGTTTTGAAATTTAGAGAACTCGGGTGCCAAATTGTAGTATTTTTTTATCATGTCCTGTGGGAGCAGAATATGAGGCTGCTGCAGCCCATTGTTTTGGCACTAAATTGGAAAGCATGTGTGGCACAGGGATAACCTCTGCCTCAATGACTGGTTGAGAGAATATGAGATCCTCTGCTTCCCCTCGAGTATCTGGTGGGGGAGAGATACCCATATTGTCCAGCTGTGCAGTGTTCTTGGTCTTAAACAGCAGGGATTTAAATAATTGTAGGCGAAATAATCCCATAAATATGGGGAGATCAGGTGAGAGGCCTTCATCATCAGACATCCCCCTTTCGGGCAGATCCACCTCTGACAATACCTGGTCAATGGTGTGTACCAACCCCTCCTCCATTTGATCCATTGGATCCCCTTGATCTCCCATATCCTGTGTGTACTGAGGGTCTCTGACAGTGGGCAACAATAGTTACATCGGAGGTGTATCCGATGAAGATTTGGATCCGTGATGCCCAGAGATCGTTCAGAAAGAGATCCACAAACGGAAGCTGAGAGTGTTCGTCGTGTCTGAATAGCCTGTTGGACACCTGCTGATATGCCCTTCTGGATAGCTAGCTCCGTCCACGTCCTCGTGTTGTCAGGGATTTCCTCCGGAAATTCCTCTTGTCTGAGTCCAGCTGCAGTTGGCGTGAATATTGCCACTGAGGCTCTCCTTGGGGAGAGAATGTTAGAAAAAACCTCCTGGGGAGGTTGTATTGATATACTGCTCCTTCTGGATAAACCCTAAGGGGTAGTTGGACGGTTCTGGGCCTCTGAGGTAGAGGGTATGATGAATGGTAAAGAGCTGGGTTGTACAGCTGCTCGTACACATTTTTTCACCTGCCTTTCTAATGCCTGATGGCATCTGCGTGCATCTTTCTCTGCTGCCTTAGAGGTCTTTTTCGGCTCCGTGGACTTATCTCTATTTTTAGCAGTTAGTCTAGATCTGGGGTTGAAGTTGCTGGCCATGGTAATGCCTTTGATAGATTAGAAATATAAAGAGGCTATGAAATTAGGTGACTGGAACACCTAGGGGCCTGCTCCCTTAAGGGGAAGGGGATCCTGGAATAAATAGTTCCCTGATGCCTTTTGCAAATGTTGTCTCCTTTTTCTGTTTTGCTTTGTTTTATACACCCACCCACACATGCACCCACACACGCACCCACATGCACACATACACACACACATGCATATTAACAACTTAAATATTTGTAGAATTTAAGTCAATCAAGTCAATTTTTGAATAAAGTACTTGTAATATCAAATATGGAGACCAGAACACTCCCCTCCAGACCTAGCACCTATATGAGGGCACAGAGGTCTGTAAATGATAATTAAATCAGTTTAGCTGCACTTATTGCCTGTGGAATCCAGCAGTTCAAGTCCTCCATCATCCAGTGGACTGTTGGTAGGGGCCCCCCTTCCCAGGTCCCCAAGAAGGGAAACCTTGTTGGGTAACTTGCCTCACAGACTGTCACAATGACTCAGCAAATTGAGTCTGTCACAATGACTCAGTGGCATTTACATTGGTGGCCGCCTCGTGGCAGAATGAAAATTAAAGTAGCTATCACCTCCCGGCCTGCTGAAAGCAAAACCACTCAGTGGGAAGGCGCAGGGGCTAATTCCTTGCTCTGAGGTGTTCTGCAGGGAAAGCCTCATAATAAGAGGAAAACAAGGCTGCACTGTTTAAATTGAGGCTTCGAGCCTCGAAGAGATAGAGCATTTTCTGTCTGGGAGATTGGAAAGAAAAGCCTCCTTGTTGAGAAGTTTAAGGCAGCAGCTCTGAAACAAGAGGCTTTTAGCCTCAAGGCAGATCGGAAAGATAAGCCTCCGCGTTTACGAGGCTTTAGCCTCAGGAGGCTGGAACGCTCGTTAAAAACAAGTGAAATGACTTTTGGAGGGTGGTGGTGGTAGTTGGTGAAAGAAACTGTGGTACTTGACCTGAGAAATAAATCAGCTAAATCACCAGTGTTCTTTCAGACCAGGAAAACAATAACACAACCTGTCTGAAGAAAGGCTGAGCTAAAACTGGGGACGCTAAGGAGGAGTCTCGTGGAGAAGAAGGAGTGTCCTCAATCTTAAGCCCAGCCTTCCTAGAAGAGACTGAAACACCTTCCCATCACTGGATGTGAATAGCTCTTGGGAGAATTACACAACTAATCTACAGGTTTTAGTATCTTGGGAGATTTCAGATCAGAATATAGTATAGTATAGCATAGCAATAACTATAAAGTTAGTATGTTGCTATCAAGAACAAGCCTTGCCAAAACATATAAGTTAGTTTTAAACTGACAACTTTTCTGGACTTTGTAGGCATTTTATAAATACAGGCATGAAAAATAGCTGGTTAATTTCTTTTTTATACAAATGATAGAAATATCTATCAATGATTTCTCCTTATAGTAGAAAATAATCCTTTCCCTAGCCATAAATCAGAGCATCACCTTAAGAAGAATTATTACAGTTTTTCAATATAACAGAAAAAGAATTTCCAGGATTAAATTACTTGCCTTTTTTCTTCTTTCTGTTAAATCACGTCATTTTCAAACAGTATGTAGAGAAGTGCCTGCAATTTTCTTGGCAATATTTTTCCCATTGGTTTGCCATTGCCTCCTTCCTCGGGCTGTTTAGCCCAAGGTTAGCCTTTTGGCTTAATGTTGCAAGCAGGACTAGAATTCATGTCTCCCAGTTTCTCATCTGATACCATATACTAGGCTCACTTGATTCCTAAGATATTTAGAGCAGAGACTTGTGTAGTATCTTTCTTTTGATCACAAGGAATTCAATCGTTTTACCAATAATTTGTACCCTTACAAGATTCTATTTACAAACTGCCTTCAGAATCTTTATTAGCCTGAAAATTAACTCTTACATGTGCATGGTAGATACTTGGGTATATGTTTAGTATTGTAATAAATTGCTTTGAATAATATTGATTGAAAACTAAGTAAGGCCATTTAGAGAAACATTCCACTTTTACTCTGTCACTTCATGTAATATAACTGAAAATACTAGAGAAACATAAAATATATTTTAAAAATAAAATATACTCAAAATCTATCACTTTCAAGCATCACAAAGCTACAACAATCAACAGACCATTTTTGTTCATAACACCTTTCTCTTTCACAGTACTCTGAAAACGTTACTCTCATGAAAAATACTATTTTACCAATAATGTCTTCATGGCAGCATTCAACCATAACTTAAATTATAAACTTACTAAGTAAATGAGTCTAGAAACTATAAATCATTAATGGGGAAACGACTAGCAGGGCACCGTGTAAGAGCAAAGTTAATGAGTTGTCTCAACTGTACATTTTGATGCTACTTTCAGTTAGTAGATCAATTAGATTTACAAAACTTTTTTTAAAATAGAATTGCTACTTTTCCTATAAGTTCCAATTTTAAAACCATTAGGACATATGTTATGCTTTATGTGTCTTGGGGCTTAAAAAAAGATTTAAAAATGAAATGTGGTTTTCTGTTCATCTATTTCAGCTTAAATAGACAGAATATTTGTTATATTTAAACTCTGCAGTCCTTACAGCTTTCAATGATAAGTACATTAAGACAATGCACCTTTATAGTATATTAGCCCTAACTGCACTTAAATGCAAGGCAATTCCATTTACAAGCTATTATTCTCTTTATTAAATCAAACTAACTATGCATATTATACTTAACACCCATTTTTGCACAGCAGGAAAAGAAATTAACATTGAATTAATCACATTTCTTTATTTAACATTAATGGAGCTTACATATATGGACAGTTAAATCACACCAATTCTGGCATAACACCAGATCTAAGTTCTTTATTATGCCACACTTGGCAAACACATATATTTATTCAATGCTATGCATTTAAACAACTATTATTAAAATGTTTTTATTTATTCAAACAATGTACTTAGAGGGATATTTCATGAATTACCATGCAAGTGCTGCAAGTCTTTTTGTCATTGTTATACCACAGCAAATTAGCTCCAGGAAAGTAGAAAACCCCCTTGGAAGATGATAATAAACAATCAACATCTAGACTTAAAAAAGCAATGTTTAAGACAGATAAAAATAATTTTGATTTGAATTACATTTAAATATAACTAAAATTAAACATAATTACTTTCCTGTAATTAATTATTTTCCCTATCACATTAAAATTTACAAGTTTTACAAGAATATTGAAGTTAATGGAATTTGAATTTTATGCAGAGGAGGCATACATACTGGAGGCCACACATTGTATGTGCTTTTTGTCTCAGGGTAGTTGAGACATGATCTGGTAATAGTGGACATAAATATCTGTCCATCATCATGGACAGACAGAATGGGATAACTTGATACAACCAACTCGCTGCAGCCAATACACTGCAGGACAACTCACGATGGGACAACTCATTGCAGAAATATTTAACAATTCTATTTAATTATTTAAAATAAATTTAAAAATATTTTATTTTTTGCCATTTACATTTTATTTTGTCCTTCCTTTTGCCCTTTCCTTTTTCCTTTTCCTTTTTTCTTATTAAAGAAAAATTCTATTCCACTATTCCTTTGATATTAGTGCAACTCTTGTCCTGCAGCGAGTTGTCCTGCAGCGAGTTGGCTGTGGCATGTTAGCCATGGTGAATTGGTTGCAGCAAGTTGGCTGTGGTAAATAGGCCCTGGAAAGATCATTCCGTGGCTGCCCTTCCTTCTGACTACTGACAATTCTCCTTGCAGGACAACAGGGCCTGTTTGATTGGCCTGCTTCAGCCGATTGATGAACCTAGTGGAATTATTGAAAGAGTTTGGGATTTTCCCTGAGAATCTGGTGGGCAGTTCAGTTGAGGTCCTAATCATTTCCTAGTCAGGTTTTACACTTATTATTGAAACAGCTTGATTATGCCTATTGATGATCCAGGGCAGAACCAGGATGGTTATGATGAATCCATCCTTGCTTTCCTTGATCTCACATCAGCTTTATTAATTGTCAACCATGGTATCCTTCTGAGCCAATTCTATGAAATGGGCATTTTGCTGTGGTTCCCCTCCTTTCTTGGGGGCCAGTTCCATTAAATGTTGTTCAATTGGAAATCATTCCCTACAACCTTCAGTTGTGGGATGAAACTTATACTTTTTTCCATCATCTTCAATATGTACATGAAATTGCTGGTTCAGATAATCCATCAGTTCAGGGTTCAGTATTATCAATATGCTGCTAATGCTAAATTATATATTTAATTATGTGCTGGCCAAGTGAAAGTGTCAAGATTCTGTCCCAATACCTGGACACTGTGTGGTTTGGATGGAGAGAAATAGTCTCTGACTATTGACCAGGAGTGGCTGTGACTCTTTTAACCATATATATATGGAATTATCTCAACTATAAAGTTAGATAGAGTTGAATTTCTCTTCAGTGATGGTATGCAACTTGGATATTATCCTAGATTGATAGTGCCTGCTCAATAATAATAGCAGCTATGGCAGCTGTAGTTAGGAAGGATTTTGCATATTAATCTGGTGCACCTTTCCTAGATTATGTGGCCAGTCAGTGAGTCATGCCCTGTTGATGAATCTCATAGCTTCACTACTGCAATGCATTCTGAATGAAACTGTTCTTATAGTCCACCTGGAAGTTTCAGCCCTTTAAGCTACCAAATGCAGAGACATGGGCAATGATGGACATGTTTTGATATGCCCATGTAACACCTTTTGCATGCTTATTAACTACAACTCCTTGTGATTCAGGCTCTGGACAAGAGATTATTATAGACAGAATCTATTAGCATTCTTAAAACTGTAGATAAGTGTGGGAGGATTAAGAAACTAGCACTAAACTTTCAATAAGGTTTGACTTACATATTGACATTACATAGTTATTTTTTTTCAACACTTTATTGAGTTTTTCCCTTTATACATAATTCCATTACTAATTGAACAATACTGTGACAATATATGTACATTTATATATCCTATCCAATCTTTCAATACGTACTACTTCCATATCCTCATAACTATTATATACATTATTTGTATTTTCTATTCTTATGTCTATTGTCAATCCAGATATACCATGTTTCCCATATTGCATTGTATTCCATGTCAGCTTTTAGTTCTATAGTTAATTTGTCCATTTCCAAACACCTGAAGATTTTTTAAATTAATAAACCTTTGTGAGGTATTCCAGTACTGTGCATAGGAAATTCTAGTTGTTGTTACTACATGTAATATAAGATATTTTATCTTCCTGTTTTAGTTTAAGTATTCCTAAGAGAAATAGTTCCAGGATGAAATCAAATTTATTTTCAATTATCTCCTCTAAACACATATGAATCACTTTCCAATATTTCTTCGTTTTCGGGCATGACCACCAAGAATGGAAGAAGGTACCTTGTTGATGTTCACATTTCCAGCAATTTGGTTTTAGATTTGGGTAGATCTTAGCCAATTGTGAAGGCACCATATACCAACAATAGAACATTTTGTATTGGTTTTCCTTGTAAGCTGCCAATTTTGTTATTTTTATCATTGGCTTTCCAAATCTTTTCCCACTGCTCTGAATCAATAATATGTCCAAAATTTCTACCCCATGCAACCATTGATCCTTTTACAATCTCCTCAGCTCTATCCCATTATAATAAGTGTTTATGCATTTGAGATAATAATTTTTCATCTGGGCAAATCAAAAGTTTATCTAATTTTTGTAATTCATTGTCTATTCCAAATTCCTTACTGTGTTTTTTATATCTTGTTTGTATTTGCATAAAAATCCACCAGCCCAATTTTATTCCCTGCCCTTCCAATTTCTGCCTACTCTTTAGATTTCCTTCTTTGTCTAAAATTTCCCTGTACCTGGTTGTTTTCTTCATCTCCGTTATATTAGGGTGAACTACTACTTCCAAGGGGAATATCCAGTTTGGAATTTTCAGATAATATTTATTTTTTATTTGCCTCCATGATTGTATCAACATGTCTCTTATTCTATGTCTATAAAAGTATAGATATGGTTTGTTTTCTTTATTCCACAGGAAGGCATGCCACCCTCTTTGTAAGTCATGCACTCTATGGTTAATATTCTTTTATTTCTTATATTGATCCAATCTTGTATCCATACAAGTATTGCTGCCTTATGGTATAATTCCCAACCCTGGAGCTCAAGGCCACCTCTGCTCTTGCTATCCTGTAAATCCTTTAACTTTATTTGCAGTTTCTTACCTACCCAAACTAATTTAGTAATTGTTCGGTTTAATTATCTAAAAATTTCTTATCTAATTTTTCTGGGGTTGTTTGAAATAAATATAAAAGCTTTGGCAAAACATTCATTTTAATAGTAGCTATTCAGCCTAATAATGATAATTGTAAAGTCCTCCATTTTTCCAAATCCTTTTTAATTTGATTAAGTAATTTGGTATAATTGTCTTCTTTTCTTGAGGAGCATTTTGCTGTTAACCATATTCCAAGGTATTTAATTTTTTTTAATAATTTGTAGTCCCATTATACTTTCTAACTCCTTTTTTTTAGGTATTATATTTTTTACTAACAGTTTAATTTTATCCATGTTAATTTTGAGTCCTGAAACCTCTCCATATTTCTCTAATTCCTTTATCAGAATTGGACCCGATTCTAATGGCTCCTCAATTAAAAAAAACCAAATCATCCGCGAATGCTTGCAATTTATATTCCTCTTTTTTAATTTTTGTTCCTTGTATTCGAGTTTTTCATAATTTTTATTAATAATGTCTCTCGCGTCAAAATAAAGAGAAGAGGTGACAATGGGCATCCCTGGCGAACTCTTGTTATTCTAAATGTATTTGTTGTATCTCCATTTATTATTACATTAGCCTTTTGGGAAGAATAAACTGTTTCTACTAATATATATCAAGGTAATATATTATTCTCTCCACAATTCAGGTATTTTTGCATTTAACAAAGCCTCATTGCATACCTCCAGTAGTACTGGTTCCAATGATTCCCCTAATTTTTGATATAATTATCTTGGTAAACCATCTGTCTCCGGGGTTTTATTTGCCTTTTGTTTTTGGATCACTTCTTTCAATTCTATTTATGTAATTTCTCTATTTAATATATCCCTTGTTTCTTCCTCAATTATTGACATACTATCTTTTTTGAAATACTGATCTATTTTCCTCTGTTGCTATTATTTTTTGACTATAAAGATCTTCAAAGTATTTTAGAGCAATCCTTTTTTTTTCTTCTTCATTATTTTGTAATATTTCTAATTCATCTTGAAGCTGGTATATTATTCTTTTTCTTTTTTCAATTTATAGGCCAGCCATATCCCTGGCTTACTTGCATTTTCAAAATAATTTTGCTTCATAAATTTAAGATCTCTTGCAATATCTTCCTGTTGTAATAGATTTAATTTGTGTTTGGCCAAATTCAATTGTTCTTTAATTTGATCGCTCCCCGGGTTTTTTTGCATTTGTTTTTCTTGGTCTCCTATTTCAAATTGTAATATGTTTTTTTGCCCCCATTTCTCCTTGCTCCTTTTTGCCATGAAGGCTATTGTTACCTCCCTGGTGGATACTTTCATTGTATCCCATAGGATTTGCAATTATGTATGTTGCTTTTTGTTTATATCGAAAAATAGTGTCAACTCATTTGAGATTTTTGGAATATATACTTCTAATAGTATCCAGAGGTTCAGTGTCCATCTTTTTCTTCATTTTTCTGGCATTTCCAACTTAATTTAATGGGGTTATGGTCAGCCCAGGTGTTTGGGGGAATTTCAATTTTCTCTATTTCTTTACCTAAATCAATATGTGTCCATACCATGTCAATCTTTGAGTATGATTTATGTGGGTTTGAGTAAAATGTAAATGTTTGTTCTGAGGGATTTAATGTTCTCCATATGTCAATTAGATTCAATTCCTCTGCCATATCAAACAATGTTTGTAGTAGTATATTCCTTTTAAAAAATTTCTTAGTATCGCAAATATAGTATTTTTGTAGTCTCTACTATTTCATTAGAGTCTCCAACTATGCATATATCTTTTTGACCTATCTCAACAATTTTTTCATGGAGTTTTTTGTAGAGTTCTTTTTGGTTTTATTAAGTGTGTAAATATTTACTAGTGTTTGCTCTTTGCCCTATCTTTATTTCTAATATTAATATTCTTCCTTTTGATGTCTGTGTAAATTTGCTTTGCTTCTATTTCTTCCCTAATGTATATCACCACTACCGCTTTTTTTTTCCTGCCAGTGTAGTATAGAGTTTCCCCAGTTTATTGAATTCTAAGTACTTTTTATCTTGATTCTTGATATGGACTTCTTGGAGGCACACAATATCTATTTTGCTTAACCAGTTTTGACAGTATTTGTTTTCTCTTGACTACTTTTTTCTAACCCATTTACATTTATTGACAATAGTTTTAGTTCTTTTTCCATGTTCTTGTTAGCCTGCTTCTAATTTCTATTGGTCTTTTTATTCCTTTGAGTTATAGTTTTAACACCTTCTTCCTTTTGGGTTTCTTGTGTTTCTTTTGCTTTGCCTTCTTGGTATTCTATCTCTAATTCTAATTGGCCTTCTTCCTAACTTCCTCTCTCTAACTTTTCTCGACTACTATCATTTTATTCCATTCCTGTCAATTGGTCGTATAATTCTTGGGCTTTGTCCAGGTTGTCTATTTTTATCTTTTTTCCTTGCCATGAAACCAGCATGCCTTCTGAGATGATCCACTGAAACAAGATGTTCCCTTTACTTAATTGTACTGCCAGGTATCGATAATCTTTGCATTGTTCTCTAACTCACCTTGATATTTGTTTGAGAGTGATAATTTCTTTGTCTTTATACACTATGGGCTCCTCCCTTGTTATTTTATATATTATATCCGATATTCTTCCGGGTAAATCTGACGTGCACTTCTCTAGATAGCCAATATCTTTTGGCGTAGTTAGTCTGAACCCTATAGACCTCGTCTATGTCTTTTGTAATCTCTTGGGTATCTCTTTCCAGAGTTTCTGCTATCTGTTCCACCATCAATTTTCCCAAGTCTTCAACCTTAGCCTCTGTTATATTCTGAAATTGTAAATAGAAAGAGATGCAGTCCATATCCAACTCAATCAGGGAATCTTCCAAATTGTTATTTATTTCCATCATGCATTGGTAAACCTGCTCAATTTTTTTTCTCTGTTCTTTCTGCTTTTGCTTCTACTGTTTTAATTTTTTGCTCATTTTTCTGAATTGCTTCTTGTATAGAATCAACCTTGTTGTCCAGCTTTTGATTGTTATCAGTTAATTCCCCATAGTTTTTTAGTCATGTTATGGGGGTGTTTCTCTATTTCGACAGTTTCCCTGATTATTCTCTTGTTGAAGTGGAGATTAATTTGATTCCCTCAAAATACTCCAGTACTGAACACTTCAACAAGAGAATAATCAGGGAAGCCATCAAAATAGAGAAACACCCCCATAACATGAATAAATGGGACGATGCCTCCCGCCTACTAGACCTCTGGAAACTAGCCCTTATCAACAAATGAGCCCCAGCCACAAAAACCAACACCAGACCCAAAACAACACATGACACCACCACATTCTCCCTCACCAGACTCAAACCCAAACCCATCCCATCGACATCAGACAACCACTGTCTAGAAACTGGACCACAGCTGCATCACCAGCTGCCACACCCTGACCCCCAAACCAAGCAAATGGACACACGCAATGAACACATAGCCAAGCCTCAAACTCGGAGCCAAACCAAAACCCAGAACGGCACATCACAGCCACCCACTTAGGATATCACATCACAGAACTCAGGAGGTTACACCACAAAACCTCAGGATGTTGCAACACAGCCAACGACCCAGGAGATTACAGCACAAGACCCAGGATGTCACAATATTAGAACTCGGAAGGTCATCACACAGCCCATTACCTAGGTCATTACAACACAGGAGGCTGATAGACACACAGCCAATACTTCAGCCACACATGTTCTTACGAAAAAGCCAGCCAATCTGCAAACATCAACTCCATCAACCAATCAAGAAATGACAACACAGCCAACCTCCCCACCAGTATATATAGCGAGACGGCAGCTCCGATCGCACTTTGCTCACACAAGTACGAAGCTGAAAGCACCAGCCTTAAGATGGCAAGTGGGACCTTGTCGAAACGTTGCCAAGATACTTTCAGTCTTACATGGGAAAGACCTAAACATGCCAAGACCTGCATACCTGTACCCATGAAAAGCTACGAAAACATACACACACACACACACATAATAATCTATAATACGTATGAATAAATACAATAATATTTATCATTCAGTATGAATATAAATTAATATAAGCTAATAATAGATTAATCCTATAAATATAATAAAGTTTATCTGTATCTTGAATCTTTCCTAAAATATTTCAATCTTTAAACTTAATATAAATATCATAAATTATATATCAATATTATAATTGATATTTCAAAACACTTAATATATTGAACCAATTATTTTACAATTATTCCTCCAATAGACTTGATGTTAGAATGTTCATTTCCAATTCTGTCTCAGCTCATAGTCCAATTTCCTTTCATTTTCTTTCATTGTTAATTTCGGATTTTCTATAGTTCTCCTGCTTATTCAGATATTAAGTTTGTGGTTCTACAATTTGTTCCTCCAGTCGTTCACAGTTTTCTCCAGATCTTCTTAAGTTGCCTTGTTGTTCTTTAAGCCGCCGAAGCTATCCACCTCCTTTCCACTGCTCATAGGGCTTTTCTCAAACAAATCCACAGTCACCTCTGAAGCTCTCTTATTTCCTCTTTTTGCTTCACACTTTCGACTTCTCTCAATCTCACTGTGCACAGTGCATATGTGCATAGCCGATACTTTGTTGCTTCCAGCTCCAGTCAAGCTGATTCACCAGATTCTTCTTTTCCCCTCTGTCGGTTTTAAAGTCTTCTATTCTCTCTTTTTCAACTTTCCTCAGCTTTAAGTTTTTAAAAAAAATTCAGCTCTTTCTTTTGGAACTTTTCGGGGTTAAAACCCTCCCCTTGGAACTTCCTTCTCTGCCAGAAATGTCTGGAAATTACTCACTTTAATAGTTCAATCTAGTCTATTGCACTTTGGGGATTCTTTCCAAAATGTTAAGTCCATTCTTTACAGTTGTTCCTTCCTCTTCAGTTGTGACTAGTCACAGTTTTGAGTCTGCCATGACAAAAGGACAAGGCAGGACACTCTCTGTGCTGGAATCGAGGGAAATCCTTCAATGCAGTGGGAGGCTGGCTCCCTCCCCAATGCACCCTTGGGGTCCCCTCTGCTTCACGTTGCTCTCCAAGATTACTGTGCCTTTGAAGGGTCTCCAATCGTGGAAAAATCAAAGTTAAAGGATGGAACTAGTCCTCTTCGTTCTGCAACACCAAGACATCATCACAGGAAGTCCCAATATTACAGTTATAGTTATTCCTACAGCCTCTATATGTATTTACATGTATTTTCTATATTATGTATTTAAATGTGTACATTGCATTAATTTACATGCTAATAAAAATAAAATTATATATTGTAGGGGAGATGAGTGACATAACATTTTAACAAAAACAAGAGTCTTCATTTGTTAGCTGAATGTTTGTGTATGGGTGCATTTTTATCTAAAACAGATAATGTGAATATGTGGAATATAAAAATAACAATAGCAAAAATTGTCAAATTAATGATATTAATTCCTGAATTAGAACCAGAAAGTAAATTTAACCAGACCCTAAGAAATAATGCTAACAATAATTTGTAGGCATTGATTTATCAGACAAACTTGAAAATGTTAGTAGTTAAAATACTACTTGTAATTAGGAAGTCAATATAGAAAACAGTAATACATGAGAAAATTAAAAGTATCAATCCTAAGACAAAACCAAAGTAGTTCTAAAGAGTACTTAAACTATCAAACAATTATGCTTGTTTCATATATTGTAACATTTTGCAATCCAGATATCAAAAATATATGGACAAGAACTAATATATAAATTAGCTTCAAGATAGATCTTATTACTAACATCCAGTGAATATTACAAAAAAAAAAAAAGGAAAAGATTTTGCCTTATTTAAGTTGTATACAGAATGTATCATGTGAAATGTTGGACTAGAAATAGTAAATTCGAAATTGAAATATCAGCAACCTCAAATATGCTGAAGATATGTTGATATGCTTAAGATGCCTCTTTTATGTCTGAAAATGCAACAGAACTAACAAATCTCTCAATGAAAGTAAAAGAAGAGGGAACAATTAAAAGACAATTATTATGCTATGCCCTCCCAATATAAAGCCCATGTCACACTGGCCAACGGATGCAAAAAGGACACAGCGGACGAGCAAAATGTTCCATCCGTTGTTATCCGCTCTCAAAAGGGGCAAAAATTTGCATAACCGGAGCATATAACACGGACGCGGGGAGGACGCAGGGCGGATGCAAAGCGGATGCAGAACGGAAGCCTAGCGGATGGAAGCGGATGGGAGTGGGTGGCACATCCGCAGGGCTTCCAGGGGGCCTCAGTGAAGAAAGACGTGGAATGGAAAGAGCGGATGCAGAGCGGACGCCGAACGGATGAAGCGGATGCACAGTGGAAGCCTAGCAGATGCACAGCGGAAGCCTAATGGATGCCTGGCGTTCACTGTGCATGCGGGGAGGATGCATTGCGTCAGCCCCGAGGATATAACGGAAGCAGCTCGGAAGCAGGTCGCCATTCAGAGGAAAGACCTGCTTCCAGACACATCAACTGCCTTGCCTGCCCTGCCTGCATGTCTGCCTGCCAGCCTTGCTGCCAGCCTCCCTGCCAGCCGGTCTGCCTGCCAGCCTTGCTGCCTGCCTTCCTGCCAGCCTTGGTTCATGTCTGCCTGCCAGCCTGCCTGCCAGCCTTGGTTCATGTCTGCCTGCCAGCCTTGGTTCATGTCTGCCTGCCAGCCTTGGTGCCAGCCTCCCTGCCAGCCTTCCTGCCTGCCTTGGTGCCAGCCTCCCTGCCAGCTTCCCTGCCAGCCTTGGTGCCTGCCAGACTCCCTGCCAGCCAGCAACCCCACAACCATGCGGAAGCACAACAAGCCTCAGCCATCTGCTGCCAGCCCTGGCAAGAGGGACAGGGCTACCATCCCGCCCCCTGGCCCTCACTCTGGTTCTGCTGGGGCTTCTGCAGCACGGGCTCGCTCTTCTGGGGCTGGCGCTTCTGCTGCTTCTGCTTCTGGAGGAGCTGATGACAAGCACTCCAGCACCAGCCACCTCCACAGCACCTGCACCCTTCACCCCTGAGACTGAGCGACCAAGAGGAGTGCCAGAGACTCATTTTTGTCTCAGAGCTTGTTGTTAATAAAGTCTATTTTTGATTCACACACATGCTTCATTTCTTTTTTTTAATAAAGTCTTGCTGGAAACTTTTAGAAATGGTTTAAGCCTTTGCATGTTTGTGGGATGGGTAAGGATAGCTTTGGGATGGGTTAGGATACCTCTGGTATGGGTAATAGCTGTGGGATGGGATAGGATAGCAGTGGGATAGATAAACCTCCAGTGCAAGCATAGTGGGACTGTATGGTCCACCCTCCCAGGTGCCACACCTATGGCCCTTTATTATCAATAATAATGTAATAATTATCCACACATGTCAACATAAACACAACTCTTTATTAAACGCCCTGTTCATTGTAGGCGAACCAAACATACATGGCCCAATCTCATCCGTGTGATGAGACAGGCTGAAGGAAGCACCATTAAGCATCTACCATCCTGTCTTGCCACTCCACTGCTCCAGCTGGGGAGTTGCTCCAGTGTTTCAGGAGTTTGCGCTGCTTCTTCGCTTAATGTGAGGCTCTGTTGGGGCCTTGCACATCCTCAGTGACGATCAGGTTTCGCCCTTGCCTCCATTCCCCAGGCTCCATGTCCCCATTGGCTTGTTGGAGGTCCATGAGCCTGTTCTGCAAGACTGGGTAGCGGGTGCGCATGAGATTGTGCAGGATGCAGCAAGCTTCCATGATCCTCCTCACAGTCTCTGGGCAATGCTGCATGGTGGTGAGAAGTACCTGGAACCTGTTGGCCAGGATGCCAAAGGCGTTCTCCACCACCCGCCTTGCCCTGGACAGCCTGTAGTTGAAGATCCTCTCTTCACGGGTGAGGAATCTGGAGGTGTAGGGCTTCATGAAGTAGGTTGTGAGGGAGAAGTCGTCATCCCCCATGATGAAGTCGGGCATATCTTGTGTGTCGTTGGGCAGGGGGTCTGGATCTGGGAAGCCCACGATGAGGTTGCGTTCCAGCCCCTCCTTGAGGTGACTGGCGTTGTATACCTGGGCATCTGAACATGAGCCGTTGCCTGAAGCATCGATGTACATGAACTTGTAGTCAGCATCGACCATGGCGAAGAGGATGATGCTGAAGAAGCCCTTGGAGTTGAAATAAGTGGACCCTGAGTTGGCTGGAGATTTGCAGGCCACGTGCTTGCCATCTATGGCTCCAACAGTGTGTGGTAAGTTCCACTTCTGATACCACTGCTCTGCAACTTTCTTCCATCCTTCTTCAGTGAAGGGGTACTGGAGGAGCTTCCCCTTGTATTCTTCGATGATGGCCTGCACCACTTCTCTGACCACAATGCTGATGGTGTTGGATGGCACACTCCAGCCGTTCTGCATGCTCCTATAGGAGGTCCCTGAGGCCAGGTGGCGCAGAGTGAGTGCCACCTTGAGCCCAGGTTCCAGGCTGGGCAGGAAGCTGTTGTTTGCTTGGTCAACCTGGGTGTCAGCCGCTGCACAACTTCGTCAAACATGGCTGGAGGCATCCTCATGAAGTTCTGGAACGCCTGAGTGTCTTCGCTCCTGAGCTCCACCATCAGCTTGTTGTACAGTCCGTCTTCTGCTCTTCTGGCGAACCATCTTCGGACCCAGACTCTTTTTGGGTGGCTCCTTTTCTTCTCGCAGTAGTGTTCACAGAGCCTGCAGATGGCTTCGCACTGTTGCAGAACGATGGTGGCTGCCGAAAGGACTTTGTTACAATCCACGGTAGACATGACTGGATGCTGTGGAAGAGAAAGAAGCAGATGAAGGCTGCAGAGTTCTGCACCGCTGCGCTGCTGTTCTGAAAGTGCGATGCAGGCGAGTTGCTCCCCCTTTTTATAGGCAGTATCGGTTTTCCGCTAGGCATCCTGTAGGCATCCTGTAGGCATCCTCTAGACATCCTTAATATCCAAAATAGGTTCCCTCTGCGAACATTTTTTTCCATTTTAAACGCTTTGTTTCCGTTCTGCATCCGCTAGGCATCCGTTCTGCATCCGTTCTGTGTCCGTTCCACTTCCTCTTTGCGTCCGGGCGGATGGAGTTGCGCGGATGCACAGCGGATGCCTAGCGGATACAGCGGATGCGTAGCGGATGCATAACGGATGCCTAGCGGATGCGTAGCGGATGCAGAACAGACGAACTGGATACATTTTCCGCCCAAAAGTTTTAGGCAGCCCAAAACCTTTGCAGCGGATGAAACGTCCATAAACGGATGCTGGACGGATAGAGAGGAAGCAAAACGGAGGCAGTGAGTACAGAACGGATACATCGCATTAACCAACGGATGGCAAGCTTTTTTGTCCGTTTTACATCTTCTTTGCATCCGTTGGTTCAGTGTGACATGGACTTAAATAGATGGAAAACTGTAAGAAACTGTATGTCCTTATTTTTGTCAAAACTTCACAGGATGATGATGGTAGCCATGAACTAAAGAGACACTTAATATTTAGGGGAAAATGTTACATCTAGTTAAAATATTATAGTGTCGAGATATTAAATTGTGAGGAAAGAACCATACTGTGAAGATCATACTTTCACTACTGTGAATTTATTGAGCTGTGAAACATGTACACTCTGTACATGCTCTTCTGTTCTGTGAGATTGGCTTTTAGAAGGGAAAAACCATTATACCTTATTTTCATTTGGAGCCAATATTTATACCACTATATGAATATGAATAAAAATGAATTTGTTTTTGTTTGGTTTGTGGCTGGCAGGCAGTCTGCCAAACCCTCTTGCTTCCTCATTTAAAAAAACCCCACCCTCATGGGAAAGGAAGACATTAAACCTACCATATTTATCTTCAAGTCTAGATTTATTCATTTTCAAGCTAGAAGAGGTACTAATTGAATGTTAAAAAGTTTAGATAATGTATTGGTTCAATACCTCAGATCTTAGTTAAAGAAACAGAAATATATCTATTGAAGAAAGAATAATCCTGATCTGGATTCACAGATTTTTCAAATGGGAGAGCAGAGTGGTTTTCCCACAGTTTATTATATCAGTTGCCTGCTAATTAAAAAAAATCTACATGAAACTGCAACTAATTAAAAAAATTAAAAACAAATGTATCACTATCAATTGTTTCTACATGTTGCCTTCCCAGCAGCAATTGGCATGAACTGCCCTTACACCCATTCTTGTAGGCCCAGAATAAAATCAGAGATCAAGAAATTTATCTGTAAGTACCATTGCATTTTATAATGACCAATTTCTACTGAAACACAGAACATTCTACTGCATTTCAATATACCTTCCTCAATTTTTATAAAACACTTTATGCTGACTATATTGTCAATTTGAACACTTCCCATTATTCTCAATCTTTTAATTAAAATTTCAGTTGTTCTAAATAACTCAAAAGTTGAAAATGCAAATTATCCTTTAAATCAAGTTTAGCTGAATCAGGGATAGCCCATGTAGTCTTCTTGGAAGCAACAGGAAAATTGCTTTGTTTGATTTCACTATTTAATCTATAGCCTGAAGGTACAAAACACTAACAAGACTTAACCTTGTTTAGCTTCAAAATCCAGAAAAATCAGCCAAAATAAAACAGGAAGGCAGGCCTTTACATATTTATTTTTCTGCTGTTTGATCAGTTTCCTGCAGAAAGAGGTGAACAAAAAGCAGTCCTGACAGTATAAAACAGAATGTCAAGTAGGCATAAAATAAAATTATTAATGAAAATTTTGCCAGAGATAAAACAGTAAACCATGAGATTAGAAATTAGAAATGTTGATAGTAGTTAAGAAACTGAAGTTTAATACATGGTAACCCATATAAATGCAAAGTCAGCTGGAAATGATAAAATCAACTAATTGATACAAATGAAAAAATTGGAAATAGTACATGCATCATCACTAAATAGTACAAATGGTACATGCATCAAATAGTCCAAAATTTGGGAAGAACTAAAATGTGCATGTTAGCTCTATATGATACTGCAAAATAAAGCAAGCTGTTCTGGAAAGGGCTCACAATATACCAATAAGTTACATAAAATGCTAACCTTATATTGATATATATTGCTATCCAACTGTAAACACATAATACCTTGAGAATGGGGGTGGGATTCAAAAATCCCAGCAATGAATTCGCTGCCCAGTTGCTGGGTGGGCTTGGCCATGGTGGGGGTGGCCTATTGGAACTTCCAGGAGGGCCATTTTTTACCTTTCCAAAGGTTCGGAGGCTTCTCTCAGGCCTCTGGGAGGCCAAAAATGGAGGGCTCTGGAGGCCCTTCCAGTACTTTTGGAAAGCCCATTTTTCCCCATCCCAGACCACGATAAGGACCCTGCATCTACCTGCATCGAAAATGGGCCATGTAGAGACTCCTGAGAGGGGAGGGCAGCGCCAGCCAGTTGGTTCAAATACCAGTTCGGCGAACGAGATGCAAATTTAACATCTGACTAACACGAACCAGTCTGAACCGGCAGAATCTCACCCCTGTTTGAGAATTCTATAAATGTAATATAAATTACATTACAGGAAGACAAGTGTACACTGATTCCTAGATGTACTGCTGCCATATAGTAAGATGAAATTTTAAATTAGCTTATATTTAATCTACATTCAACCCCTTTACAAAACATGAAATCAAGATCTTGGTAATGATGAAAGGACAGAATATGGAAAGAAAAATGAATCTAAAGTAATAACAGGCTAAAAATAGTGAAGTTCTATAATTCGTCGATAAATGACAAAAAACATTATTCCATGAAATAAATTAAGGACATCGGAAGAATATTTACTAAAAGGAGGAGAACAAAGACTGTTTGAAGGAGGGTAGTTGAAAGATAGAGGATGAGAAAGTGGTTGTAGATATTTAAGTACAATTTGTACTACTTTTTTTTGAAACAAATTTTATTGATTTTACAATTAAAAAAGAAAAACACAACAACATAATAACACGTGCATAATTGAAGGGTAGAAAGAAAAGAAAAAGAGGGGATGGGTAAAGAGGACCAGAAAACCAGAAAAAAGAAAATACAAGAAAGAAAATTTGTTTAAATTATTCTTACTTTCGACAATTTGTGAGATCTTTTCTTCCTTTGGTTTTACTATCTCTAAACACTTTATCTTTACAAGAATTTATACATCACTCATATAAATTTATCTTATTCTTTCAATCCTATATTATAAAATTCATCTTTGTTCTAACCACTTATACCAATAATTCCAGCTATTATAATATATTGAAGTTTCTTTGTTTTTTAGAGCTAATGTTAATCTATCCATTTCTGCGCAGTTTGAAATCTTTTGGATAATCATCTCCTTTGTAGATATCTGTAGATGCTTCCAGCACTGAGCAAAAGCCAACCTAGCTGCTGTTAATATATGTATTGTAATATATTTTATCTTTTTTGATATTTGTTTGTCAAAAATCTCTTGTAGAAAAGACTCTGGTTTATATTTGATCTGTTCTTTAGTAATATCTTCTAGCCAATTTCTTATTATCTTCCAATATTTTTGTGCTTCTATGCATGACTACCACATGTGGAAAAAAGTTCCCTCTTTCTTTTTACATTTCCAGCATTTTGGGCTCATTTTGGGGCACATTTTCGCCAATGTCGAAGGAGGAAGGTGCCATCTATAAAACAGTTTATATGCATTTTCTTTGTATGCTGCCGATTTTGTAATCTTATTTTTCTTCGCAAGACTTTTTCCCATTCATTTAAAGTGATATTACATCCTACATTCCTACTCCAAGCAATCATATTTCCTTTTACTATTTCTTCTTCTAATTCTACTTCGAGTAAACAATTGTAAAATCTAGTTATATTCTTTTTTCCTGACCCCATTAAAATTTTATCTAGCTGCTGGGGTTTATTACTAATTCCGAATTCTTTTCTATCCTGGTTATATCTACTATGAATTTGTAAATATGCCCATTGATCTATTTTAAATCCCCATTCTTGAAGTTCTTGATGGGATTTCAAATTTCCTTGTACGTCTAATAAATCTTTATATTTGATCATCTGAGAAATATTCAAATTGTTTGGGTGGATCATTGTTGATAGCCAAATCGGTACTTTTAAATTGTGTTTTTTACGTATTTTTTCCAATTAGTTACCAATGAGTCTCTAATTAAGTGTCTGTGAAAGTATTTCTGTTTAATTTTCCCTACATCCCATAAGAAAGCATGCCACCCCCTTTGTAAGTCATGGCCTTCTAAAAATAAGATTCTCTTATGATTTAAGTTTACCTAATCTTTTAACCATACAAGAGTGGCAGCTGTGTAATACAATTCCCAATTTGGAAGTGCCAACCCTCCCCTGCTCTTCATATCCTGCATTGCTTTTAAATTTATTCTGGGTTTTTTCCCTTGCCAAATAAATTTAGCAATAATTTTATTGAGTTCTTTGAAAAAATTTTCATTTTAATGGTAGCAATGATTCCCAATAGTGAAAGCTGTAATTTGCCCCATAATTCTAGATCCTTCTTTATCTGAAGCATCAAGTTATTGTAGTTGTTTTCTTTAAGCACCTTACAATATGCTGTCAACCATATTCCTAAATATTTAACTTTCTTTGTCACTTGTATTCCCATAATTTCTTCTAGTTCTTTTTTTTGCTTTTCTGTTAAGTTTTTAGTCATTAATTTTAGTCATTGTTTTTTTCCTATTAATTTTAAGTCCTGCTACCACTCCAAATTGTTCTATTTCTTTAATCAATTTTTGTCCTCTTTCAATTGGATCCTCAATGAAAGAAACCAAATCGTCAGCAAATGCTTGTAATTTGTATTCTTCTGATTTAATCTTTAGTCCTTTTATCTCTGAATTATGTCTAATCTTAATTAGTAATGTTTCTAATGCGAATATGAAGAGCAGGGGCAAGAGCGGGCAGCCTTGTCTAACTCCCTTTTCTGTTTTTATTGGAGTAGTATATTTCCCATTTATTATAATATTGGCCTGTTGTGTGTCATAAATAGTTGTTATAATATTTTCAAATTTGGTACCTAATTTCATATTATATATTTTTTGTATTAAGAATTGCCAATTTAAATTATCAAAGGCCTTTTCAGCATCTAAAAACGTAAGTGCAATCTGTTTCTCGGGGTGAGCTTCATAAAATTCTAAAATATCTAATACTATTCTTGAGTTATTGCTAATCTGTCTTGTCGGGAGAAATCCATTTTGATCTTCATGTATGTATAAACTTAATATTCTTTTAAGTCTATTAGCCATAATGGAGGCAAATATTTGTAATCGGTATTTAATAGTGAAATCGGTCTATAATTGTTAATATATCTGGGTTCAGAATCCTCCTTCGGGATCAACGAAATCAATGCTCCACTCCATGAGTCCGGCATCTTAGCTGCCAATAATACTTCATTAAAAATTTCCAATATAAATAGTCCAATCTGTTCTGCAATTATTTTATATAACTCTTCTGGGATTCTGTCAGGGCCCGGGGCTTTATTGTTTTTTTGGTTCTCTATTGCCAATTTCAGTTCAGACCATGATATATCTTTGTTGAGTGTTTCTATCATTTCTTCTTTAATTTCTTTATCTTTAATTTCATCTAAATAATTTCTTATTCTATCCTCATTTATTTCTTCCTTTTTATATAACTCTTCGTAGTATTTATGTACAATTTCTTTTTTTTTCCCTATCTCTTGTTGTATATCACCGTTACCGTCTATTAATTGATATATCAATCTCTTTTCTTTCTTTTTTTTTAATTTGTAAGCTAATAATCTTCCTGGCTTACTGGCATTTTCAAAATAAGTTTGTTTTGTCATCTTCAAATTTATAATCAGTTTCTCTTGTTCAATTAAGTTCAATTTGTGTTTTGTTATTATTATTTGGTTTTGTCATGTTGGGTTTTTTGAAGTCTTCTGCAGTAGCATTTCTAATTCCTTAATTTGTTGTTGTAGTTTATTTTGTTGGGCATATTTTTCTTTATTCCTCTTAGAATTATAAGAAATTGTTATGCCTCTTATTACCGCCTTCATTGTATCCCAGATGTTTTGTTTCATAGTTATGCCATTATTATTCTTTTTTAAAAAATAATTTAATTCCTCTTTAAGTTTATCAGTATAATCCTTTTCTCTTAATAATTGGGTATTTAAAGTCCATCTTTTCTTTGGTTTCTTCCTACCTTTCCATTTTATCTGAATTGGATTGTGATCTGCCCATTTATTCGGTCGTATTTCAATTTCCTTTATTTCATTTGCTATTTCCCCATTCATCCATGCCATATCAATTCGTGTCCATGTTTGATGTGGATTTGAATAAAATGTAAATTGTTTTTTTTCAGGGTATAGTTTCCTCCATAAATCAACAAAATTTAATTCTCTCATCATTTCCTTACATATCTTAGGAAACTCTCTTTCCCCTTTTTTATTCTTGCCCGCTCTGCTATGATCTTTCTGATAATCGGCAATAGAGTTAAAATCTCCTATAATACAAATATTCCTTTGTTCATATCCTATTATTTTTTGGTATAAATATTTAAAAAATTCTTTCTGGTTTTCATTTGGGGCATAGATTACCACTAATAAAATTGGGATATCATTGATCCAGATCTACAAACCAAAGTTCTTCCTTCCGGGTCTGACCATACTACTTCTGCTTTCAAATCCTCTTTTATATATACTGCAATTCCTTTCTTTTTTCCTGTATCTGCTGGTGGAGTAAATAGTTTCCCTAGTTTCGGGCAATTTAAAAATCTTTCATCTTCTTTTCTTATGTGGGTTTCTTGTAAACATATATCAGCATCTTGTTTAATTAGTTTTGTAAATATCCTTTTTCTTATTAAGATTGAATTTAGATCATTTATATTAATTGAAATAAGTTTCTTTTCTTCTTCCATTTATTTAATTCTGTTTCGCTTTTTGTCTTGTAATAACTCCGGTCTCTACTAATTTTTGCTGACTTAAAGTTCCTTCTTTTTTATTTCTGTGATAGTTTTGGTCTTCTTGTGGGTTTATTTCCAATTCCTCCCTACTACTTGAATCTTCTGAACTTACTAATTGCTCATAGTATTCTTGGGCTCTTTCTATAGTATCAATTTTAATTTTCCTTTCTTTCCATGTAACAAGCATCCCTTCTGGAATTAACCATTTGAATACATTTTTTTTTTTGTTTAAATAAGTAGCCAAAAATTTGTAATCTCATCTTGTTTCTCTTATTCTTCTCGGGACCTGTTTAAGGATCAAAATTTCTTTGCCCTTATACAATTGTTCCATCTCTAGATATCTTAAAAATAATATCGCGGACACTCCTCGTAAAGCGTATGTGAACTTCTCTTGGGCATTTATGGTGCCTCGCATAGCTAGTACTGACCCTATAAACTTCATCAAACTCTTTTAAAATGTCATCCTTTTCTTTATCTAATAGTCCAGACAGTATTTCCGCCATCAATTGTTCTAGGTCTTTATCCTTGGACTCCTCTACATTCTAGAATCTTAGGTATGTAGCCGCATTGTCCATCTCTAAATAAACCAATGAGTCTTCCATTTCTTTGGTTACATTTTTTAATTCCTCATCTACCCTTTCCAATTTCCTTTCAGTTCATTCAGTTCTTTTCTCTACTTCTTTTCTTGTTGCTTCATTTTTCTCCAAGGCCTGTTGGAGTATTCCAATTTTATTATCTACTTTAGAAATATCCTCTTTCATTTCTAATTTCATTTTTCCCATCTCCTCCCTTAATTCATTAATATTGTTTCATTGTGGTTTTTGTTTCATTGTGGGTTTTTTTATCATTGTTTCTTGTAATTTCTCCATCGATTCTTGTAGTGTTAGTAAAATTGATTGAATGTTAACATTTGTAATATTGGGTTGTTTTTCTACTGGTAATGTTTCTTCTATAGTTTTTTGGGCCATAGGCGGAGCTGTTGCCAATGTAGTTGTTAAAGTTGGAGTAGTCTTCCTGCCAGTTTTCAGGGCTTTTATAAATTAGCAAATTTATAAAAGAAAAAAGAGCAATAAGAAAAGGGGAAGAAAAAAGAAAAAAAAATCCCAAAGTCTGTCTTTGTTCTTTATCTCTGGTAAAAAAAAAAAAAAAGAACATTACTATTATTACTTTCCTCCTTCAAATGCACCGGAAGTGGGGAGAAAGAAAATGCTGAATAATGACTACAGTCAATCAGTCAGTTTTCTTAATCTTCCAGTCCACCTATCTCCCCTTTTTAAAAGCGTTTTAGGATCAATTTTAAATTTCTTCTTCTTAACAACACCTCTTCAATTAAGGCAAAGTTCCCCAGGAATCTATTAAAAGTCTATTTATTAAGTGTAAATATAATGTTACTGAGTCTCCGAGGCTTCTAGGCATCTCATTTCATCTGGCACCAATCTGTCCCCTTCAGTTCGCTCCAGATCTCTTCACTATTTCAATAGTTTTTTCAAAAGAAAATATCAACTTAGTAGTCAGATGAAAAGTTCCATATCACTTCCAATCTTAAAAGTTTTCTAATGCAGTAACACAGTTCTTTCTTCACAATCCACACTTTCACTTTCGTTCAACAAATCCTTTCGCCCACGCTCCTCTTCACCGCTTTCTAGCCGCTTTCTTTCAGGCTTTCAAGAGTCACTTATTTAATCAATTATCAGTTGGTAATCTTTTCTCTTCATCTCTCCTCCGTTATACTCCCTCAGCCACACGTCTTTCACATGATCTCACAAGTTGTCACTTACTGCTTTTAGTATCGGTGACAGTCTGGACTTCAGAGCCTCCATTAACAGGAGGCTATCTCTTAATCGTTGGGCTCTGGAGGGCTTCTCTTCGCTGCTGGGGGGTTGCCTTCCCCACACAGCATCTAAACTACTCCCCACACCAACACGAACCTCTTCAGGGTTCGAGCACCTCAAGGTGTCACACCAAACGTAGAAAAAGATTGACTGAAATCAGGAGCAGATCTCAGCCTCTCTACTCGTCCTTGCCTGCCACCAGAAGTTTCATGTACTACTTTTTAATGGATCGAATTACACATTGCTTTTATGTATAATGGTTAACAAATTTATTAATGTGTGAATTTAAGAAAACAGTAGTCAACAAAAGCAAATATTTCTCTTTTTTTCTGATGTTAGTAATGATCTGTAAGTTTTATGCCTGAATAGTTACTAAATACTTTATTTGGGGGATATTTAGTGTCAAATATAAAGTCAAGAATGAATTATACTTTAAAGATGCTAGATAAACCAGATGATTATGGTAACAGTAACTTTTGTTTTTATTTAATATTTATCAAGTATTATCATGTATGTAGTACATGATATAATTATTGCTTCCCTTAATAGAACTGTGAATGATCATGGGGAAAGAAACAAAGAGATGCTGTCCAGGAAATAATCAGACAAGAGAGCTAGGAAACAGCAATCACTTAACAGAGAGAGAAACTTAACAAAGACCTGGTCTACTTGCAAGATTCAGTTAATATAACCTTAAAATAAAGAAGAATTAGTTCATTTTGTTATGTTTCCTGTCTGGTTTACCTGGGAGTGCTGACACATGTCTGAAAACTTTTTAAGTATTATTGTATAAATAATATATCAGTATCTGGTAGCATAATTTTGTTATAGTATATCTTGATTACTGTCATTAGGTCACTACTGTACCTAAACAAAACAATTCAAGTGTCACTACATCATATAAGCATATTGATGGTAACATTCTATAATTCTAAGTCATTATAAAAAACTGCTATTTGTTCTGTAGGTGTGAAATTTCTGATAAAGAACAAGCTAGTCTAATTTCACAGTTCAATCATAGAGAGTTGCCAAAAGTCCCTACTGAGTAAGTGTCACATTTGCATGGCTTCAAAATCATTACTGAAGGTGATTGAAATGAGACTTGACACTTCAATTTATTTATTGTCAAACAGTGGGCCTGAAATTGCACTGATTATCTAGTCTTGCTGCAATTCCATATACAAGTAAAAATATTTTAATGTTATGCATTCTCAGAGACAAAATTTTGTGGTTTTACATATCTTGTTTCAGTAAGTATCATATTATTGATAAAATGCTACTGAAATTTATATCCATAATTGTTCATAGCATTATTCAATATCACCATTTGGAAGTTCCAAAATAACTCTTGTGAATTCAGATAAAGGCCTATTCATATAGCATTGTGTTATATGTTAGCTTTTGTATTGAGGCAATCAAGACACAAGAGTGATATTTTGTTGAATTTATATGCTTCCTTGCATTTTGAAATTAGCACATAGAAATAAAGCTGATTTGCCATTGAAAATTCTATGTTCTATAAATTATAATGGATGGCTAGAGGAAAAACAGTATTTTTTATGTATTTCATAAGATTAACTGAAGTTGCAGAAGTAAATATATTTAAATTAAAATTTGGTCAGCCATGAAGAACAGACTTCTATTTGCTTATTTTGCCTGAGTGAAAAACCAAAACCAAAGTTAACTTGTTTACACATCTGTTTTGATACCACAAAATGCACAGTTCATTACTGGCTTTTTTGTTTGATTGCTTTTTGGGGAAAATTTCATTTTAGAGTATCAAATTTGTACCATTTAATAATGAATCATTCTTAACTAAAATTACCGACCAGACATTAACTCTTATAGACACATCTTTAAAATTAATACTGAATGACAAACTGGTACTTTCTTCGGCTTGTAAGGTATTCTATTGGTAGATTTATATTTTCTTTATTAATTTTATTAATATATTTTCTAAAATAATCATGGCATATAATAAATGAGACTTAGAATGATATTTTAGCATTAATTATAAAAGATAAATTTGGTTTATGCCTATTTTAGAGGAAAACAAAAGATTTGAAACATACAGAAATTAATGAACAGACAGTATGAGAGAAGTCTAGATCTAGCTTTAAGAATATAAATGTAATTATTGCATAGTTGTTTGTAGTGGCTGATCTCTCTTTAGCAAATATAAATTGCATATTTTATTCTGCTAAGATTGTGGGTCTCTGGATGAGGAGGAATAGGTTTCTGCTCAGCCTCTTAGGAACTCAGAGGCTTTGGCTTGTAAGGGTTTCCTAGATATAAATATGTCATCTTTAGTTCTAGGTAGGGTAGAACTACCTAGATAGAAACAGGATATAATTTAAGATCCTTTTGGATCACAAACTTCTTTTCAAATGAAATATCAAGAGAGCTTTTGCTTAGCTTTGTGTTAGACTGGACTATGCTCTATACATGGTCTGTAATTTCTCATTTATATTTTGGTCACTTTTCATACAGAAGTGTTCCATGATCTGCACTGATTTTCAATAGACTTCCAGGTGCAATACAAGGATGAACTACTTATAAACATTTATACCATGGAGCCAAGATATTTCACTCTTCCTGTGCTGGATGAGGGACCTGACTTCCTCCCAGAGACGGAGTGGATTCTCCATCACTGTGCTGAGAAGAAGCGTTCAGTAAGACAACGCTCTTTCTCCAGCACTTCGATTGGAGAATCCACAGATGGGACATACCAAAGCCTGGTGTCCCTATGGGTGAGGATTGTTGTGGTTCTGAGCCCCCCTAGCTACATGTACTTGCTGAAGCACCTGCCTCCCAAAGGCAGTCTCAGCCAAGACAAAAGTGTCCAACTTATAGTGGCGCACAAAAGGAGATGGTGAGGACCATGTCGCCACCCCGCAGATCTCTTCAATCGAAGCTTGTGTCGCCCATGTGGATGTGGTTGCAGCGCTTCAAGTAGAGTGGGTGGTTAATCATCTGAGGACCAGAATTGACTGTCTCTAATAGGCCTTTGCAATACATGTCCTTATTCAAAGGCCAATGGTCAGTGAAGTGACCTTTAAACCTAGAGAGGAAGGTTGGGACGAGACAAACAGCGAATCAGATTTACAGTGAGGCAAAGTCCGCTTTATGTACCTACATAGAGCCCTCCTTACGTCCAGAGTGTGCCATCTCTGTTACAGTGGATGAGAAGGACCTGGACAGAAGTTTGGCAACATTATCTCCTGGGCACAGTGGAATCAGGAGTTAATCTTGGGAATGAAAGAAGGATCCAGATGCAGGTCCATTCTGCATGGAAAGTACAGAATTCCTCTCTTATGGAGAGAGCAGCCAATTCCGAGATTCACCTGGCTGATGTGATGGTGACTAAAAAGGCAACCTTGAATGACAGATATTGCAGACTCGTAGACCTGAAAGGCTCGAAACGTGGCAAGGTAAGGGCGTGTAAACCTTTAGACAAGTCCCAAGTTGGGTACCTGAGTACAACAGGTGACTTTAAATTAACCACCCCTTTAAAAAGAAGCACACTAGCGGATGATGCGCTATGGACTTCAAGTTCCCATAAGTCAATACTGAAGATAAGGCAGCCACCTGTCTTCGGATAGTGTTAGGTGCTAGCCCTTTGTCTAGACCCTCCTGCAAAAAGTTCAGGATCTGAGGGATGGAAACTGATCTGACTTAGCACACCAACTGCAGAATGCCTTCCAAATAAAATTGAAAATTCTATTGGTAGAAGGCCTCCTGGAAGCCTATGTCATCTGCATCCCCTTTCTTGAAAAATTGTCCCTCATCAGGATCCGCCTCTCAAGAGGCAGGTCATCAGTTGGAGCCACTGAGGCTCCGGGTGGACCAAGACCATCTGGCTGAGAGGGACCATGTCCCAAGGGTTTCTCCAAGGCCGGGACACAGAGAGGCTGACGAGGTCTGCATACCATGGCTGTCTGGGCCAATGTGGTGCAATGAACAAGATTTCTACCTGTTTCACTATAAGTTTCCTGATCACTCCCGGTATGATGGGAAGAGGAGGGAATGAATACAGTAGGGCCCTTGGGCCATGGGCAGTGGAGGACATTGACTCCCTCTGCTCCCGACGTCGGAAACCTCATGAAATATCTGGACAGTTGCGAGTTTGTTGGGATGGCGAATTAGTCCAGAAACGGATGGCAAACCTCTCACACATAGAGGTGTGCCACTTGGAATGGTCCACCATGCTCCGGCTGAGAAAGTCTACCTGCACGTTTGCCGCCCCAGAGATGTGTTCTGCCTTGATGGAACTCAGGTGAGCCTCTGCCCAGAGAAATAGTTGGTCTGCCTCACACATGAGAGACTTTGAATGAGTGCCCCCTTGGCAGTTGATATGTGCTTTTGCGGCCACATTGTCTGTCAAGATCAGTAAGTGTTGTCCTTCTACTGTGGTTTTGAAATGAAGAAGGGCGAGATAAATCACTCAGAGATTCAGCCAATTGATGAAGTTCTTCAGGTCTTCCTGAGACCATTGCCTTTGAGCCAACTGTTGCTCCCCATCTGAACAGGCTGGAATCTGAAGTCAAGGTCAGATGGCTAGGCTACTTGAACAGTGTCCCCCTGGCTATTGCTGGCGACATCTACCACCTGAGGAACCTGAGTGTTTATAATGGTACCCTGAGCTTGGAGGTGGAATTGCGGTCCCCTGATCTCTGGAATGGTAGCAGGAACTATTGCAGGGTTCTTATGTGCGATCGGACCCAAAGAACAATTCTATGCATGAAACCATCTTTCCCAGGAGTTGACAGAGAACTGCCAATGGAACAATGTGTTCCATCCTGATTTGGGTTACTAAGGACTTCATACTGTCCTGTCACTCCTGGGAAAGTTCGACCTTGCACAGCCTGGTGTCTGTCACTGCTCCTAAATGGAGCAGTTGAGTTGTTGGGATCAGATGACTTTTCTGAAAATTTATGGAAAATCCTGTTCCTGCAGAACACAGTTTGTTGTTTCTAGATCTTTCTAAGCTAGCTGGGACGAGGAAGATTGGATGAGGATATCATTCAGGGAGTACTGGAGGCGCACAGAGATGGTTCTTAGGTATGCAGCCAGTGCTGCCAGGACCTTTGTGAAGGACCTGAGGACAGAGAGTAGGCCAAATTGCAGAGCCCTGTACTCAATATGATGACCCAAGTAACAGTACCTGAGGTACCATCTGTACCGGGGTGGATGGATGAACCTGAGCTACCATCTGTACCGGGGTGGATGGAGATGTGGAGGGACGCCCTCATCAAATTGATGGAGGTCAGGAAGTCATCCACCCTGATGCCATTCAAGATTGACTGCAGAGAGTACATTTTGAACCTCTTGTATGTCAAAAGGGTGTTCAATCTTTTGAGATCCAGAATTGGTCTCCACACCCCCAACGACTTTGGAACTAGGAATACAATCGAGTAAATAGACATCAAACCACAAAAATTAGACAAACTTTTGATTGGCCCAGATGAGAAACTATTATCAAAGATATATCAATACCTATTAGAATTTGATAGAGCAGAAGAGATTGTGAAAGAATCAATGATTGCGTGGGCCAAAAATGTCAGATACAAGATTGATTTAGAAGAGTGGGAAAAAAATTTAGAATAGAAATTACAAAATAACAAAATCAGTGACCTATAAGGAAAATCAACACAAAATATTTTACCATTGGCATTTGGCACCTACAAGATTGGCTAAGATTTATCCAAATTTAAAACCAAATTTATGGAAATGTGGACAGAAACAAGGTACCTTCTTTCATTCATAATGGTTATGTCCCGAAGCGAAAAAATATTGGAAAATGATACAAAAGTGGCCATAGGAGATTAATTGGAAATAAAATTGATTTTGTCCCAGAATTATTTCTTTAAGGGATAATAAAAAGAAATTACAATGGAAAGATAAAGTATCTGGTGTTACACTTATTAACAGCAGCAAGAATTTCCTACGTGCAGTATTAGAAGAAAGACTACACCCACCTGAAGATTTAATAATTTTAAAAAATCTTTGAGTGCGTCTAAACAGATAAATTAACCATGGAATTAAAAAGGAAAGTAGACATGGAATATTAACAATATTGATTGTGCTAAAAGTGGCAAGTTTACAATTAATAGAAGAATATAATATTGAAATAAAACAAAAGTAACATTATCAAATCTTTAAATTCATATTATATTGGAAACAGAATATATGGTGTTTCCTCTATAATTATTGATAACAGAATTGATCCAAGTGATTTGACTTTGACTGTAATAAACTTTTGACTGACTGATCCAAATGTAAGTGTAAATTAGAATTGCTGATCGACTAGCATCTAATGCATACATGAGAAATGACATCTTACATTGATAGTGTTAGCTTTTAAATCTCTACACAGCAGAACAATCAGAAACAGCCGTATAAATCCTGTGGAATACAAAGGACATGGAAAATAAACATGCGTATTTGTGTAAGTTATAGTACTTTCAGTATAATGCTTTTTAAACAAATTAAAATGGTAAAGTTGGTTTTGTTGTAAAGATAGAAAACTACAAAACTAAACACCCACGAGAAGATTTTTAGTTTTGCTATTTGCATGTACTGTAGTGTATACAATATGTCCTCTAAAAATATTCTGTGTATAAAACAGTATTATTTGTTCCTTTTGTTTTTAACTTAAGTTATTCATGCTTCTGTCACTTTCTCTTTGCTTGTTTGTTTTATTTGGTTTTGAATTTACTTGGTCTTAACTTTATGCCATAAATGCAGCACATCAAAATCCTTGTTGCATTTCACAGTGGTTCAAAAAGTAGCAAGGAAAATGAAATTATTTCCCAATGAATCTCTTAGATATGCAGAGATCAAGTAGGTTGTAGAAATAAATTTGCCATTCCTGATTGATATAATAATTGTTTTTACTGATGTCTTGTTATATATTCTATCATTCAGGAAAATTCTTGGCATAAAGTATTTTGTTTCGTTATGCTTTACACAGAGAAGATTACCATCTTAGACTACTTGATTATGGTTTCTCTATTGTTGATCTTTAGCATCACTAAATTCTTTATTCTTAAATTTATTTATATTAAATGTAGCTCTCTGAAGTTTGACTGGACTTGTATGTTAAACTGGATACCAAAAGAGCATAACAGATGGCTTTTAGGAGAAATATAAAGTTTTTATGAAGAGATTTCTAGTGAATAAGTGAACATCTTTTAACTACTATTTTGAATTTTTATTATATTGCTTTAGTTCTTGTTAAATGGTATATTTTGTATTTTACTTAGCTCAAGTGTACCACAGATGTTTTAAAATTATTCATTTTACATTTTCTGCCAAAAGTTTCCAGACTGCTGCTGGGTATAAATGTTGTAAATAAATAAGAATAGGTTTGGCGTTTGACTATTGAACTTATTTTATCTGGAACAGTTCTTAAAAGTGCCTGGAAATTGCAATCAATATAAAATGTAACAACTATTTTCCTTATCTGTGGAAGGTACAGGAAACATGTGATTCCAAGATAGGAAAATGGTTCCACAGATTGTCAAATGCCTAATGGACATAATTTAAGATATTTGAGTTGATATTTAGATCCATAAATATAGTTAACTATCAAGTGATTTTTTCCCCATTTATCTAGTTACTTAGATCAACAAAAAGTTATTTTGAAGATGTCCTTTCTGCCAGTAACTCACACATCTGGCATGTAAGCCTTATTTTATATGGCTTCCAAGTCAGAATAAGCACCTTCAAGGAACAGCATGTGATCATCACTCTCATACTAATAAAAAAAAATAAAAAAAGTTGTTAGTTTTCATCAAGGGTTTTATTATTAATTTATTTTAATGAATTGTTTTATTAATAAAAAAGTTATTATTTTAGTCATACAACAATAATAGCACTGCTTTTTTGTGAAAATATACATCTTACTATTTTTAATTGTTATTAGCTGCTTTGCAATGGATAGCGTTTTAAATAAATATATTATTGTAATTTTAGGATCAGATTATTCCCAATTTTTGGAAACTGAGAAAAACAGCAAAGAATATGAAAAAAGAAACTTAAGAATCCTACAGTGATATTAAAAGGAGAGATCTCAGTAAAGTGAAAACTAAGATTAATTCTAAGATTAATGTCAGCACTATACTTAATATTACTTCCTATTGAAGAAAAAGATTATCCCACAACTACAAGTAACATTTTTTTTACAGAAACAAAAATACAATTGTGTGATAAGGACCAGTATTTACTAGGTGAAAAGTAAACACTTGGCTTGTACAGATAAAAGTAATAAACTATCTTTCTCATGGTTTCTTTTCTTGTTTCACCTGCCTTGAGGTAAAAGAAACAGATTCATCTGTCTATAATATTGTAACTACTACAAATGAATACTTTATATTTACTTTTATGTACCCTAATTTTAATGGTATCCTCTATTTAATTTTTAGATACACAAGTGTTTTTACATGTATGTCTACATAATAAAATTCACATTTGCTTGCTATATTTTTTAATATTAAAATTAATAGTGTATTAAATTGTTAATTTTGATTATTTCATAGATACATTCTATAAAAACACATCTATAACTGATACATTTAAGCATAAGATAAATACTATTTTAAAATGTAGCATGACAAAAGAAATAATTTCCTTTGAACTTTTTTTCTACTCCAAATGTTAGAATTCTATTATTTCATTAGTGTTAGCCATAGATCTGTCTATGAGTATAAGAAACAAAGATATTGGTTTGAGTTTCTATTCCATCCTATTCTTGCCTATGAATAACTCCTAACAGATTTATTATTATCTAGAACATACATGTCCAATTTGCTGCCCATGGGCCACAAGTAGCCCTGGACAGCTAGTAATGTTCTCTGTAACCAAGGGTGGGATTCAGCCAGTTCGGGCCAGTTCAGGAGAACCAGATGTTAAATTTACATTGGTTCATCAAACTGGTAGTTGAACTGACTGGCTGTCCCTGCCCACCCTACTCCACCCCTCTCCATGCAGTCCGTTTTTGATGCAGGTACATTCAGAGTCTCCATGGAGGCTCTAGGAGCGCAAAAAACAGCACTCCCAGAAGTTCAAGAAGTCCGGAAATAGGCCTCTTTCCAGCTTCAGAGGGCCTCCAGAGCCCAGGGAACTCTGTTTTCGCCCTCCCAGAGGCCCAAGGGAAGTTTCCGAACTCAGGGGAAGGCAAAAAATGGCCCTCTTTGAAGTTCCAGAAGTCAGAGCGTGGGTCTCCAATCTTAGGAACTTTAAGACTTGTGGACTTCAACTCCAGAATTCTGGGAGTTGAAGTCCACAAGTCCTAAACTTCCTAAGGTTGGGGGTCCCTGTTCCAGAGGACCTTCAGAGCCAGAGGGAGGGCGTTTTTGCCCTCCCAGAGGCCTCTGGACTCTGGGAAGGCAAAAAACGCCCCTCCTGGACGTTCCGGTAGGCTATACCCACCATGGCTACGCCCACCCAGCAACCAGGCAGAGAACCAGTTGTTGAGATTTTTGAATCCCACCCCTGCCTGTAACTTGCCTATTTCTATGGCACAGTGTATCATTCTATTTTGCTGTTCGTGCTAACAATGAGTGTTGTCAACAAGCACCAGAACATAAAACTCCTGAATATCAAAAATCTTTCCAAAATGAAATACCTATTTGGATGATCACTGTATGCTAAGAGGGCTATTTATTTATGTTGTTAATTATTATATGTTCTGCAGTTGGAAACTGAAATTCTTAAAGTTTATCTGTGAGTTTAGCAAGTTTATAGTGATCATGAGGTCATGTTGGCTGTAGTCACAGTTCATTAACTAGATTGGAGAAGATAAAAAACTTCTAACAGGAAACTCATCCAGTTATCTTACACTATAGCCATACTAGTTTGTCATATAATAACAATTAAGAAATCAGCATCAAGTCACAGATTTTATACCTAGTTGTGAAATTGATCCAGAAATTTACATATGTTAAACAGACATCATTAAGCCCAAAACAAAAAGAGTTTTGAGACCATACCATATCCTAAGACTTCACAGAAGTGCATGCAGGTTTCCCTGGAAGCCTGTAACTCGGTATCTTAGCAGTATAATCAGTATGCATACGATCTTACATGTACGCAACACATCTCCCTAGATGGTCCCACACTTTGTAAGATGCAGCACTGCAGCAGATATTGGGACCAGAATCATATGCCAGGGAAGCCATGAATCTTCCTGAGCCCACAGCTTCCTGGAGATCTTAAGACTACTGTGAAAAGAAAATCACATTGGAACAAAAACTGGAACTATATCCCCTTAGCGCATGGGGAAGGATAATTTAATATGATGCAAGAAAAAGGCAGCTCTTGGGTGAACATAAGAAAAAGTTGTCTCAGGGAAACCTTGGTACATTATTTTTATTTCAAACCACTGATAACCCAGATATATCTAAGGCAGTTCTTAATCTAAAACAAGTAATAAAATTGGATTTATTTTTTGAAAAAAAAAAAAAACTGAAAATATTATTCAAGATCAGGCTTGCACCAGATATTTGTGAAAATTAAGATTAAAATTGTCAAAAGAAAACAGTCTTATAAATAAATCAGCCATTATTCAAAGAAAGAATAATCAAAAACTGGAGAATAGAAAGCCCCCCCAAAAGAGAACTGCTTTTAGCCTTACATAGAGTGAACAAAACAAAAAAACACAGTCACTAAACCTCTTCCATAATAGCTTCTTGGCCCTTCTGAAATAAAAATATATGAATATATATTTGAAACATAGTAACATGATAATGCAGTAGTTAATTCGTACAGTAAATACACAAGCTACATAAATAAGGTAACAAATATATTACTTTATGATTCATAATTCTAAGGACTGATTGTGTTGTGGTTTGCCGGCAGCTGGTGCAGACGACAGAGGTATTGGACAATAAGGACGAAAAAGAACCAGTCAGCGAGTCTGGTGATGACTTGGACAAGGGTCAGGGATGGAGCCAGGACCATTTGAGAGTGGGATGCTACCTTCGGAGTCTGGCAGCAGTGAAACAGAGGACCCAGGGGAGCCTGTGTGTGTGTGTGCGCTCAGAACTGCTAGAAGGCGAGAGCAGCTGAAGCATAAGGGACGACTTGGGAGTAAGGCTGGGAGGTGATTGCTGTTCCTATAAGGGATAAAAGTCAGACCTCGATGATGAAAAGCTTTGCAGGAAGCAAAGCAGTTCAGTAATTTCTGAGTCCTTCTTGAAGCTCTGTACTCTAGTCGATTTTTTTCTGAGTTTTTGGGTTGGTTTATGTTAGCCTTAATTGGGCTTCTGTTTTTGGGCAACGTTCTACATCACTGAAAAGTGTGCTCTTATCTGGAGGAACTGTGTATAATTAGTTTTGGCTGGGAATGCAAAAAATTCCCAGTGTTGCATTAAAATAGGTTTTACTTTTAAAATCAGTTTTGTGTTTTATTAAGTTTGATGAAGCCTGGGTCAGAAGATTGTAGAAACAATCAAACACTGATAATCAACTTATTGAACTTGCCTACCAGAATATTTTAAAATTTTATAAACTGAACTAACAATGAAATATTCAAATCTTAATACTAACTGTATTATATGTACACATGGAATGAAATATTTACAGAAAGCAAGCTATATAAAAGTATTAGATTTATGGTTTTCAGTTTGCTTTAACAAAGTCACTCTATAGAGTGATCTCTCTGCAAATATGGAATTCATAAAACATCTCAAGCCTCTAAAAATCCATGGGAGAAATCAGCATGGTATCTTAGGGAATTGCTGTGGAAATATATCAACCTTTTAAGGTTTAGTAGAGGGAATAAAAGATGACACCCAGACACAGAAAGAGAACCAACTGTGTGAACTGAATGCCAGTGAGTAAAATCATAGAAGTATATCTTAGAATTGTTTTCAAAGGCAGAAATAATTATGCACATTAATAACTTATTTAAATTATTTTGCTTCTTTATGAAGCTAAAACAAGACCTTTTCTGTATTTTACAGCCTTAGTTGCAATTTAAATTTAGCAGGATTCAATTATATATAATTTCAGATTACATGTATAGCTTCTAATTATTCTTTTCAAGCATTTTATTTCCTCTCTGATCTGTGTTTTAAGTTCTTTTCAGAAGTTAGAAACTGACAGATGTGAAGTACTGAAATAATCACACTAAATGTGTATATACATATTCTAAAGTATTACTAGAGCATATTATAATCTAAATGCATATTTCTAATATTCCCTGAAATTTCATAAGACACTGAGCAATCTAAAGGCCCTTAAAATGATGGAATTGTGAAAAATGTTTTTAAATTGATTTACTGCACAGCTAGTAAGATTTCATATGGCCTTAAGCACTTACACGTATATGGCACATATAAATTGTAATCTTATAAAATTACAAATCTAATCAGAACATAATGACAAATGTATTCTGCAAATGACTGAGAAAAGTTTATACAGAACTGAAAGCAGATTAGGTAGCAGTTTCTATACTCCTAAATATGTATAATGGAATATTAGATTAAAAATAGGGTGGGAGCCACCCTATTTTCAAGGTAATGGTTCTGCCTGATATGGAAGAATATCTATGAGAAAATATTTCCAGAAACATACAAGGTATGGTTTCAGATGTGGAAACTGTAATCTTGGCTATCTGGAAATATCTTACTAAAATATATCTTTGGCAGGTATTGACTCTCTAAAATTATGATCACATTCCTCATAAAATAAGTACCAGGAACCAACCTGATGGTATTTTGAGGATTTCTAGTAAACTAGAGGGAAATGAATTGATATACAGTATATTTCTTTCTTTGCACCTTTTTTTTTTTTTTTTTGGCATTTTACTCTAGTTGGAACCTGTCTTCTCAACTGGCAACAAAACAGGGCATGCATGTATGAGAAGCATACATATGTGTATATATTGGTTTCAAAACTGTCAAAAATGTTACAAAGGACAACAGAATCACCAAAGATGATGAAGGAAATGGTCTAAAGAACAAAATCTGACTGTAAATAGTTAATCAGAGTTTTATGATATCCTTTAGGAAGTCTTTCACTGTTGCTGATATCTAAAACAGTGCCTTAAGCAAAAACTATTCTTCTCACATATAGGAAAAGCACTTGTTCAGTTTAATGTCAGGATGGAGTTAGATGGATACATTTTCTATATAATACTCATCAGTTTGAAGCAGACATACTCATGCCTACCACAAATCAATGAAATTAATGCAATTTAAACTGATTGTGTCATTGATTCTTACTGGTTTACTTAATAGATCTAATGATTCCTTCAGCAGTTTTATATTTGTGTATAATTTCGTAAACAAACTGGATAATCGATATAATTTTTATTTTGTTGTCTTGTTTTGGAGTCTTTAGCACTATTAAGATACTTCTGTTATGGGGGGAAAAACTGTACTTTTAATCTCAATCTCATTTTGTAAAATGAACCACCAAACAAACTCCACTAAACTATATATCTATTAAATATGCTTGGAGTTATATGATCCTGTAACTGACCTGAATACCATCATGAAAATACAGTTGCCTTACAGAGATTTATGACTACATTTAATTAAACATTTTGCATCAATCTTTGAAAAACTGTTTTATATATTGCACCAAGATGAAATAATTTATATGCATTCTTTTTTGTTAAAATCAAAGGCTTTTCAATTTCAGTTGCCTTACCAGTTGTTTATATGTGTTTTGATGGATATAAAATAAATGTTTTCCCAGATTCATTCAGAACATATTACCATGATTGTAAATTAATTGTTTTATCTAATTTATTATACTTTAAAACACAACCTTATTAACAAGTAGGTTTTCCTGTCTGAACTGGAACTGAACCAAAGCGCCATACTTCACTCAGTTTATACCAGCTATGCAACCATTTAATATGTTCAGTTATTGATGAATTTTAATTGTATTAAATGCAAGGGGCGTTAGTACCGTGTTTCTCCAACAATACAGCCTCCCCCAAAAGGAAGTCCCAGTATGCTTTATCGGCATAAAATCAAATTAAGCCCCTCCCCCCAAATTAAGGCCTATATTACACATGCGAAATGGGGGGAATGGGGGGTGGGGGAGCTGGCTGTTAGGAAGTACTTTTGTTGCATCCCTGGATATGGTGCTGCCTGAGTTGACCTCGGCATTGGTGGGATACTTTGTATCAGATCTTCCGCCATTGCTTTACCTTCTCCCCGTGCTGCCACAGCGTTTAGAGCAATGCCACGGCATTTGGCGCAGCCATGTGCGGCCAGCCAGGGCTCCTCCCTGCAACCAGAACCCGGCGGAGACACTCGGCTTCAGGCGCTCCTGTCGCTGCCTTCCCTTTGCCTTTGAAGGCAAAGCCAGTTCTTTTAAAAACGACATCTCCCCTGCCCGAGAGGGAAGCCCAACCCCACATGGGGAGGCAAATCTCCCAGGGCCGCAGCGCAGGATCGGCCCACCCCAGGATAAGCGCCCAGCTGCCATCCCTGCCAGGTGCTGGGCAGAGCACGAAGAGCTTTGCCTGGGGTGCCCAGCGCAGCTGACAGGCAGGCCTTCCTGCCCAGTGGCGGAGCTCTTGCCAAGGCAGTAAGCGCCTCCCCGCACTCACTCAGCCTGCACCACGTCCTCCTCTGAGCTGAGCCCTGCCAAGTGAGCGCTGATGACCATGCCACTGCAGCATTTGGAGCTGCCGATGCATTTGGAGATGCGTGGGGATGGGGACGGGCTGGGTGAGGGGTGGAAAGAACAGGCGGCTTCGGGATCTCCCTGCCAGACCCGCCGGCCAGGGAAGTGGCGCTGCTATCACTTCGCCTCCCTGTCCGCAGATAGATGGGCGCTATCATTGCCTCAGGCAGCCTCTCAGGTTCGGGCTTTGAGGGACTTGGGAAGGAAGCCAAGCTCAGGTCAGCCCGGCTCTTCGGTTGTCAGGCGGGTGCGCAACCGCGGTTCACGTTCCCAGCTCTGCCCAGCCTACATGGCTCTGGCAGGATGAGCAGAGGGTCTGGCGGGTAGCTGCTCACTGCCTTGGCAAGAGCTCCGACGCTGGGCAGGAAGGCCTGCCTCTCAGCTGCGCTGGGTACCCCAGGTGAAGCTCTTCACATTCTGCCCGGCACCAGGCAGGGATGGCAGCTGGGTGCTTCCCCTGGGGTGGGCCGATCCTGCGCTGCGGCCCCGGGAGATTCACCTCCCAACGTGGGGTTGGGCTGCCCTCTCGGGCAGGGGAGGTATCATTTTTAAAAGAACTGGCTTTACCTTCGAAGGCTAAGGGAAGGCAGTGACAGGAGTGCCTGAAGCCGAGTGTCTCCGCTGGGCTCTGGTTGCAGGGAGGAGCCCTGGCTGGCCGCACATGGCTGCACCAAACGCCACGGCATTGTTCTAAACGCCGTGGCAGCACTGGGAGAAGGTAAAGCAAGGGTGGAAGATCTCCCGATACAAAGTGCCCCACCAATGCCGAGGTCAACATCCAAACTGTCACCACCCACCCACCCGAGGTTGCAAGGGGGAGGAATTAAGTCACCCCCAAAAAGACGACCTAGCTGTTTTTTCGGGGGTCAAAAAAAAAAGTAAAGCCCGGCCTTATTTTGTGAGAAACGTGGTACTTACCTGATACATCCATTCTCTGTGAGCTGTGAAGAGCATCCAGACATGGGAGGTACTTCTGTCTCTCATTCAATAGGCTAAGCTGATTTCTGAGGACACTCCTCCTTGAGGCTCCTCCTTAGTGTCCCCAGTTTTGACGAAGTTGAAGTGATAAGTTCTCCATTGCTCTGTAGTCTTGGCTAGGATTGGACCCATACCAGACAGACTCTGAATGGGGCTGGATGCTCTTCACAGCTCACAGAGAATGGGCATATCAGGTAAGCACCAACGCCCCTTCTCCAGATGAGCTGTTCAGAGCATCCAAGCATGGGGCATACCAAAGCTGGTGTGTCCTATGGGAGGGTCTCTGTCTGATTTGGAATTCCCACTTGTTACGTGTGGATTCGTTGTAAGACCATTCTTCCAAAGGATGCTTCTGCAGAAGCAAAAATGTCCACTTATAGTACCTTATGAAAGGCGATGGTGAAGCCCACGTTGCTGCCCTACAGATCTCAGTGATTGACACTTCAGTAGCCCAAGCAGCTGATGTTGCAGCACTCCGAATTGGGTGTGCTGTAATACCTATAGGTACAGGCAATGACTGAGTCTCGTAAGTCTTTGCAATCATGGCTCAAAGCCATCTACCAACTGTCAATGATGTGACTTTTCTTCCTTGAGTAACAGGTTGAAAAGAGATGAAGAGCGCCTCTGTCTGCTGAAAAGAGACCGTCCTGTCTATGATTCGGAGTGCATATCACACATCTAATAGATACTATTGTTGCTCTAGACCGTGAGATGCAGAGCTGGTATTTAGCACATTCTGACCGGTTCTGGAAGACCTGTAGCAAACATTTTCAGTAGTTTGGAGAACCAGTAAATACCACCTCTGACTGGAGATTTTACAGTATCCTTCCCCTGACATGACCACAAAGCCATACCCACAGGACTGGTAGTAAAAAAAATTGAATCCCACCACTGATGAGATGGTCTAGGACAGAGGTTGGGGAGTATCAACTCCTATGCTCCGTGGATGGCTGAATTAATTTTGGGAATGAAAGTTGGATCTAAGCGAATGACAACTGTCAGAATGGAAAATGCAGAGATCTTGCTTACTGACACAGCGGCTAGATCAGAAATTCGACTTGCAGATGTTATCACAACTAAGAACACCACCTTGTACATCAGTGGGTGGAGATTCGTGGTTCTTAGAGGCTCAAAGAGTTGTTTTGTGAGTGCCATGAGAACCTTATTTAGATCCCAGGTGGAGTATTGGTGGACCACTTGGGGTCTCAGATTAGTGGCCCTACAGAGAAAGAGGTGTATTCTCAGATGATGAGCAAGGGATCATAGGTCACCACAGGGAATGACTGATGCTAAGGCTGTCACCTGTCTATGCAAGGTGTTTGGTGAGAGTCCTTTGTCCAAACCTTCCTGGAGAAAGTCCAGTATTTGTGCCACGTATGGAGAGGTGGAGTCTATTTTCACCTTGTCACACTACCTGCAGAAGATGCTCCATGTGATATTGTATATACAGTTTGTGGAAGGATGTCTGGCCGCTTGGATAGTAAGGATGACTTTATTGGAGAGCTTTTCGTCTTTCAGACATCTCCACTCAAGTGCCATATGCAGCCATTGTGGATCCAGATGTTGAATTGGACCCTGTGTGAGTGAAGACTTTGTCTGGTGGGATTCTCCATGAGTCTGTGATCGATAGATCCCTGAGATCCATGAACCACCAATGTCTGGGCCAATACGGTGCCACGAACAATAGTTCCGCTTTCTCCTCAAGTTTCTGAATCACTTTGGGAATCAGTGGGAGAGAAGGTTATGCATATAGAAGACTTTGAGACCAGTGGCAGCTTAGAGCATTGACTCCCTCCGTTTCTTGTGTTGGAAACCTGGAAAGGAACCTCGGGAGCTATGTGTTGAGGGTGAGGCAAAGAGGTCCATGATCAGTTGCCAAATAGATGTGACATCTCCTGGAACAGTCTTGGGTGCAGGTGCCACTTGGAATGGTCAACAGTGACCCTGCTCAACCAGTCTGCCTGGATGTTGGACTCTCCTGAGATGTGTTCCACTTTGATGGAGATCAAGTTCTTCTCTGCCCATAGGCACAGTCTTTCTGTCTCTCTCATTAGCGATTTTGAATGGGTGCCTCCCTGCCTGTTTATATGGGCCTTTGTATCCACATTGTAGGTCAAGATGAGGACATGTTGTCTCTAGATCAGTGGTAGAAATCTGTGAAGAGCTAGATGGACTGCTCTCAGTTCCAGCCAGTTTATGCTACAGGTTTGTTCTGTCATAGACCAGCGACTCTGAGCTGTAAGGGACTGACAGTGCCTCCCTCCCCATCCAAATAGACTTGCATCTGTTGTGATAGTCTGTGAGGGTCCTTGAAAAGGTAGCCCTTGTTGATGTTAGTTGTGGACCACTGGTGAAGCAATATGAGGACTTTTGATGGAACGGTGTCCTTAGACATGATTTTGCTTCTCCCTGACCATTGATACAGGAGCAGAAACCACTGAAGGGTTCTGATATGAAGTCGGACCCAAGGAACAATAGAAATACATGAAATCATTTTCCTCATAGTTTGGATAATTGGGCCAGAGGTACTCATTTGAGAGATCTAATGTCTCTTGACAACTGCCTAATGTTATTCTGCCTATCCAGTGACAAGGAAACCTTCCCAGCCACTGTATCAATGATAACTCCAAGTGTAGGAGATGAGTTGAGGGTGTCAAAACCCATGAGGGTTGAGGGTATTGAAAACCCATGGAGTTGGAGATTCTGCAGACTGACTTGGGTCTAGTTCTACCTGCCAGTAGGATGATGACAAGATTAATATGTTATTGAGGTAGCATTGTAGCCAGACTAGCTTACTCCTGAGATGGGGTGCTAAAGCCGACAGAACCTTTGTAAAGTTTCATGGAGCTGAGGCCAAACCAAATGGAAGGGCTGTGTACTCGTAGTGCAGGCCACTGTAGCAAAATCTCAAGAATCTGCTATGCAAAGGTCTGATAGGTATATCTAAATATGCCTCTGTTAAGTCTATCAACGTTAAGACGTTTCCCTGTCTGATGCTGACAAGAATGGATTGAAGTGAGCTTAAACCTCCTGAAAACCAGGAAGAGATTCAGGCATTTTAAATCTAGAATTGCTTTCCACCACCAGAACTTTTTGGGACCACAAATACATGTGAATAAAATCCTTGCCCTTGTTGATCCATCGAAATGGGTCAACTGTCTCTAATTGTCAAGCCTCACACATTTACAGCTCCTGTGTGCAAGAGTTGCAGTGGGAAGTGGAATCTCTATTAGCTCCACTGCTTCAGGATCTAGAGCAGCGCCAGAAGGGCCATGGCCAGAACCCAGAGCAAGACAAGGGGTTCAAAGAAGCCCACCAAGGCCCAGGAGAAAGACAGCAAGAGGGCCTCTCAACCTCACGGGACTGAGTCAGCTCTCGGATAGCTTC
>BLBF01000006.1:52077846-52092727 GCA_015471245.1 Laticauda colubrina | reverse complement strand
CTTGATGAAGGGCCTCTCAACCTCACGGGACTGAGTCAGCTCTCGGATAGCTTCCTGAACACACCACCACCTGTTGTACCCTCGGGGCCAAGTACCCCAATGGTGCCTCAGACTAGCACTCAAGCCACAGCCACCTCCACAGTCCCTGCCCGCTTAACAGCTGAGACCATGGACATGACTCAGAGTGACTGAGAATAGTGTCAGAGACTGAGTTGTTTACTTGTTAAGTTTATCTTTGCTTAAGACACTTTACTTGGTTCATTTTGCTTATTTAATAAAGTCATAAAGTTAATAAAGTTAATAAAGGTTATCTTTGCTTAAGACACTTAGTTTACTTGGTTCATTTTTTTGTTACTTAATAAAGTGTTGGTGAAAACTTTGAAAAAATGGTTAAGCCTTTGCATGCTTGTGGGATAGATAAGGATAGTTGTGGGATAGATAAACCTCCAGTACGACCATAGTGGGACTGTATGGTCCACCATCCCAGCGATCCAGATGATTTTCTCCCCCTTTTTATAAAAAATATCGGTTGTCCGCTAGGTGTCCTTCCACATACTCTAGACATACTGCAGACACCCTAAATATACGAGATACATCCCAGATACAAATGTCTTGTCTGTTTTGAATACTTTATATACGAGATGCATATGCTTACATCCTTTCTATTTCCATGCTACAAACGCTGTGTAGATGTTCCGTGTACCTTTTGTTTCCTCCCTCTTTCCATTTTCAGCTGCAGCGGATGTGAGTTGAGGGGATGGCCAAAGGATGCAGAGAGGATACAGCAGACATTTAACGGATGATAACGGCCATAGAACATTTGTTGCCCTTATATGTCGCGGATGTACATTGTACGCGGTGGAAAGTTCATCCGTTCACAAAGTTTTGTGCAGCTCAAAACTTCTTGTGTGGATGAAATCTCAGTGGACGGATGCTCGATGGATAGAGCGTATGAAACACGTATGTAATGAGTACAAAACGGATGCATAGCGTTTTCCAATGGATGGCAAGATTTTTTTAACGTTTTACATCCTCTTTACATTATTAAGTGCAGTGGGACCGGGCCTTTAGTCTTCCTTGCTCCTCAGTGATCACAAAGCCTCCAAAGCCTGATACAGAGCTTTTAGAAACCCTGCAGCCAGCTGATTTTAATTGCTTTGGATGCTTCTTTGAGGCAGTAATGGCAGTCTGAGGGGAAACTGATTCAGCGCAGACTCGAAAGCACTCAGAGCATTGTTGGGGCCTTCACTGAGGGCTTAAAAGCTCCAACAACCAGCTGATGGTAAAAGCAGTGTCGGGAGCTATATATGATCATTTTAAATTCGTGACTTTCTTTTTGCAGCCAGAAGCTGCAATCTGACTTTTGTGTTATTTCTGCTTGTACTTTTGTTCAGACAATCCAGCCAAGAGAAATAATGTCTTTCAAGAATGAAGGCTGAGCAAAAACTGGGGACACTAAGGAGAAGCCTTCAGGAGGAGTGTCCTCAGAAATCAGTTCAGCCTATCGAACGAGACAGAAACATCTCCTATGCCTGGATGCTCTGAACAGCTCATCTGGAGAATGTATGATTCCATTTTCTAGCATAAACATTTGTGGTTAGTAATAAACTATGATATATGAAGTAAAGCATGATTACAATAAAGTATAAGAAAGGAGGGGGGTGTAATAAAAGAAATTGCAGCAGTAAACATTTGTAAAATAAATATGAGTGAAATAAAGTGGCTTTACAATTCTTGTGGACAAAGAAGAAAAATGTTTCATAGAAATTTACCTGACAGCATAATTGAGGCAGCTGTACCATCTAATCTCTATCAGTCATAATCTGGAAAAGTGCCACTTTTTATTAGCCAGGTAATAGAGGGACTGAAATTATCTATACAAGCCCATGTGAACCACTCCACTTGCTCCAGTGCATTCTGATGACTTAATTAGATAGTCACTGTAACACATGTGGCTTTTCAGTCAGTTTTGTCACAAAAGGCCAGTTCATCAAAGCACAAGATTTGTGCAATATACAACTATTTCAGAATACAGATTTTTCATTAAACATCATGCAGCTGACTATGCTTCTTGTTTGTCACCATCTATTCAGGCAATTAAATAAAACCTCATGCAGGATAAACTAAGGCTAATAAAGAGATCTTGAATTGAAGTGCAGCTGGCAATCTTTCCTTTATTAGGATCTGGCAGCATCTATAGTGACAGCATGTACAAGGCAAGGCATGTCGGTTGGTTTCTTATTCTTACTCCCCTTTGCTTTTTAGTATCTGCCTTTTTGGGGCATGACATTTTGGCTGATAGAATTTCCAGCCCTTTGTTAGCTTCACAAAAAAGGAAAGAATCAACAAAGGTCACATTTAGAACTACAGAAAATGAAACATTCAAAAGGCATTGACAATTTCTTTGTGTCAATCAAAATGACAAGCAAGAAGACAATTGTATCGCTTAAAAAAAAGACAGCAATATATTTTTCTTTTTAAAGCTATTATTTCTAGCCTTCTAAATAGCATGATGTAGACATATTTCAGATAAGGTGGATAGTAAATTTCATAGATTTATCAGTGAATCTTTTTGTTATTTTTGTTCAATACATATTTATAACTGGCCTCTAGGAAAATATTTGCCAAGATCAAAAATGAAGAGAAATCAAATAATGAAGAGACTTTTCATAATCCTTAGAAATATTTTTGGAGATGTACACCATGTAAAAGACAAACAATTACACAATCTTTTTAACTATAATAGACAGATTTTAGGCTTAGTTTTATCATGTATTATATTCTCTTACATGATGTAAGAGAATATGTAAACATATCTATTCCCAAAAATTTTCAGTTTAATCAGCATTTAGAAATTTATAGCCCTTTCATAATTCAGCCTAATGATATCAAAATTCCATGGTCTCATGGAATTCCCTCTGTCTTTCTCCTATACAGGAATTTTCATGAAACACTCAATGTATGAATATTCAATGCAGTTTACCATTCAAGAATTATGAAGTATTTTGTAGAGTCAGATTCTAGAAGTCTTCTTTGGGGTCTTTATAATTTCATATTGAACAGAAGGCTGTTAGCCATAGAAAAAAGCAACAACATTTTTTTTTCATTTGTTTCTTTAAAAAAAAATAGCACTAGATTACATGCAAAATTTGTAACAAACTTTCTATCAGTGATAATCCTTGGATTATAGCAGATTAAATCTAAAAAATGTTTATCATATGAGCTTAATTAATTTCCAAAGATCATTCATGTTTATTACTTAGCGAATTCTGTCCCTTGCAGCAGTTTGGCAGAAGCTGGCAGAAGCAACATTACTGATTGAAAACAAGTCTCCCAGCCATAAATGTCTTTAAACAGACATTGCTATTCCATGATAATATAATGACAACCAAAGCAGAAACTAGCAATCCAAAAAGAACTGTCAATTTGGTGCTATAATCTCTTTATGTAACACTATTGACTATCAGTTATAACAGGCTTATAAGAACTTTCGGTATATATTGTTTTCCGTTCCTTACATAAATTAACATCATATTATATATTCTTGCCCGAAGATCCTACATATCTCAATCAATTTATCCATGCATTGGTGGAAAATATTTGAAATTAAAAATATATTAGTGATAAATAAATGTTAACTATCACAGCCGTATTGTTTTTGAAATTTCATACATTTTGATGAATTAAACCTTACCTGGAATAAGTTGACCAAGGAGCTGATGGATCCAGGATAGGCTGAGTATGGCTCCCATGACAGTAAAAGAATAGTGTTTCCATTTCATGTTGTGTCTGTTCTTGCATCCCATAAGTTCACCAGCAGTTTCAACAATGTTATCACTGATAATACAATGGTGAAAAAAATAAGAACAATTTTTATTGTTAGACAATAGATAAAAAATACTATACCAAATTTATTACTACCCTCAAGCTACAAAATGTATTAACATCATAGTTCCTGTACGTAATAATTAAAAAGAATACAAACTATATAATATATTGAAGTATAGGCAAATAATATTTTTAAAATATTTAAAACATTAGGAATTTGAGCTTCTAGCCTGGTACCTTAACCACTATACCATAAGACCAACTGGCTATCATTTTTTTATTCTCTCAGTTTCAATACTTTTAGCAGTTTAAAATCTAATTAATGAAGAAGTCATTAAATAAAATGTACATTTCAGACTCTGAAATCACTTATACCTTCTAGACTAGTCACTCATTAGATACTCACAAGAATGAAGGAAATTGGATAACAAACACACATACACACACACACACACAAAATAAATATTCACTGCTATATTTATTATTGTTACTGCTCTTGTGGTTTTCCTGTAGTTGTTCCAGGAAACCATTCATTTGTACTTTTTGAGTTGGGTTTTCATAAAAATTCTTTGATAGCAGACTGGGGTGGGCTATTCTTAGGGAATAACCCACCCCAGGAATAATTGACCATGGGGTGAATTATTCAAAATATTTATTTAATAATGCATATGCAACAACATTGTGTATATATCCTATAAGTTCTATTGAGTTCAGTTGTGGTTACAGCTTGGTATATTTGAACAGCAAGGATAAGCAATATTCAGAAAAATGATTATTCTGGAATGTTGAGAACACATTATGCATTGTCCAGAGGTGGGATTCAGTTTTTTTAACAACCGGTTCTGTGGGCTTGGCTTTGTTGGTGGATGTGGCTTGGCGGTCATGTGACTGGGTGGGTGTGGCCAACTCGACATCACTCATGTCAAGAGGCACTTCTCCTCACCTGGCCTCTCATGACAGTGGGGATGCTGCAATGGTCATAAGTGTGAAAAAGTTACTTTTTTCTGTGTCATTTTAATTTTGAATGGTCACTAAATGAATTGTTGTAAGTCAAGGATTACCTGTACAAAAAGCTTCTTTGCTTGCAAAAAGCTGCCCTTAATACCAATCATCAGATTAAAAATACCTGAAAGCCAGAGTTACAAATCAGGCAGGGTGCCAGAGCACCTTGAGGAACGAAAATAGTTAAAATGCAGTGATAACTATCAAGCTGTCATCTCTTTCTCATAAAGTGAAACCCTTTAGCAGATAAGTCATTTAAGCTCTCCAGAAAAAGCACACCCAGGAAAAACAATCCTTAGATCCATTTGCACCATTTAAAGATACCAGCTGGTCTCACTCACCTCACAAGATATCCTAAGAAAATCATCCAGATTTAAGGAAAAGGTCACATGCCCCCCAGAAAGGCAGTAAAAAAATCAGTGCCAAGCTTGCATCCTGCCTCTTGGAAGTATACCCGAAAAGGACAGTGCCAGATAGTATTAAAGCAGTGAAGGAAGACCCCCCTCCTCAGATAGAAAAAGAAACCATGAGACAGGAAAAAATTCAAACACAATATAAATAATTAAATCACAACAGTAGCTGTTGCTTTTTGAAGCTGAAAGGGAAAATTATCCCATTAATAAACACAGGATTACATGTCACCAAACACAGAATTAACCTTCACCAAAAACCAGTTTTAGACCAAAACTCAGAAAGGGTATGTAAACTCACATTTGAATGTCACTCTTTCTAGTTAGCCAAGAAGCCTTGCTGAATGTCACTCATCTTGGTTCCCTGTCACTAAAAGCTTTGCTTCATTATTCAATTATTTCTTCAAAGTGTTGATTGTCCAGGGAAGTATTTCCTCCCAACAGCAGTGTAAAAATCTTAAAGCCCTTATTACCCTTTAAAAAAGTCAAACCTCAGAAGCTCTGGTGACAGGAAGTCTAGGCTTACTGCAAGAATGTAATAAGGGTGGAAAAAAACAAAAGGATATTGCTTCTAACTACTAGTTCTCCGAACTGCTTAGAAAGTTAACAAGGGGTTCTACAGAACTGGACAGAACCGATAGAATCCCATCCCTTGCATTGTCTCACAAAAAGATTGTTGCAGACATGTTGTCTAATCACAAATAGTTGACAGGATAGATGAAAGCACATGTAAAACATATTAAAATGCTCTCTATTTTGTCTTTTTTTCTGGACAAGAGTCCCTACATTTTTGGATAATGGCAACTACTTTCCAACAAAGCATTAAACTAAAAAAATTGGGTTAAAGGCATGATTCTCAAAGTACCTAACCTTACATAGCACTTATGCACATATACACTTGGGATCAAGCCCAGTTTCTAGTAACTTACTATAAACAAATTCATATCTTCTCAATTAATCTCTACACAAGTATTAGCCATTAATATTGGTCTTTGCTTAATTTATATGAATTCATTTTCAAATAAAAATATATATTTATGTCATTGGTTTTCTTTGCATTATACTAAATCAGAATAAATCTGCAAATATTAAGTATTCTCAATATTATCTTAATGACCCAAAATTGAGAACAATTAATTCTAAAGAATCACAGGTCTCTAAGTATCCTTGAATAAATATTGTACCAATAGAGAGAAGTCAGGCCAAGAGACAAGTCATGGTTTAGGAAAATATTTTTGTATCCAAACAAAAATCATATCCAAGCTTCCAAACAGTAAAGTGTAAGGATGATTGAAATGAACAACCTTATCAATAATTTATGCTCTTATAAAGTTTGAAGTAGCTGGTGCTTATTATGAATATAACTTCCAACACGACATGTATTTTTGGAATCCTAAATTTGCAGATTGTTCTTTCACCATTCTGCTCTATTCACATTGCTTATTTTTCAGACGCAATGGATCTGACATTGGAGCTGAAAAATACAGAGAAATTATTGGATTTGTTTTGCTTCGAGTAGTCTGAACCTTTTGTTAGAACAGTTGACACATCTCATTCTAATCACCTGACAACTATCTCTTTTGTGAAAATAACTGAGAACGGAAATGAACAATCTACAGTTTGCAGGTTTTTTCATAAGAAATGATTAATTATTTCAATTAGGATTACATCTATACATAACAAAATAATATTATGTCAACAAAATACATAATAAAAATTCCTTTGAAGTTAACTGGAATCATAGTGACAAGAATACATGTCCAGTTTTCTTGGCTGAAATATAGCAGTGGTTGCTATTGACATTTCCATTGCCACTTTAGACTATTTAGCTTGTAGCCTAGATATTTATCGGTGATTTATTATGCATATACTAATCAGGTACAAATCTTGGCTTTTTGTTGTTAATAGCATTTTTGAGGTCAGGCAAGATTGATTAGTTACTGTCACCTGGTTCAGCAGTCAAATTCATTAGAAAATCTTAATTATATATTGGACTGTTTTGGTTTCTCTTCTGATATTTGATTATTTTGATACAATGTATTCTTTTGCTCTATCTTAATATTTTTACTATAAGCAACTGAATAGTGGGAGTTGGGTGGTGTACAAATACAAATAGATAATTAATTTCCTAGTTGTATCTTTTTTAAAAAAAAATATCCATTTTAAAAGATTGAATGTTTATCACTTAACTTTATGACAGAAAAATCATCTATTATAAAATACTTACGTCAACTCCTTGAAACTTTGACTAGATTTAATGAGAAAAACATAGTTCACTGAGAATTTTCCACTAAATTGTTATGTATACTGTTCCCATTCAGATAGCATGCTAAATATTGCATAAAATGGATTCAGTGTTCTCTAAACAAACAAAAAAATCACAATCTGTATATATCCCATGTGCTTAATCTATAGATCATTTTAAAATGTCTCCACTAAAATTAGATTCGATAGATGACTTACAGGAAACAGATACTTGCATTTCTAGTATCTTATCTTGTGAATAGAGAAAATTCCTGAACCACAACAAAAAAGCAAGTTAATATTTTTACCTCCATAAATTCTAATTTTCAACATGGATTTACTTTATTTTCCATTTTTAAAATATGTGTTGACTTTTACTTGGGAATGGTTTATTAAAACTTTTTTGGGTTTTGTATTTTACATAGTCTTTTACTGGGCATAATGACATTGCCTGAAGCATGTCTATCCCAAATAAGTAACTGTTACTGAAATCAGCGCAGTGCATTCCAAAATAACTATGTATATGACTGCAGTCTAATGAACTACACTAAATAAGTACAGCTGAATTATGAAGAAAAGGAGAGACAAGGGAAAGATGGGAAGAAAGGAACTTCAGATAAGAAAATATAAGTGTATAAATATAATTTATAGATTATATTACAAATTTGCAATGCTGAAATACCTTTATAAACCAATAGCTATATTCAGAGTTTTGTTTTAAAATATAAAACTATTTTCCAAAAGTATTCAAATCTACAGTAACGTGCTTAATATGTTCAGAAAGACCAGAGAGGAGTTCCTGCCTCATCACATTTCAATAACAATCTGATATACACCTAATTACCATTTGAGAGACTTTAAAGTCACACAGCAAAGCTTGGCAGGGACACAACCAGATATTAAATTGTGCCCTGGAGCCACTGATGGACAATATAACATTTTATTTAACTGACAAGATGCAAATTCTAGAATGTCCCTCATGTAAAATAGGAATTAAGTAGCAAAATTTACCAGTCACTATCAAACAACACTGTGTTGTTTCATATCTTCTGTGAATCCAAGAAATCTTTTGCAAGGTTACATTTTTTTTCTGATGAAGGAAACAAAACTCTTAGTTTAACACTCTGTTAAACTAAGTAACACCGAATAACACTCTGTTCATTTACAAATAAAATTCTATACAAATTCTATAAAAGTCAATTTTCCACAAGTCTGCTGATCTGTAGTCTAAAATAAACATTTATAAATGTCCTTGGTTCCACTTAAACTTCCTTTCCTTTTGCTTATTTCAAATTTGCATTTTAAAGTGTAACAATATAATTAGCATGTATTAGTATAATACATCTTTATGTATTTATTTATTTATGAAATTTATAAGTTTCCCCAATTTGTTACAACTCTGGATAGGTTAAAAAAGACAACACACAAACTGCTACAGAATAATAGCGATTACATGACATTCACTCCTATCTTTAAATAAAACCAATTTTATTTTATGTAATGCAGCTGAATTACAAAGTTCTTTTCTCATTAATGTTATTATTTCTTCAATGAGGCAAAACTGTTTTATTTTGAAAACAAATGGAGAATGGTGCAGCATGGACCCTGTGTGTATATAGGTGTCAGACGAACACAATACAAAAGCCTGATGATGGCAGATGAGATTCTGCTGAAACGTTGCTACAACTTTAAAAGCACAACTATAATGATGTGGGAAAATACCCGAACAAAGCTGAATACCATATATATGTGTGTGTGTGTGTGTGTGAGTGTGTGTGTGTGTGTGTGTGTGTGTGTGTATTGTTGAGATAAAAGAACAAAAGCATATAGATCTTCCACTTTTTACATTGAAAAGAATATCACAGAGATCAGATTTCCATTTTTTACAAAAATGTATAATTATTTGAATATAGGGAGTCCTTATTTAACAACTCTTTTTTCAGGAGTTTTAAAAGTTACAATGGCACTGAATGAATGGTACTTATTACTAGTTCTGGAAGTTCTGGTTGTATTAGCCTCCTCATGGTCATGTCACTGCAAGCTAGTCATTTGTCAATTGGTTCACAGTTACAACAATTTCAACATCCTGTGGTACAACAATTTCAACATGATTGTCACTTGCAACCTTTCCTGCTGGCTTCCCACAAGGAAAATCAGTGGAAAACAAGAAGGAATGTTGCAAGTTGCTCTAGCCCACCTGATAGCTAACTCCAATCTGCCACATGTATACTATGCCTTGCAGGGTATCAATACACCCTTCTTCATCAAGCTCTCCTATGCTTGCACAATGCCACCCATTCAACCTGCTTCACTTTGAAGAGGCACTTACTTTATTGCTGGCCTGCTAGTAAGCTATCTAGGTCTCATTCCTCACCCACAATCCTTATTTAACAATGTCAATGAGGAGAAATGGGATGCCCAATGACCATCGTTAACCTGTACCAAGGCTTACATGGGTTAAACTAACATTGGAGTTTTGTTTTGCATCAAATACAACACATGGGTAAAACTGTGAAAAGACAAAGAAGATGGCAGAAAAGAAAGATATATCTGCCAATTAATTTCTGAAGGCTACATGAAGGAAAAACTATTTGTATTTTAAAGCTGATGTTTATATATATTTAGGATAATAAATATGTTTTATAGTGATAAATTTAAATTAAGTTTTCAGAAATTTCTTTCCACCTGCACAGGCCAAAAACTTTATCAATGCCCTTATTACATCTATTTTAATACAAACTTAAGATAAAATAGGTTTGGATTGAAAAATGAGGTTTTATGTTTCCAAGAAAAGAATTGAACAAAGATTTATCATGTGCCTCAGGGATCCCCAACCACTTGGCCGTAGCCCACTACCGGGCTGTGGCCTGTTTGGAACTGGGCCGTGTGAGCAGCAAGCTGGAGTACACATGTGCAGCTAAACTTGCATGAGCACCGGGTCAGTGTACATGCACATCGCTTGCATGGACCCGTTTTCCTCTCTCCCCTGCTGGGCGACCAAGATGTAAAGGTTAGGAATCACTGCTGTGACTCATTGCCAAAGATGGAAAAGTTCAATGTTTTGTTCATCTGAACATTACACAAAGTTTATGGTAAACTTCATAAATGAAATGTCCAAATATATAATTATACTTCATGATTACAATTTACAACATATACTCTAATTTTGTGCAGCTTATGACATGAAATTTGAGATATATCAATTTTAATACATCTAGAAGTATTCTCAACTGGAATAACTTTGCTTGAATACTTTTAGGAAAAAGAGAGGAGCCATTCTAGCCTGGAAAGGAAGGGCAACTATTCCAGAGCACCCTTTCACCTAGTGTTCCAGAGCAACCTTTCACCTAGAGGGTGAAGATGTGAGATATTAAGCATATTCTGCCTGAAGTAGTCTTTAAATCTAAAAAAATGTCTAACCCAACACATTCAAGAAATGTTAAATGATAGAATCTTTATGGAAAAATTGCTGTCATAATTTTGTTTCCAAATGCTATTAGTGCCACAATTGTTTTACTGCCATCTTAAGAATCCAGCCATTCTTAAAGGCCTGGTCCCACTGCACTTATGGATGCAAAGAGGATGTAAAACATTAAAAAAAGCTTGCCATCCGTTGGAAAAAGCTATGCATCCGTTGTGTACCCATTGCATATGTGTTTCATATGCTCTATCCGTCGACCATTCGTCCACTGCGATTTCATCCGCGCAAGAAGTTTTGAGCTACACAAAACTTTGTGAGCGGATGAACTTTCCACCGCATACGATGTAGATCCGCGACATATACGGGCAAAAAATGTTCTATGTCTGTTAAACATCCACTGTATCCTCTCTGCATCCTCTGGCCATCCCCTCAACTCACATCCGCTGCAGCTAAAAATGGAAAGAGGGAGGAAACAAAAAGTACATGGAACGTCTACACAGCATTAGTAGCACGGAAATAGAAAGGATGTAAGCGTATGCATCTCGTATATAAACTATTCAAAATGAACAAAACGTTTGTATCTGGGATGTATCTCATATATTTCGGATGTCTGCAGTATGTCTAGAGTATGTAGAAGGACACCTAGTAGACAACCGATATTTTCTATTAAAAGGGGGAGAAAATCATCTGGATCGTTGGGATGGTGGACCATACAGTCCCACTATGGTTTCACTGGAGGTTTATCTATCCCACAACTATCCTTACAAGCATGCAAAGGCTTAACCATTTTTTCAAAGTTTTCACCAACACTTTATTAAGTAAAAAAAAATGAACCAAGTAAACTAAGTGTCTTAAGCAAAGATAACCTTTATTAACTTTCTTAGGTAAACTTTATGACTTTATTAAATAAGCAGCAAAATGAACCAAGTAAAGTGTCTTAAGCAAAGATAACCTTTATTAACTTTATGACTTTATTAAATAAGCAAAATGAACCAAGTAAAGTGTCTTAAGCAAAGATAAACTTAACAAGTAAACAACTCAGTCTCTGACACTATTCTCAGTCACTCTGAGTCATGTCCATGGTCTCAGCTGTTAAGCGGGCAGGGACTGTGGAGGTGGCTGTGGCTTGAGTGCTGGTCTGAGGCACCATTGGGGTACTTGGCCCCGAGGGTACAACAGGTGGTGGTGTGTTCAGGAAGCTATCCGAGAGCTGACTCAGTCCCGTGAGGTTGAGAGGCCCTTCATCAAGGACTTGAGATGTCAGGCCCAATGCTGATGACAGATTGTCTGTTGACGGGCTTGGCTGTGGGTTGGAGGAAGGGTTGGGAGGAGTGTAGTGGGGCTGTCTGGTCTGCAGCTGGGTGAGGAGTGGCATCTGTGACGTGCGATGAAACTGGGCCTTGACTGGGAAGGTCTGTTTTTGCTGTGGGAAGTCCTGGTAGTCGTAGCCTTGGTAGGTGAGGGGCTGTTGAAAGCCGTGGAAGGGCTGTGACATCGCCTGGGGTGGAGGAGCAGACCTGGACTGGGTAGGAGCAGCTTCAGCTGGGCCTTGAGGGTTGTGCAGAAGTGCTGTGATCTTCTGCTTCATCACCTGGTACTGGGCCTCGGGCAGGTCCCTCAGGGTCTGGCTCATGTAGGTAATGAAGGTGTTCCGGCCGGAGGATGCTCTGTCCAAGTGGACCAGTTGAGAGAGAAGTTCTGTGCTGGTCTTCATTGTGTCCCTGATCTCCAACAGCACACTGTGGTCCTGGCCCTCCAGTCTGCCTCTCTGCCTGCATCCTCTGGAGCTGGGGGTGGGGGTGGGTTGGCCTCTGGTGGCTTCTGCTTCTTCCTCCATTTGTGACAGCAGGGCGTCATCCTCCATGGGATCCTCCAAGTCCGCTGGCACGGGAGTGCAGCTGTCGGGGGGGTCTCTGCTATGGGGCCCTCTGAAGACACCTGCCTGGACAGGGTAGCTGGCTCCTGGCTGGAAGAGGACTGGCTGTCTCTTGGCTGTCTGAGGGAGAGGGGTCTCAGAGGGCCTGCTCCTCGGTGGCAGATCTCACCCTCCAGGAAACTGCACTTGGCCATGACGTACATCTCCCGGTCAGTGAGCTTGACAGGGCCTTCAGGGGCTTCAGCATCAGGGGCTTCAGGGGCTTCAGCAGCAGGGCCTTCAGAGGCTTCAACAGCAGGGCCTTCAGCAGCAGGGCTTTGAGGGCCTTGGGGCTGGTCCACCACAGCAGCAGCAGCAGCAGCTTCAGAGTCAGTGCCAGGGGGTGGGATGCTGGCTCTGGCCTTCTTCACCTTGCCAGGGCTTGAATGAGTAGGCACAGGCTTCCTCTTCTTGCCTGACTGACGAACCATGGTGTTCCTGCTAGATGTATGTGGCAGCACGTCTTTTCCCTGTATGCTGACTGCATGCATGCTGCATCCTTTTATATCCGTGGAGCTGATGCAATTCATACTCCCCGCATGCGCAGTGAACGCTTTGCATCCGATATACATCCATGTGGCATTCCCTTTGTTTCCCATAGGCGACCGTGATGCATCCACTTCACCCGCTATGCATCCGCCCCTTCCGCTATGCGTCCGCTTCAAAATTTTCCCCGGAACCCCTTCGGATGTGTCATCCGCTTCCATCTGCTGTCATCCGTTAGGCTTCCTATGAAGATCCGTTTAACATCCCCACTACATACTACCCACATCCATTCTTTTCCGTTCTTTTCCGTTCTGTTTAAGCAAATTTTCACCACTTTTTGGAGCGGATGACAACAGATGGAGCTACCCCCAAAATTTTGCTCATCCGCTGTGTCCTTTATGCATACATTTTGTGTCCGTCAGCCGGTGGGACCTAGCCTTAAGATATTAAGTAATACACAGTCAATGAAGCAATGAATCAAGTAGAATTATTGACATTAGCAGAGGCTACTGGTTGGAGTGAGGGGAGCCGCAGTTTTGGGTTCCCATGGTGACAAGTGCCAAGGGCATAGCTAGAATTGGAAGAAAAGGCTGTACGTCTCTGGTAGAAAGAACCAGAGTTTCTTGACATGAGAGCAGCTGCTGCCTCGTTCGCACCTTCTCATCCAAACTGCCAGGTGTTGCCCCGGTTCTTTCCACCGTCGCACAGCCTTTTATTTCAATTCTAGCTATGCCTTTGGCACTCATCACCCCTGGAGCCCAGCACTGTGGTTCCCCTCGCTCCAACCAACAGCCTCTGCTCGCATCAAGAAGCCTGCGGTCAGGCAGGAGAAGGCCAAGGTGGGGTGCCATTTCCAGGCCAGTCCAGCCAGTGGATGGGCAAGCAGGCGACTCTCAGAGTGATACGGCAATGGCAACAGCCAGAGTATGCCACAGCCTTTCACTTTCTCTGCCATGCTAGGGCTGAGAGGGGTGGTAGAGGTGCACTGAAAGGGAGGGCAGGAACTCCTGGGGCTGCTTCCTGCAGCCGTGTGCTGCCACCGTCCACCCCCACCATGGTGCTCTAAAAGGGAGGGCAGATGGATGTTCAGGGTTGCTGTTTTCTTCATTCTCCCACCCACTGCTCTGGAGCTCACTGGATCAGTTCTTCCCAGACCAGGTGTGTGCTTGTCATGAGAGAGAGTTTGGTGTGTGTGTGTGTGCATGAGAGAGAGAGAGAAAGAGAGAGAGAGAGGGAGGGAGGGAGGGAGGGAAGGAAGGAAGGAAAGAAGGAAGGAAAAGAGCAAGAAAGAAAAAAGAGTAAGAAAGAAAGAGCAAGAAAGAAAGAGGAAGGGAGAGAAAGAGAGACAAAGAAAGAGGAAGACATAAATAAAAAGAAATAAAGGGAGGGAGGGAGGGAGTGTGTGCGTGAGTGAGAGAGAAAGGAGAAAAGAAAGAGCAAGAAAGAAAGAGGGAAGGAGAGAAAGAGATGGGAAAGAAAGAAAAAGAAATAGGAAGAAAGAAAGGAAAGAAAGAAAGAAAGAAAGAAAGAAAGAAAGAAAGAAAGAAAGAAAGAAAGAAAGAAAGAAAGAAAGAA
>BLBF01000006.1:52025915-52067801 GCA_015471245.1 Laticauda colubrina | reverse complement strand
ATATATAAAAAATATAAAATATAAATAACAGTGATGGCAAACCTATGGCACGCATGCCAGAAGTGGCATGCAGAGCCATATCTGTCGGCATGTGAGCCATTGCCCGGAACAGATCCACTGCACGTGCAGGCATGCCCCTCCCCAGCCAGCTGATTGTCAGATATCTGCTGTGCATGTGCAGAGGGAGATGTGTACAGTAGGGTCACGTGCATATGTGCAAAGACATGCCGTGCACAAAGAGGGTCGTGCACAGCTGCACAGTGGGGGGGGGGGTCATGCATGCATTGCATTATGGATGCAGGCATGCATGTGCATGCATATGCACACACCTTCGGCACATGATGATGAAAAGGCTAGCCATTACTGTAATATAATATAATGGTAGCCAATGCAGTCTAACAGCATCTAGTTGAAAACAAACTCCTTCTATCTGAGAAAAAAATAAGCCACCCAAACAGCAGAGAAACAAAAGATCAATTCCTGTCAAGATGATTCTCAAAAACTGCAAGAAAATGAAGACCAACTTGAATGTAGCTTGGATTGATTGCAAGAAGGCATTCAACTCTCTCCCATATGCCTGGATAATGAAGTGCCTAGAAATAACAGGTGTCAGGAGAAACATCAGAACATGTGCAAAGATTGAAGAAATGGTTGTTTTCAATGGTGGTAATTTGGGAGATGTTAATACCAAGAAAGGGTCTTTCAGGGAGAATCACTATCATCACTACTATTTGTCATTTCACTGATTGCTCTGTCAACATTACTGAATAACTCAAGCCATATCAAACATCAAAAACAACCACGAAACTACCCCACCTTCTTTACATGGATAATCTGAAGCTGTATTGAAAATCACCATCTTAAAAAGAACTGCTGCTCAACACTCTCCATATATACAGCCAAGATACTGCAATGGAGTTTGGACTGGGCAAAGGGGCATTGGTGTTTATCTGATACTCCCATTCTCTGTGACCTGTGAAGAGCACCCATTCTTTTTGAGCTGTGAAGAGCATGGGAGGTGCTTCTGTCTCTTGTCTGATAGGCTGAGCTGATTTCTGAGGACACTCCTCCTTGAAGCTCCTCCTTAGTGTTCCCACTTTTTGGAGAAGTCAATCAGGGTTCCACCCAAGTTCTCATATCTCTCCTCTGGTGGTCCAAACCGATTATCAACAGAGGCTGTCTCTCAAAGGAGCCACAAATGCTCACCATCACCACAGATGCCAGTCTGTTTGGATGGGGAGCTCATGTCCAGTTGTTCTCAACCTAAGGCAGATGGTCTGACATAGTACAGTTATGCTGGCTGGAATTTCGCACAATACACCTGGCCCTTCACAACTTCTACCCCCAGGTAATACGGTCAGTACATGCTGATACTGACAGACAATGTAACAGTCAAAGCTCACATAAACAAGCAGGGGAGCACACAGTCGAAGCAGCTAATGCGGGAAGCGGAGCGCCTGTGTCGCTGGGCAGAGAACAACATACTTTATATCAAGGCAGAACACATTTAGGGTCTGTCAAATGCACAGGCAGACTGGCTAAGCAGGGCCACCATAGATCAATCAGAGTGGGGCTTCCACCCATCTCTGTTTCAAGAAGCAGCAGGGACATTTGGCCAGCCGGTGGTGGACCTATTTGCTTCCCCTCTCAACACTCAGCTCCTGAGATTTTTTTTCCAGGTACCCATCCCAAGAGGTGGAGAATTTCAACTCGCTCTGCTGTAGTTGGCCCGGGTCTCCTGTATGTATTTCCTTCACTTCTGCTGGTTCCCAAGGTCATCTAGAAGTTACTAGACGAGAGAGCGGAATTACTTCTGGTCGCACCTTACTGGCCAGATGGCCATGGTTCGCAGACCTCTGCAGTCTCGGTAGCTCACAGAGAATGGGCATATCAGGTAAGGGAGTGATTATTATAATTGTAATAATTATAATATTGTTATAATTGCTTTGTAATTGCTCCTATGAGCAGATATATATATATAATGTCCCAATATTAATAAGAGAACAACCAAGATTAATGTATAATCCAATTAGCCAAATAGCGAATGCCTAACAACCAAGATTAATGTATAATCCAATTAGCCAAATAGCGAATGCAAGGGCCTTCAGCAGCCTCACAGGCAGACATTGGACTAGGTGCTTGCTGCTGTGCCACTGAGAATAAGGCTGTGAGGGTTAAACCAACAAATTTTTTACAACGAAATAATTATCCTTGAGTGCAGGTAGCCAAAACGAAGGTAATATTGCTCACAGAATCCTGAAGGGATCCTGCTGCTTCGAGCAGAAAATACCTCACACAGCTCAGGGATAGCAGACAAGGCGCACAGCCACTAGGTGGCACTCAAAATGGCCTCCAGCAGTAACAATTTTTTCACGTGCTTCTCAGTGGCAGCTTCCCACCTTGCAAATGAAGCCGGAGCTCGCAAATTAACAGAATGGTGGAGAAGAAGGGGGAATTAACTCTAATTAACTTCCCCACTGAAGGAACAGTGTTCGGAGGAGGGGTAAAGGTGATACAACTCGGTTTAGCCTCTTCTTGTTTTTGTTTTAAACGAAATTCAAGCCGCTAGCAAAAAACGGAGTTAAAGGCACAGCGACAACCAAACTGGCAGAGGTGAAAGAAATTTGGCTGTGGGGAGGTGGTGCAGAGCATCCCCAAAACCTCCCGTCTCTTTTTGGGGGGGGGCACAACGGCGCTTCTCTTAAATAGGACTTAGACTAGTCAGAAAGAAGGCTAAAGACAAACAAACCAAATTGCAATCAAACCTGCTGTGATATGAGCTGAGATTCCTGTTTCGTTCAATGGAACATTAAAAGCACTGCCTGTCTCACACGAGGCTGAGCAAAAACTGGGGAACGCTGGGAGGAGTCACGTGGTGGTGGAGGAGCATTACACAAATCAAGCTCAACCTGAGACTGAAGCACCTCCCACTACTGGATGCTCTGAACAGCTCATAGGAGAATGTCTCCTTTTCTGATACTGAAAAGGATTGATTGTAAGGAGCTCATCTTAAATCTCCTGTAAACCAGGAAGTGATTTAGGCGTTTTAAGTCTAAAATTGCTGTCCACCCATACCCCACCCAAACCTTTTGGGACCACAAATACATGTGAATAAAAACCTTGTCTTTGTTGAACCGACAACATGGGTTGGATTGCGTGGATCTCCAGCAAATGCTGAATTGCAGTCTCCATAAGAGTCTTTCTGGTAGGATCCCTTGAAACAGGGCACATCGTAAAAAAGTCTGGAGGTGTGGAGAGGAATTCTAGAGAGAGACCTGATTTTATGATCTCTCTGATCCAAGCATTTGATATTATGGGTTCCCATTGATCTGAAAATAGCTTTCACTGTTCTCCTATGGGAGAGTCAGGAATGATCCTACTTGGGGCGACGAAAGGACTTGTTTTTAGTCCCAGGAAAGGACCTTTTGTTCTACCCTACCCTCCTGTCTCTGTCCCCAAAATCAGTTTTTTCTGCCTGCTGTCCTTGTCTACACCCAAAGGGCCTTTGGGATCTTTGGGAATAGGATCCATGATAGAAGGGATGAAAAGAACACCTCCAAAAGGACTGGGAAGGTCTATTGTCAGGCTTGTGACAAAGAGAGGGGAGATTTTTTTTTTAATTTCGAGATTCCACCAGAAGTGGATCCAGGGCAGATCCAAATAGTTTGTCTTCTTCCAAGGGGGCGGATACCAGCTTCCACTTATGTTTGGTGTCCCCTTGCCAATGTTGGAGCCAGAGTAGGCATTGTGCCATGACATGGAACACTCTGGTTCTTGATGAGAATTTAACTGAATTAAAGTTACATCTGCATAGAATTCTGCAGCGGCCATCACTTTGGCTATGTCCTGATGCACTCTGGTAGCCACCTTAGGGAAGATCTGGTAAAGAATGAGGTGGCTGTAGCTGCCCTGATAGCCCATGTGTCTGCTAAGTGAGCCCTGCAAAGAGCTAATTCTGCTCTCTTGTCCTCTGGTTTAAGAGCTTCATCCACTTTGCTAGGTACAGCAGAAGGAGAGGCTACAGCTACTACCAATTCATCTACAATGAGGGCTAGTGGGGAGTTAGAGAATTTTGGCACTAAATTGTAGAATTTTCTGTCATATTCTTTTGGATTGTGATAAGCAGTAGTAGAGGGCCACTGTTTCTGAACTAATTCAGTAAATATTTGTGGGATTGAAATGATTTCCACTTTGGTGACAGGTTGTGAAAATATTAAATCATCTGACTCTTCCTGTGCTGAAGGTGGATGGAAGGTAGAATTCGGATTGTCAACGTATGCATTGTTCTTTGCCTTGAACAGTAAAGACTTAAATAAATGTGGGTGGAACAGTCCCATGAAAACAGGTCCAACATATTCTTCTCTAGCTGCTCTGCCTTAGACAAGAATGAGTATCTTTGTCCTGAGAAGATACTGACACAATTTGTTCCAACTGGTCTATTTGGTCTTCCCTGCATTGATACCCTGGTCAGGTACATAAGCTGTTGGGAAATTTGACCCGAGAAGGTACCTGAAGTTGAATGGACTCTGCTCTGCTTAGCAACTTTGGAGATTGAAGATACTGTTCAGGTTCTGCTTGTTGTTGCCTTGTCATGAGTGTCTGTTGTACTCCTGCTGCAATGCCTTGTTTAATAGCTTGCTCTATTCAAAGTCTCATATATGGAGGAAATTCTTGGGTAAGAGATTCCTCTGCTCACAGACCAGCGGCTGTAGGAGTGAATGTAGCCTCAGGAGCCCTTTGTGCAGATATTACTGTTGATATGCTTGCTTATTCTTGCAAGATGTATTGCCTGGATTGTATTGACAAATCCAGAAGAGGAGATGGGATGAAGACTGGAACAGGAGCAACTTTTTGAGGAGGCACTATTTGTTTATTTTTTTTCAGCCTCACAAAGGCATTTTTTCAGCTGTTTTTCTAATGTCTTTTGACACCTCTTGGTGTCTTTCCCAGTGGCATTTGATGTCTTTTTTGAGCCTGATGATTTACCCTTGTTTTTGGCCATGGCCTTTCTGGCTGCTGCTCTAGAGCCTGAATCAGTGGAGCCAATGGAGCTTCCACCTTCCATTGCAATTCCCAGATACAGAAGCTATAGAAATGTGAAGCTTGACAATTAGAGGCAGTTGGAACGTCTCAGGAGCCTGTTCCGAAATGGACAGGAACTTCTTAATATACAGATAATTTGATTTAATTCCCCCCCTTTTAAATATATATACATATATATCAAATTAGACCAAATATGCCGAATAAGGAATTCACCTTGATCTACCCAGGTGTGACAAATTTAAATTGAAATAATTCAATATATTTTCCTGGGCCTTAACAGCTTTAGTGCACAGGTGAGGACTGGCCTGGGTGCTAGTTATTGTTATGCTGACTGACTTTGCTGGAGAGAATTACCAACTTGAATTTATTTTGTGCAAGACTATTGTGACTGATAATGGTCGTCAATAAACTTAAATTATTCTAGGGGAACTTCGGGTTTGCAGGGCTTCGGCAGCAGGTAAGAATCCGTGATCATGCACAGTTTCTGCCTGGGCTCACCACCGGAGCTCCCCGAGTCAGCTGGCTTCGGGGCTAAGCCACCCCGTAGAGGTTGGTGAAGACGGGGGAGACTCCAGCAGGATCGAGGAAAGCTACATCTTTCCTCCCCAACTGGCTAAACTCCCTTTCCCGAAGGCGGTAGAGCGGCGGTCAGAAATGGCCACTTCAAAGAAGCCCTCATCCAGAAAAGAATGTGCAGGAGGAAGAAAGTGCTGAAGTGAAAGTTTTGGCTGACTGGGATAAGAAGAAACAATTAAGGCATTCTGGAACTTAAACTTAAAAAAAAAAAAAGATACATTGCTCCCAAAGAAAACTCGGATGCAGCGAATGAAAGTGAAAAGGGAAAGTTTTTGGGTTTTTTTTTACTCTCCTTCCTTACGTTGACAGCAAACAGAGATGAATGAGAATTCAGAAAAATCTGCTTTGGCATCAACAGGTATTTAAACTGGAAAATTTAAAACCTAGGGGATAATAAAGTTTTCTGAATATAAAAGGCAAAAAAAAAAGAGAAAGAAAATTTTCTTTTGCTGTAAGTGGGAAGGGAGAGGAAGAGAATAAGAACAGGATTTGGAAGGAGGAGATAGCCTGGAATCTAAAGAATCTAAAGTTAAATTTTAACAGAACTTCTAAAAGATACATTTTAATTGGAACTTTGAAACTAAATACTAACCCCAGGAAGAGAAAGTGAAAAAAGAAAGAAAGTGTAAAAAGAAACAGCTTGTGTGTATTTGGATTGTTTGGTGACTTCGGGACTTTTGGAATTATATTGGAAGGATTAAAAACACTTGGGTGGTTGTTTTAAAAGAAGAAGAAAAAACTCTACAATGGTATCACTTGTGGATGAACTGAAAATAGAATTTAAAAAACATAAAGAAGAGGAACAAAAAGGGAAGGGCTCTCTTGGTTCCATTTTTCAATTCTTAGAAATGGCGATCTTTACCTACAAGAAACTACAAGAAAAACTACACAACAAGAAGATTGGGACAAAGAAGAAGCCATATTTAACGAGCAAGTAACTTTACTTGGGGAAGAAAGGGGAAAGAGGGGAAAGAGAATGGAGAATTTGAGACCTAAAAAAACAACCAAAAGGAAAAATAAGGTGAAAAGTGAATATAACGTGAGAAAGCAACAGAAAAAGGGAATACAGAAAAGGGAAATTGAGGTGGAGAGACAAGGGGGTAAAAAGGGCAGAGAGAAGAAGCAAAGGAGGAGGGAAGAGAAGAGAAGCTACAAGGGTATGAAGCAAGATGTAAAGAAACAGGACTTATTTCGAGATAATGGGTAAAAATTTAATTGAAAAAGTGATTCTGCAAAGGTACATATGATTGTATTGTTATATTTGTATTTAGAAATAATATTAGAAAATTGGAAACAACGTATGATTTAGTGAAACATTTCTGAATAAAATAAATGGAATGAATTAAATGAGAGAATTAATTTAGAAAGGAATGGGAACATTTTAATGACAATGTTTTAAAATGCAAGTGAAGTGAGGGAGAAGTAATCATGGAAAGTTTACAAGCATTCCCATAGAAGCATGATACCTATTTGAAAAGTAATGTGTTAAATGTTTAAAATTTAAATGAATATTAACATTAATGATAGAATTGAATTGGTATAGATCATTGTTTTAATTATATTATATATTTATACTTTTCTTTTTCTTTTTAAAATGTAGTGTCTAGCCTTAATGTACTATGCAGAATCCGAATGGAAGTTACGTTCTATATTAAGTGTTATAATTTTAGGGGAAAGATATAAAGGCGTCATACTCCAATTAGTGACTACAGGAGGAATTTTGTTTAAGGAGAAAAGATAATAAATAGCTGAAATGGGACAGACAAAGAATATAAATATAATGATCTGATTTGAGATGAAACAAATAAAAATAAAATTAAGAAAATTAAAAGAGGGGAGAAGCCACATGGAAAATGTAGAATGGCAATAAGATATGGAATGGTATATAAAAATGAGCATGAATTTGAATTGGTGTCTGTACAAAGAGATGTAACCCGGGATCAGGCTGCTTTCAGAAAAGAGGTTTTATGTTTTCATGTTCTGTGTTGTGTTTGTCTATGTTTGTTTCTAAAAATAAAAATTTCAAAAAAAAAACTTAAATTATTCTAGGCTGTCTTTTTGATCAGCCTATGATTGTTCCTACAGCATTTTCATTTTAATATCAGACCTCTGCCTGGCCGTTATCTTTGGCACAATGACAGGGTTTGGAATTGAAGAGAAAAATGGTGCCTGAAGTTAACTTTTTTTGGTGCATGAATCCTCCAGTCAGCAGTTGATCCCAGTGTTATTTGTTTTCAGGTGCTAATCTGCTACGTTTTCCTCGCCGGGCAGAGGGGAAGCTCTTACGCTTCTCCCCTAAGATCAAGATAATTCCTGGGGAATATAGCTTCTGTCATTAATTTTGCCCTCTGCAGCTTTCCAAGATCGACTTTTGAGGCTTTTGTTGATCTGTGTTAATCATGGAGTCTTTTCAGTGGAGTTTTACAAGTTTCGCTAACCAGCTGATTTTAATTGCTTCGGCCACTTCTTTGAGGCTATAATGACGGACTGAGTTGTTTTTAACAGAGCTTTATGATCTCTGCCAGCCAGCTGATTTTAATTGCTTCGGCTGTTTTTTAAAAAGAGGCTGGAATGGGTGCCTGAGGGAAAGAGAGTGTTTTGAGAGCACTCTGAGTGCCATTGAATCCCTTTCTGAGGGCTTAAAAACTTTGAAAGCCAGCTGATGTTAAAAGTGACATCTGGAGTTATATCAGATGATTTTAAAGTAGTGACTTTCCTTTTTGCAGCTAGAAGATGCGATCTGACCTTTTTTTAATTTGTCTGCTTTCGGAGAATCCAGCCAAGAGAAATTTGCCCGTCTCAAATGAAGACTGAGCAAAAAACTAGGAACACTAAGGAGGAGCCTTGAGGAGGAGTGTCCTCAGAAATCAGCTCAGCCTATCAGACAAGAGACAGAAACACCTTCCATGCCTAGATGTTCTGAACAGTTCATCTGGAAAATGTGCCATTTTCACCATCCAGGAATCAAGAATCTGGATGAAGCTGAACACTACAAATATCCGGGCTTCCTTCAAACCGAAAATATCAAGCACACTAAGAAAAAGATTATAAATGAATACATCAAGAGAGTGAAGAAATCTTAAAGTAGAAGTCTCCAACCTTTTTGGCTGCACAGACTGGCAGTGGTTGTGGAAAGGGGGATGGTTTCACATGTGTAACCTAAATCTTATTCATGCACAAATGAAACTACGTGTTCTCACCTGCCACTTGTGTGGCCCAATTTCCAATAGGCCTGTGGACGAGGGACCCCTGTCTTAAAGTCCAAATTCAGTGAAGGAAATACTATCAAAGACAATCAACACTTGAAAAAGTCCAGGCATTGGAATCACAACTGGAATAGTAGAGTGGACTCAATCAAAACTTAAGGCCTTGGATAGGAATATCAGAAAAATAATGATAATGAATCATGCCCTTCATCCATGCAGTGAAATAAACAGACTCAACTTACCAAGGAAAATAGGTGGTTGTGGAACATTGAAAGTATATCAGATGGTTGAAGAAGAAAAAAGGGCATTGGAAGAATATCTGAAGGATAGTGAAGAAAATGCACTGAAGTTGGTATACCAGGAAAGCATACTGAGTACTGGACAAACGAAACTGGCCTATAAGAAAGACCAAATGAAAAACAGAAAGAAGGGAAGACAAAGCATGACATAATTAGTACATAAAATTGGGAGGCAATACAGATAATAAAAAGACCTGGAAATGTCTAAGAGCAGGAAAATTGAAGATAGAGACAGAGGGACTAATTTTGCCTGCACAAGATCAAGCCTAAAGAAGAAATGCATACAAAGCAAGTATTGAGAAGACAACACCAGATAGCATTTGCCACCTCTGCAAAGAAGCTGAATAAACAATGGATCTGGTTAGCTGCTTCACAAGGATTGCACAGGCTAACTACAAACAATAATATGGCAAAATAGTAATATTGGTGCATTAGAAGATCTGCGAGCATTGTCTGCAACCAAGAACTGTTAGGACCAAAAAAATTCAGAAAAATTGAGAAAATAATAGAAGAAGCTAAAGTGCTCTGAGACTTTAGAATTCAAATAGTCAGGAACCTGCCACATGATACTGCAGACTTTACACTTGTACATAAGAAAGATTTTTTTAAAAAAGTCTGGATAGTGGATGTGGCAGTATCTGGAGATTGCAGAAGAAAAGACAACTCAAGAAGATAACAAAATACCAAGAGCTGCAAATAGAAATAGAATGACTATGGCAAAAGAAAGCAAAAGTAATACCAAGAATATTATGTGCCTTGTGTGAAATTCCAAAACAACAGGAGTACCACTTGAATATCATAAGCATAAATTCTCACTTGTCAATTGCAAAAGGCAGCTTTACTTGGAACAGCTTACATTCTGTGATGATACTTCCAACACTATGAAACATCAATCTATTACAGATCTTTGGGAATAACTTGATTGGCAGATAAAAGTGCCAAATCCAGTCTAAATATCTGATTGACTGTATCAAACTATAGTAATAAAGAGGTCAACAAATCCCAACAAAACAATTAACTGAGACTTCTCAATGGACCATCTATCCTCCCAACTTTCAACGTCTCCAGCATATCCAGGTCTCCTATATTTGGAAATTGGAATTGGGATTCAGTCAAAAGATATCCAAATAATAAATGCTTAACAGGAGCCGCTTATATCTTTCCTCCTCACTGAATGAATTATTTATTCAAGTTTTATTGGACAGTGTGGCCTCTAGGTATAATTCATTTTGATACAAATAACAATGATAATATCAGAGCATTTGCAGCGTGACTATGGTGAAACAACCCACAAAGAGCAAAACACAGCACACAGACACTTAGACATTTAACAGTGGTTTATATACAAGACATATACAGAAATATACACGGTAGGCAAATATCTAACAAGCAATCAATCTTCTTAACTCTGCACGGAGAACTCTACAATGAAGATAGGACACAAGGAGAGAGAAAACATGCCCTCTCGTGGCTACCTTTATATAAACACCTCTTAAAGAGGTAAAACTTCTGTGGATCCATTCTTCGTCTTAAAAGGGTAATCAATATCCATGCTATGCTGATTCATCCTTATTGCATCAGCCTTACACTGCATTAGCCTTCTAGCAACTGGTCTGCTCTTGAATTTCAATACCTTAACATTCCTCCCATTTGAAGCTGAACAGTTGATAATTTAAATGCTTTAACATAGTACTTATACTTTTCCAGATACAGGCTTTGTTAACATAACAGCTATATTACAATCGCTAGAACAATGCTGTAATCTGATCAGTTTCTCCTTTATAGCTTCCCTAACATTACAGTATTTAATGTCTACATGTTTACTTCTACTTCCAATGCGATCGCCTGTCGCCATTGTTATACATGCAATGTTATCTTCAAACACTGGTACTGCAGCTTTACATTCACATTTACATCTTTTAATAATTATACATACCAAGTTAATTCCAATTAGTGTCAGCAAACAACATTACAAATCCATGTACAACAAACTGTACTTCATGTTGTAGTTCATTATTGTGTAATAATACATCTGTGTAACACCATTTGCATTCTACTGTCTTTTTCCTTTCTGGTAATGACATCATCTCCTGGCAACTTTTGACTTCACACTTAACACTGTATGCTCTAACTTCACTTGCTCAGTTTACCTGAATAGTAAACTGTTCAGGAGGTATACCTTTATTACTCCTCACAGATCTCCTTGGGATTATATGTTCCTGCATTATTCTTTCAGGTCTCTCCTTTTCTATATCTATATCTTCTGTGCTTTCACTTTTTTATCACAGGTCTATCCTCTTCTAAATCAATATCTGACCTGGTTTCCTGTCTCTCCTTCCCTGTCTCATCTTCCGTTAAACTAGGTCTATGCATTGGCATGAACACCTTGTGATTAGCATGTACCTTGTTCCAATTGTTCTGTTCTGCAAAACTAGCAGATCTTGAAATCACTACTTGTTTGATACCATCTGTAAACCTGTAACCTTTTTTTCCTGGCTCATACCCAACAAATCTAAGCTTCCTGGCCTTTTTCTGTCCTTTTCTCCTGATATCTTTTGGAATATGCATCCAGGCATAATTGCCAAATGTCCTTAAATGAGCCAATAAGAGTTTCTTCCATGCAACAGGAAATATGGTGTTTCCTGTATTGCCATAGTCCATATCCTATAAATTATAATTTTCTATCTTAATGGTTTCCCCCAGTATATTTTACCTATGCATCAGCAAGTAATAATATTATTATTATTGTGGTCTATATCACACCATTCTATATCTATATCATTGTGGTCTATATCACACCATTCCTCCTTTCAGCCACTCCATTTTCAGCCAACAAATATGGATTCATTTGTTTGTCTTGTGCTTAGACTGCTTAACCACTTTTGGAACTTCTCAGACATAAATTCTGATCCCCTGCCTGTTTGTAGCTGGCATACCTTATACCCATATCATTGCTCTACAAGTGTTAACCACTGCCTAAATTGTTGCAATACTTCAGTCTTGTTTTTCAGCAGATAATACCCATATCTACCTATGTCTATGACTATATCTATCTATCCATCTATCTATCCATGCATCCATATCCATCCATCCACCCACCCATACATACATACATCTCTCTATCTATGTACACACACCATTCCATTCTATCCATCATCTCTTGTCCATTTTAATACTTCAATTCTTATTCATTTATTTTAGTTTGCCTCCCATACTCCTCTCTTGGATCTTTGTCTCTATCAGCATTCTGTGCTTTCACCATTCAGGCTGAATATTTCTCCCATCTCCTAAGCTGCCAGGTCTCCAGAGTATTGACCCAAACCCCTATCTCCCTTTCAAAAGTATCTTCCAGGTTATATGATTCCATTTTTGAATTTCTTAAAGTTCTTTTCCCATGGTTTATTTCATCAGTCATTATTATTTTATTGTTTTCTCCATCTCATTTTCTTGCTTTGTTTGCTGGTTTGTCTGTTCTATCTTTTTTTCCATTCTTTCTGCTGTCCCCTCTCTTTCCTAGACTCTTTGAATTTCATTCATTATCAGTTGTAGCATATTTTCTATTTTCCCATTTATGCCTTGCATTAGGTTTTTTATCTCTCTGTGATTCTTTGTCATAGTTCCCCTTATGTTTTGAAACATCAATGCCGTTTCTCTTGAAATCTCATTTATTTCTCCCTGATGGAGCATCTTGTCCAAATTTAACAAGTTCCACTCTTATTCAACTCCAAAAACAATATATTCCAGTCCAATATTACTCCTCAAAAAGTTCAGTAATCATAGTTCTTTACATCTCAGGATTATTAATCAGTTCTATTTAAATAGTCCAGGCAGCTTCTGCAAATCAATAGTCACTTTATTTTACTTAAGTGTCTTCCTTATTCTCACAAGAGTCTCCTGTAATCATAAAATAGATAGTTAATAGAACAGTAAGTATCACCACAGTCCTCCAGATGAATGTTGTTTATTTTTCTGAGCAGAATTTTTTCTAAACTTGTAGGGTTTGGTATGTTCCACTCACCAGTAGATGATGATCTCAACTTAGGTTTCAGCATTGTTTCACATCTTATAGATTTGATTAATCCAAATTTAGTTCAATTTATGGAAGCAAAGTTGGCTATTCAAGTAGATTCAAGTCGATAGTTCCAGCATTTTATAATGCCTTTCCAAAACAACACCTGCCCAATTAAAAAATCCAATTTTCTATGTTTTAAAGGGTCTTTAGATTTTCTCTCCCAAGTTCCTTTCTTTTGGGCCTAGGATTTTTCTCTCTATGGTTATTCACTGCTTTAAGAAATAGTTCTAAGAGTCTCTTTTCCCAGATTTTCCTCTTTCTTTTTTCTTTAAAGTTAGGGTCTAAATAAAAAGGAATCTTCTCATCCAGCTCCAGTCACTATTTATCAACACTGGTCCTGCACTTTTCTTTGTTGCCTCGGCTGTCCCAGTTTTGTGGCAGCCATGCTGGCTGCCTATTCACCTTGTCATGGATAAGAGGGAAGAAGCCCTGAGTAAAGCGGAAGATTTGGTACTCTTCACAATCAGCAGGGCACTCCTCTTTTCTTCACCACCCCTACTGGTGGCTTTAGCTCCCTCCAACAGGGAGAACTTTATACGGAGAGCGGAGACATGCTCCTCAAGTCCAATCTTGCCACAACATCAGCCGGAAGTCCTCACTGAATTAATTATTTATGAGGTTGCTTAAAATTCCTCTTTAAATATAATTATTGTCTCAAAGAAAGGTATTTGTTGTATTGAGTTATATCATATGAGAATATAACTGTTGAAGTATAAAAACTCTCTCACTGACAGGATGCTAGCCAGACGAATACCGATGGATACTGGTTGACAAAGGCAGATTATTTCACCCTTATTTTCCTCCCCCACAACTAAGCCCAACCACACAGTTTTGTTGTGAAACATGGGTATCAAGCCAGTATTTTTTTAAGAGCAATTGAAGCAGTTATGATCATGCTGATGAACTTCCTTTCAGCTACTGAGGGATCAGGGCTTTATTTATATTTTTATGATATCCAAGCCAGGTATCAAGAAATGTTAATTAATAAGTAAAATGTAAGTTAGAAGGTAAACATATTAGAAAAGTAAAGTTGTTAAACAGTGAAAAAAAAACATTTATATATATTTCAGACCAAGATCTGCCCGAGGCAGGTCTCTGTTATTAAGAGGGTGACTCAGCCACCCTGGAAGTGTGCTGATTACACTTCCAAGTCTCTGTTCTGACAGTTGATGCAGTCAATAAGCCAAAATGAAAGGGAAAACTTTTGAAACCTTTGCAGTTTGTGTTCTTGCAAACCGCCTGTCCAGCTTTTTATGAAGAGAGGAGCCTCATGGGTGCAAGCTGCCCTGGGACTGCTCTCCCTAAGGGACAGGCAGCTCAGAGAGCCTTCAAATTCCAAGAAGAGTGCCAACTGTGCCTCTCTGCTTCTCCTCGCTGTCAGTTTAAGGCAGGCACTCCCCAGTCTTCGTGCACTGTCGAGAAAATGGTGCTCCCACCCAATCCATGTAAAAATGGCGGCAGAGAAAGTGCCTTCAGTGGCTCTTCTACAGACTGATCTCTAGGTCTGCTCAGGGGCTACCTCCCTGAAGAGCAGGCAGCCCAAAGAACTCCTATTCGTGCCGCTTCTGTCTCAAGCTGTGCTCCCTCTCAGGGCAGTCAGCCTCACATGCACACAGCACTCACACTTCTTGCTCCCAAATTGCCCGAGGAGATTCTCAAGCCAAGCAACCTGAGCCAAAGGTCCTGGTCACCAAACAGAGACTGCAAAAACAAAACCTAACGAAGGTAGATGAACACTTTTCCACAACAATCCTGAGAACCTAGAGTGCTGAAAAAACACATCTGCAGAGCTCCAGACTGAATAGAAAACTGGGGAATGTTGGAGAGCAGGAGGCGAGTCCTCAGTTTAAACTATTCAGTCTAAAGAGCTAGCAGACCAGAGTGAACCCAAGCTACTGGATCCTATCAACACCACTCTGGGGAACAAAAAATATATATATTTATATATATTTCAAACAGCTTTACAGTATTCTTTCTCAATTAAAGATATTTTTAAAAAGAAACATTTAGGTCTTCATAATTTCAGCATATAAAATTTACACTGAATTGTAATATATTTACCTATAAACACTATCCAATACAGCAATGAAAAACACAATTTTTTTGACCAATTACTCAATGAAACTGTTTAGAACTTTTTCCATTTTGCTTTTTTATTAATCAAGGAATAAACTTTAGCCACTTAAATCTAAAAATCCAAATATGCCACAATTTACAAAATATGCTTATGTTTACAAATCTAGGAGGCCATTTGATTGTCCATGGCATGTCAGTAGCCTTTACCCAGTCTCTTTATGGAAAAGAGAATTCTATCAGTGTTTATATCGTTTGAAAATATATATCACATATTTTAATATAGAGATCCAGTTTGGTGTGGTGGTATCAGGTTAGAAAGCAAGATATTGTGAGTTCTATTCCATCTTCAGCATGAAGCTAGCTTGGTAACCTTAGCTCAGTGGTGGGATTTGATTTTTTTTACTACCAATTCTGTGGGCATGGTTGGTGGGCATGGCAGGGGAAAGATACTGTAAAATCTCCAGTCAGAGGTGGCATTTGCCAGTTCTCCAAACTACTCAAAATTTCCACTACCGGTTCTCCAGAACTGGTCAGAATCTGCTGAATACCACCTCTGCCTTGGCTCCGTCACACTCTTTCAGCTCAATGCAGGAGATAAGACAAACCATTTCAAAATTCCTGGCCAAGAAAACTGCAAGGGATGAATCTTAGCAATCACCAGAAGTCAATACTGCTCAAAGGCATATACAGAAATTAAATTCTAAAATATGATTTTGAAGCATTGCTGAATTATTTTCTTTTTACTTAAAAAGTGAAAAATCTTACTATATTTACTATATCTTACTAAATCTTCCTATATAGTATATTTAACAGCAGTAAAGCTATGTTTTCTAAGAATAAATGTTCATTCCAAGTTGTTCATGCTTATTCTTTCTGAACTAAGGTTTATATTTTGAGACAAAATAACAGATGCCAATTAGCATAATTTAGTGTTAAAAATAACATTAATGCCTCTATTACTTATAATATATTCACCCAAATGTTTCATTAACTAACTAATGTAATATTAATGAGAAAACTAAAAAAAAATTTCTGGTCCCAGCAACTGCAAAATGCCAGCTAATCATTAAATCCTATGTCCCATTTCACTTAGTTTCATCTGTACATGTTATTTTGCAAATTCTCATTCACTGTTCACAAAAGAACAATTTGAATTACTTGAAAAATTAATTGGACATTTGTATGAAAGGCACTAGAACAACTGCTCCTCCTGTGAGTTCATAAAACTGTTTAATTTGCTTTTGTAATTTCATTCAGAGAAGCTGGCAATGCCACAATAAAACACAGCATGTATAAATACAAAGCCAAATTTCTTTCTTAATTGTTCACTTTCATTTACTATGTTCATTTAAAAGATACAAGTGCAAACACCTCTTAACCTCACCGATGACACAGCTGGGACACTCTTTACACATAATGCACAACAGCTTGGAATAATACACCCCTTGTCAATTGGTAAAGACTATCCAGTTTATATTTACAGCCTACATTTATAACTAGCAAGGGAAAAAATGAATCCTCTCTTGATTCTTTATATTTTTTCATGCTTATATTTACCTGCCAACTGTTTGAACAAAGAAAAGAAAATGTTATTATAAATGAACCTACATTCATGATAAAATGCTGCGTTGTGATCATGGATATATTTACAGTGTTATCCTTTTAATTCAGTTATTTTATTTTGTTATTTATACCTGACATTTCTTTTTCTATCAATAAATTATGCTTGATCCAGAATATACCAAATTCTAAACTACAAAAATGTTAGAAAAAAAATGAGACAGAATGTAAGAAATTAGGATAATGTAATAATTGTTTTACCTGAAGTTTATTATTCAATAACTATTCTTACAAAAACAAAAAAACCCTTCCTTCTTTTTAAGATAACCAAAATTGCTCAATTATGTTTCTGTGTTGTTCTTTAGTCAGCTCATATTTAAGCCAATGCTTTTTTCCTCTTTGTTATATTATAAATTCCTAAGTCAAAATCTGTTTGATGGTATTCAAACAGAACACAATTTTTGACTTTCCAGCACACCAGCTTACAGGTCCATCTGCTAAAGAGGAATTTTGCCAATTTTTAAAATACAGAGCTAATGTTGACTGTTTCCAGAAGATAAATAAATAATAACTTCTGGTGGATATAAATGTATTTTCAATTACTACATAGTGCCAAATATTCTAATGGATGTGTTGATTTTAGAGCCATTAAGATTCTGATATGTTCTGTATTTCATGTGCAGTAAATAAAAAAAAGCAAAAATAGTTCTACTAAAACTGTGAAATACAGATTTATCCCAAGTAAGACAAAGAGATGGGTGAAGAGAGAGATCTTTATGTTTTAAAATAAGAGTTGTGAAGACATTAGTTAGCAGCTTGATTAACACTAACTAAATCCGAAGAAAATCTGTACACAGACTAAAAGGCTATCAAGTCTGTTATTCTATCATAGAATCTATTCAAACAACAGTTGTCTGCTCAGACAACTAACCTCACAAATTGAATACTGATTTAGATTTTTCATTTAAATACTGGTCTGGTAACTATTCAGGTACTATTAGAATCATAAAACATATGATGTTAAAATTGTAACATCAGTTATATGTTCCAATAACATCCAACTATTACTATCCAACAATAGCATTATATTTAAACTAAATATTTTAAGTTACAAAGTGTCTGGAAAACATGATTGTTTTATAATTTAAAGCAGGGTGGCAATATTTTTTGGGTTGGGATTTGTTCCTCCAAACTAACTGGACTTGTAGGTAAGAGCTCACTTTTTATACCATTTTTGTCTGGGAGACAGGATTAAGGCAGAAATAGAAACAAATCATGGGAAACAAATTATTACCAATTCCATCTTATATTTAAATAGAAATATATTCCTTCACATCAATACCTGCCATATTTATTTTCTCAAAGAAAGAACATTAATGTCTAAACATTACACAAGTCTGCTAGTTTTGGATGATTCATAATTACTCAATAAACTTTCCACTATTCCAAAGAAACTGTACAATTTTGCATAGGCATTTTTCTTTGCATATATAGTGCTAATGCAAAAATCATTTTAATTTTTATTTCCCTCCCCCTCCCCCACAAACAGGCATTTTTAAAATATTTTTTCTAATATTCTCTTCCATATAAATGATACCTTTTAAAAGGGGCATTGGTGCTTACCTGACACACCCATTCTCTGTGAGCAGTGAAGAGCATCCAGACATGGGAGGTGCTTCCTTTTCTTGTCCTTTTTCATTGAATACCTTGGTTGGGCATATAAAAGATTAGGAGATTTTCCCCCTGGGAAGGTACCTGAAGTAGAATAGATTCAGCTCTGCTTAGCGACCTTAGAAATTGTAGATACTGTTCAGGTTCTGCTTGTTGTTGCTTGCCATGAGTTGTACTCCTGTTTTACTCCTGTTGCCATGCCTTGTTTAATCACTTGCTTCATCCAGAATCTCATATGCGGAGAAATTTCTTGGGGAAGAGATTCCTCTGCTCTCAGACCAGCGGCTGAATGTAACCTCCAGAACCCATTGTGGAACCTGTATTACAGTTGATATGCTTGCTTGATTTTGCAAAGCGTTGCTGCTCTTGGATTATATTGACAAATCCAGGGGGTCGGCTGGGATGGAGTCTGGAACAAGAGTGACTTTTGGAGGAGGACTTATTCTTTTCTGCCTCATGAAGGCACTTTTTAAGTTGTTTTTTTAGTACCTTTTGATACCTCTTGGCATCTTTCTCAGCAGCCTTTGAAGGTTCTTTTGAACCAGATGGTTTACTCTTTGTCTTTGCCATAGTTTTTCTTGCTGAGAGTGAAGCTAATAGAACTTCCACTTTCCATTGCAACCCGATTACAGGAGTTGTGGGAATGCGAGGCTGAATTTGATTGGTGGTTGGCTCACTTAGGGACCTGCTTCAGAACACAATTCCCTCAATACAATGAATTTGACCCCCCCTTTTTGTACAATTTAATTAAGAGGTTGAATAATTTATTTTAAATAATCTCATTGAATTACAATTAATTTCATTGAATTTCAATTAATTCCAATAAATGCCAAATAAAGATACACCTTAAGTGCCCAGATTAGTATTGATGTTAATATTACTGGGCCTGCAGCAGCTTTAGTACACAGGCAGGCTCAGGCCTAGGTGCTAACTGCTGTTCTGCTGACTAGATTAAATTTGAGGTATTGACAACATACAGTCCTTCAGCCACTCTTTAGTTTTTGTGTATTGTTGCTGAAGATCCTGTAAGGCTGTCTGTGATAGGCCTTTTTAGGAATAAATATCTCACAATTACCTAATTAGGTAAATTATAGATAGTCAATGTAATTTGAAGCTTCAGTGCAAACAAAATGGCACCGTTATTTTTGGTGCGCAGTAAAATTCAGCAGTAGAACAGTCAGCAGTACTTCCTGACAGGAGCTCCGCAATAGATTAAAGACAGACAGATTTAAATATTATTGAAAAATTCTAAGTTTGCTGGATAGAGATCAGGCACCAATGCCCACCCCTTTGTTTTTAATTTTAGGTGTTCTTATTGTGGGGAATAAGGCCATTATCTCTTTGGTGCAAGATGAGCCTGTGCTCTTCGCGCCATCATGGTTCCTCCAAGCAAGGCAGCAAGCAGTTTTACAAAGGTAGAAAAAGTATGAAAAAAACCTGCAATTTGTTTTCTTGTGGTTGTCTTAAATGACTATAGGCGCTCAAAACCTATTTCGGAGCTTTAAAAAAAAAAAAAAAAACTCCGCCAGCCAGCTGATTTTTATTGGTTCAGCCTCTTCTGAGGCTTTAGTGGCTTTCTTAAAGAAATTTATCTGGCGATCGCTGATCACCATTGGGATCCTTGTTGGGCTTGATAACTGTGACTTCCAGATGATGTTAAAGGTGGTATCGGGAGCTATATAAAGTCTTTTGAAACTTGACTTCCTTTTTATTTGATGTCTTACTGATTTTCTGCTCGCTTTCAGAGAATCCAGCCAAGAAAAGTATGGCCATCTTGTACAAAGACTGAACAAAAACTGGGGACACTAGGGAGGAGCCTCAAGGAGGAGTGGCCTCATAAATCAGCTCAACCTATCAGATGAGAGAAGGAAGCACCTCCCATGTCTGGATGCTCTGAACAGCTCATCTGGAGAATTCAATCTACCAGTATTTTTCATGGGGGCAATATCTATCAGATATACGTTTCTGGACCATGTATAAAGTCTGAAATTTTTTCTACCATACTTTTTCTTACCAGCTTATAAAATACATATTGGCCTTAAAGATTGTATCATCTACCAATTTACGACCTCTGCTACTTTTTACAAATTTAGGTATAACTTTTATTTAAAAAATGGTAATTACTGAAAGAAGTTGACGTATCATCCGCATATAACAGATGATATATGATATTTAAATTCATCTTAAGCAAATTAACTTCATGAATTGTTTTAATAAGTACACGAAACATTTTAATACCAAATTAAAAATTAGAAGACATAAAGTTCATACTTGATGAATTCCTGGTTGCATTTATAGGTGAAAATATAGGTGAAATAATCCTACTGCAAAATTGTGTGAGCAGATTTATTAAGATGATAAATTGTAATCCAAGGAATATATTGAGCAAATGTTTATATTATCTACTTATATTTAGCAAAATATAAGGTTTTATAAGCACTTGAACAAAAAATTGATTTGAAATTTATCAAAGGTTTTCTTCTGTATCCAATAAAGCCACCCCTAATTTATGTTTTCACAGCTATTATATAAAACAAAATACTTGTAATCTGAAGTTTGACTCCCATTCATGAAACCAGATTTTGCAGGATGAATTCTGGCAGTTATAAAGTTGCTTACATCAAAAGTAAATAGTATGATGGCTATACAGATAAGTATATTCAGCATGACTTAGACTCTATAGATTTCCATGGGACTATTTGCTTAGATTTTTTTTCTGGATAACTTTCAGTGTTTAGGTATCAAAATGTTGGCATATAGCTTATTCACACATGTTCATCCCAATACTCGCCCATCATTTCTTCTTACATCCAGCAGTACTAGAATGAAAGAGAAATTACACTTTTATTAAAAGAAAAAATAGCACAGGAGCAAAATAATGTTCCTTTCTGTGTGTCACAACCAAATTCCTCTGTGAATTGTGGCTAATAAGATTCAGAGACAGATTTTCTATATCCATATTATCTGGAAGTTAGACTTTGTGCTTGTAATCTTTAAAAGAAGAAGAAAAAGAGGTTGACCTAGTTAATTGATTTTTTTGTATCTTTCAATGGCTTCCAATACTATCAAATGAGCTAAATATACAGAAGTTTATTCATACTTGGATGCCTGTTTCCAGAAAGATCTGCTGGAAAAAGGGTGTTGGTACTTACCTGATACGTCCATTCTCTGTGAGCTGTGAACGAGCATCCAAAGATGGGGGAGGTGCTTCAGTCTCTTCTGGAAAGGCTGGGCTTAAAACTCCGGGATGCTACTCCTCCTCCACGAGACTGCTCCTCAGCATCCCCCAGTTTTTCGAAGACTGAGTGCCAAAGTCTGGAACTCATCACCTGATCTAGATCCCTGACTGGAACGGAACCCCACCAGACGGAAAGAAATGGGTGGGGCTGGATGCTCTTCACAGCTCACAGAGAATGGGCGTTATCAGGTAAGTACCAACGCCCTTTCTCCCATGAGATGTTCAGAGCATCCAGAGATGGGACATACCAAAGCTTGGCCTGTCCTTAGGGAGGGACTCTGTCTGGAACGAAATCTACTCCTATAATCTGTGGGTCCTCTGCAGGACTCTTCTGCCAAATGAAGTGTCTGCTGAGGCATAGGCATCAATTTTATAATTTCTGACAAATGGTGAAGCCCAAGTTGCCGCTCTGCAAATTTCACCTATGGAGGGCTGTGTGGCCCATGCTGCTGACGTTGCTGCACTCCTTGTTGAGTGGGCTGTAATGGCCTTAGGAACTGAGATGAACTGGCATTCGTAACTTTTAGCTATGGTGGCTGTCAACCATCTACCAATGGTCGTGGATGATACCTTTTGTCCTAAAGTGGATGGGTTGAAGGATAGAAATAGAGACTCAGATTTTCGAAATGCCACTGTGCGGTCTAGATAGATGCATAACGCCCATCACACATCAAGTCTATGCCATTGATGTTCCAGCCTATGAGATGGTTTCGGACAGAAATTTGGAAGGACCAACTTCTGCGCTCTGTGGAAGGTTGAATTTACTTTAGGAGTGAACAATGGATCCAAACGGAGAATCACTCTGTCCACATGAAACACGCATAGGTCCTTACGCATTGACAATGCCGCCAATTTGAAAATTCTTCTAGCTGATGTGATTGCAATTAGGAAGGCCACCTTATATGTCAGGAATTTAAGACTAGTGGTTCTTAGAGGCTCGAACGGACTGGTTATAAGTGCAGTTAACACCTTGTTGAGATCCCAGGTGGGATAGTGATGAATTACAGGAGGTCGTAAGTATGCAGCACCTTGAGAAAACTGCGGACATGTGGATGGTGTGCTATGGAACGGAGGTCACCCCAGATTATCACCGAGGCTAAAGCTGCCACCTGTCTACGTAACGTATTTGGATATAGACCCATGGAGCAGTTGGGTCAATCCTAGACTCCTGGCACCAGCGACAAAAGGCTGACCACGTGGCCTCATATATAAGATTTGTTGATGCCCATTTGGATGCTTGAATCGTGGCAATAGCATCCTCTGAAATTTGTTGGGGTCTGCTCAACCTCCATACAGCTAGACTGAGCCATTGTGGGTTCTCTCAACAGGTCCTGTAAATCTGCAAACGACGTTTGCCTGGGCCAGTAAGGGGAGACCAATATCAATTCCGCTCGTTCCTACAATAGCTTCTGGATCAACTTGGGTATTACTGGGAGTGGAGGAAATGCATATAGAAACCCAGGAGGCCACTGACATCGCAGGGCATTGACAGCCTCTGCCCCCTGAGTTGGATACTTTGAGATATAGCGGGGCAATTGGGTGTTGAGAGGACAGGTAAATAGATTGACTACCGGGCACCCAAACCTCCGCACTGCTTCCTGGAAGACAGACGGGTGGATGCGCCACTCTGCCTGATCTATCATGGCCCTATTGAGCCAGTCTGCTTGTGTGTTTAATGCCCCTGTTATGTGTTCCGCCTTGATCAAAGACACATTGGCCTCGGCCCATTTGAACAACTTGGTCGTCTCCAGCATCAGAAGTTTGGAATGAGTACCCCCGTCTGTTTACGTGGGCCTTGGTTGTGGTATTGTCTGTCAAGAACAGAACGTGGTGTGAATGAAAAAGGGGTAGAAAACTGTGTAGGGCCAGGTGAACTGCTCGCAGTTCCAAAAGGTTGATGCTTTGTGATTGTTCGGAAATAGACCAAATTCCTTGTGCAGTGTGGGATTGGAAGTGAGCTCACCATCCTACCAGGCTGGCATCGGTTGTGATCGTTACCCTGTGAGGTTCCTTGAAAGGGCACCCCGTTTATCATTTTTTCGACCACCAGAGGAGTGATCGGAGAACGTTGTGCAGTACCTTTGTCCAGACGTTGGAGGTGGCTCTTCTGGATCACTGGAAAGGTAGCAGGAACCATTGCAGCTCTCTAGAATGGAATCGAGCCCAAGGCACAATGGAAATAGAAGAAATCAGTTTCCCTAACAGTTGAGACAGAACTGCCAAGGAAACCCTCTTTAAGGTTGTGATCTCTCTGGCCAAAGACTGGAAACTATTTAGCCTGTCCTGAGAGAGAAAAACCTTGCTCTCCACAGTATCTATCACTGCTCCCAAATGAACTAGCCTAGTTGAGGGGATCAAGTGGCTTTTATCCCAATTTATGGAAAAGCCATGACCCTGAAGGGTCTCCAGAGTAAACTTGGTACCCAATTTTGCTTGATGTCTGGAAGATGACAAAATTAAAATATCACCCAGATAACACTGTAAGCGGACAGATCTGATTCTGAGCGAGGCAGCCAACGCCGCGAGGACCTTGGTAAAAGACCTAGGGGCTGAAGCCAGACTGAATGGCAGGGCGATACATTCATAGTGCCAATCACCATAGCAAAATCTAAGATATCTGTAGTGGGCAGGTCTGATTGGTAATATGTAGATAAGCCTCTGTAAGTTCTATAGAGATCATGATATCGCTAAGCAGAATAGACTGGAGAGTAGTCATCTTAAATTTTCGATAAACCAATGATTTGTTCAAATGTTTGAGGTCCAGAATTGCCTGCCAGCCCCTCGAACTCTTTGATACCACAAACAATAGAGAGTAACAGCCTTGACCCCGCTGTTCAGATGGGACCTCTCTAATGGCCCGAATATGCAGAAGATGATTGATAGCCTTCTGCATCAACGCCCTCTTTATGGGGTCTGAAGACCTAGGGCTCCTAATGAAAAAGTTCAGGGGGGAGGATTGAAACTCCAGCACCAAACCATAACTAGTAGTATCCTTGACTCACGCATCAGAGGTGGAGCTGTCCCACTGATCGGCAAACAGTTTTAACCGCCCTCCAATGGGAACTGCTGTCAAGGGCTCACTTGGGGTTACAAAAGAATTACCTTCTAGTGCCTCTGAGGTTTCTACTATTTTGGCCTCTCCACTGACCTCTATCGGAAGATTCCGGCCTATCTTGTCTAAAACTGGCTCTGTAGCCTGATGTTCTCTGAGATCTGGGAACATAGGGGCCCTGATAGTAGGACCGAAAGGAACCCCTTAGAAACGACTGGGGTGTTCTGTTTTTAGACCTACGAAAAAGATGGGGAAGCACTTTTTTCTTGTTTCTATTCTCTATAAGGAGGGGCTCCAAGACACTGCCAAATAATTTATCCCCCAATATTGGGGCTGATGCCAACTTGCATTTATGCCTGGTATCTGCCTGCCAATGTCGGAGCCATAACAGTCTCTGTGCTGAAATATGAGATGCTATGGCCCTAGATGAGAATTTGACTGCATTAAATGTGGTATCGTAGAGAACTCCACGGCTGCAATAATTTTAGCTATGTCCTGGTGAGCTCTGACGTTTGACGCCAGCAATAAATCCCTCAGGTGGGAGAGCCGTCGGAGGAACGTGTAAAAAAGGATACAGCTTTAGCTGCCTTAATGGTCCAAGCATCAGAAACATGTGCCCTACGGAGTGCTAACTCTGCCCTCTTTTCTTCCGGTCTCAGGGCTTCCTCGGCTTCATTAGGGAAGGTGGAAGAAGAGGCTAGTGCCATAATGGGTTCATCCACCTCGGGGCGTTTTGAGAAAATTTGCAAACTTTGGTGCCAAATTAAAATATTGCTTATTGTTGGGGCTGGGTATGATGCTGCTGATGCCCACTGATTTTGTATTAATTCAACAAACATACGAGGGACAGGGATAGTTTCCACCTCGTTAGTCGGTTGCAAGAATATTAGGTCCTGAGACCCTGTTGGGTAATGGATGAGAGTCTGATGTGCCTAGTTTAGTGGTGTTCTTTTCTTTGAACAGTAAAGATTTAAAGAGGTATGGACAAAAAAGGCCAGAAAAGGTATGTTGGTCTGGAATGAGGCCTTCATCATCTGACATTCCCCTTTCTAGCGGGTCCACCTCTAACAGCTCCAAGTCCATCTGATGGATTGAACCCCCTCCATGGAAACCTCCTGGTCCTCAAAGTCCACCTCGAAAGCCCTGGGCCAGTATGTTAGGAATATTGTGGAATATCTGCAATTGATGTTGTTGGGTATACCCAAAGGAGCAGGCAGACAAGGATCCCGCATCTGAAGTGGTTGAGAAGTGTCTGGTCCGGATGGATTGCTGAACTCCAGCCGCAATGCCCCTTTGAATCGCCATCTCCATCCATTGCCTCATTTCAATGGGAATAGACTCAGGTAATCCCTCCTCCTGTCTTAGGCCTGTGGTCATAGGGGTGAAGGTTGCCTCAGGAATTGGCCAGCCAGTGCTCAATGGAGGAGATGTGCCTATGCGGGGTTGTCTGGGAACAGCCTGTCTGGGCTGGGTAAATAAGTCCAAGGGCCCCATCAATGGGTTTGAGTTCTGATCAGTCATGGCCCTTTTGTCTGCCTCCCTGGCTTGTTTTTGCAATTGTCTTTCAATTGCAGACAGAGAAAAAAATATCTTCTTTCAGAGATGTCAAAATGAATTTCTGGTTCTTTCCATCTAAACTCCACTTCAGCTTCCTCTGTGGCCAGTTCCTGCAATTGCCTCCTGTCAGTCTGATGAGACCTCATCCAACGGTCGCTCCTCATTTCGGAAATCTATGCTAGTACTGTTACAAACAGCTTCCAGGCTTTCCTGGGCTGCTTTTTGCTGTCCCATTGCCCACAGCCTGTTAGCGCTCTGTCCCTGCGACGCTCATTCCACTCTGATGCCTTGGAGTACTTTTGAGCCCCTGCAGCTTTGTTTTTAGGCTTGGGGTCTTCAGAAGAGGCTGAAGCATTTGGGGCTGTGGGACTGGAAGAGCCTGACAGCCTGTGAGCCATCTCCTCCACTCTCCTATTCATGCGGCTGGCATTTTGAGTAGGATTCGCCATTTTGTTGACTGAGCTGTGAGGGAGCCTGTGTTCCCTCAGATTTACTCCTTGCTCAGGGATCAACTCTAACTTTGGAAAATCTTCTAAGGCCTTCCAAATTAACCAGCTGTCTCTCACTGATAATTCTCCTCATACCCCTTTGCCCGAAACCGCGGAATCAAATGGCTGTCAAAATGGCACTTTAAAAGTGCTCAGAACAACAAGAAAACCCCTCTTTCAAGCCTCAGATGGTCTGTGGTGTGGAGGTTCTCAGTCATACCAACCAATCCACCTTACTTGAACTTCCAGTCTGTTCATCATCAAAGTAGAATTCCGTGATTGTGCATGGTTTCACCCCAAGCTCACTTGCTGGAAAGTCCTGATTGAGATCAGAACCACCCTGGAGGGGTGGTGAAGAAGGGGGGAATTGCCTGGAGTGTTAAGGGGAGCCACAACTCCCCTCCCTGACAGGAAAAACCCCACCCAAAGGCAAGCTATAGCAGTGGTCCTAAAATGGCCACCACGAAGATGAAGAACAGTCCAGGAAACTAAGACTGTGCTGGAGTGGAGAAGCAGCAAGCGGAGTGTGAACCAGGTAAAATACATGGATTTTGAGGTACCCCAGTATTAAAAAATAAAGGACTACTTTGGAAAAAAAGTGTATGGAAGCAGTAACCAGAGAAAGTGAGAAGGAAATTGGATTTTATAAAATTGGCTTGAATTATTGTATTGGATTAACTTGGAGGAGAAAATTTAAAGAAAAATATTTGAACACAACAAAAGTTTAGAAATTAAACTGGATTGAATTACTGGCACTCAAAGGGCAAAACTGAATGCTGAAATTGAGTGTGTTGAAAAGAAAAGAAATAATAGCTAAAGATTGAAATTAGCGAACTTAATAAAAGTGCTATATTTAACAAAGAAAGTTAAAGTTAAGTAAGGAGTGGACTGTGGAAAAGACTCAAGAGCATCACCTGAATGGTACAGGAAAAATTTCAGTGACTCTTTAAGAAGAGCTTGGTCTTTCTAAGAAATTGGATTTTGGAACTTAAAAGCAAGTAAAAGAAACTCCATTATAATCAAATAAAACCCCTGGAAAGTGATATTAGAATATTACAGAAGGAAAGATATTTGAAAATCTTGTCAAAAGAACCACCCGGTGACTGTGGGAAACAGTTTGGAAAGGGCCAACTAGAAGATCTGGAACAAAAATTTAAGGACAGTGATTGTTGAAAATAAACTTAAAACACACTGGTTGAAATTCAACGTTCTTAGGCCAGAAGCAGCCTGTGATGAACCCAAGTCTGGAAACTCTAAGGGTCCAGCCCGCATAACTTCAGCCTGGCCTCTTGGCATGCGTCTGCACGCACAAGCCCAGTTCTCCATGGCAATGGAGTGTTGCAATGGCCACAAAGTGAGGTGGAGGTGGTGGAGTATAAAGAAAGGTGGGGGGTGGAGCTACCCCCCCCCCACATTGACTTACCTGAGCACCCCAGCAGCAAGGCACTGAAGCGCTACAACTGTCACCAGAGAGAGAGGGAGAGAAGGAGGATTGGGCTCTCCAAACTCTGTGTGTATGAGAGAAAGTGTGTGATCCTGCTTTAGTCAGGGCACCCAAGCTGCTGGCAGCAGCGCGGGTAACAGCCACCTGAGCAGCAAAGTGGGGTATTGGTAGAGTACAAAGCAAGGCAGGGCTGTGTGCAGCTGCCCCCCCTCAACCCACACTGGCTTACTTGAGTGCCCCCCACCAAGCACTGAAGAAAGCGGAGGGGGTGGAGCTGCCCACCCTCACCCCGCACTGGCTTACCTGAGTGCCCCACCAGCTAGGCTTATTCTGTGGTTTATTCCGTGGACATTAAGATCAATTTATTATTTTTTGGAGTTCTCTTTTTTTAAAAAAAGTATTGGATTGGAGAGCTTGAGACCCTTCAATTTGGCAAGGTTTTCCTGTATTCATTGAGTCACCTTTGTCACAGAAGAATATGATGTAAATTTGATTTTTAAAACTTTTCAAATGTATGATTTTTTTAAAAATGTATATAACAAAAAGGTGTTGGGAATATTGATTTCAGAAAATTTACAATGGATTTATGATACAGATTGATTTGAAATTACAGATGTCATTTAATTAGAAGTAACCTTTTCACTAAAAAATGGTTGGTGTCTGTTTTGGGACCTTGATGGTTGAACACTAGAGGGAGCTAGAAGATTATTTAAAGGAATGGAGTTCTCTTAATAGAAATTTGTTTTGTTTTGTTTTGTTCTGTTTTGAAAAAATAGACAAACTTCGTGATCTGGACAGAACTTGTTGTAATGAAGTTACAGAACAATAACAAGCTACAATGGCTAATTTTGAAATTAGTTTAAAGAGGGTTTAACAATGATAAGCCTTGATATAGACAAAGATATGGGCATGTGAAATGGAATTGATGGATGACTTATTCCATAAAAGAGATGTAGAAGGAAATGGATTTGGCCATTGTTTTTTAACTGGCTGTACAAAAGACTTCTATTAATATCTTGAATGACTTTTTGGGAGGGAACAAACGAAAGGACAAATGTTATTTACCAGATATATAAAAGAAATCTGGATTCCAAGTTCTGGCAAAACAGACTGCTTCCTGGTTGGCAAAGGAATCCAACAAGTCTGTGAAAGGTAAAAAAAAAAAAAAAAAGGAAGAGGAGGAAGAGGAGGAGATAACTAGCAGTAAGGTAGATGGACTCCTTTACAGTGGTGATAGGTGAAGCACAGACTGTTAGAAAAAAAATTGTTGAGGCACAGACTGTTAGAAAAAAATTTGTGGCACATAACCACTGATCTTATATCATATAATGGTTGATGCCACAGATTTTTCTGCTGCATGTTTGGCTGAAGCATAAGCAACCATCTCCCTGCTGCATACTTGCCCTAGCAAATATAATTCTCATCTATGTATAGGAAATCACATTCCAAGGAATTTGGGGCACACATCCGTAGATGTCAGTAATGCTATCTTAATCCTAAATTGATTAATTTGTTAATTTACACATGGATCAAGTACCTACTGTTAAGTAGGTGTACACAGGATGCTACCTTAATTGTCAAGCAGACCTCTTGGGCATATGTACACGCACATACAAAAAGGTTGTGTGCAACATGGAAAATGAAGAGGGGGGGATACTCTGATCATTCTACAGAGTTTGAAATAATAGTCAGAGTTCAAAAGCTAAGAAAGAGCTGTGTTTGGTGAAGTGCTTGAGCAAGGGAAAGGTAACCAGTTACCTCCAGCATAGAGACAAAACAGAACCAATGATGGGAAGAGCAGTACTGAAGTGGGAATGGATAGCTGAGTGCATTTAAGTTTTTTTTTCTCCTTAATCTTTTGGATCCTTCATAGAACTTATTTAAGTCATACTAAAACTTATGATCCCATGCAACCCAGTTTGCATATCCCCAATCAAGATAATTAAAATTATTGCTGTACTGTATTAAAATGGTTAACTCCTAACCTCACATTCTGATTGGCTAAGAAAGCCACTATAGGGATTGGTTCACTAGGAACCAATCCTAGGAGCCACTAAAAAGGCGGCAAAACCAAACTAATGTCATTGGCTACAAGCCGGCAGGCAAGCCCCTGTAAAAGGGCTGCTGCGGCTTGAGCCAATGTTCCGTTTTCACTCGTAAATCAACTAATAAAGACTTTGTTGTTGGAACCCGGTCTACCTCGCGTTTTTTCCAAACGGAACACTGGCGACGAAGGTGGGATCATCCTAAAACGCGAGACTGTGCACGCAGCGATAAACCAGGCTAAGACGATGGCTGGAAACAATGCACCGCCCACACCCTTCAATCCCAATGAGGAAGATTGGGAATCTTATGTAGACCGTTTCCAAATGTATTTGGAAAGTAACAAGATGGAAGAGATCTCAGACCAGCGGAAGAGGGCTGTCTTTTTGATGCCCTCTTTGTGGGCCAACGATTTTCAAAATGGCCAAGGCATTAGCGAAGCCCAGAGACGTGAAGCAAATGACTTGGCCCGAACTACAACGAATACTGAAGGCTCACTACGCACCAGTAGTGTCAAACCTCATCATAAGACACGAATTTTACCAAAGAGATCAGAAAGAAGGCGAGACTACTGCCGATTTCGTGGCAGCCCTCCGACAACTGGGGGGAGCGTGCGAGTTCATGAACTTAGACGAAGCGATGCAAGATCGGATAGTATTGGGTTTAAGAGACTCTAACTTAAAAAGCAAACTGCTTAACAAACCCAATATAACCGTAGCCGAAGCCATCACTGAAGTTTCAGCCGCCGAAGCCGCGAAGAAATCGGCTGTCAAAATGAAGCAGATGAACGCGAACAACGATGAAACGTGTTTAATAAAAGGGAAGAAACAAATTCCAACCACTACACACCACGAAGATTTTGCCGAGACATCAGAATCTGAAGAAGACGACGATGAGGTACACCGCCTATATGCCAACAAAAAAGGATGCGAAAAAAGAAATTGGCGGAAATGCGCAGGCTGTGGAGGAAACCATCCTTGAGCCGACTGCAGATTCCTTGATGCCATCTGCCGAGCTTGTAAAAAAAGGGGGCACATCGAGAAGGTCTCCAGAAATAAAAAAAACTACAGCCCAAACAAATGCAGCAACTCTCCGCCACAAACCAAGCCAAAACAAACCGAGAGAAAGTGGCAACGAAACAAATAGCAACGAAATAACCGGGAGAAACACACCAGACTTTCACTATCGGGAGCACGCAGACGGAAAGCGGCAAGAAAGTCAAAATAATAGTGAAAATCGAAGGAAACCCATGCGAAATGGTGGTAGACTCAGGGTCCTTTTTGTCAATGGTGTCATGGGACAAAATCAAACAACTGGTTCCTAACATCAACCCAAAAAACTCCAGAAGCAGCGATTAACCCTAAAGGACTACCAAGGGAATCGAATCCCTATGGTAGGTTTTGGACATTTCCGAGTCACCTACGAACACCATGATGAAGTACTGCCGTTGACAATAGTTGACCGAGACCGCCCAAGCCTCCTGGGCATTGAATGGTTCGCACCATTAGGGATCGGAATGACTGGAGTAGACCAGGTGGCCGCAACTGACTGGGAAGAAAACCTGATCCACGAATTCCAGGACGTTTTCGACGGCTCACTAAGCCGGTACCAGGGGACCCCAATTTCCTTTAGCTTAGACCCCCAGGTAGCCCCTAAAAGGCTAAAAGCCAGAGGAGTTCCTTTTGCACTAAAGGCAAAAATAGAGGAACAACTAAACAAATTGGTTGACCAAGGGGTTTTGGAACCTGTTGACCATGCCAGATGGGGGACGCCTATTGGAACACCAGTTAAACCTGACGGGTCGGTTCGAATCTGCGGTGACTACAAGGCTACCCTGAACCATGCGCTGCAACAAAGCGCATACCCGGTGCCAGTCGTACAACACTTGTTGCACTCACTTGAGGGAGGAAAAGTTTTCGCTAAATTAGATTTAGCACAAGCTTACCAACAGCTTCCAGTAGACCCCCTAACAGCGGAAGCACAAACAATAGTGACCCATAAAGGAGCGTTCAAGTGTAACAGACTCCAGTTTGGAGTAAATGTGGCCCCAGGAGTGTTCCAAAGCCTCATGGAACGCCTACTGAATGGGATACAAGGGGTCGTGCCATATTTTGATGACGTCCTAATTTCGGCAAAAAATACAAACCAATTAGAAAAAAGACTGAGAAACGTACTAACAAAATTTAAAGAATCTGGCCTGAAAGTAAAGAAAGAAAAATGCTGTTTAAGGACGGATCGCGTCGAATTTTTGGGTTATTTAATAGACGGAGAAGGTATACACCCTACTGAAAAAAAAGTCAAAGCCATTAAAGACGCACCACGACCAAGAAACAAAACTGAGTTGCAAGCATTTTGGGAACTAATAAACTTTTATAACATATTTCATCCCCACAAAGCAACAATAGCGGAACCATTACACCGTTTACTGGATAAAAAAACAAATTGGACTTGGGGTCATAGAGAGCAAGAAGCTTTCCAACAAATAAAAAATTTATTAACATCAAACACCGTTCTTATCCAGTTTAGCAACACACTGCCATTGACGGTGACCTGCGACGCCTCGCCATTCGGAGTCGGTGCCATCCTGAGCCACCAATTGCCAGATGGAAGAGAGGCACCCGTCGCCTATTATTCAAAGACTCTGTCTAAAACAGAACGTAACTATAGTCAACTAGACAGAGAAGCCCTAGCAATCGTCGCTGGAGTAAAACGCTTCCACGAATATTTATATGGAAGGACATTTTCAATAGTAACGGATCATAAACCGTTACTAGGAATTTTGGCGGGAAACAAGCCTACACCAAACATTTTGTCCTCGAGAATGACCAGATGGTCGGAATTCCTGGCAGCCTACTCGTATACATTAATGCATCGACCCAGGAAGCAAATCTCCCATGCAGATGCATTAAGCAGATCGCCGCTACCAACAACGGAAGAAGACCCGGAACCAACGATGACCACCCTACAGATTGAGACATGCCCTGAGCTACCAATATCCACCAACGACGTCGCCAGAGCCACAACGAAAGACCCAGTGACTGCCCGCATACTAAACTGGGTAGGTAAAGGCTGGCCGGAAAATAAAAAAACTGAACACTTTAAACCTTTCTGGACCAGACAGACTGAACTCTCTACCCAAAAGGGTTGTTTATTGTGGGGTGATCGGGTAGTCATCCCTTCTAAATTACAAACCAGGGTACTGGGTATACTTCACGAAGGCCACCCTGGTATTGTTAAAATGAAAAGCCTTGCTAGAAGCTATGTCTGGTGGCCAGGTATAGATAGGGACATCGAATACTGGGTAAATTCTTGCAACAAATGCCAAAAAACCAGACCCTCCCCACCACAAGCACCCATAAGGGAGTGGGAAACCCCAAGGGGCCCCTGGTCTCGAATCCACATTGACTTTGCAGGACCTACTAAAGGGAATACTTTCTTAATTGTCATGGATGCATACTCAAATTGGCTGGAAGTTGTAGTTATGCCATCCACGACAACGGAAATGGTCATTAAACAACTTGACAAACTATTCGCAACCCATGGACTACCAGACGTCCTAGTATCCGACAACGGGCCACAATTGACAAGCATCCAATTCGAACAACACCTAGCCTCCCTGGGGATACGCCATGCTTTAACCGCGCCGGCTCACCCGGCCACAAATGGTAGAGCAGAGAGAATGGTCAGGTTTACCAAGGAGGGTTTAGAAAGAATGGACAATGGGGATGTCCAAGATAAAATTAACCGCCTACTCACCCTCCAACATATCACACCCAGTACCGTTACCAACAAAAGCCCAACGGAACTATTAATGGGAAGGAAACTCAGGTCACAACTAGACAGGCTGTACCCAAATTACACACCAGAAAGACCCCCCGACTCCACCCGCTCCAGAACATTTGAAATAGGTGACCTAGTCTATGCAAAAAATTTCACCAGGGACCCCTTATGGCTTCCAGGCACAATAACCAAAATCACAGGCCCCCGGTCCTACCGACTAACCGTGGACGATGGCAGGGAATGGAAGCAGCACATAGACCAGCTTCGTTCCCGATACATAGAAAGGAACACGAACGCTCAACCAGAAACAATAAAAACCGACGAAAAACAAACCGAGGGGGGGGGGAATTCAAAGAAACAATAAAGAACCATTTGAAATAAACCCACAATATTACAAAAAAACAAAAAGAGCAAAATAGAGACTTACAGTTAGAGGAAACTTGCGGGAAGCATCCAAGCAAAGGGGCCAGCCAGGCCAGCTCGACCTGCCCGGAAAAACCAGGATGGAGCGGCAAGGCCGCCGACCTGAGAAACTCAGGCGGCAGCAAAATGGCTGACTCACCCTTCAAGGCGGTTCCATGGAGAAGAGACAGAGACACAGCAAACCCCTCCAAGTCGCCAGCAACAATGAACCGTGCAGGTCCAATAGAAACAGGAAAAGCCCCACCTAACTGCACGAGTACGTCACCTCATAAGGACCAAACCAAGAGGGGAAGGGTGTACTGTATTAAAATGGTTAACTCCTAACCTCACATTCTGATTGGCTAAGAAAGCCACTATAGGAATTGGTTCACTAGGAACCAATCCTAGGAGCCACTAAAAAGGCGGCAAAACCAAACTAATGTCATTGGCTACAAGCCGGCAGGCAAGCCCCTATAAAAGGGCTGCCGCGGCTTGAGCCAATGTTCCGTTTTCACTCGTAAATCAACTAATAAAGACTTTGTTGTTGGAACCCGGTCTACCTCGCGTTTTTTCCGAACGGAACAATTGCCTTTCTATACAAGGGTCATTTTTGTCACTTGCAAGCAACCAGATAAACATGTGTAAGGTTCTAACTCATTATTTTATTATTTTCTGCCTATAGTATTATATTCCACACAAGAATCTCCCATTTCCAGGCTAGGAACAGAAAGATAAGTTTCTATATAACTTAAGGGGATGGTAAGTCTTGGCCCACTTCTGTGTAAGGACCCAAGGCTAAATCCATACTTGAGACTCTCCCCCTACCTGGCTGGGTGTTTTCCAACATCTTTAGATGTCTAAGTAAATGTATTAAAAATTAATATTTAAACCAAATATTTAGTTAAAAAACTATTGGCTTTGATTAGTATGTTAATGAGTTGAAAACTATCAAAATTATCATTAGCTTTCAGAGAACCAATTATACAGACCATGTATAAGTTAATCTAATTTCCCATCCAAGCAAACATCATTATTTGTGTAGCATCTAAATTTCTTCTATTATTTTATATTATTTGTTTCTAACACATATTTGGTTTTATGGTAAACAGAAATAAACCCAACACAAAGATTAAAGCATACAGCAAAATTGTCATCAAAAAGCTTAGAGTTGAAAGCTAAACTCCTAAAAGTACTGTGAAGTACTTTATAAGTCTACTTGCTATTGCTATGCATCCCATGGCCCTAGTAGAGAACAATATACAGGTAGTCTTCGACTTACAACAGTTTAGGTACTGACCATATAAAGTTACAACAACTCTGAAAAATGTGACTTATGACTTATCTTTCACAGTTACGACCTGCATAAAATAGACTCCTTAAAACATTTTAATCAAATTTGCATAGAATTAAAAAGATTAGGCATTAAAAAAAATCACACATTTCCTTTGAATAAAATAAATATCTACTTAAAAAAAGATTAGGCAGTGATGTCCACAGCAGGACGTCAAGACAGATGAATGTCTCAATCCAAATACACCTCTTTTGTGTATGAACATGTATGTATGTACATGTAAAAATGAAAAAATAGTAATGGTGTTCCTTCAATAATTAACAACTAATTGTGATCAAAAGTTTTGACCAGCTTTATAAATTAATCCAAATGCTTCATTTTGACCCAGTAATGAAGTGGTACTCATAGATGAGCAATTTTGCTGCAATATAGTCATTGTGTATGATCAGTATTATTGCTACCATACTTTGTATTATTTGTTTATTTAATTTATATGGTCATCCATCTCAGTCGATGACTTTGGGCAGTTTACAATTCAAAATTAATTTAAGTTCCAGACTCTCCCTAAGGAAAATGTCATATGGTTTGGTTTTTATAAGATTTTCATATTTGGACTGGTATTTGAAAGTCAAGTTCAGAAGAAATAGTCCTTGTCTTTTAAAATTATATGGTGGTATCTAATATAAAACAGCAGGCCGAAATGACAATATATTCTAGTACTGAAGAACAAATTTTGCATGACAAAGTGTAAAATGTATCTCAGACTCTTAACACTAATTGAATTGTCATTGATAAAATGTCACTTAAGTAGACATTTCTGTGGTGAAACATAGATTTCCAGCAAATGACCTGTCATTACAGCCACGGATAATGTTCATGTCCAGACTAAAAAATTGTGCCTCCTAGCAATATTCTCAACAGGAGTTAAAACTGTAGGAATTGTAAAAAATTGGTGTATACAATCCACTGGAGAATTATGCCTCAGGTGCTATGTTAATTTACTTGCATTAATTGAAACCAATCAATAAAGCCTTTGGTACATGTGGGGAAATGGGAGTCAAAGGAATTGTCTGACACATTAATTCACATTTCCAGTTTGTTTGTGGAAAATTTAGTCAAAGATTTTTCATTTGTGTCAATATATAATTCTAAAGATAATGTAATGATTTTACAATTCCTTTTCTAGCATAACTTTACAAACTTGTAGCTTTTTTACTATAAGACAAATACAACACAACTTTTATTTTTTATTTTTGAAACAAATACTTAAAATATGTGGTATCCAAATCAATCTTTGTCTTTGTGAACAATGCTAGGGAGATGAGATTGCCCAAAACATGAGAATCTGTAATTGTTTATGTAATTACACTTTTTTATTTTCATTTTTTTGAGTTTCATCAGCTACAATTTCATAATTTTACCATCCTTCTATATCTTGGAATATTGAGTGTAGGAGACTGGAAACAACAATTATGAAAGGAACATTTACTTGACTTTGTGCAAGCTTACAGGTTCACCTGACAGCTGGAGGTTTTCTGTTATCAGCAGTTGCTTCCATTGTATGACTTTTGCACTTTTTGTTTTGTTTTATAAGACTGTTAGAGCTAGGAATCTTTTGAAGATTACTTTTCATTCCTTTGAAATATTCCTTTGAGTCCTTTTTCCATCTGGCAAAATTGGATCTAGACATTTATATTCCAAATCTAGGACATGCCATTTCATTTCCTTTTCTGTCCCTTTTTGTCTGATTATCCAGTATGCTCTTAGAGCTGTGTGGAATAGTACTATGGAAATCAATGGACAGTGAATGAAAGAGAAACTACATTTGAATTGTAAGTAACCATTATCAAGCTTACCTAGCAAACTACCTTTTCCAATTATCACAATAAATAATGATCTTCATGAATGATGTGATGACTTCAGTCTAATTAAGTATGCAAAGTCTATCCGAATTCCCAGATATATGGAAATCTAACACTATGTGTTAGAAATAATGATGTGCTAAAGATCAAAAGTGTAATATATGACTATCAAGTGTTAAGATGCAAAGTTCCAGAATTGCCAAAGAAAATTTCAGCTAGTCAGAGTCCAACATTTTTGGCCTATGAAATATGTATAGTTTTTGCTTTATCATGTTTTGTTCAATAACCATTCAAAGTTATAACAGCGATGAATCAATATTTTTGATTGATCCACAAATTTTATGGGTGTTGCAGAGCCACCATGGTTACATGATCAACATTCAAATGCATGGCAGATTACCTGCATTTATCATCACAATGTGTACTTCAAGTCCGACCCACCTGCCTTTCTCTCCTATCTCTGTCCTTTTGTTCCCTCAGTCGACCTTTGCTTCTACTCTGCTTCCTGCATTCCATCATCCCAGCCTCATCTGTTACTTTCAGCTGACCTTCGTTGGTCTTCCTCCAACTGCTGATGAAGACACAGAAGGTCAAGTGGGGGTGACAGGAGGTGTGGAATACAGGGTGTCAGGACAGTGGTGGGATTCAATTTTTTTTACTACCGGTTCTGTGGGTGTGGCTTGGTCGGTGTGGCAGGGGAAGGATACTGTAAAATCTCCAATAAGAGATGGTATTTGCTGGTTCTCCGGACAACTCAAAATTTCCACTACCAGTTCTCCACAACTGGTCAGAACCTCCTGAATACCACCTCTGTGTCAGGAGCAGTAAAATATAGGGCTACAAGAATGGTGAAGAGCAGAGTGGCCAATATTCAGGACAGTAGATAGCAGGGGCCGCAGGAACAACAAAGCTCAGGGAAGCAAGCAACAGGGAAGGCAGAGTGGCACCAGGATGATGGGGGGAAATAGGTGGGTATGGGGAATTATAGCTAAACCAAATACATCAGGGCTAGAGAAGCTTCAAATCCTCACCTAATTGTCATAGGACTACAGAAACTGCCACTATAAAGTGGTGTGATCATGTGATATTTCATCTTATGTCTGCATTGCTTAGAACAAAAATTTTAGTTAGGGTTGTTAAAGCAATGATTCCCCTATAGAAGATGAAGAGGGATTGTGTGTTTAAACCAAGAGACATGTGTGAAGTATGAATAGGTATGCATGTAGATTATAAGAACCACTCTATTTTATAGTTCACTATATTGTTTGCTGCTTATTGCCTTTTACTTCTTTTGTGATATTTTCTGGAAACCACAAGAGAATTGTGATAGACTATCTAATTACTAATTTACAAAAGTTCTTTCTTTACATTAGTTGAGTAAATCATATTGATCAGCTATGTGCACCGCTGATTGGTTCTGCTGGAAATAAGAAATACATTAAACTGACAATTGTATTCAAACTTCAATTCAGTACCCCTATGCAACTGTTGTTTTACTGTCTTTGTGTTCACTAGAAAAATATGTTTTCCTCTCACAAGAGGCTGCGCCAATATTTCAAAAGAGATGCTTCACAATATGAAGAAGTATAGACAAAACACGCACTTTGAACCATTAAAGTAGTCATGTCTTTTTATTCTTGCCAATCCAAATGAATATTGGAAAACAAATTATGTGTAAGTCAAGGGTTTTGCCAGCCTGTCAGGTACCATAACTCTACAGAATAACAGATTTGGTCCAAATATGTGGGGAGAATTGGCCAAGGAAATATCCATTTTGAAAAGGATTGCTTTGGTCAGGCAGGGAGCTATGGAAGGTGGAAAAAAATCTATTTTTCGTGTGTACAGCAAACGGGTAGAGCAGGAGTGCCAAACTCAAGGCCAGGGAGCCAAATCTGGCCCACGGCGTGTGCTTAGATCTGGCCCACAGGGCTACCCTGGACACAGGGAAGGATCAGCCCACTGTGCCTCTGCCAGTGAAAACAGCTCATTTACATTGGCAGAGGGTTACAGGAGGCCGTTGCAGCCGAAAATGGAGCTTGTGAGCCCATTTTCACTTGCAGAGTACTTGGGCCACCACAAGTGCCCCCAACACAAGTGACATCAAGCTAGCCACACCCACCCAGCCATGCCCCACCTGGTTCCCGGAGGTCAAACACAACCCTGATGTGGCCCTCAATGAAATCAAGTTTGGAGACTTAGGCTGGAGACTTAGAATGATGTCAACTGCTATGTTCTAAGCCTTTCTATCATCCATTGTGATCAATGGATGATACATGGATTGTATGTAGCTTGGCCTGTTTTCAACTATAAAGGCAAAACCAGGGGTGGGTTCAAATTTCTTAACAACCGATTCTGTGGGCATGGCATAATTTGTGAGCGTGGCTTGATGGTCATATGATTGGCTGGGCATGGGTTGTATGTAAATATTATACATTCAATAAATATTGAATTTTTCATTAAAAAAAGAGCAACTTTTACCCAAAATCAGGCAAAGCAGGCAGGCAGATTTAGTTGCTCACAGAATCACAGGTTCATTTAGAGATCTGTGTTTCTGCCATTGGCTACCTGAGTCTGCACTGCTTCAGTCCTAAGAAAGGTTCTAAAGTTTAGCTAAAAAGCAAGAAATCCAACTATTTCTTGCTTTCTAGCTAATCTAAATCTCCTGGCACAACAGAACAGCTGATGGTTGGGGGGGGAAAGGAAAAATAGCAACTTAGCAGGCAAGTTTGCCATGTAAGGAGTGAGTGGGCAGAGAGGGTTTCCGTGGGCCATGTAGGCAGTACAGCTTTGTGTTCCTGCACAGCCTGGATTAATTGCTTTGAGGGGTGCTGTGGGGGGTGACATTTCTCTGCAGACCACCAAAATTTTCTCGCAGACCACCAGTAGGCACAGTCTTTCTTAACAAGCTACAAACTGTTGCTGCTGCTGCAAGCCATGAATCCAGGCTAGAAGCAGTTTTTGGAGCTTCACAGCTGTGCATTTTCAAACCACTCCTTTAAACTGCCTGGATTTCTCGTGGGTGTTGGAAGTTTCTTTCTCTCTCTCCCTTCCTTTCTTTCTTCCTATTTTTTTTCTTTCTTTCTATATTTCTTTCTTTCCCTTCCTTTCTTTCTTGCTCTTTCTTTCTCTCTTGCTCTTCCTTCCTTGTTCTTTCTTGCCCTTTCTTCCTTTCTTCCTTCCTTCGTCTCTCTCTCACACATACACACAAACACATCAAACTCTTTGTCGTGACACACACACACCTGGTCTGGGACGAACTGATCCGGTGAGCTCCTGAGCAGTGGGTGGTGGGAGAACAGTTCCCTACTGAACATCTTCAAATGTCAAATGTGTTAATTTGAGATAGGATGATGCAATGCTGGTGATATCTCAACTCCTTAACAGACTATAGTGATTACTTGGATTTATTTCCAACAAGTTTAAAATTTAGTTAAGGAGGAAAGCATGATAAATGATTATGCAGGAGTAATCACTGAATGGCTAGTGTCTTGTTTTGAACTTTTGAACAGTTTTCTATAAAACTATGGAAAAGGTTTTGACAATTTATTCAATATTTATGTGGTAAGCATGGATAGATATTCAGACAATCAATATAGCAAAAATTGAAAGGGCCATGTTATATGTCTTCAAATATCGCAAGTTACTGGGTAGAACTTTAGCTGCAAATAATTTTAGTGCTATAAACTGTAAACCTCTGATGAAACAAAAGGCATGGTAGGCATGGTAATACAAGTAGTCTATAAGTTATGACCACAATTGAACCCATTTTTTTTTTAAATGAGACATTTGTTAAATGAATTTTGCCCCATTTTGCCCCATTATTTCTTGCCTCAGTTGTTAAGTGAATCACTGTAGTTGATAAGTTAGTAACCCAGTTATGTGAATCTGGATTCCCCATTTATTTTACTTGTCAGGTCACAAAAGATGATCACATGACCCTGGAATACAACAATCATGAATATATATATTTTTATAATTGTATTTGTTAGGGATAACATTGTTTACCCTAACTGGTTTAGGTGAAATAATAACTATGAATCACAGTTGTGTATGTTAAAATGTCTGCAGCTTTAACTGTGGAATAGTAATTAAGGGAGTGGTTATGAAAACACTATAAAAGTAGCAAGTCTACAGCTTGCTCACCCTGGTTTTGATGATCCCTGATTACTGCTTGGAATCAAGACTGCATTGCTCGAACGGGAGAGACAACAAAGGACTGATTTGTA
>BLBF01000006.1:51970640-52000948 GCA_015471245.1 Laticauda colubrina | reverse complement strand
CCCCCCCCCCCCCGGCGTCATACTTCAATCAGTGATTACAGGAGAAATTTTGTGTTGATGAGAAAAGATAAGAGAAAATTGAAATAGAACAGACAAAAGATATACGTATGATGATTTAAATTGAGATGAAATAAATAAAATATAATTAAGAGAGTGAAAAGTGGGGAGAAGCTATATAGAAAATGTAGAATGGTAAATGAGATATGAAATGGGATAAAAAGTGAGCATGAATTTGAATTTATGTCTGTATAAAAAGATGTAACCCGGGAAGCCGCTTTCCAGAATGAAGTTTTATGTTTTTATGTTTTATGTTTTGTTTGTGTATGTTTATTGAAAATCAATAAAAAAATTTCAAAAAAAAATATTCATAGTTCAACCCTGAGCCAAACATATTCTCTTCTATTTAATTTTATATCTAATCACTGATTTGCAATAAGGTTTTCATAATGATATGTAATAAGAAATGTAAAGTAATGATATGAATACTCATTATTGATAAAACTATGAATCTTCATAAATAAAGGTATTTGTGGAAAATTGAATACGTAAACCATTGTCCAACTTTCCACGTATATTGGACATTATATATTTCCGACAAATTTCATGTATGGATAAATAAAACTTTCTGGAAATTACATTGTAATTTCATTGTCTTGGAAGATTATTTTTTTATTTATAAACCAATCAAACCAAACTTTTTGTATCTATGCTTGATAGGTATTTGATGACTATATGTATAACACACACCCCCAAAGTAAGCAGGTGTTTTTCTGCAAAAAGATAATATTAGAAGTTGTCAGGTAATAACATGTGAATTTCCAATTGTTTGTCTTTCAGTTGTTATTTTTTAATTCATATAATTTGGGTAAGGAGACATGGGCATTTCCCAAATTAATTATTTATAGAATGCTGTTTAGGAGCATCTATTTCTGCTATATAAAAAAAGCTTAGCATTGATAAATTGTTTTTCTCATTATGTTCTCTGAAAAAATGAATAAAACTGAACAAAGATATTGGTGGTTTAACAGACAAGTGAATATGCAGTTACCCATCTGAGCAAAGATGATGAGTATAGTGAAAAAAACAAAGAAATAAATCATTGACTTATTTTATTAAGATAATTAAAATGTAATTGCTCAATCAATTATCACTGCATGGATAACAACTTGATGCAAGCAGAACAAATAAATCATTAATAACGGAGAAGAAAATCAAACCAAAAACCTGACCCAAATTTCAAATGAATTTCAAGCAGCTGGGAAACAAATTTCTAAAATTTTCAGTTCCCATTTACTCTCTGTTGCTTTCTAACTGATTTATGAAGCATTCTCTTTTGGACTATTAAGTATATTCAGTTTTAAAATAATTTTATTGCTTGAATATCAGGAACAAAGATACAAATAAAACTCCAAAAACTGTAAAAAGGAAGAAGAGGAGGAAGAAGAAGAAAGAAGAAGAAGAAATCAAAATCTTAAAGTGCTTAAACAGCTCAGTTTTTAAATATTAACCACATGAAGCACAATTTCCATTTATCAATAACGAACCAACAGAGAGTGAATACAATGCATCATTCCAAATTTGAAAATTTGGGATGACATGATCTTCCCATATTGTCAGAAATATGTTGTTTTTGTTGTACTTAGTATTCATGTACCAATAAATAGTTTAATATATAGTTCAAAAACAAACTCAGTTGTTTGAAACCTTCTTTCTTTTTCTCAAATTTTATTTTTCTCTTTACTAATTTATGTATCTAATTTATAAATAAACCTAAGATGTTTAGAAAGTCAGTATTAGAATGTAGTGTTTTATTAGGGCCTTAGCACAATTTATTGTTTTAAATTGTTTTTAATATATTACGATTTTTTTTAGTTTGCCACCCCAAAGTTCCTTTGGATAGGTAAAAAATGGTGATATACTTTTGTTATGTGAATAAATAAAATAAATTCTATTATAACCTTGGTCCCATTTATATTCATTCCTGGACTGAAATGGGCTTTTAAAAATAATCTAATGTTATGTCATCATGATGAACATTTTCCTTTCTCATATCATCAACTGTTGAATGCAAATTGTACAACATGTGAAAATTACTACCCATAATAGCTGAGATCATAATGACAGATGCCCTTTTTGGTTCATCTTTTGTGAGAACCAAGACACTGATAAATTCATGTCATTGGAAAAGACATGGATTAGTAGAACAACTTCTCCTAATCAATATATTTTAATTGATACTATTTAATTACAGATAGGAATAAATTAAAAGGAGTAAAACCAAGCTTGTAACATTCTTTGTATTCTTCAAAATGATTTTTAACATCCAGTCTGAAATATATATTCAAGATAAAATATTTAAACCTAGATAAAATTCTGAAAAAGTGGTAATTCTGTAATAATTTATTGATATAAGAAATTATGCAAATAATTCCCAGAACTATTTTGCTTTTGTTTTTAGCATGCAATAAAGTTCATAAATAATTAGACATTTGTAAATTAAAAGACAACTTCGTTGAAATTGAACAATGTTCAAGTTGATTCAACTTGAATAAGTTGTATTTTATTATTAGAAACATTTCTTACTATCTTTCTATGTAAAAATGAAATATGTTTTGTTAAAAAAGACCTATTTTGAAGGTATAGGATTACAAATTAATTATATTTTGAAGGCAAAGGAAAATTTAATATATGCAGTAATACAATTGTTTATCATCTCCCAATGTCCTTGCTATTGTTTCTATTATTTCTATAGTTGCTTGCTATTGTTTCTATTACTTCTATAGTAGATATAGCTATCTTTAAATTTTTCTTCTTTCTTCAAAGGAAAAGGGAAAAAAATAGGATACAATATTCCTCTTGACAGAGCTAGCAAGAATACCAAATGAGATTCAACATATATAAGACATCAGTTCTGGATGACATGTAGCAGGAATTCTTAAGGGAATTAATTAATGAACTTTCCCCATCACCTGACAATTATGTTTTAAGACTTCCAGAACCATTAAAGTAACCATATGAAAAAAGTGTTTGAGATAGGGATATATTTGGCCATCACTTACAGCCAGTGATAAAAATCATTGAAATGCAGACCAATATTTCAAGATAAATATAATTAAGTGAAATAAAGCAAAATGATTGCAGTGCACAAAAATTACCATTTCATTAAATGTTTTGTAGAGTTCGCAAGCTTTCCACATATAAGATTGGGAATAAATAGGCATAAATTTCTATAACAAACAGTCTGATAATTATTAGCATATACTAAAATGGCATGAACAACATAAAAGTTTAAAAATATGTGGGTGGCTTTGAAAAAAATTTAAGGTTTTGAAATTTTTTAAAAATAAGAAATAGTGAATTGTAAACAGTATTATCACTGAAAACATAAATTGTTGGCCCATTTGCCCAGAAGAAATGTTTAAATATTGCTGGAAACAAAAATTGTTTCTATAATATAGAACTAAAAAGGTTTTATTTTAAAAATGCACATATTTTATTTAATGAAATGATACATCAAACTTTTTTTGCCTATAAACAAACAAGCTTTTGATTTCTTTGGGGACAACGTACAGATCACTGGATATTTTTATTTCAAGATAATTTTGTGTTAGATATGTAGACATAAGCCTGAATACATGGATTCAGGACTGGAATGTGAGATGAAGCATGGAATGCTGAATCTTTGACATGACTGACTTTTTCTCTGAAAGTCCCAACAGCTGCTTCCTAATAGGACTGAGAAATCTATTAACATAAAAGTCTCTTTTTTTGAGAATTTTTCTGTAAACTGCTTGAAAATTTATTGATTTATTTTTGTCATAAACCAGCATAAAACTAATAAATAGTTTATTTAAAATGGCAATAAAAATTCCTATTGATAAAATAAGTTATAATTATTAAAATAAAATTACAAAGTATAGGAAATGAAATAGGAAACCTATTTTACAATCGATAATCTAAAAGTTATAGATAACTAAGGTTGATCTTCATAAAAGACATAAAAACACTAGCATTTGTAAAACACTATAGGAATATAAGTGTGTGCTAACTTACATTAAGTCTAATAATTGCTGGAGCTCTACTAGCAGGGATGGGATTCCATCAGTTTGGACCAGTTCAGGCAAACTGGTAGTTCTAATGATCATTTGGCCCTGCTCACCTTCCCCTATTCTTTCTTGTGCTTTATTTTCTTGTTTTGAAGCACAGTTGATTCATGCAGCAGAACAGTTTTGCTGCACTTCAGCTGTTTTACTCACCGGGGCTGCAATAGAAGATACGTATTATAGCTGAAAATGAGATTTTTTAAAATAAATGTTATTTTTGTATGGGCACAAAGTGCACAATCACCAAACCACTTGTTACACTGGTTGCATCACATCACTGCCTACTAGAGTAGAATAATGGTAGAAATAAAAGGTATATAGTGATGAAAGTAATGTAGTCAATATACAGTATATCAAGCCTGAACTAATTTAAGAATGCAGTGAAATAACTGGAATATTTTCATAACGACCATGTCTGTTAGGCTTTACAGTAATTTCTCAAGGAAGGTATGGAGAATTTCCCAGCATTTGAATTATTTATAACAAGTATAGAAAAATATAATATGCAAATAGAATGTATTTTTGCTTTATGTAATCTTAGTTTTATATAAATAAATCTTCATAATAAATCTAATGAATAATTTTCACCTGCAGTATAATACATTAAGCTTCCTGAGATTGCTACATTTTTGAAGTAGCTGACAATTTCTTCAGATTATTAAAAGTTGTGACCAGATAATTTGTAGCCCTTATCTCCTGCAATGATGTATGCTTGATAGGAAAGTTGTTGCCTGTCTGTCTTGATCTGGAAGTCCCACTAGGTTTTAGCCCTCCTGTTCTCTATGATATTCTGTGTTCCTTCCCTTTTGGACTTGGAAGGATCTAGCCTATACACTGAGCAGATGTTCCTGTATACAATACCAGCTACTTGGTTGAGCCGTTCAGTGAATGCTGCTCCTGCCTGCATCCTACAACTACCATTATCTATTTGACTCTTGCGGTATCTGCTATCCCGCATCAGATGGGTGTCTCATGATAGGGAGCGAAGGAGAGAGAAACGACAGGAGACGAAGTTCCTCGCGATGAGTGCGCCCCGAATGTCCGGGTACACGCTCTTTTATTATGCTCATTCAAAAGGGGGTGATTGTTTATTCAGAACCTAGGTTAAGCCTAGGCCAGACGGAATATACAGAATTAACAATGGCTCAAACAAAAGCAAGATACCAGGACAGACAGGATGGCAAGATTTATATTTGATCAGGATATTTCTTCTTCACAAAGCTGCATGCCAGACAATGTAATCCCAAGTGAATAAACCATTTCTGCAAATGTTTGACTCCTTGTCTCTGTACGTGCCCTGTAAAAGGTCACTGAGAAGACAGAAGCTTAATGATTACACGTGAATGATACAATGTTGCAATGATACACAGTTGCAAACACATAAATGATACATAGTTACAACAGACTCTTTCAGAAGTCTCTCTGCATATCCTGCACTCTGGGTCCCTTTTCACATGGCAAATCCCTGCTTCTATGGAACTGGTCCTTTGTGCCTTAATGTTTTGTGCTGCTATGAACAGTGCTGCCTTTTAGTCCAGTCTTTTCTAGCCTCTGGTTAGGTTTTCCAGTGTTCGCTACCTCAGCTCTCTGTTAATGATACATCCTATACAGGGGCTTATCTTGCCATGGAACTTTCTCAACTGATCTTCCACCCATGTCTTCTGCTGCTTTAACTATTCTCTTAGCAGATCATCTTTGGGAGCCATCTTAACTGAGGTACTCCTGGATGCTCTGGATTTCATCCAGGACAGTAATTTTTACACTCACCTAGAGTGTTACATCATGATCCAACACACTTCATAATCACATTCAGTTCTAAGCAGATTACAAAGCATGCTGAATATTATAAACAGCTTATAAAAACTTAATGCTTGCATATTAGAATGAATGAATCAATAATAGATAGTTACAGAGCCCAAAGGTTGTTCGTATTGTGATTTATATCAGTGAATGACATCCTTACAACTGCCTATAACTCAATAACACAAAGCAGTCATGATTGGTACATGCTTATAACAGCTATTTATCTTCTGTTGGTCACTCATCAAGTATTTATAAGTAGAACCTTAATATAAAGTGTAGCTTTTATGTCCTCATCCATCACTAGCCACTATGCTGACATTGGCTAAGAGTTCTAAATCGAACTTGTAAAGTTATATCTTTATTTTTTTTAATTTAAGCAGATGAATTTTGATATAATTGTGTATCAAAAAATCACATATTTTTATTAAAATTAACATGCTCATAAATACAGATATACTCTCATTCCCCAGCTCCCTTCCTTTGTTTCTTAATTCAAGTAGGATAATTACAGGTTCATTTAGTTCAGTATTAGCTAACCTATATTATTTTGATCTAATAGTACTTACTCTTGTTGGCCACAGTTCAGAGAACAGAAAGTTATTTTCTTGTTTTAATTCTTTACCAGCCTTCTGAAATATTTATGAAGACAGTGCAAGACATTTGACTATTTTATAGAAATACACAAATATTTAATATTTTCTGCAAAGGAATGGCATTCCACTACTTTTCAAATCAACTAAATATTCTTTTAGGCTTTGTACTAGTATTTCATATTTCATTTCTTATTTTTTGAATAGCATAAAGTCTTTAAAAGAATGATCAAAAAGCTGTTTCCTTAAAATAATTAAGGAAACTCCTTCCTTGATTCACTTTAGTATGACATAGGTCAGAAGGAAACTCTGACAGCCCTTCAAGATTCTTCTCAACCTGCTCAAGACCATAAATTAAAGGAAAAAATAAAGAATATAACTTGATGGGATATGCAATGAACATAAGCATGGTTAACTAAGATACTAAAACAGAGTGACCCGAACTATTTTGGTTGTTTGTACTTTGGTTGTTTGTGGGACAAACTTGTAATACTATTAAGGAATAACTCTTAAAGCATTTATTTGGCTGGTTGCATGTGCCAGTTGAAAAGGAAGGAATACAATTTGGAACAAAATGGTGGAAAGGCAAGACAGCAATTTCTCAATATGTTACACAATATGTTTAATGCTATGCTGATAATTACTTTAAAAAAACCCTACATTTTATGCTTATTGTATAAAATTTTGGTAGATTAGCTGCTACATTAATTAGAATAACCTAATATACTATTTATTGATTTTAACATTTCCAATAGATTCAAAAGGTACTGAAATTTCTTTCATTTCCTCATTAAAATATACAATCAATGTTATGCAGTGCAGTTATTTATAATATGAATATATATATATGAACTGTGATAAAAATATATTAAAGTAAATTAGACTGTTTAGTATTTCTTCATTTGCAGTATATGTTTAGTTTAAAACTGAAATGTATTGAATTACTGTGAATATTATCTGCTAATTTATATTTTATGCATATTCTTGAAATATGTCATTGGGAAATGATCTGTGTTTCAGATGCAAATAGTCTAACATATGCTGTGTTTCCATTTACCATGTTATATATATTTGCACTTGGCTCTTGCTAACTCTAAATATGAAATAAACTCACAGAGTCACCCTTGATGCAATGTACTTTTAGTGCATATAATATAGATATATAGCTATCATAAAAATGCATAAAATCAGAGACCAACATAGTTCATTTATCTGAATTTACAGATCTCTGTAGAGGCACACTAATTGAGAAAAGCAGATATGAATTAAAATTTCCAGTGGCAATAAATCTGAACATTATTGCTTTCCCATTCAATGCCATATTCATCTCCTGCTAAAATAGCAGCAGACCATAATATGGCAGGCTCTAATAAAAACTGGGTAAAGCAAATAGGCAGAATGGGTATATTAAAGAAACACTGGAAAAATGTTTGTCCATTGTTATAAACCAAGAAAGAAAGTCTGACTTACATCAAATATTGAAAAAAGATTGCCATGAGTTAATGTAATCAAGAGTTCACAGAATTACTATCTAGTTAAGTTAGTTGTTATAGTTAATGTCAGAAATGCCACCTTACTGCCAAACTCTCATGAACCTTGAGGGAAAGCTGGAAGGGAGTGCAACGGCCTGGGGGAAAGTGAAACTAAATTGTTAGAACAGTTCTCTGTGAGATCCAACAAAGTCTTTGAGGTGATTTTATTGGGTGAAGAATGCTAGCACATAGAGTGACTGTTTCCAAAATATTTATTTTAAACTTGATTGGACAATGAAAGACAAACAATGGGAAGGGATTAAGGGAGAAAAATTAACTGGCAAAAGTCTGGTGCAGACTTTTAGTTCTGGCTTTATACAACTGCAATTCACTTGACTTTTAGTAAATTATGATCTTGTAAACAACCTTCTGTCAGTGACCTAGGAGTAGAGCTCACTATAACAGTATTACCAAAAAGGCTTTAAGAATTGTTAACCTTATTTTGCGAAGCAACATTGAATGTCTGGCAACATTGAATTGTTCACTAGGGCATATAAAACCTTTGCCAGACCAGTTCTCAAATACAGCTCATCCACTTGGAACCTGCACTGTATATCAGACATTAACACAATTGAGCAGGTTCAGAGGTGTATTTCTTGAGAAAAGTACTCCACTCCTTCACTCACAGTAGAATTCCTTATGTCTCCAGGCTCGAAATTTTGGGCCTGGACAATCTGGAACTGCGCTTCCTGCAGTCCGATCTAAGAATAGTTCACAAAATTGTCTGCTGTAACATCTTGCCTATAAATGACTTCTTCAGCTTCAATTACAATAATATATGAGCAAACAACCAATCCAAACTCAAGGTAAACTGCTCCAAACTCGATTGCAGAAAATACGACTTCAGCAACAGTGTAATCAATGCCTGGAATGCCTACCAGACTCCGTTGTTACAGTCTCAAACCCTCACAGCTTCAACCTCAAACTAACTACCATGGACCTCACCCCATTCTTAAGAAGTCCTTAAAGAGGGTGAGCATAAACGCACCAGCATGCTTACCATTCCTGTCTTATTGTCCCAATTTATCTGTATTTACTTCCTTTGTTCTTGTTTATGTTCATACTTGTTATCTTGTATATGTTTGACAAACAAACAGATATATTTATCTCAATAAAAGGAATTAAGGATTGTTTTTAATTAAGAGCCCAAGTTGAGGCAGGTCTGACAGTATCATTGTCTAGCTAAATTGTCTGGGATTAAAGAAGGCAATGCAACTAAAATATACATTGTTACCAAGAATATTATCTAGGCTGTCCATGTAGCTGCCAAAAACTGAACATGAATCCATGTTTTCTATTGAAGTGAATGGAGATATGCAAAACATATATTTTTTAATATTAACCTGATGTAGACTATTCTAATTTAGTGGTCAATCTTTACATGGAAGAGATAGAAACCAAAGTCTAAATTCTTTCACAGGAATTCTGCCCGCTCACTGGTATAGGTATGCCAGCGATATTTGGGTCATATTTCAAGATCAAAAGATATTTCAAGATCAAAACACAAGAATTGAAAGTGTTCACCAAACATAAACTCTGTGAACAGGTGCATTACATTCACATGTGAAGGAAAATAATCTTGCTTTCCTGGACTGTGCAGTATATTTAAGGAAGACAAAAGTCTTAATAATGAAGTTTACAGAAAACCCAAACTCACATTAACATTTAGATTTTGATTCTCACTACCCTCTGGAGCACAAAATGGTAGTTATCAGAACCCAACATCACTGAGCTAAAGACCTGTCTACCAGCAAATATGGGAAAGAAAAAAAACTAAAACACATCAAGAAAGCTCTTAGAACATATGGCTATCCCAGTAGGCCTTCATCAAATCCCAAAAAAGTCCCAGCAGGAACTCCTCCGTAACAGACAAGAAGAGAACAATAAATGAAACAACATGAATTAAAACAAGCAATTAGAACCCAGAAAAGTAATAAAACCCCAGGCCCTGATGGCTTCCCAGCAGAATTTTATAGAGCAATAATAGAAAATCAAGTGGGACCAATAATGGTGGATTTATATAATGAGATATTATTATCTGCTAAAATGCCAGACACGTGGAGAGAATCATTAATTTCGTTAATCCCAAAGGGGGATTCAGATGCCAGAATGATACAAAATTATAGACCAATTTCTTTGTTGGATGTAGATTATAAAATATTTACTACTATTATTGCTATTAGATTAAAGAAAATTCTGTATGATTCCATACATCCAGACCAAAACAGATTTTTCCCAAATAGACAAATTTGGAACAATTTAAGAATAATAATGGATAGTTTGGAATATTATGAAGCCTATCCGGGGAACCAGATAGCTCTTGTTTTTTTGGATGCTTGAAAGGCTTTTGACAATCTTAATAGGCAATTTATGATTCAGCAAATTTATGATATGAATTTCAGCACCAAATTTGAGAATATTATAACAGAAATTTATTCAGTACAAAAAGCAAATATCATAATAAACGGAGGGAATACCCAAACTATAAATATAGAAAAAGGAGTCTGACAAGGCTGTCCGTTGTCCCCTCTGCTCTTCATATTATCATTAGAAATATTATTAGAAAGAGTGAGACAAAATCCTGAAATAAAAGGATTGAAAATTAAAAATGAAGAATATAAACTGCAAACTTTTGCAGATGATACGGCTTTTATTATGGAAGATCCAATAGAAAAAGGACAAATATTAATTAAGGAACTAGAAAGAAATGGAGCGGTGGCAGGATTGAATAATAATAGACAGAAAATGAAACTTTTTGTAAAAAACAGATCCACAAATAACAAAATTAATTAATTAATTATTAATGCTCGGACTCCAAGAAAAATATTTGGGAATATGGCTGACAGCGCACTGTAAGATGATAAAGGAGAATAATTATAATAAGCTATTACAACAAACAAAAAAAGATTTGGAATTATGGACAAAAATGCAACTGTCATTATTAGGAAGAATAGCGATAAAAATGTCGATATTACCAAAATTTATTTATTTCAAACTATTCCAATTAAATTAGAAAAAAACTTTTTCGATAATCTTAGCAGTATGACAGCAACATTTATCTGGCAGGGTAAAAAAATCAGAATAAAAATGAAATTACTACAAGATATGAAAAGCAGAAGAGGCTTTGGATTGCCAAATTGGGAATTATATTATAGTGCAGCAACATTAGTTTGGCTAAAAGATTGGATTAATTTAAAGAACAAAAGAATATTAGCTATAGAAGGTCATGACCTTCAGAAGGGATGGCATGCCTTTCTTTGGGATATAGGACCTACTAAACAAAAATATTTCCACAGACATCTGATAAGAGATTCACTGATATACAATTGGATCAAGGTTAAAAAGAAACATTATTTAAAAATCCCAATTTGGCTATCTACAATGGAAGCTACGATCCACCAAATAATTTAGATCTGAACAAAATGTTAAAATATAAAGACTTATTGGATACAAATGGAAATTTAAAAACAATATAAGAGCTCCAAGAACAAGGGCTATGAGTAGACAGGTGGGCTTATCTTCAAATACAAAGTTGATATAAAAAGGATGTAAAGGAACATAGAATATACTTGAAACCTCAACAATTAGACAAAATTTCATTAGGCCCAGATTAAGAAAATATTACCAAAATTTACAAGTATCTCCTAGAAGTAGAATTAGAAGAAGTAGTGAAAGGTTGCATGATCGCATGGGTCAAAATATTGGTCATAACATAAAGTTATCAGAGTGGGAGACTGTATGGAATAGAAACCACAAATTAACAAAATGGGTAATATACAAAGAAAATGCATATAAAATGTTCTATAGGTGGCACCCCCTACGAGATTAGCAAAAATGTACCTTAAAATGAGTTTCATATGTTGGAAATGTAAAAAAAAAAAAAGAGGGAACATATCATATGTGGTGGTCTTGCCCAAAGGATTGAAAATACTGGCTCAAAATTGGCTACAGGAAATCACCAATGAACAACTAGACCTAGAATCAGAACTCTTCCTATTGAGGATCTTCAAAAAAAAAAAATGTAAAGAGTACAAAATACTTATTATTACACATGCTGACTGCTGCCAGGATTGCCTTTGCCCAGTGTTGGAAACAGCCATATACACCTATAGAGGAACTAGTTATACAAAAAGTTATGAATTGTGCTGAAATGGATAAATTAACGCTGAGTTTAAAAGATAAGGAACCTTCAATATTTTATAAGGTATGGGAATAATGGTATAACTGGATTGATCGGAGACAGACTAAAGATAAGTAATTATTAAATATAGAACATAGATAATATTATGCACAAATTAATATTTGTAAATATTGCACAAATGATTGTTACACATTAAGCATCACAAACAGCTGTTATATATTTTTTATGTTTTAATGTAATAAAATTCAATAGTGTTTTTTTTTTTAAAAAAAGAAACAACACGATCATTCCATACGTTGCAGGAATATTGGAAACCTTCAGGAGGCTCTTCAAATACAAAGTGCATATGTGTACACTTCAAAGCCAAGAATACACTAAAGCAGAAGCTTGCACATCCCATGGATAAAACAACCAAGAACAAACTGAGCAATGTGACATACGCAGTACAGTGCAGTGAGCCACGTGCAGATCTGTACATTGGGAAAACAAAACAACCACTTGATAAATGCATGGCATGATGTAGGAGAATAAACAAGATCCATAAGGACAAGATTCAGCTGTCCATCTGCATTTAAAAGACAAAGGCCACTCTTTTGAAGATAGCAAAGTCCACATTTTGGATGGAGAGGACTGTTGGTTTGAAAGAGTAGTCAAAGAGGCCATCTATGTCAAAACTGAACATCCCTCTCTCAACAGAGGGGGAGGGATATGGTCATCTATCTCCAGTTTAAAACACAGTGCTTTCAACAGTTCCAAGAAGGCTCCAAACCCATTTGCACTCAGGTGATCCTGAGGAAATAGATAAACCTTTAAGTGACCTAAATTACTCTTGAAAAGACTGCAAATACCAAGCTGTCTGCAAAGAGTATAAATCCTTCCATTCCCCACAATCCAGTCAGAGCTGAAGAAGCTTCTTTGATGAGAAGCAAAATGTCATAAAAAAACAAGAAAGTCCAGTTGCCTTTTGAAAAAGCACATTTGGGAGAACAGAGTACTTATTTCTATCATGAGACTGATAAATCAATCTAGCATGATTAGAATACTTACTGAACACAAAACCTAATGTTAATATGTTTATATAAGAAATTAACAATTCCTAAAACATCGAAGTTTAAGAATGTTTTATTAATTTACATAGTTTTATAGTTTGAAAGTAGAGAGTTTTCATTTGTAGCATTTAATTCAAAGGGGGGTGTGTGATTGCTTTTTTAAGTCATTGATAATCACTGGGTTTGTGAAATAAATGGATCTGCAAACATGGGATTTTTATAGGAAAAGATAGTTTAAATTACTATTGATTTTTAGAAGGTTGTTTGTGTAACAGATTGCAGATCCAAGATAAGTTATTTGTTTGTTTGTGGTGTGTCCAAACAGCTTTAGAGAAAGAGAGTAAAATCTTAATGGATTGAAATCTTGCTACATCAACTTTCTGAATTTATGTTTAGAAATAAAAGGTTAGACTATAGATACTGTGTAATGTCTTCTCACACAAAATTAGATCTAACAATTAATTCTCTAAGCACATTTTATAATGTATAAAATGATGAGTATAAATAGAATAAACTGTTTAAATGCTTTAGAAGACTAGTGTTTATTTTCATAATGAAAATTTTCCAAACCAGCTTTCTCTTGTGTCCTTCATAAGTTTTGGAGCTTGCAAGATTCCCAGACAATATAGGATGCCCATGTTAGTTATGAACTCATGGAATTATAGTTCAAATGCATTTGCAGAGGACCAAATTGAAGTTTTTTTCCAAACGTTCAGCTCATTCAAATCTGGGTAAGGTGCATATTATGGAGGAGCTGGATTGGCTTTAACCTTTTATCCGAATCCATGGTTTCTTGTTGAGGGCAAGATAAACCTACCTCAAGTATAGTTTACTGAATGAAGTACTTTAAACAAAAAATTACTCTTAGTACAATGTGTAAACTCTTCTATTTGGCAAGGAAATATTATGATAGCAATTATGATTATAGGACAGAAATAAAATACAATTAAAAAAAACTAATAGCAAAACCATGTCAAAAAATTAAGACTTGGAAAGTTTCAGCATTTTCTAAAATTGAAAGACAGTCATTACAGTTCTAAAACTCTTTTCTAAAAATGAAATTACTAAATATAAGCATACCATAAGAAATAATTTCTGTCTTTTTCCTCAGCCACAAGCCAAGAACTTGATTTAAGATTCTCTTTTTAATTGTAAAGAACTTGGTATGAGGAGCCCTTCTTAAGTTTCAGCATTTTTTGTTTGTTTGTTTGTTTGTCTATCAACCTTCTATAGCTACTGACATTACTCAGATTTGTGACCATGAATCCTATGGTCAAGATAAGATAGAGACAACAGGAAAGAAGGACATCCTCAAAGCAACCTAGACATGTTCCTGGTAAATAAGAACTAATCCAGGTCCTAGTAGAGCTATTTCTCAATGCTGTAAAAACGTCAGGTGGGAAAGTGTTTGAAAAAGACACAGGAGAAGCCTCATGCACTGCTATGTGGAGCATTAATCACAATAAAACAGGAAGTCTTTATTGTTCTAGATTATCAATAAAGACTTTTTTTGCTCCTATTGCCATTGATTGAGGTTAGAGAGTCTTCTGGTAACAAATAGAAGTATACTTAGGTCAAGACCTTCATGATTACTATTCTGTAATGCTTATTATACTTGATAGGCTGCCATCTTCTTTTATTTTATTTTTGTAGCATTATATCAGTTCAGATTTGATTTGGGACTCATCCTTACGTAAATCCTGGAAGAAAAAGATAATTATCTTGGAAATTGTTATCATTTATTATTAAATATTAAATTAAATATTTAATATAAATTAAATAACATAAATTATTATCAGCTGTTGAACAATTTGAAGTTTTCAGTTATTACGGAAGAAGTATTGGATTTTTAAAAAAAGAATGATAAACATATTCCAAACTATTGCATATTATGACAGCTTCTTTAAATTCAGAGGAACCTAATCTTGCCTAAATGATGCAAACAGTTAATGTTTTATATAGCTAGGGATTTTTTGTAACGAATTACATATTAGAAGCCCTTAACCTTGCTAGTTAACCTTCAGTGAAGTATGGTCAATGTAATCTGGCCTGAAGCTTAAATTTCTATGTGGTAAAAGGCTAAGCTGTGCAATAATTTCAAAGGACTTTCCACTTTTTAGAAGCAAAATATAGTTTTCAAATACTGAGAATAAAAATTATACAGTATAAATGAGTGTTTCATCATTGGCTGCTTATATTTGATGAGTATTATGGATAGTATGTCTTGACAAGGATTAGAAAACATTTTTCATATTAAGCAAATATTTGCTTGTTTAGTAATTTATTTTTATTACACTATTACTTTACTTACTTGTACCCTGCCTTTATTATTATTTACAAATAATTTAAAGCAAAAAACATATCCAGTGCACTTTTCTCCTCCTATTTTTCCCCACAACAACCCTGCAATAATAATAGGTAATATACCATACATTGTTATGCCCCAGTAATAGGTAGAATACTTAGCACTGAGGGGCAACTCTAACTCCATCTTTATCAGAAGAAAATTATTTATTTTCTTACTCCACAAACAGTCAAATCTTAGTGGTTTGGTAAAAAGCTAAAGGGCTTGGGGCTATCTAATGTTAGAGGATTGCTATTTAATAAAAATGATGCAGAGATAGGAAAGGCCTGACCTTGGATCCAGGTGATAACATTCCAGAAGGGACCAAGTCAGAAAAGTCTTTCTATATCAGAACTCAATAGATTGGAAGTTATCCTAGAAAAAGATAGCCCCATGGATCCAGACAGTGATTCATGAAGGACTCTAAAAGTAACTGGTTGTTAAAAATAACAACCAGTACCTTGAATTGTACCTGGCAGCAAACTGGTAACAAATACACCTTTTGAGTCATGGATTTTAAATGGGAGAAAATTCCAATTATGAATTTCCATTTTTCTGCCCATCATGCAAACCCAAACTAGACAAACATATAGCCCTGGTTGAAAGAGTTGACTCCATAGAAACGTGAATATCATCTCTTGACACCTTAGTAGCATCCCTGGACACTTTAAATGAAAGATTAGCTAACCTTGAAAAAAAAGACACAACACAAAAACCTGAACATCTAATAGATACAAACCAACAACTGCAATCTAAGCCACAAAAAACCATAAATCCAACAAATAATGATATCACAATCCTCGTCAGACAAACTGTTGAGCACGAATGAAAGCATCCTAACGCCATCTTATTTGGTATAGAGGACATCAGTAACAATGATGATATCACAATTGTCCGCAACATCATCAGTGACTATCAAGCATCAACCATCTCCCCTAATAAAATACTTGCCATTTCTCGCATTGGCCCAGAGCTCAAAAACAGAGACAGCTCTGTGGCCCCATGCTTCTGCAGGGTCATTTGTAAAAATGAATTAAGCAAACATAAATTCATTTATACTATAAATTCACTCGCCAAATACAATACCAACCACAAAAACCTCCAATTGTGTCCTGACCTAACCGTACAGCAACGTGCCCGCTCCCGTATACTCCACACAGAACTCAAAAATCATCTAGACAACAGAGAAGAACCTGTACATTGATTACCATGCAGATTGTATAAAAAGAAAGTCACACAACCCACAACTCGGCATTCAACCTACTACAATCAATCCACCATCACCCAAGACTAGGCAGGCATGCCGCTAACTACCTCAATTCAAACTACAACTGGCCTCAAATGCAAGCTACTCAATGCAAGAAGCCTTATGAATAAAGTACCTGAATTTCTCCTCTTACTACCGTGTTTCTCCAACAATATAGCCTCCACCAATAGGAAGGCCCAGCATGATTTCTAGGCATGAGGTGAAATTAAGCCCCGCTCCCAAAATTTAGGCCTATTTAAACCATGCATTTTTCCACCATTTCTCACATCATTTGTTAGAACTACATGAGATGAAGAGAAATGGGGAGGAGGGAAGGGGGGAGAAATTGCCTTGAGTGCCATGCAGGTAGCCTAGGCTAAAATACTCTGATCTACTATTGATAGAACATCGACCGATAGAAGCTCCCCGAAGGCAAAGTCACCAGCTGCTTCTATTGGCTGGTAGAAGCAGCCTTAGGGTGAGCGCTTGTACGCACTCCCCTCACCACGAGGCCATTTTTATCAGCTGATGGAAGCTCCCCAAAGGCAGAGTCACCAGCCGCTTCTATAGGCCGGTAGAAGCGGCTGTTGACTGCCTTTGGGGAGCTTCCATCGGCCAATAGAAACAGCCTCATGGTGAGGGGAGCACGCATTAGTTGTCTTTGAATCTACCAGCAGGGCAGGAGAGAAAGCACACATTTATCTGTGTCTGGATAAAAATTGTGAGATTGCAACAGAAGGAATGGGAGAAAAGGCCTTAGCCCAAATGTGTTCTTGTTTTGCTTTCCGGCCTATTCTCTGATCAATCTCTCCTGCGCAGCTTTTGGCTTAAAATTGCCCAGGTCTTCCTCAGCTAAAGGAGAGGGGATGTCTCCAAAGACCACCCCAAACCTCCACCATTAGAGAGGACCGAACTCATTGCTTCTCAAAGTTAGACCCGCATGTTTTTCAAAAGTTCTTCTGAATGCCTCAGACAAACGATGAAATCCAGAAATGTCTCGTGGTTGAACTCAATCCAAAAAAATAAAGAACCTGCACCTCGTCACCAAGTCCCTAGTTTTATGACTCTTCTCTCATCCCGAATTATGCTGAAATAAGGGATTCTGAGGCTAGCATTGGTTAATTGGTTTATGACAGGCGCTCTTTCAGGCGCTGTGAGAGAGAGAGAGAGAGAGAGAGAGAGAGAGAGAGAGAGAGAGAGAAAAGGAGGTATTGCTGAAGTTCTCAGACTCGCCCCAACTGTTAGCAGTGCCACCCGTGAGCTGTGGAAGGATTGACTCAGATCATGTGCACAGTGCCTTCACTGTTCAACTCCCCCCCCATGACTCAAGGTTCATACTAAAATTAGGCCTTTCCAACCAGCCCCTGCAAATATTTGGGCCTCACCAGAGCAATAGAAAGGACGGTTTAGCTTCTCCCCGGCCCTTCTTTGCTCCAGCTCCCTCCTGCCCTCCTATGCCGCCATGGCAACCCTTTCAAACTCACCCCGCTTCCCCGCCACATTCCCACAAGGACCGCTCCTACGTCTCCTTTCGGGAGCCTGCCCAATCTCTCTTCTAAGGGTAGCTGAACTCTGCTGTCTCCTCTTTCCTCCCCGGCGGCTCCCCGCTCCCCAAACCAGTGGCAGCAGCAGGTAAAGGGAGGTCCGCTGCCCTGGGACTTTGGTAGGGTGCCTGGAAAAGTTCTGGCCTGGGAATGGGAGGGTGGTGGTGGGAACCCTGCAGATGCTGAGACCTCTCGCCAGAAGGGCTTGGCTGACTCAGTGCAGGGACGAGGGCTATCAGGGGTGGTGTTTGTGTGTCTGTAGTGTGTGTGTGTATGTGTGTGTATGAGAGAGAGAGAGAGAGAGACTGACTCAGCTTGTTTCCCTTCTAAGAAAAGTTTGCAGTCACTCTCCCACGTGCACTCCCTTCGCCACAAAGCCATTTCTATCAGCCTTTTGGAAGCTTGCATCGACCAATAGAAACGGCCTCGAAGAGAGTACGCATGGGGCACTCCTGTCAGGAGCGCCCTGCAGGCAGCCACACCAAACCCCAAAGCAGCTGGTGACTCTGCCTTTGCGGAGCTTCCATCAGCTGATAGAAACAGCTTTGTGGTGACATGAGTGCGCGTGGGTGCTCTCCCTGAAGCTGCTTCTTCCAGCTGATAGAAGCAGCTGGTGACTTTACCTTTGGGAAGCTTCCAATGGCGGCCTCATGGAGAGGTGAGTGCACATGGAGCACTCTAGGTGGAGGTGTGCATGGGGGAAGAAATTAAGTCACACCCAAAAAGACATTCTACCCGTTTTTTCGGGGCTCAAAAAAAAAAAAAAAAGACCCGGCCTTATTTTATGAAAAACATGGTAAATACAGCCAAATTTGACATATTTGTCTGTGAAACATGGCTCAACGCATCTCTCCCTGACTCCATTATCTCAGTAAAAGATTATCATGTTCACCAATCTGGTCGTGAAATCCATAAAGGAGGTGGTGTTGCTGTCTTCTATAAAAAGTCCTTACATCTATAAAACAACCAAGTTACACAAGAGCTTGCTCTTCCTGAGACCATTATCTGTGAACTGACCTTAAATATCACATTTCAGTTCTTACTATGTTGCAGAGCCCCTGATTATGATATCAAACATGTAAACAAGCTAAATACACTACTAACATGGGCAGCATCCTGCCCACACGCTTTTATCTTTCTTGGTGACTTCAATCTACCTCATATTAACTGGACCCTAAAAGAATGTACAACTGAACCTATCCATGCAACCTTCAACAATGCTGTAACAAATCTGAGACTGGAAAAACTAGTAACCAACAATACTAAGCTTAACAACCGCCTCAATCTCATCTTCTGCAATAGTTTGAATTCAATTTACAGAATACAAATTAAAGAACCCTTTTCCAACAGTGACCACAACATGATTGAATTCTGTCTCAAGATATGTCTACACAAAAATCATCACAATGACAAAATCCCCAATTATAACTTCAAGAAAGGCAACTATGATCTTATAATCAATGATTTCTCTTCCCTTGATTGGCAATTTCTATTCACTGGATGAAATACTGTTGAATACCATTACAACATATTCTTCTTGAAATCAAAAGAGTCATCAAACTCTATGTACCAACAACAACTCCCCAAACCACAAAAAACACATTACCATAACAATAAGGAAGCTTCAATCCAAAAAGAGGTCACTTTGGCACAAAAACCAATCTGGTCACATTGCCAACTCCAAAAGCCAATACAAAAATCTATGCCACCAGATAAAAACTTGAATGCACTAATTATCACATTAAACAAGAGGAAAACCTTCTACGCACCAATTCCACCTGTGCTAAAAAACTCAGGGTCCATTCCACCCCTGAAAGGACCTAATGGTAAAGACTGCAATGATGACACCATCAAAGCAAACCTCTTTAACACATTCAGTAATTAAATTGGTAATTGTAATTGGCTCAGTAATTGAACACAGCAATGGATCAAGCCCAGTCCTTCCTCATCGAACCACACACAACAACAATGATCTAATACATATTGTTTTTACAGAAGACATTGTTGAAAAAGCACTGCGCAATCTAAAACTATCTCTACCTTTGGACCAGACGGAATATGTGCCTACTTCTCAAAAAACCTACCCACTGCCATAGCTGAACCTCTAAGCATAATCTTTGAAAAATATTTCAGGACCAGCTCCTTGCCAAAACTATGGTCACAAACCAGGGTCATCCCCATTTTCAAAAAGGGAGACCCCAGCCTAGTTGAAAATTATAGACCAATCTCTTAATGCTGCATCACCTGTAAAGTCATGGAATCAATTATTAACCAATCCGTCATCCTCCACTTAGAAACAAACAACTTACTCTCTAATAAACAGTTTGGTTTTAGCAAAAAACTATAATGTAATCTGCAACTCTTACACTGCAAAAACATATGGACTACAAAACTCGATCAGGGCAAAGCAATAGAGCAATCTACATAGACTTCTGTAAAGTGTTTGATTCAGTGGTACACGACAAACTAAAATCTTACCGTATCTCTGGATTATCTCTGGACACCTGCATTACTGGATAGAAGCATTTCTGTCAAACAGACAACAAATGGTTAAAATTGGGAGCGTCCTATCAAATTCTGTACCTGTCAACAGTGGTGTCCCCCAAGGCAGTGTTCCAGGACCAACTCTTTTCATACTCTACATAAATGACCTCTGTGATCATATCAAGAGCAACTGCGTTCTCTTCACTGATAATGTAAAGCTATTCAACACCACTGACAATGCTGCTACTTTCAAAAAGACCTTGAGTATGAGTCAGAATGGTCAATCAAATGGCAACTTCAAATCTCAACAAATAAATGCTCTGTCTTACATATTGGCAAATAAAAATCAAAAAATAAAATACAAGCTAAATAGTCAAGACCTTGTTGAGGATCCAAACTCTGTCAAGGACCTTGGAGTAGTCATCTCTAATGATCTAAATGTTACAGCCCACTATAACTATATAGCCAAAAAGGCATTAAGAGTTATTAATCTAATCCTATGTAGCTTCTTCTCTGGTAATATCACACTACTAACTTGAGCATACAAAACATTTGCTAGACCTATACTTGATTACAGCTCATCAGTCTGGAACCCATATTATGCCTCTGATATTAACACAATTGAGAAAGTCCAGAAATGTTTCACAAGAAGAGATCTCCACTCCTCTACTCATTGCAGAATACCTTATGCCACCAGACTTGAAACTCTAGACCTAGAAAACGTAGAACTATGCTGCCTTCAGTCCAATCTAAATATAGTATATAAAATCAAACATTGCAATGTCCTACCTGCAAATGAATACATCAGCTTCAATCATAACAATACAAGAGCACACAATAGATACAAATTCAAGGTTAACCACACCAAACTTAATTGCAGAAAATACGACTTCAGCAACAGAGTGGTCAATGTTTGGAATACTCTACCTGACTCTCTGATTTCTTTCCCAAACCCCAAAAACTTTAACCTTAGACTGTCTACTATTGACCTCACCCCCTTCCTAAGAGGCCTGTAGGGGGTGTGCATAAGTGCACCAATCGTGCCTACCTTCCCTGTCCTATTTTTTTCTTTTTCTTATAAGTATCCATCCATGTATTCAAAACTATGTTTATTCTTATACCTGTGTTTTGTAAGTGATTGACATATCAAATAAATAAATAATAAAAATGTCAACCTTTGTAGCACTCTATTAAGCAGGACCTTTGGGTTGACCTCTCCATCCAACTATCAGTGATTGAAATTTCCCACTTAGATAGAAGATTATCTGCAAAACAGTGGTTTTTGTTTTGTTTTGTTTCAGATTTAGTAATGACTTACACAGGTGTACATTCCATTATGAGAATATTATGGTCTCCATGCTTGCTAGCCACATATTTAAAGTGGCCTTTTTGAAAATGTATCACACATTCAAAGGTAAATTTAGAGCAATTATGCCTCTTACTTGAATTTCTGGGAAGTAAAACAGGAATCTGAAGGCGCTGCTTTCGTAAATTATAATATCTAATCCATAATAAAGAATGGAAGACTTTATATTCTAAAATCAGAAAATTCTGCATGACCCATATATTTCGTAAATATTATGGAAGGGAAAAATCCTATTAAGAGCATAATAGACATATTAATTCTAAAATAATTTTAGAAATCTACTTTATCCAGAAACATAGGAGATTCTGACATTTCCTTGCTGAGTGTACCTATAATGTGAACTGAGATAATTTCCAGTTAACATGCAGAAGTTATAGGGGTTATATAGTGAAAGAGATCTGGGCAAATAACATCAATGTTACAATTCTAATTCTCAAGTGATTTACCTTCAAATAAATCTGTTGCTGTATATACAGAGACAATTCATATAATTTGCATGATAAATTACAACCAGAAAGCTATGTTATCTGAAACACTTCTGATCTGAAACAGTTCTGGCAACTTCTCAGATGCCTGGAGGTAAAAAGGAATTTGCATATTGATTTGCATAGCTATTTAAATTTGTCCCTGGTCCTGTTCTGCAGAGAATACACTAACAAAAGCCTGAAAAGGAGCTGTTAAACTCTGGATTGCGCAACACTTTTTTGAGTTTCTTTCTATTTAATTTAATATATTTCTGAATCCAAATTGAACATTAGATATTCCATTTTTATTTGGGAAACATTATGCTCCTACATCTAAAGAAAAGTTACTTTAAATGCTGTGTTTTCAGTTGATGTATTGTATATGGATCATACTCATAATGTCTTTTCTTCAATATTTCACTTGTATAATTCCTATCTTATTTCTTTTAAGATGCATCTTATACAAACTTATTAAAAGTAAGTATAATTATTATATCCAATGGTGAGATTCAAATTTTTTTATTACAAGTTCTGTGGGTGTGGCTTGGTGGGTGTGGCAGGGGAAGGGTACTGTAAAATCTCCAGTCAGAGGTGGTATTTGCTGGCTCTCCGAACTACTCAAAATTTCCACTACCGGTTCTCCAGAACTGGTCAGAACCTGCTGAATACCACCTCTGATTATATCCAAAGAGAAATGCATGGTGAAAACTACCTGTAATTTAAGTTCTCTGCTTTTTGTATTGTGAAAGGGAAAAAAGATTTTATTCTAGTTGTCCTGTACATTTTTTTTTTTAAGAAAAAGCAACTGGGAAGAAAAGCATTAAATAATCCTACTGTTCCCTTTTTCTATAGAATCTATACTTGAGCCATGGTGGTGCAGTGGTTGGAATGCAATATTGTAGTCTAGTTCTGCTTACAGAGTGCTGTGAAGCACTATGAAGTGAATAAGTGCAATATAAGTATAAGTGCTGTTACTATAGTTTATAGAATCTATAATCTATAGAATTTTCAATAAAAATCATTTCCTTCATATTTTGTCTTTACATATAAAAGAAACATAAGATCTCTTTTGTGTCATTCTTTCCATCTAACCTTCTCCATAGAATTACAATGAAACTAAATTGAGGGCTATGGAGAAAAAAGAGGAAGAGCAGGATAAAAAAAAGGATATAATTAGCTTTTTAACTATTACATTTAATGACTGTTTTTCAATTAAATCAGAATATCCGAATTGTTTCAAAATATCTTCATTAGAGTCCAAGCATCTCATTATTCAAAGGCTTGCTAAGCAAAAGTAACATTGTCCTTAATTTGAGATTAGAGTGAACCCAAAATGCATTGTATCATGTCATCATTGTCATCATCATCATCATCATCTTCATCTTCATCTTCATTATCATCTTTTTCAATATAACTGAGGAAAGAATACAACCAAATTAAAATGATCTTGGCATAGGTGACAAAAACTTTCGTTACATTGTTCACATTTGACAATAAGTAATGGGACAGGTAGACATGGCCATCAAATCTAATTAATTAACTGAGGCAAGGTACTTTAAGATACTTTAAGCTAGGAAATGAGCCAAAAAATAAATAAGTAAATAAAAGGAGCAAAGATGCGCTTGAAGAAAATAGCCCAAACATATTTATTTTATACTATTTTTTTTTAAGTCTATAATGCTAGATTTATGGGAAAAAATTATACAGAAGATGATAGATTTTTCCTTTTCATCTTCAGAAGTATTTTGAAAGTTGGATCATACCTATGTTGCATTTTTTTCCCTTTCAAAGCTAAGTTTAATAAATATGTTGATGAGGATGTCTAGAAAAGATGGTCATTGGGATTTTTTTCCTCCTTTCTGAATTTGATTCCTTTAAATATGTGATTGATTAAACTATGTATTTTTTTAGCTTTCTAGCTACTTATTATTTCAAACATTATCTATGTGGCAGATCATATAATATGTGAGACTGAATTACTAAGAGGATTATAACCTTTATTATCTATTACTGCTTCTGCGGTGAGTCATGAAATGGGGGATCTCATCAGGTTCCCATTGATTAGTTCATAGATTAAACCATTACACTAAAAGGCATATAAGGCAAAATTTACATGCTTTGTAGATTTTAATATAGGGATTTTTGCACTTTTTCTAGATAAAGAAGAATATGTAGACTTGCCAACCAACAAACATATTATCTGCAAAACTCCCGTCCTGATGACCTTACTGCATAGGAAAATCATACGTAGTCAAATTCCAAGCTTGGAGAACAATGCAACACAGGAGGAAAAGTTTAATGTTTTTCTTTCAGCAGTTTTGATTCAGGGAGCTCAATTCCTATGATTATTCTACCTATATCAGTGTTTTCAATAATAAATGATACTATAATAAAATGAAACTATAGTTGTCTTTGATTATACTTGTGTTGAAACATCCATCCATTCATGTTATGCAGTGAATTGGGTGGTGACGTGGTACATCTAATGGCAACACAATTGGAATATCTATCAACATCAACAACACAGCAACAACAATTTGTGTAGTCTTTATTTGAAAATAGATCACAATTGCTTAGACTGAGGATGGGGAAGGCTGGCAAACTCTTTGTATAGTGCTTTGGCTTGTATTATAGAGTGCAGGTTTAAAGTAATATTTGTTGAAAAGAGCAGAGAAATATGCTTCCCTGCAATCCAACTAAAAACATCGCTCACTTTAGCACATGGTTCCATTTTCCTCTGGAAATGGAGGAAAAGTGAAAGGCTGAATGCACTTGCCCTGAAATCTTGCCACAGTCTAACTAACTTATGACCTAAAGCATGTGGAATAAGTTATATCCAACATGCTGAATGGGAGCAAAAAAAGAAGAAAATATAGAGATGCTGATCTGTATGATTCCAGAAGAAGAAAGAGGAAACAGGTGCTATAATACAAAGACATGAATCTTTATCCCAAAGTGGATGATTCATTAATTTACATGCATTAGTTGCATCTGCATATTTCCCCACAATATAAACATACATGTAATTGTATGTAGAGTGTACATGTGGTTAGGTAGCTGTTTCTATATATATGTCTACTAATTTCTCTTCAGTTTCTTTTTATTACATAAATTACAAAAAACAAATGTTCCAAATAACCCTTCTGCATCTGCAACTGATTTAATCCTTCAAAGCCCTGCCAACTCTATTGACTTGACCCTTTAAAAAACAGCCTGCAAGGACAATCTAATGTTTTCCTTTTTAGGCACAAATCCAAGGCAGCAGAAAAGACAAAGACAAAAACAACATCCTCTTACTGGCATTGAATTTATTAAACATAAGTTTGTAACCAAACACACTATGTTTATTCTGATGTCCTACCTCACATTATTCTAAATAAAACAATTTAGGAAGTTTGTCATTGAACTTATTAAAAAAAATGTGCTCCATCTTCCAATCCTGTAAAATGATAATATTATACCATGTCATGAAACAATTGAGTCTCTCATCACTACATAATTTTAAATCTCAGGTATATCAGAGCTTTCCCCATTGTAGACTTGAAATTTCATAAATTGCATTTTAAATAATTAACAGAATGTACTGTTTCTATTGTATAAAAATACAATAGAAACTCCAACAATAACAAAAAGTTAAAAGTTAAAAACTTAAGTTAAAAAAAAGATTCAAATTCACCAGAGGTCATCTCAGTAGGGGTTGAACTCCCTTAGTTTTAATATTGCTAATAATTCCCAATTCCTGTATTCATGAATTTTAACATACTTACAATCAATTTCAAGAAACTGAGTTAGAAACTGAAAAATACTCAGTGAGATCCAAATATAAAAAATATCAGGATCCTTAAAAGAGCTGTGAAAATACTAGTCCAGTAACAAAATAAAAGCAAAAAACCCTCTAAGAGAATGGTTAAAGATACATTGGGACCATTGACTGAGCTATAGGCTGAAAGGATCATATAAAGAAAAGAGCTTTACCAGAGCTTTACCATCTTTACAGGAAGTCCTCAATTTACAACAGTTCATTTAGTGACAGTTCAAATTTACTTTGTTTCAGATTTCTGCCCATATGATAACCATAATCAAATGGATAGAAGAATTGGAAAAAGAATAAAATGGGTACAAAAGCAAAGAAATGTTTGATACCTTTTGGATTTCCAGAACTAGCCTCTTTGTTCCCAGATATAATCTGTAATTGTTGGTATAATTTCTGAGCCTGAGAAATTGTGGACTGTGAACATTCTGCTAAAGGATTGAAAAATGATAAATGTTGTTAGAGGAGAAAACTATAGTTAACTGTGGACTGATCAGCTTGATATATATGCCATGAAAAATTATAAAATTAATATTTAAGATGTCAGTTTAGAAATATTTAGAAAAGAATGCATTACTTGGCAGAAGACAATATAGATTCATCAAAACTAAATCAAGCCCAACCAATCTGATCTCTTGGTAGAGTGACCAGTTTATTTGATCATGGGAATATGGTAGCTATAATGTACTTTAAGGTAAGCAAAATATTCAGATCAAAGAAGTCCATATTTTAGAATGAGATAGGGAAGTTCAACACACAACTGACTACTGAAAAGTGTTCTATTTCGGTCTTCCTTTAAATGGTATTTGGAAATCAGTTGTACCATAACATGGCTTAAGCCCATGTCACACTGCACCAACGGATGCAAAGAGGATGTAAAACGGACAAAAAACCTTGCCATCCATTGGAAAACGTGATGTACTCACTGCCTCCGTTTTGCTTCCTCTCTATCCGTCCAGCATCCATTTATTGATGTTTCATCCGCTCCAAAAGTTTTGGGCTGCCTAAAACTTTTGCGTGGAAAATGTATCCAATTCATCCGTTCTGGATCCGCTACGCATCCATTACGCATCCGTTACACATCCGCTATATCCACTAGGCATCTGCTGTGCATCCGCGCAACTCCATCTGCCTGGACGCAGGGAGGAAGAGGAACGGATGTGGAACGGATGCAGAACGGATGCAGAATGGATGAGTAGTGGAAACAAAGCGTTTAAAATGGAAAAAATGTCAGCAGAGGGGACCTATCTTGGATATTAAGGATGTCTAGAGGATGCCTAGAGGATGCCTAGAGGATGCCTAGAGGATGCAAAGGGACACCTATACTGCCTATAAAAAGGGGGAGCAAATCGTCTGCATCTCACTTTCAGACCAGCAGACCAGCTGTGCAGACCTCTGCAGCCTTCATCTGCCTCTTCCTCTCCCACAGCATCCAGTCATGTACACCGTGGATTGCGACAAAATCCTTTCGGCAGCCAACATCCTTCTGCAACACTGCGAAACCATCTACAGTCTCTGTGAACAGTACTACGGGAAGAAAAGGAGGCACCCAAAAAAAGTCTGGCTCCAAAGATGTTTTGCCAGAAGAGCACAGTACGTACTTTACGACAAGCTGATGGTGGAGCTTAGGAGCGAAGACACTCGGGCGTTCCAGAACTTCATGAGGATGCCTCCAGCCATGTTTGACGAAGTTGTGCAGCGGCTGACACCCAGGTTGACCAAGACAAAAACCAACTTCCCGCCCAGCCTGGAACCTGGGCTCAAGGTGACATTCACTCTGCGCCACCTGGCCTCAGGGACCACCTACAGGAGCATGCAGTACGGCTGGAGGGTGCCACCCAGCACCATCAGCTTTGTTGTCAGAGAAGTGGTGCAGGCCATCATCGAAGAATACAAGGAGGAGCTCCTCCAGTGCCCCTCCACTGAAGAAGGATGGAAGAAAGTTACAGAGCAGTGGTATCAGAAGTTCCGCATCTGCTTTGCATCCACCCTGCGTCCTCCCCGCGTCCGTGTTATCCGCTCCAATTATGCAAATTTTCACCCCTTTTGAGCGCGGATACAACGGATGTAACATTTTTCTCTTCCGTTGTGTCCTTTTTGCACCCGCTGGGCAGTGTGACACGGCCTTTGTATCATTCTGGGGACTAAAAATATACTGCTTTTGTGGACCATGCATTGGTTGCTAATTAGTTTTTTCTAATTTAAAATCATGGTGCTGACATATAAAGCCTTTACAAATAGGTACCTGGATACATATAGTATTCAACTGTCTGCTCCAGTTAGTATCAGCCCAACCAATTAGAAGACCCAACTACTGAAAATCCTATATTTTGGAAAACTTGGGGGGCTAGGCAAGATTGTAGTGTTTTTCTGTGGCAGCCCTTATCTGGAACATCTGTCCCCATGGAAACTGGACTGATTCCTTCTTCATTGCTTTTTCAAAGCCTCTTGAAAATCAAATAACAAAAACCTAGAGCTCTATAAAAATTCATCCAGTCACTCATCCAGCCAATTGGTCAGCCTCCCCAGAAACATTCTGCTTTTACTAAAGTTTCTGACATCTAAATAAACACAAACCTTCTTTCCATGTGGCCATTTTATTTTCAGTGTCTTTCTCCCAGCTTCAAACCAGATCAGATTTTTGTTCCTACACAAGCAAGAATCAAATTGGAGATGCAGCCAAAGAAGATGCTGAACAGGTGACAAAGAAGAGTGGCCCATAATTCACAAATAAGACAATAATTAAATGTCATATTAGCACAGACAAATAGATGGATCAAGTAGCCTGATATAGTTTTATTTTTTATTATACCCATATGTATTCTTATCAGGTATCTGCATGATTAAATAAATACTTAAAACTTTTACAAGAAATGGCATATTCTTTTTCTTTTCGGATGACCTGGGAGTGAGAAACTTTAAAAGTTCGCCTGCTGGCAGATGATTTGAGAACATTGATAAGAATAAATTCTGTAGGAGCTGAAAGGATTTTTTTCTGTATAGTATCAGAAAGCAGTTCTGGGCCAACTTTTTTTGTTAGTACAGAGCTTACATGTATAATGATTTAACTTCTAGTGTTTGCATCCTATTATGTAAATAACCTCCATCATTCACAAAAGATCTACATTCAGTCTGAATAATAGGTGAAAAGACAATATATTAATATATTTGTTGTCTTGGTTTTTTCATGATATCTGGGAGTGTTAATTATTTATTAGTGTTATGATTGTGATTATTTTACATTAATTTTTTTTATTATTCTAACTTTTCTTAATTTCCATGTTTAATGAAAGGAAAAGCAATATACAAATTAGGTAAATAAAAAAATATTAGTAAGTTAACTTCCATTGTCTTTATTTGCATACTTAAGTAAGTAAAAAAGTGATTCAAAATTATTCGAATATATATATATATATATATATATATATATATATATATATATATATATATGTTTTTTTAAGTTATCGCGGGTACTTACATGTGTGCTGTTCAGCTTCCTTCGGGTATTATCCCACGTCATTGTAGTTCTGTTAAAGTTGTAGCAACGTTTCAGCAGAATCTCATCTGCCATCATCGTGCTTCTGTATGGATGTGGATCTATGGAACAGCTGTCTTGCCCTACATAAGAGGTACCACAGATAAAATCAGTAAGATACTACACAGGCATCACATCAAGACTGCCTTCAAAACAGACAAAAAAATAGCAGCCATCCTGAGGAACCCCAAAGACAAAATTGACCTGGAAAACCAAGGCATATACGAAATTCCCTGTACATCATTCCCGGCCACATACATTGGACAGACCAATAGAAGAATAAGTACCCGCCTAGA
>BLBF01000006.1:51926276-51955640 GCA_015471245.1 Laticauda colubrina | reverse complement strand
CGAATTCTTCCATGAACAGGTTTGCAATGACGGGTGACAGTGGTGATTCCATAGGGGCTCCTTCAATTTGCTTGTATCTTTGTCCTTTGTATGTGAAATATGTTTTGGTTAAGCAGTGTTCTGTTAGTTCCATGAGGTGTTTAGCTGGTTGGTATTTATTTTTGATGATTTCAAGGGTTTCTTTTATTGGGACTTGAGTAAATAGTGAAACCATGTCGAAACATACAAGCAGATCTTCTTGTTCTACGTGTAGATCTCTGATCATTGCTAAGAAGTGGTATGAGTTTTGTACATATGAAGCTGCGGTTTCAGCATGGGGCTATAGTTGTTTTGCTTTGTGTTTAGCTAGGTTTTGTAGTGGTGCTCCTTTGGTTGGAAACTAGGTGAAATATGGAACTGCAAATGAATCAGGAATGGATGATGGGAAGATGTGATATTTGTTGGTAACCCTTAGAGGATAAAGAGTTATCAAGTTTATTTATGCTTTTTGATAAGCATAAAAATCTCTTCTTTAAATATTTCTTTTCCTTCTTTTTCCATTTTCTTTCTCTGATTTTTTTTCTTCTATTTTTTCTCTTTCTTTTTTTCTCTGAATTTAGTTTGTATGTTCCTTTATTGTTGTAATTAAAAATTTCAATAATTATTATTATAGGAGGAGGAGAGAAAGAGAGAGAGAGAGAGAAAGAGAGAGAGAGACAGACAGACAGACAGAATTAGATTATTATTTTCAGATAGTCTTGTGAAAGATTGTGTCTCAGTGGAATACTGAGGGATTCTTACTCTTCTATTGATTCAGTCAGCCTCAGAAGGAGAGCTCAATGAATGGCTGTGGAAATATGTGATATATTTGTTTTGAAAAACAAAATATTTTCCATTATGAAAAGATTCAGAAATATGCATTTCTGTAACAGGAATTTTTGTGCTATTTTACAACAATGTTTTGTAATTATTATATATGATCATATTATAATTGTGTATTCATTAATCAATCAGTGATTATCGGTAAGTACAAAGAATAAAGCAAATTTTTTCTTTTCTTTTTTTTTAAGCTTGTATTTTTCATTTCTGTGAAGCAATCTCTTTTTAAAAGTGTTTTAGGATGCAAAATAATCATCTTATTATAGAAACAGTTTAACTGTTTTATTATTTTTTTTCATAATTCATTTTATCCTTGAGACAAAGTTTAATTAATATTTTGTTACTTGGCTAGAATTATTCCCCCCCCCCCCCAATAGACCATGAAGAATGTGCGACAGAAGTTGTAGACAGCTCTATCTATATTATAGAAGCATATAATAGTAAATCTCAATTATACTGGAAGTGAAACCTGAGAAATGATCTTTAAAAAGGAAATAATTTTGTCTTATAACTTTGTCATCATTATCTCTTTGAAATATTGGAAGTTGCAGCTGGTATTCTTAAAATGACAATTCTCAGAATCCCCATTACTGAACTGGGAATTTTAGGAGTGGTAGTTCAAATGACAAAGTAGGAAAAGAAATGTTACCGAATATATACTATAATTCTGCATAAATGGGTATCTCAGCATGCTTTCAATGTCATATTTGACTCTTTAAAAAGTTTCCAGTTTGATCTCATGCGTTCAATCTTTTTCTTGTCATGGCAGGAATATTTCTAATAATGATGCTTTGAAGTATAGCCATCCAACAATAATTCATATCATGCCTTCCACATTAATAGTTATTTGGGGCTGGTCATATATTGAAGACAGATGATTTCAGATTGCTAGCAGCGTTTAATACGTTGTATGTTATAGTCAGGCACTGATGTACACAACATGGAAAGAAACTGCTTCAAGGACATTCTGAACTTCTATTTTCAATAATAACAGCTAGAAACTAATGGCAAGAAAAATAATTGCTAACATGCAGCAGATTGAAGTGCTTTGTTGGAGCATAAATCTGAGTCATCTCCCCACCACCAAGTCTGTATCGTTTTTTGTTTTTTTTAAAAGACACCATATTAAAAGTTATTTTTCATCATGATACACCATTTTGAATTTTTCTAAAAGCTAACAAGAATAGATGTATAATATATGTAAATTTACCATTGGTATCTGGATATTACTTAACCCACAAAGAAATGTAACATATACATTTTATTTAATATTTTATTTATTTTTTTAGGGTATGGAAAATACATGGACTTATAGTGGTTCAAATGTTAATGTCCAGTTTACCCAGCCATTCAAGGACAGAATGGTCTATGTTGAAAAAAATCAGACTTTGGACTGGTGTAAGCTCTTGATGGACATTCAGACACAATGTGATGGATATTTTGTTGAGGAGTACACTGAGTGCACAGTCACACTGAGGGAGTGTGAAAGACAAGATCCAACTTAAACAATGAGTCATGGCAGACACCATGTCGCATACGGATGCTGTTCAGAGTTGACCGATGCTAGTGAGAAAAGTCAAAACCTAGCACCTTTTGTGTCAGGTCATATATGTAACTGCCTATATCTGGGCGTTCAGCAGCCCATTTGGCTTTTGACTGTCTGTTGATGTATGTATAATGATGATGTATGTAATATAATTTTGTACCATGTATTTTTTAATTTTAAAGTATTTTTATCTACCTAAACAGGATAAAATTAAACCATATGATGATGATTATGTTTCTGGAATCTCTGACTCTCAAAATAATTGGCTGGGCATTTGCTTCACAAATATTTTTAAAGTATTCTTTATTTTGTTTATTATAAAAAGATTATGTAAAATTACAAGCATTTAAATTATCACTCACAGATGTTTTGAGTATCACTAAATAAAGCTTCAAATATACAATATATCAAGTAAGTAACTCACTCCTAACATAAAATCACACTTTATGTTTTTAAAGTTGTAACTCTGCAACTTATATGAGTTATAATATATGTAGAATGTTACCCAATAAAATATTTTATTCTTTTAATTTATTAATCTTTTATTCACATAATGTATATCTTACATTTTGTTTTGGAATTGAAACATGTTAGCAAAATGATTGAGAGTACATAAAAGACCATATACTATTTTTTATTAAGAATGCTTGCTTTGAAGATCATCAGTCAATCTTTAATTTAGAACTAAAGGTCCTATAACATTTAAATATATGTTTTTTATATCTATGGAGAATAAATATTTTATGACAACAAAATCTAAGTGATATTACTAATTGAAATGAATCTGCCTCTGCTACTGAAATATTTAAAAAATACCAGTGGCTAGTGTTCCTTGTTTGCACCCAATTGTGTCCTTAGATTTGACTATTATCCTTTTAGTCAAAATATTGCCAAAATGTAAAATAGGTACTGATTGCAATATAGTTTGTTTCATTAATCTGCAGATGAAGCAAGTTTGAATGACAGCTTGATCTTGATCAATGAGCTTTAGTGACCTCTGGATGAGTACAAAGTTGTGCTTGAACAAGCAGGCAACTCCTAGCAAAGCAGATATTGCACCCAATAACCTTCACTTGTGGAAGCTAATAATAAAAGTTTCGCACTCATTTACTGTCCTTTGGAGATTTTCACACAGAGTATAAATGCCAACAAGGCAAATTTGATTCATTGGAACCTGCCAGGAGTTGTGTTTATATTTGAAATTTTTTTGGAACTAACCCAAGAAGAACAACAAAAAATGTGCTGGAATTAAATGTGCAGAGGTATACACTCAATCTGCATTTATTCTCAGAATAAGCATATATCCTTGATGACCTATTCGATGTATATTCTTTCTTAAGGTTTTTGTGTATTGTGTGTGTGTTTTCTGTCTGTCTGTCTGTCTGTCTACTGGTTATCGACCTACCTACCTATCTCCCAAAGTAGTTCACTCCCAATTACAGCTGACAACATTTCTGAATAGTTTTTTTTAAATTTTGCAACAGTCTTTCTACTCATGATGGTTACATATATATATTGCCATTAGCAATACACAATGATTAAATCAACTCTTATGGCACATTTTATATTAATCTTTCTTAGCAGCTTACTAAAGATGGGAAAATGTCATGGTCATAAAAAGGAGAACTTTTTCAGTGGTTACATCAATATTATGGAACATTTTGTTGCAAGAAATATCCATGAGTCTACTTCTGATTGATTACCAATAGTTTGTGAGTAGATTTGCATTGAAGCAGTCTTTGTCCTGCTACATAGTTTCAAGAACATATTTCATCTCTTTCGATTGTCACTATTCTATTTTGCATTATGTATAGCTTTTATTGTCAAGATCAATGCCTAAATACTGAATGGTACCTTAGCATGTATATTAGTACACATTTTCAAAATTCTTTTATTAAAAATATAACTTTCAGTTATATTTCAAAAATATAACTTTTTTGGTTAATTTGGATTTCAATGTTTCTGACAGTGAATCCATCTCTAACACATTTTGTGCTGGTTTGTGAATTTTTACTAAAAGTAAATAAATAAATATACAAAATTCATAAGACCTTTCAAATACAAAGCTTATATTATGTTACTTTTTAACTCTCCCAAATATAATGTATTTTCTAGGCATTTTTAGGATATATTATTGTGCTTTTTTCAATATATGCATAATGTGTGCAGCTTTAAGTTGCAACCAATTTTAAAATATAAAAATGAAAATGTTTTTGAAATGATTGTTGCAACATAATAGTTAAACATATGAGCAAACTACAAGTAGCATTACTAATAGCTGATAAGTGCAATTTTTAGTATCTCAAAATTAATTCTATAATATTGAATAGAAGAAATAATCATAAAATGTATTAAACCAGCCTTGTTTGTTTTTATTTTTTAAAAAATAAAATACATATTTAGGACATATTTCTGTGTAATATTACAATAGTATAACATAGTAAAATATAGGATATAATTATCAAGAAATTGTTATGCATCAAAGGGTAAATATATTCATTGTAGGTGATGTAGGTAGGAGTAGGTGTCCATCTTCATCCCCCACCTTTTCTCTCCTCCCAAAATATTGTTCTTTTTTATTTCAGAGTTGAATCCCAACTGATATTTTCAAAGTTATGTCACCTCTGGTATCATTGCTTCCTCATAAATGAATAACAGTTTTTCAGTTGCCTCTGCCATATAGTCATAGGTCCCTGAAAATGATAATTTCATATACCTTCCTTAGAAAACTGTTAGATGGAACACATTAAAGCAAACTAATCATGGGCTGCTGCCATTTTTTGGCAGTGACCTGAATTAAATATATGACTGACTTATTGCAATCATGAAATGATTTTATAAAGTTCTGATTAGTTTGAAAATCCTTGTAGAGAATTGTTTGCTTAATCTCCAATTTTGCAGTACCATAAATCATGCCTATATCATAAGAGAAGTAACAGCAGAGCAATCTCTTTTACAGGAATAGCCTAAATTATCTTACAAACACAAAGTGATAAATATTGGACATAGAAATGTTGTATTAGTCAAAAATAAAAGTGGAATAAGAGGTCTGGGGTAGTCCTTTTAATTTTTTATGAGACTTAGTTCATACTAGCAACATCTATGTAAGGTTCTAGCCTGGGGTAGTCAATCTTTTTATACCTACCGCCCACTTTTGTATCTCTGTTAGTTGTAAAATTTTCTCTAACCACCCACTGGTTCCACAATAATGATGATTTATATAGTAGGGGACAAAACCCCTACCGCCCACCATGAAAGCTGGAATGCCCACTAGTGGATGGTAGGGACCAGGTTGATTACCACTGATCTAGCCATTCTAATGCACTCTCCATGGAACTGCTCTTAGAAAGTATTTGAATTGCATAAACCACCACTATGCTTCCAGGTACAATTCAAGGTGCTAGTGGTTACCTTTAAAGCTGTACATGGTTTGCGGCCAGGTAATTTATTGGGCCATTGCTTCCAAGAATTGAATGTCCATCCTGTTAGATGCAAAAGAAAAGGTATGTTCTGGGTTCCATTTGCAAAGCCATCTGTTGGGTCCATCCTTTTCTGATGTACTTCCTGCTCTGTGGTGGCAGCTAAAAAGACCAAAGGAGTATCTTTATAGTTGAGATCAAAATTTCCCTAATCCTGTTGGTTATTTATTAGTCACTAAAAACAGAATAACAATAACAGAGTTGAATTTTTTATTTTTTTATTTATTTTTGTCAATTTCCTACAAGATAATAGGTATAAGTAAAAACATAGTTATGAATACATAGATACATATAAGAAAAATAATAAAATAAAATAAAATAAACAATAGGACAGGAACGGTAGGCATGTTGGAGCAGAGGTGGTATTCAGCAGGTTCTGACCAGTTCTGTAGAACCGGTACTGAAATTTGAGTAATTTGGAGCACCAGCAACTACCACTTCTGACTGGAGATTTTACAGTATCCTTCCTCTGTCACGCCCATCAAGCCATGCCCACAAAACCAGTAGTAAAAAAATTTGAATCCCACCACTGTATTGGAAGTCTTCTAGTCTAACTCCTGCACAAGCAGGAGACCCTATATCATTCTGGACAAATGGCTGTCCAATCTCTTCTTAAAATGCTCCTGTGATGGAGCACTCACAACTTCTGAAAGCAATCTATTTCATTGTTCTCACTGACAGGAAACTTTTCCTTACTTCTAGGTTGTTCCTTTTTCCAATCATTGCTTTTTGTCTTCTGGTGCTTTAGTTGACGTCCTCTTCTTTAAATTGGCCCCTAAAATATTGGAACGTATATCTACAAAGATGTTGAGAGATAAATGGAACCTCCTTTAAGCAGATATGAAATTCTATGCTTTATCAGAAATAAAATCTCAAAGTGTTCTGGAAAATAGATAAATATTAAATATTTTCTTATTGGTTTGGGAGATCCTTTTTTATGCACATAAAAAAAAATGTAAGATCAATCATTATACCACAAAAGCTTTTTGGTTTTAGATTCACCTGAGATAAACCTTTGGTGTTTAAAGTGGAAAATAAGGCAGTCAAACAATAAACAACATATTTTTGGTTTTGCTTTTAAAAAAATATTAAATTACATCTTTGGGCTTTTGACCACAAGATTTTAATTTTACCACTGTTTATTGATTGAACTCTCAATAGTCTGCTGTGAAGTTCACAAGGTGTAATATAAGACACCAATATGCCTTACAGCCATCTCAAAGATCAGTCAAAGAGAGAATAAGTCCAAAATATCTTTAAAATAACTAGGGAAAATATAAACGCAAATGCCAATATACAATGAAAATATCCCATCTTTTCTGTCATAGAAAAGGATACTGCATAGGAAGGATACTGCAAAATCTCCATTCCGTCCCCACTCCTGGAGGAAGGATACTGTAGAATCTCCATTCCCACCCCACTAACCTGCTTTCAGTTTCCAATCTGATCAGCTTCCAGCTGATTAGCTGGAACTCGGGAGGCAGAGAATAGATGGGGCGGGACCAGTCAGAGGTGGTATTTGCTGGTTCTCCAAACTACTCCAAACTTCTGCTACCGGTTCTCCAGAACTGGTCAGAATCTACTGAATGCCACCTCTGGTGGCTCAGTTATTTATTAATAAAACAATCCTAGCAATCACATTATTTTGTTCCTGGTACAATCATCAACCTTTATCATATGGGCCATAAAAACATAAAAATGTGAACAAAATGTGACATAAAAATGTGAACAAAATGTGACATAAAAATGTGAACAAAATAGAATTTAAATCATGGCTTTTGGTGAAATTCCAAATGAACAGAAGACACTCAGATAATAGACATCAGCGGAAGTCATCTCTCTTTCATCTGTCTCTCTATAGCCCTCTTGCTTATAGAAGTTAATGTGATGGAAAGCTAATATGACCTCTTTTTTGAGAAAGTTACACAGTAGCTCAGACTAGTGAGAAGCTAATTATTTCTGCACGATTGAAAGGTTCACAAGAAGATGAAAAGACCTGGGGTTTTTACCATATTTTAATAAGGTACTAATTTTTCCTTTCCTTTCAAATCAGAAAGATTCTTAGCTACAGAACAGATTGTTAATATAGATTTATAGGTTCTAAAGCTTTCATTAAAATGACAAGAGCAGTATTGTGCCATTGCAATGCAATCTTTGCACTTTTCATACATACTCAAGACCTCATCTATATAAATACAAATAGGTTTGCAACAGTATGATGCTTCACTATTTCCCCTCCTCCACACCTTCTCCTCAGTGGTACCCTCTTTAATATAGACACCTACCCACCCATCCTCCCTCTATAATTATGTGCATTATGTTGATATTATCATGATGTGCCAGATAAGGTCTATTTCGAAAAGCAAATAAGAATTTCTTTAATTCACTCTTGTTCTCCAGATGCTTTTAATAAAACAAAACAATAAGTGTTCTGGCTAGTTCAATTAACGGTTGCATTGTCTATTGCATTACACACTATAGCTCATAAAAGAGAGTGTTTAGTTACTGCTTGCAGATTCATCAGATTAGAAAAAGCGGATGGATTCTATTTCAAAGAAAATGATACAGAAGCATATAAAATATGCTAAATATAACTGGACAGATATAATTACAAAGCATGTAGTTTTACATAAAAGAAGAACTTGATGTTTCATGTATGCTGTATTCAGTGGATCATATAATAAGATAACTTTTGATATCAAATTAACTTACAAAATTTTTAATGTGGCACGACATGATATATTTAATGAATGGCCAAAAGAAAAGTATTGTAACAGCCTCTTCTTTTTTCCCAGTTCTTTTGTCATAACCATAGTTCATACCGGTAGTTTCTGACATTTTTGAAGTTCAACTGAATTTTGAGTAAGAATTTGTATCCCTTAGTTTTAAATAAGTATTTTTTTTAAAATGTAATTGAAAAACGGTTGTAGGCTTCCAAGTTATTTTTTGCTAATTAAATCTAGGAAGTCAGCAAATTGATGCACATCATGATAAAATTGAAACTTCATGTATGTCAGAATATTCATATCTATTCCAGATTCCATTCTGTAATCTAAAACTTTCTATACTAACTAAATTTATTTCTGAGTATTTTGAAAACAGGTCTGTCCTAGTAAAGTATATTATTAAATGATGGAGGGAGAAAGTAGTCTCATATAATCTTTATTATCTTTTTGATTTTTTTTTCATCTGCACTTATATTAATGAGGGCTAATATCTATATCTAAAAGTTATCCATGTAATAGTAATGTACCATAGCCTGATGTAACCAACTGCAGTGTCACTTACTTTGTCATTGTGATAAAGGATGTGTCAAGCATCACAAGCATATCCTTTTTCCTCACTTGCGGTGCTGCAATTAGGATCCTACTGTGTCATATTCAGAGTTCAGCAGCTGTTAAATGTGCTATGCCAGCATCACACTAACTAGTATATCAGTCATGTTGGATGACCCTCTTGAAAATTGCTGCCAAAAGTTTATGTGTCAGAAATCACTTTCCCAAATGCTTATGAAGTGAAGGATTTCTCATCGCCTGGTAGATATGGAGAAGTGTTATTAAGTGCATAGCTGTTTATATTTTCTTTTTTTAATTTTTTTTTTTATTTTTTAAGACAAACATATACAAACAATACATAAAAACATAAAACCATCTTCCATTTTATATACATACAGTGTGTCAGTTGGTTACGAATCTTTTGTGCTATCCTTTCTTGGTCGTAACTCACAGTTTATATAAATTTCACATTGTCAACCTAACATATGCTTATACATTTATCATTTATTAATCATCCATGGCTCAACTATTTATTCCATCATTTTATACAAGAGATCCCAAATTTTATTTTAAAATTTATATTGTACTTTCATCCAATGGTTATATATGCCTACATTATATTTTAGATCAAACCATTAAACTTCTATAACAAAATTATCTATTCTGTTACATTACCATGTCTTTTTATCCAGCCATTGATAAAACAAATGCCATATCATATAAAATTGTTTATTTTCTTGTTCTCTAATTTCAAATGTCAATTTACTCATTTCAGCACAGTCCATAATTTTCTTAATAGCTTCCTCTTGCATAGGTATTTTATCATTTTTCCAATTCTTAGCAAATAACAATTCTAGCTGCTGTTAAAACATTTACAATCAAATATTTCAGCTCTTTATTGTATGTTTCCAATAAAAAGATCTCTGGTTTAAATTCTATATGTTGTTTTATCATTTTTTCCAACAATGTGTGGATTTTATCCAACCATGTGTGGATCCAATATTTTTTTGCATCCGAGCATGTCCACCACATATGGTAATATGAACCAGGTATCTGATGACATTTCCAACATTTTTCGGGTTTATTCTTAAACATTCTTGCAAGTCTCATTGGGGGTAGATGCCACCTGTAAAACATCTTATACACATTTTCTTTATATGCAGTTGACAGTGTCATTTTATAATTTTGAGACCACAATTTTTGCCACTTTTCTAAATCAATCTCATATCCAAAATTTTCCCCCAAGAAATCATTGTTTCTTTAACTTGTTCCTCCTCCAAATTTAAATTCTAATAAATGTTCATAAAGTTTTTAAATTACCTTTTCATCAGTACCCATCAAAATTTTGTCTAAATCAAACAACTTATCATAAATACCTTCTGTTTTAAAATCTTTATAAAATCTAGATTGTATTTTCAAATATGAAAACCAGTTCATTCTTACACCTTGTTCTTCCAATGCTTGCATAGATTTAAGTTCATCCCTTTCATTCAATATCTCACCATATGTAACTGTTTGTTCCTTTTTATATATTATTGGATAAGAAAAAGCTTCAATGGTAATTATCCATGATGGATAAGAAAAAGCTTCAATGGTAATTATCCATGATGGAATTTTTAAGTAGTATTGTCTTTTTATCTTCTCCCAATTCAAAAACAATGTCTCTCAAATATATTGCCTTCTAAAATACCCCTATGTTTTTCTTCCTTTGTACCAGAGGAAAGCATTCCATCCCAACAGCAAGTCATGCCCTTCTAAGGTCAATAGTCTACTGTTCCTTAATGTTATCCATTCCTTTACCCACATCAGACTTTCTAATATTCCTATTCAATACTTCCAGTGTTAACACAAACAGCAGAGGCGACAGTGGACAACCTTGCCTTGTCCCTTTTCTTATAGCTAAAGATTTTGTTAATTTTCAATTTACCATAACCTTTGCAGTTTGTTCATGGTATATCGTTTCAATGGCTTGAATAAATTTTTTACCAAAGCCCATTTGTATTAATTGAAGTAAAATGAATCGCCAATTCACATTGTCAAAGGCTTTTTGTGCCTCTAAAACATCAAGGACATTTGCTTTTCAGGATGCACATCATAATATTCCAAAGTGTCCAGAATAATTCTCACATTGTCTTTGATTTGTCTCTTTTGCAGGAATCCAGTTTAGTCAATATGGATAAAATTATTTAAGTATCTTTTCAGTCTTTCTGCCAAGATTGAAGCAAAGATTTTATAGTCTCAATTCTTTTCTTTAGCATAATTTCATTCATAACTTCTAACAGGTGAAAATTCAATATTTCCTGAAAAGTCTTGTAAAATTCCACTAGCAAACCATCTAGACCTATTGTTTTTCCAACATTCTGTTTTTTTAAGGTTTCTGTTAATTCCATCATCGTTATGTTCCCTTCTAACATTGTTTCAATGTCTTTAGGTATCTGTAAATATTGCTTAACTTTTTCTTCTTGAATATTCACTTGAAAGCTGTTTATATTTTCTATGATGTGAAATTCAGAAGTTTTGCTTGGTCAATTACTGCTTATCATTTGTCAGCAATTGGGCATTGTGTTTATGCAGATGTTAACCCAAATACTGTAAAATAAGCTGTAGAGTTCACTGGGAGAAATTTGCCAAGCATTTCAACATTATTTGCATTATGTACAACTTGTAAACATGGTTGCCAAAGATCCGATTGTTCTAAAATTTTATGTAATGAGAAAGAGAGCAATTTGGATACAGTCTATAAATCTGCTGGTAATGATTTTGTATAGATTATGCATTTATGTGCATTAAAAATGCTTTTAATTTTACCACTCCTAAGAACAGATTATGTGATAGATGTCTGCATTTTCTTCTTCTGATAACTCAGAAATCTACAATTTCCCCTTGTTTACAGCACTGCAGATCCTTTATGAAATGGCGTTTGGTTATGGAAATTAACATTTTTTAAAGTCTAAACAAATATTGGAAAAACTATATTGAACGAGATTCCAGACAATTCTTTTTTTATTGAAAAAAGCCACATGCAGATTTCTATACTGAACTTCACTAAACTTCTCCAGATTTATCAGCAATTCTTAGTAGCAATTCCAGTGATGCTAAAAAACATATTGTTCTAAATAGTAGCTCAATTATTAATTTCCCAAAAATGTTATTTGAATTTAGAATCAGTAAGAAAATTATATCATTGCAACTTCCTGCCTTATTTTCATTGCTTGATTTTTGTAAAGTCATTATTTACTTAAATCATTAGAAAAATGTGTTGGCTAGTATTGAGTAGTTCTCTCATATTCCTTTTTATACTTCACATGTTTTTGAAGAGGAAACTTTCAAGCGTTTAGCTTGAAATCATATTTAGAACAATATATAAGAAATATTTATTGTAATGATAGTTTTTCAAAATGGAGGAATGGAGTTCATAAAATAAATAAAAATGTCTCTAGTCTTGAAGAAAAAAAATTGAAGGTTCTTAGTATTGACTAAATTTCAGTTATCACTTTTTACAACAAGACATTCCTTATACAGGGACATTTCTAATGTGGAACCATTTAGATTGAACATCTGGATCCCCATCTTAATATCTATTTCTTTTAGGCCTTCCATTTTATAAAATTATAAAAGCAATGTACAAATAAAAATGATAAAACAGAGGACAACTGAGAAGGTATTAAAAATTCAGCAGAGCAAATAAAAATGAGGTTAAAATTAGATCATTTAACATGCAAGAATGCTTGCCTAATTATATTACTATTGACATTAAATGAATCTCCATAAGAGGCCATTTTATAAAGAAGTAATGAAATCGAAAGGGATTTCTCCTCAGAAATTGTACATTGTATAGGTAATCCTCTACTTCCTTAAGGTAAATATGTAAGGTGAAATAAGTATATTTTTAATAATTCTATAATATAAATAAGTATACTTTTTATTCTTCTATTTTTTATATTTATATTTTTATATGTCACCACAGAATCTATGATCTGGACCGATCTGTAATAATCACAAATATTATTTTATTATTACATGTTGTCTGTCTTCATAGTGCATCTCTATTAAATGGACTGGTGACACTTGAAGAAATTTTATTGCATCTTCCTATTGCTTATAAGATGCAGGTAGGTACTGACCAGAAGTTAACATCTTTATGGTCTGGGATAAGCATCACCAAATGCTTATAAGCATAGAGAATCACTAAGCATAGAGAATTTTTTTAAATTTTAAGTGCTCTTGTTCACCATTCTCCAAGTTCATTTTCATTTTAAATAAATGATGCATACAATAAAAAGAAAAAGCAAACCAAAACATTTAGGATTTTAAGGAATAAATCTACTAAACATGACTCAATATAAGCAAAGTAAATTAGTTGCAATATTTTTATTTGTAAAAAGATTTTAAAGAATACATAACCTTGTGAATGACATATTTTAAAATTTAAAAATTTTAGAGTAACTGTTCTTCAAACGTATAGCTACTTAATTATTTGAAAATGTAGGTTCTGCTTTATGAAAATCAAAATAGCAGGAAGGCAGAAGCAATAACAAAGTTTGGCTTTAAGAACAAATAAACAAGTGGAAAGAGTGTAATTTGGATATACATCCTACAATGGTTATTCATATAACATAGTAGAAATATGTGATATTTTAGAGAAACTTTGTTCAAGACTGGTTTGACCCCAATGGTTTAAAAATAAATCACCTACTGTAAATTGTCACTAGCTCAAATATTTTGAACTATGATATGAACAAAATCTACTGGTGGAAAGATCCTTTATAATATTAAAGGAGAAGTAACAACACCAGTAACAAGTAATGACTCAAAACCCAATGGTGCACTTCCTGAGTGTTTGTATAGCTATTCTTTTTAAACATTTGAAGATTATTTTAACAATTTGGCTGTTATGGAGAAAAATTGGATAATGTCCTTATAATAAGCAGTCTTTACAATTCCTGAAAAGTCTGTTTTTGGAAAAATTCCCAAAATGTCTAGCTAGTTTAATATTTGGAAAGAACTAGAATTCTAGGCATTTCTTTTTGCCATGTTTAGAAACTCTCTTTGGTATGCATGAATGTCCATATATATGTATTATGAAATGTAGTTTCAGTAGAAAAATTCAGTGCAATATTTCAAAGAAAAATATATTGATGATTTCTAATGCTCTAGAACACAAAAGGGAAAAAGGTTGTTGCAGAACAGACTCACATTAATTGTGCATTTTTTCTTATCATGTTAAAGGATTTTGTGTACTATGCACATTAGAATAAAAGAATACTGCAAAACTGTCCCTTAGTTTCGATTTCTGTCCTGCTAAATTGTAAATGTTCAATCTGAATTTCAGCAGTGTGTCTTATATAATTTTTTTACTCTCCCAAAGTTCACAATTAATGTTCTGTTTATTTATAATTCTCCCCTAAAATAATATTGGCCTTCCCTGAAGGCCTTGTCATAGCCATTCAGTATTAATTTGATCAACTGATTCCCCAGTGTATTAACACTTCTCAGTTTTGTATTGGACAGAACTATGAATGTGATTTAGGATTCATAATAAGCAGGGATGGGATTCTACCAGTTCGAGCCGGTTCGGGTGAACTGGATGTTGTACATCTAGTTCAGCGAACCAGTAGTTCAGAAGACCAGCTGGCCTCGCCCACCCTGCTCCTCCCAGAAGTCACCATGCACCTGGTTCTGGCTCCCAGGTAAGTGCAGGGAGAATTGTAAAGCCAAAAATGGGTGGGGGTGGCATTTTAGGTCTTCTAAGGTTCCAGGGATCGGCAAACTAATAACCTAATTGATTGCCAGCACTTCCTCAATGTGCTGGATCTTCAAATTGTTTTGCTGGAAGGGTAAGAATTGTCTCATCTCACCCTCTCTTTCTTCCCACTTTCTTAGAAGAAAGTCACATTCTAATCTGGAAGAGAATCGCTGTGCTGAACCATAGAAAAGTGCAAGTGGTGGTCATTTACCCTCTTTCTGCTTTCCCAGGTCTTTGATTGGGGGTTTCCTCTGGAGCAAAAGCTTCTTCCTGTGAAGATTTCTTCTAATTTTCTAACTTTCTAATTTTCTTCCAGAGCAATTTCTAACTTTCTAATTTTCTTCCTGTGAAGGCTTTTCCAGTTTTTTATTCTGATTTTCTCCAGGAGCAAAATAAAGCCCTTCCTAGTGAAATTTTCCCTCTGTGTTTATTCTGATTTTCCCCTGGACTGGAGTAAAATCATCACACTTATTTTACTCCATGCATGGCCCACCCACTATTTAATTTACCACTTCTGTTTATGCTTCTTTCCCAAACTGTATATGTTGTGTATAAGAATTGGAATACTCCAAATACCTTAATCTGATTGGCCGAGCAGGCCGCGATAGGATTGGTTAGTAAAGTACCATTGCAATTTGGATGCCTGACGGCGGGAAAACTAAAAGAGCTGTCATTGGCCGCAAGCCGCGAGCAGCTGCTATAAAAAGGGCTGCCACGCCTCTGGCAATGTTCTGTTACAAAGTCACTGAATTAGTTAAGAATAAAGAGCTGTTTGATGAACACTGGTCTCAAGTACTTCTATTCTCAGGACAGAACACTGGTGATGAGGATGGGATCGTTTTAGAAGAGTGAGACTGAAGCACGCAGCAACAAGAACCGAACAACCAAAATGGCTGGTAACAACAAAACAGACTTACAGGCATTCTTAGGTCTCATTAACTTCTACAATGTCTTCCTGCCCCAAAAGGCAACTGTAGCAGAGCTATAACATCAGCTATCAGACAAAAAAAACTGTCTGGAATTGGGGCCACCGAGAACAAGCAGCATTCCAAAACATTAAGGACTTATTTACATCCAACACCGTTTTAATACAATACAGCAACACCCTGCCACTGACAGTCACCTGTGATGCATCGCCTTTTGGAATCGGCACCATACTGAGCCACAAGCTACCAGACAGCAGAGAAGCACCAATCGCCTTCTGTTCTAAAATGCTGTCAAAATCTGAAAGGAACTACAGCCAACTTGACCGAGAAGCCCTCGCCATCATAGCAGGTGTCAAGAGATTCCACAAATACCTATATGGTAGGACATTTTCTGTAATCACAGATGACAAACCCCTGCTAGGAATTCTGGCAGGGAACAAACCAACCCCAAACATCCTATCACCAAGGATGACGAGATGGTCAGAATTCAGAATTCTTCGCTGTATACAATTATACACTCATATATCGCCCAGGAAAGACCATCACCTATGCCTTAAGCTGTTCCCCACTGGCCGACAAGGAAGATGACCCAGCTCCCACCATCTCCACCCTTCAGATCGAGACATGGCCGAATCTGCCACTAACCATAGCAGATGTCGCTAAAGCTACCGCAAAAGACCCGCTGACAGCTCGGATTCTGCATTGGGTAGGTAAGGACTGGCTGGATGAGGATAGAGGTGAGACTTTTAAACCTTTTCGCACCCAGCAGACTGAACTGTCCCTTGAAAAGGGTTGTATACTGTGGGGGGACAGGGTGGTAATTCCCAACAAATTGAAGGAGGAAGTATTGTGCATGTTGCACGAGGGACACCTGGGCATAGTAAAAATGAAAGCCCTGGCCAGGAGTTATGTTTGGTGGCTAGGGCTGGACAAAGACATTGAACAATGGGTGGCAACATGCCATGACTGCCAGAAATCAAGGCCTACCCCCCTCTTGCACCAGTCGTAGAATGGGAAACTCCCAGAGGCCCCTGGTCGAGACTCCATATTGATTTTGCAAGGCCAACGAAAGGAAATACATATTTGATAATTGTTGATGCTTATTCAAACTGGCTAGAGGTTATTCTTATGGTGTTCACAACTACTGAAGCAGTTATAAAACAATTGGACAAACTCTTTGCAACACATGGACTGCCAGATGTAGTAGTATCTGACAATGGCCCCCAATTTACTGCCTTAGCTTTCAGACAATACCTAGCTGCACAGGGCATCCGACATGCCCCAACAGCGCCGGCTCATCCGACTTCAAATGGACAAGCTGAATGCATGGTTCTTCATACAAAAGAAGTCCTAGACAAACTGGACACTGGGGACATCCAAGATAGACTAAACAAACTGTTAACAATTCAGCATATCATCCCTAGCACAACCACTAACAAAAGCCCAGCAGAACTCCTCATGGGCAGAAAATTGCATTCCTACCAAGATAGATTACACTCCACCTACACCTCTGAAAATCCCCCTGACTCCTCAAGTAAACTATGCTCTTTTACTACTGGAGACCTAGTCTACGCCAAAAATCTCACTGGGGACCCATTATGGCTTCCAGCCACCATTACACAAATTACAGGGCCCTGGTCATACCGACTTGAACTAGACGATGGCAGAACATGGAAACGACACATCGACCAGCTTCGCTCTAGGACATTGGAATGCAACACTAACCAACCTAGCTCCGAAGCACCACCACAAATACCACCCCCAACAAACAATCCAAAAACAACCAAGGGGGGGGGAAACACAAAATAATAAAAAAGGGAGAGAAGAACCACCAATAACATGACAAAAGTCACAACACAAACCCGAATTAGAACACCTGGTAAGACAAAAAGAGCACTTACCCATAGACGACCTCTGGAGAAGAGAACCAGTAGCAGGGAAGCGAGGCGAAGCTGTCCAGGAAGGAGGCAGCCAGGCTGGCTCAACCATCACGGACAGAACAGGAGAGAGCGGCAGAGCCAACTCAACCAGCCCGAGAGACCCGGGGGGAAGTGGCAAGGCTGACTCACCTGTCCAGGAGGTTCCATGGAGAAGACATGGAGAAAAGATGATCCTGACCGAACCAATGGAAGACCACGCTGAGACTGATCTGCGCAGGTCAAGTAGGACCCGCAAAAGCCCCACCTACCTTCATGACTACATTACGCACATTGGACAAAACCAAGAGGGGAGGGGTGTTCTGTATAAGAATTGGAATACTATAAATACCTTAATCTGATTGGCTGAACAGGCCACGATAAGATTGGTTAATAAAGTACCGTTGCAATTGGGCCACCTGATGGCAGGAAAACTTAAAGAGCTGTCATTGGCTGCAAGCTGCGAGCAGCCGCTATAAAAAGGGCTGCGCGGCTCCAGCAATGTTCTGTTACGAAGTTACTGAATTAGTTAAGAATAAAGAGCTGTTTGATGAACACCGGTCTCGAGTACTTCTGTTCTCAGGACAGAACAGTATACTTTTCTCCCTCCCCCCTTCTCTCTCCCTCCCTCCCTCCCTCCATCTCTCTCTCACACACAGGACCATGGTAAAATTGTCTTCCATGAAACCAGTCCCTGGTGTCAGAAAGCTTGGGGACCTCTGAATTAGACCATGCAGGAGACCCCTTAAAAGGAATATGTATTAATAGAAAAGCAACTAACTTAGCTCTAATCCTAAACCAGGGGTCCCCAAATTTGGCAACTTTAAGACTTGTGGACTTCAACTTCCAGAATTCCTCAGCCAGCTCTGCTGCCTGGAGAATTCTGGAAGTTGAAGTCCACAAGTCTTAAAGTTACCAAATTTGGAGTCCTCTGTCCAAAACACTAAAACTGCTGCATATAAAAAACAGAGGAGCTCTGATCAACTATCACAGCCACATTTTGGATCTGAGTGAAAGTCCTGGGAATAACACTTAGAAGGGATCTTGGGGGGAACCTGATAAAATTTCAGAGGAATGGCTGTCCATTTTTTTCTTAAAAACCTCTAGTGTTGGAATACCCAGAACCTCTGGAGACATGCAGGTCCACTGGTTAAATTGTTCTCACTGTCAGGAAGTTTCTTCTTAGTTTTAGGTTGATTCTCTCTTGTTTCAGTTTCTATCCATTGCTTCTTATTTTGCTTTCTGATTCTTTGGAAAATACATTGCCCCCCTTCTTTCTGGCAGCCCCTAAAAAGCCTGTTGCTTATCTCCCTCTTGTGCAAAGTATGTGAGCCATTTCCTCCTTTCAGTGGTCCATGAAAGTATATCTATAGTATGAAGATAATAAAGTCAAAAAAAGGTGAACAACATTTCTATAGAACTGTAAATAAGTTGAGGCTGGGTGTGACAAGGAATGGCTGGCAGGGGAGAGGCCAGACGAAGCACCCCTTGATGTGAGTGATATTAAGTTGGTCACACCCAGTCAGTCATGTGACCAGCAAGCCATGCCCAGCCAGCAAGCCACACCCACCCAGTCACATGACCAAGCCACACCCACATATTAAGCCACCACCCACAGAATCCGTTGTTAAGAAATTTGAATCCCACCTGTTAATAGGGTTTTTTCCCATGGAAAGTGAGAACCTTGGTGAATTTCAACTAATGGTTGCTTCCTTTAAAAAACCCCATAAGTTGCAGGAGTATGATACAATGGGTAAAACCTTATCACAGCTGTGCATCTCAATCTGATCTGGTCATCCAGAGAAGACTTATTGAAAGCCACTTTCTTTATAATCTATGTTTGGTATAGGTAATATGGAAGCCATTTATGCGAGAGCTCCATTTATTTTTTGAATGTTTTACAAAAAAAATGTAATTTTTATTTTGCTATTTTATTTTATCCACAGTCTATGAGAACTAGATTTCAATAATTTCTGTGATATGTATTTTTTAAAAAATGAGGCAGAAGTCAAAGATGAATAGTGTGCCTAAGAAAAGGGAAGGATAGAAATGTAGTAATAAATAAAGTAAAAATGACTAGAAAGGGCAATTTCATCATAAACTGGTGTGCTAATTTAGTGGGAAGCCATGCAGGTCTAAAGTGTCCTGCTCAGCTCCATGTTCTTTTTTTTTTTTTTTTTTTGCCATCATCCACAGAAAGTAGATAACTACTGATTAAGAATTAAGGAAATTTTACCCCAACACATCTGCTTAACTGTATTTTTTATTGTTTTTTTTTATTATATATATCCATATTGTTGATGAACAGAGTTGGTTCTGGGTATGATTCATATTAATCCAATTCACAGTAAAGTATTAGTAAGCTCTATAACACATTATATTGTTTCAACATAAATAAAAGAAAAGATGCCTAACATCAGTAAATGTCTAATCCTTCCATCTATTATTTTTATTTATTCCAAACCAATTTGTATTCTAATATTTCTCCTATCTAATTTTATTTCTGCCTCTTTCATCTTGCAATCAAGCTACTTTAATCTTTAAAGGCAATTCTTCTTATCCATCATCTCTTATTCAATTCTTATCCATTTTTTTTAATTTGCCTTCTACACTCCTCATATTTATCTCTATATTCATCTATATTACTCTTGTTCAATCTAACCATTTCTCCCAATACAATCTTAAGTTGCCAATTTCCCCAAATATCTGCCCATGTCCCAATCTTCCAACAAAGGTATCTTCTTGTCTCTCCAGTTGTCAATTTATCTGTTTTATTTTCTTCCTTTATCAGCTGGTTTGGCAGTCCTATTTTTTGCTCCAGTCCTTGATTTATTCATCTGTTTTTTCTGCTCCTTTTGCTTGCCATTTATCTGATCTTCCTCTTCATCGAGGTTTTGCTTCATTTGCTGATTTTTCTGATCCATATTTTCCCTGTGTTTGTATTCAATTTACTGCATTGAGTAATCCATTTCATCTAATCTTTTCTGTTGCTTCCACTAGTTCATGGGCAGCTTGATCTTTATTCATTGTTCTTTGAAAAATGTTTTCACATTTTATCTATGCCATTGATTGAGTCCTATAGCATGATTTTGAACAAAGTCATCTCATTAAAAAGTCCTCTCATTTCCATAGCTGTTCCTTCAAATCCAGCCATAATAGCGATATTCCCATGCAATATTTCCATGCTCAAATTTTCATGCTGCCTTTTTTCCAGCAAGTATTAGTTTTAATCAAAATCCATTTCTTTCAAAACAAATCAATAAATTAGAAGAACCAGTTTCAGCCTTTACTCAACACTAAGGTACTCCAAGATATTTTCCAAGTTCTTTAAGTCTGTTTTATGGTTTTAATCTTTTATTCTGGCTTCCGGGAGTCTCTTTTATGGAATGTTTTTCTTATTTTACCTCCAATAAAGTAACAAACTGTTAAAAGTCACAGCCACCAGATATCAGATATTTCTTTCCTCCTCGGTAAATTTCTAGGAGTCTAAGAATCACTTTTCTTTTCATCAGTAGATGGCATTCATCCCTTCAGTCCAGTCATAATAGTGATAAAAAGTCTTAATCTAGTTCAGAAAGAGTCCAAAATTATAGAAGTATGGTTTATTTTTTAATCCTTAGCAGATCGCACTTTCCCCTCAAATTTCCATACTCCTTTTTTCAGCAGATATTAATTCCAATCAAAATCCCCTTCTTTCAAAATAAAGTTAATTATTTAGATGAATCATTTCCAACATTTACTAAGTCTTTTTTATAAAATATCTTTCTTATTTCCACCTCTGGTAAGTGTAAGGCAATAAACATTTAAAGGTTACTGCCATCAGATATTAAATAGTCCTTTCCCCCTCTGTAAATTTCCAGGAGTCCAGGAGTCACTTTTCCTTTCACCAGTAACTAACACTCTCACATAAATCTCTTTATCAAAAGTATTTTCTGTCACTGCTTAAACGTTTATATTTTTAGAATCTCTAGGATTTTTTGTTTTCCTTGGGGTTATTGTTAAAGAAAAGAAAAAATGTACTTTCTTAGGTGTTCTATTTTCCCCAGCTTCATGGCAGCCATATTCACTGCCTCTGCTTCTCATCTTCAGATGAGGGAGATTTTCTGAGTCAGGGGGGAAAGATCCGGTTCTCCTCCACCTGCAAGATGCCCCTCTTTGCTTCACCACACCTATAGGATGGCTATGGTTGTTTTTGCAGCCGTCCGATGGGGAGAGCTCAGAGTGGGTCCCTGGAGTTCACGGTCCTAGCTTCCAACATCACTGGAAATACCAACTTCACCCCAATATATCTGGAGAGACAGTTGAAAATTTTCTATACCTGTGTAATGCTGGTAAGAAGAACAATCACTGTTTTTTGGTATATTCAGTACATTTAAATCATGAGAAAGAAAACAAATATATCACAATCTTCTGTGGCACTTATACAAAGAAATGCATTTTATAAACTCTCTGCTAGTGGCATGCTTACTTGTGATGTTTCTTCATGCTATTTTTCAAATGTTATTAGAAACTTTTCTTCTTTCAACTCAATGATCTTCCAATTGCCTGAAAATGGAAAGTAGGCATGCTTGACTTGGTTTTGGTCTATAACACAGACATGGTACAAATGAAATTGACTTCAAAAGTATGATTTGTGCAGCTTTATATAACATACATATATATGAAATTTATAGCAGACCACAAACTGCTTAACACTCAGCGCTCAGATACTGTTTCCACTATATGCTTTAATAATTGCAGATTTAATACAGATCACAAAATTTGAGAATAGTTCTTAACATTGTTTTGCTTTCAACTTTTATCTTTTAAATTATTTAAATATATGGTAAGCTTTGGGTATATAGAATTTATAAGTAGCTTTATGAATATGTGTTTTTACTATCAGTCTTTTGAGCAAGCTGTCTTTTATGCCTATATAGAAGGCATAAGCGCATATACTTTAAGAAATGTATAGTTGAATTTATCAGTTAAACTGATGAAGTATTATAAGTAATGTGAGGTTGATGTAGCAATTGATATCGTTTTCTAAGAACATTCTTTATTAATTAGATTTCTATATTTTATACAGTTCACTGTCCCTCCCTCCCTCCCTCAACATTCCTGGCACTTACTTTGGGAAAAACAAATATTTATAGGATTTCACCACTAAGGTTAAAAACATTTATAACATGAGTAGAATATGATGTACTGTACATGTAAACAAAAAGATGTAAAGATATATTCTTATATCAACAAGCTTTTGAGATAAGGGTAACTACTATCGGATAGTTTATATGAATGCCTGAACAACATGATAAACTTTTTATTTCATTCACATATCCAGCAGTCCTCTTTCAAGAAGTTCGTTCTTTTCATCATGAATATGTGAGAACATCCAAACCTATTTGTTGTGTTCTACATTTTCACCTGTCTTCAGTGTAAAAGATTCTAATGAACTCTGACTTTATATAACTTGTTCTTTCAAATATACAGATTATTTAACAACCTTAGACAAGAAGTGTTTTGTTTATCTCAATAGATTTTTGCATAGGATTATATATAAGCCCCTGTCACATAGCAACAACGGATGGAAAGAGGATGTAAAATGGAGAGAAACACTTGCCATCCGTTGGTTAACGCGATGCATCCGTTCTGTACTCACTGCGTCCGTTTTTCATACTCTCTATCTGTCCAGCATCCATCTACTGACATTTCATCCGCTCAAAAAATTTTGAGCTGCACAAAACCTTTTGAGCAGATAAAGCATCCAACGCGTCCATTCAACATCCGCTATGCATACGGGGAACATCTGTTATACATCCGTTGTCATCCGTTACGCGTCTGCTATATCCGCTAGGCATCCACTGCACATCTGCGCAACTCGCATCCGCTCCAGCGGAAAACGGACACAGGGAGGAAGTGAAACGGACGCGGAACGGACATGCAGCATTAGTAGCACGGATGTAGAAAGGATTAAAGCAGATGCAGCTCGCATACAAAGCATTAAAATGGAAAAAACGTTTGTATAGGGGATGTATCTCGGATATTTAGGATGTCTGCAGGATTTCTAGAGGATGCAAAAGGACACCTAGCAGAAAAACGATATTTCCCATAAAAAGGGGGAGAAATCACCTGGATCTCACTTTCAGTCCAGCAGCCCTGCTGTGCAGACCTCTCCAGCCTTCATCTGGCTCTTGCTCTTCCACAGCATCCAGTCATCTCCACCATGGATCATCACACACTCCTTTTGGTAGCCACCATTGTTCTACAACAGTGCGAAGCCCTCTACAGGCTCTTTCACCTGTTCTATGGGAAGAAAGGGAGGTGTCCAAGAAGTCTCTGGGTAAGAAGATGGATCACAAGAAGAGCCGAGTACAGACTGTATAACAAGCTGATGGTATACAGACTGTATAACAAGCTGAGGAACGAAGACTCTCGTGCATTCCAGAACTTCATGAGGATGCCGCCAGCCATGTTTGATGAAGTTGTGGAGCGGCTGAGACCCAAGTTGACCAAGGCAAACACCAACGTCCGGCCCAGCCTGGAACCTGGGCTCAAGGTGGCACCCACTCTGTGCCACCTGTCCTCAGGGACCACGTACAAGAGCATGCAATACACCTGGAGGGTGCCACACAACACCATCAGCATTGTGGTCAGAGAAGTGATGCAGGCCATCATCGAAGAATACAAGGAGGAGCTCCTCCAGTGCCCCTCCACTGAAGAAGGCTGGAAGAAAGTTGCAGAGCAGTCTTATCAGAAGTGGAACTTCCCCCACACCATTGGAGCCATAGATGGGAAGCACGTGGCCTGCAAAGCTCCAGCCAAATCAGGGTCCAATTATTTCAACTACAGGGGTTTCTTCAGCATCATCCTCTTCGCCATGGTCAATGCTGACTACAAGTTCATGTACATCAATGCTTCAGGCAATGGCTCATCTTCAGATGCCCAGGTATACAACACCAGTCACCTCAAGGAGGGGCTGGAACGCAACCTCATCATGGGCTTCCCAGATCCAGACCCCCTACCCAATGACACGCAAGATGTGCCCTACTTCATCATGGGGGATGACGCCTTCTCCCTCAGAACATACCTCATGAAGCCCTACACTTCCAGATGCCTCACCTGTGAAGAGAGGATCTTCAACTACAGGCTGTCCAGGGCAAGGCGGGTGGTGGAGAACGCCTTTGGCATCCTGGCCAACAGGTTCCAGGTACTTCTCACCACCATGCAGCATCGCCCAGACACCGTGAGGAACATCGTGGAAGCTTGCTGCATCCTGCACAATCTCATGTGCACTCGCTACCCAGTCCTGCAGGACAGGCTTGTGGACCACCAACAAGGGAATGGGGACATGGAGCCTGGTGAATGGAGGCAAGGGCGAAACCTGACAGACACTGTGGATGTGCAAGGCCCCAACAGAGCTTCACGTGAAGGGAAGAAGCAGCGCAACCTCCTGAAACACTGGTGCAACTCCCCAGCTGGAGTGGTGGAGTGGCAAGACAGGATGATAGATGATTAATGGATGCTTCCTTCAGCCTGTCTCATCACACTGATGAGATTGTGCCATGTAAGTTGGGTGGCCCTACAATGAACAGGGCATTTAATAAAGAGTTGTGTTTATGTTGAAATGTGTTGATGAATGATTAAATTGTTATTGATAATAAAGGGTCATAGGTGTGGCACCTGGGAGGGTGGACCATACAGTCCCATTATGCTTGCACTGGAGGTTTATCTATGCCACTGCTATCCTTACCCATCCCACAGCTATTACCCATCCCACAGGTATCCCTGCCCATCCCACTGCTATCCTTACCAATCCCACAGCTATTACCCATCCCACAGGTATCCCTGCCCATCCCACAGGTATCCCTGCCCATCCCACAGCTATTAACCATCCCACAGGTATCCCTGCCCATACCACTGCTATCCTTACCCATCTCACAAGCATGCAAAGGCTTAAACCATTTCTAAAAGTTTCCACCAAGACTTTATTTACTAAAATAAATTAATCAAGTGTCTGAAACAAAGATAAACTTTATTAATAACAAACTGTAAAAGCAAAATGACCCAAGAAATGTGTCCCAAGCAAAGATAAAGTCAACAGGTAGCAACCCAGTCTCTGGCACTCTTCTCAGTCACTCTGAGGCGTGCCCATCATCTCAGGGGTGAAGGGTCCAGGTGCTGTGGAGGTGGATGCTGCTGGAGTACTGGTCTGAGGCGCCATTGGGGTGCCTGGCCCCGAGAGGACAATAGGGGATGGTGTGTAGAGGAAGCTCTCAGAGAGCTGTCTCAGTCCTGTGATGTTGAGAGCCCCTTTCTCCATGACATGGGGTGTCAGTCCCAAGACCGATGACAGATGTTCTGAGGCCGGGCTTGACTGTGGGGTGGAGGAAGAAGGAGTGTAGTGGGGCTGTCTGGTCTGCAGGTGAGCGAGGTGAGGCTTGGGTGGCATCTGTGGCATGGGTGGCATCTGTGGCGGTGACATCTGTGGCATGGGTGGCATCGGTGGCATGCGATGAACCTGTGCCTGGACTGGGAAGGGCTGCCTGTGCTGCTGGAACTCCTGGTAGCCGTAACCTTGGCAGGTGAGAGCCTGTGGAAAGCCTTGGAAGGGCTTTGACATCACCTGGGGTGGAGGAGCAGACCTGGACTGGGTCGGAGCAGGTTCAGCTGGGCCTGGAGGGTTGTGCAGAAGACTGGTGATCCTGTCCTTTATCACGTGGTACTATGATTTGGACATGTCCATGAGGGTCTGGTTGACGTAGGTGAGGAAGGGCTTGCAGTTTGAGGATGGTATGTCGGTGTGTACAAGCTGAGAGAGGAGATCTACACTGCTTTTGATGGTGTCCCTGATCTCCAGCAGGACAGTTTGGCTCTGCCCCTCCGGTCTGGCTCTCTGCCTGCTTTCTGTGGAGGTGGAGCTAGGTGTGGGTATGGGTTGGTCTCTGGTGGAAGTGCCCTCTCCTTGCTCCCACTGCATCAGGGGGTCCTCCACGCGCTCCACCATGGGGAGTGCAGCTCTTGGGGGGGGTCTCCATCATGGGGCGCTCCACAGATACCTGCCTGGACACAGAAGCTGACTCTTGGCCAGAAGAGGACTGGCTCTCTGTGGGCTGCCTGAGAGAGAGGGTTGACAGAGGGGCTGCTCCTCGGTGGCGGATCTCACCCTCCAAGAAGCTGCACTTGGCCATCACGTAGGTCTCCCGGTCGGTGAGCTTGACTGTGGCCTGGCCAGACTTCTTGAGGTGCAGCTTCCCGTACCAGGTGTGCATGTGCTTCTACCAGCCGAGGAGCACCTCCAAAGTGTAGCCCAGGCTCTCTGCCTTCTCTCTTCAAGCTGCCTGCTTCCTCTTGGTGTCTCGATGGAGCCTGTGTCCCTTCCGCCATAGGTACTTGTTCTCCCTCAGCCATTCGAGCATCTAATCCACATGTTCCTCTTCGATGGAGTATTGCCTCCTCTCCCATTCTCATTTATGCCTTTTCCACCCTCTGGCAGGGCCTTCTGGGCCCTCATCAGAGGGGCTTCGAGGTTCTAAGGGCTGCTCCACCACACCAAAACCACCAGCAGCAACAACAACAACAGTAGCAGCAAAAGCAGCACCAGGAGCACCAGCAGCACCAGCAGGACCAGCAGCACCAGCAGGACCAGGAGCACCAGCAGGACCAGGAGCAGCACCAGCAGAGTAAGCACCAGCAGAAGCACCAGCACCAGGAGCAGAACCAGCAGAGTAAGCACCAGCAGAAGCACCAGCACCAGGAGCAAGTGCCAGCAGAGTAAGCACCAGCAGAAGCACCAGCACCAGCAGAGTCAGCCCGAGCAGCAGAAGCCCCAGCAGAAGCAGAGTCAGGGCCAGGGGGTGGGATGATGGCCCTGTCCTTCTTGCCAGGGCTGGCAGAAAATGGTACAGGCTTCCTCTTCTTCCCTCTTCTTCCCCATGGTTGTTGGCTGGAGATGTGTCTGGCAGCAGGTCTTTCCTCTGAATGGTGACCTGCTTGCGAGCTGCATCCTTTTATATCCACGGGGCTGACGCAATGCATCCTCCCTGCATGCTCAGTGAACGCTTTGCATCCGCCAGGCATCCGCTAGGCGTCCGTGATGCATCCGCGTCATCTGCTCTGCATCCGCTCCTTCCGCTGCATGTCCGCTTCGCTGTGCTCCCCCAGAAGCCCTGCGGATGTGCCATCTGCTTCCATCTGCTAGGCTTCCATGGAGCATCCGCTTAACATCCTGGCTACATCCTCCCCACGTCTGTTCCTTTCCGTTGTTGTCCGCTCTGTTTATGCAAATTTGGGGCACTTTTGAGAGCAGATAACAACAGATGGAAAATTTTCTCATCCGCTGTGTCCTTTTTACATACTTTTTGCATCTGTTGGCCTATGTGACAGGCCCTTTATTTATTTGTTCTCTGAAGGAATAGGTAACTCTTAACAAAAATGTATAAATCACAAGCAGTTTCCCTTTCATCATGTTGGTGTGACTCATTTTGTTTCTTTATTGTTTATATAAAAGCATATTATTTTTATGAAATTTAATTTCTGTTCTGATGAAATAGATTCTTTTTCCAGTAGGTTTAACATGGAAAAATGTTTAAAGCAGGGAGATCACAATGGTGTCATTCAGGACTACTCTGCAAAAAAAACCCCAATCTATATTTAGATTGTGGCTTCTTGTGATTGAAGTATAAAATAGCATGACCAAATGAAGTATCACTTTAGATGGACTTATCTACTGGAGCAAAACAGAAAAAATATAATTCAGACAAAATTGAAAGGGTAGTTCTGAAAAGCAGCAAGTGAATGAAACAAACTGTAATTCTTGTTATAATTTTCAATAAAATTATATTTTATTGAAATATTTCATGTTAATCAAGAACTAGTTGGGAGAGCTCTTTTTAAATTTAAATTATTTCTTTCTTATTTATTTTATATGAAATATTTATCTAGCTGCTATTAAATTCTGGGCAGGTCTCAAACAGCAGCTAAAAGCAACATCAATACATCATTCTGCCCCGATCTTCTCCCGAATCTTCAATAAATCACGAGAGTTGTGCTGTCTTCCTTCAAGCACTCTACTATCATCGCAGTGCCAAAGAAGGCCTCCATCAGGGAAACAAAGACCAGTTGCACTAACATCTGTAGTTATGAAAACCTTTTAAAGGCTAGTTCTGTCCCACCTGAAAAGCAACATGGCTCCACAATGAGATCCAATGCAGTTTGCATACCGAGCAAATAGATTGACAGATGATGCTGTTAATATGGCTCTGTACTATATCCTACAACAACTTTAATCCCCTCCCACTAGTGACTGTATGACAATAACTTTGTTGTTTGCATCCTTACAATTTATATTGATTGTTTCCTAATATTATTTGATTGCTTATTGTACCCTATGACTATTGTTAAGTGTTGTACCTTCGGATTCTTGACTCTTGACAAATATATCTTTTCTTTTATGTACATTGAGAGCATTTGCACCAAGACAAATTTCTTGTGTATCCAATCACACTTGGCCAATAAAGAATTCTATTCTGTTCTGTTCTGTTCTGTTCTGTTCTATTCTATTCTATTCTATTCTATTCTATTCTATTCTATTCTATTCTATTCTATTCTATTCTATTCTATTCTATTCTATTCTATTC
>BLBF01000006.1:51884746-51926266 GCA_015471245.1 Laticauda colubrina | reverse complement strand
TCTATTCTATTCTATTCTATTCTATTCTATTCTATTCTATTCTATTCCATGCTATTCTATTCTATTAAGTCTTAATGCTGGTATGATTTCACTGCGAAACCCCCCCCCACTTTGTTGTGGAAGAAAAAATTACTGATATTATCCAATATTACATGTATAGTTTCAAGGCTACATTTTCTACAAAAATACATTACAAAAATATTCTAAAATTTACATTGTAATATATTTGTGCATTTTTGAGCTAAAGATATTGCCACATTTGGAAGTTTTATCATGACAATTTCACATCAAATTCAGACAGCGGAAGTGTCTGAATGAACAGATATAATAATCCTTTGGTCTTCCACTATAGATACATACTGTTCCATAAGAATATTTCAAAAGTCTTGCCTTATTTTTTCTTTCTTCATCTCTCTCAGAGAGAGAGGGAAAGATGTGTAGAGAGAGAAAAAAAGAAGGTGAATGTGTGAGAGAGACACACAAACACAGTTCATCTTTTTATTTGTAAATCTGAAAGAAGTTAAATTGGGTTGGATTGCAGAAACAATGTGCTCTTTGATCTTGAAATTACAAGATACTTCATAACATGGATGCTTTTTTACTTGGCCTTGCTCCCAGATGTCAGACGTTATTCTGAGGATATGTTTTCATGATCTATAGCATGATCTCCACATCCATTAAAGATTTAATTCTATAGATAGAGATTTAACATAATTTTTTCCTTTGCGGACTGAGGCTATTTATTTGACAACACTAATTATCTTTTTTAAAGAAAACATTCTGATCATAAAAATCTATACATTTGGAAAGTCTGTCAACAAAATGTTGAAAATAGTTGCATGGACAAATGCACACACACACACACACACGTCCAGGTAATTTTAATGATATTATTTTAATTTTGCTTTTATAGTTGAATTTTAAATCCTTTTATGACTGTTATGACATCAAGAGCTATTTAACTTAAAAATAAAAAATTAAGCATGTTAGTTTGGAGGAACTCAACGCAAGACAGGAATGTTTCTGTAATAGTTGATTCCCAGGAGCTTATTGTATAAGAGGTAGCTGCAATTATATTTGTTATTAGGAAAAAGAACTATCTAAACATTGGATTATGGTGAGGAAAGAGGATGAGAAATGTAACATACTTGAATTAACATAATGAATTAATTCTAAATGAAGAAAAATCATTTTCTTGTGTTCATGTAAATCCATCCCATCTCAGCTCAATAAATGTTGTTAAAGAAAACTCAGGAATTGTACTGGAAAATATTCCATTTAGGCAGGGGTAGGATTCAAATTTCTTAACATTTCTGGTTCTGTAGGTGTGGCCTAATTTGTGGATGTGGCTTGGTGATTGTTCTATATGTAAAGTGGGTGACTCCAAATCTGCAAACCTGATTGGTCAAATAAACTAAGCATTGGATTGGTTCACTAGGAACCAATCCAAAGAGCTGCTAAAAGGCGGCAAATTTAAGCAACTGCCATTGGCTACAAGCAGGCAAGCCAGCCAGTATAAAAGGCTGGCCTCAGCTTCAGCCAAGTGTTCCTATTTACTGACTAGTTAAAGAATAAAGTATTTGTTGTTGGAACCCGGTCTACCTCGTGTGTTTTCCGAACAAAACACTGGCGACGAGGATAGGATCGTCCTGAACGGAAAAACCTGCACGCGGTGATAAGAAGTCCAGATGACAACCAAGATGTCTGGAAACAACGCACCACCTGCACCCTTCAATCCCAACGAAGAGGATTGGGATTCCGATGCTGATCACTTCCAGATGTATTTGGAAAGCAATGAAATGGAAGACATTTCAGAGCAACGCAAGAGAGCTGTATTCCTGACGCACCGCGGGCCAACAGTTTTCAAGATGGCAAAGGCCCTTGCGAAGCCCCGAGATGTTAAACAACTAACGTGGACAGAATTGCAAAGAGTCCTCAAAGCACACTACGCTCCGATGGTGTCAAACTTAATAAAGTGACATGAATTTTACCGCAGAGACCAGAGAGAGGGAGAGACCATCGCCGATTTCATCGCTGCCCTTAGACAATTAAGGGGTGAGTGTGAATTTTTGAACATTGACGAAGCAATGAGGGATCGCGTGGTGTTGGGCCTGAGAGACTCGACCACACAGAGTAAATTACTCAACAAGCCCAACATCACCGTTACCGAAGCCATCGCGGAAGCCACAGCCACTGAAGCCGTGAAAAAATCTGCCATAGCCATGAAAAAGATGAACACACACAGCGAAGAAACACCAACCAAAGACAGAAAGCAGCCTGCCACCACAACCCACTACGAAGAGTCAGGCAAAACAATTGAATCAAGCGAAGAAGACGACGAGGTCCACCGTTTGCTCACGAACAGAAAAGAGCGCGAAAGAAGAAATTGGCAGTAATGCGCTGGCTGCGGAGGAAACCAACCCCGAGCCGAATGCAGATTTCTTGATGCCATCTGCCAGCATTGCAAGAAACGAGGGCACATCGAGAAAGTCTGCAGGAACAAAAAATGCTACAGCCCAACGAGACGCAGAAATTCCCCAACACGAGCGGAGCCTAAACGAGCTGAGAGAAAGTGGCAACAAGAGAAGCGAGCCAATACACACCAAACTGTCATTATAAAGAGCGCTCAGACGGAAAGTGGGAAGAAAATTAAAGTCATTGTAAAAATCGAAGGAAAACACTGCAAGACGGAAGTGGACTCGGGGTCCTTCCTCTCCATGGTATCGTGGGACACAATAAGACAGCTAGTCCCAGGTATCAAACCCAAAGAATTGAAGAAGCAGCACCTAACCCTCAAGGACTATCAGGGAAACCAAATCCCTGTGGTAGGCATGGGACAATTCCGAGTCGCCTACAAACAACACGTCAAGGTGCTACCGCTGACCATAGTCGACCAAGACAGACCAAGCCTCCTGGGCATCGAATGGTTCGCGCCATTGGGCATCGGGATGACCGGGATCGATCGAGTGACTACAACCGGCTGGGAAGACGACCTCATCCGAGAATTCCAGGAAGTTTTTGACGGCTCACTTGGCAAGTATCGGGGAAATCCCATTTCTTTCAATCTAAACCCCCAAATAGCCCCACGAAGAATAAAAGCCAGGCGAGTTCCTTTTGCACTAAAGGCAAAAATAGAGGAACAGCTGGACAAATTAATAGCCCAAGGGGTGTTAGAACCTGTGGACCATGCCAAGTGGGAAACGCCTATTGTCACACCCATAAAACCTGACGGGTACATTAGAATCTGTGGTGACTATAAGGCTACCCTGAACCACGCATTACAACCAAGCGCATACCCGGTGCCAGTAGTCCAGCATTTGCTTCATTCCCTGAAAGGGCAATGTTTTTGCTAAACTTGACTTGGCACAAGCCTATCAACAACTCCCAGTGGACCCAGAAACAGTAGAAGCACAGACTATAGTCACCCATAAGGGCGCATTCAAATGTCACCGGCTCCAATTTGGAGTAAGCGTGGTCCCTGGCGTTTTCCAGAGTCTGATGGAACGCCTCCTAAATGGCATACAAGGAGTCGTTCCCTATTTTGACGACGTCCTAATCTCAGCCAGAGATGAAACTCAATTAAGGAAAAGACTCAAAGAAGTATTAACTAAGTTTAGGGAATCTGGCCTCAAGGTAAAAAGAGAAAAGTGCTGTTTAATTAAGAATAGTGTTGAATTCCTGGGCTACTCAATAGATGGAGAGGGTATCCACCCTACAGACAAAAAAGTTAAAGCAATCAAAGACGCACCTGAACCAAGAAATAAAACCGAACTACAAGCATTTTTAGGACTAATTAATTTCTATAATGTGTTCCTGCCAAACAAGGCCACTATAGCAGAACCGTTACACCGTCTTTTAGACAAGAGGGCAACTTGGACTTGGGGTTACAAAGAAAAAAAAGCCTTCCAAAATATTAAAAGCTTGCTAACATCAACAAATGTTCTCATCCAATTTAGCAACACACTGCCATTAAGAGTGACCTGCGACGCCTCACCATACGGAGTAGGTGCCATCCTGAGCCACCAACTACCTGATGGCAGAGAAGCACCCGTCGCATATTACTCTAGGACTCTATCCAAAACCGAGCGGAATTAAAGCCAATTGGACAGGGAAGCTCTAGCAATTGTCGCTGGAGTAAAACGCTTCCTTGAGTACTTATATGGGCGGACTTTTCAAATCATAAGAGACCACAAACCGCTGATGGGGATTTTGGCCGGAAACAAGCCAACACCTAATATACTGTCCCCAAGAATGACTAGATGGTCAGAGTTCCTAGCAGCTTATTCCTACACTCTGACACATCGCCCAGGGAAACAAATTTCCCATGCGGACACTTTGAGCAGAGCACCCTTACCAGCAACCGACGAAGACCCGGCACCAGCGATGACAACGCAACAAATTGAGACTTGCCCCGATCTACCCATATCAGGTTATGATGTCGCCAGAGCCACCGCAAAAGACTCATTGACTGCCCACGTTCTTAGCTGGGTAGGTAAAGGCTGGCCGGAGAATCAAAAAACTGAAAACTTTAAACCTTTCCGGTCCAGACAGACTGAACTTTCAATCCAAAAGGGGTGTTTGTTGTGGGGTGATCCAGTGGTAATCCCTGCCAAATTGAAACCCAGGGTACTTAGGTTGTTACATGAAGGGCACCCGGGAATGGTTAAGATGAAAAGCCTTGCTAGAAGTTATGTTTGGTGGCCGGGTATTGATAAGGACATAGAGTATTGGGTAAGCTCATGCAACAAATGCCAGGGAATTAGACCGTCCCCACCAAAAGCACCCGTTAAGGACTGGGAAACCCCTCGGGGACCTTGGTCAAGAATACACATTGATTTCATGGATTCTACCAAGGGGCATACCTTTCTGATTGTCGTTGATGCCTATTCGAATTGGCTTGAAGTAAAAGTTATGCCATCAACGACAACAGAAACTGTAATTAAAAAGCTGGACAACCTTTTTGCCACCCATGGCATACCGGACGTTCTTGTCTCAGATAATGGGCCACAGCTAACCAGCATACAATTTGAGCAATACCTAGCCTCCCTAGGTATAAGACATGCCCTAACCACGCCGGCTCACCCGGCTGCGAACGGCAGGGCTGAGAGAATGGTCCGGTTTACTAAAGAAGATTTAGAAAGAATGGACGCTGGAGATGTCCAACAGAAAGTAAACCGTTTGCTCACACTCCAGCACATAACGCCCAGTACCATAACCAACAAGTGCCCAGCAGAATTACTTATGGGGCAAAAGTTAAGATCACACCTTGATAGGTTACACCCAAATTTTACTCCAGAAAACCCCCCTGACTCCTCTACACGGCTTAGACAATTCGAAATAGGCGATTTAGTATACGCTAAAAACTTCACCGGGGACCCGGTATGGCTACCAGGACAGATTACCCAAATCACAGTCCCCAAATCCTACCGATTAATAATAGAGGATGGCAGGGAATGGAAGCGGCACATAGACCAGCTTCGATCCCAAATTATAGAGAGAACCACAGACTTACAACCATTCACCGACAAAACCGACGAATTGCAAACCAAGGTGGGGGGGGGGAAAGGCGAGAAGTAAATAAAGAACTGTTTAAAACCAAAACCAATGAAACATATAATCAAAAAGAGCAAATAAAAGACTCACTGTTTGGAGAGACTTGCGTGAAGAGCCCATCGGAAGGGGCCAGCCAGGCCAGCTCGACCTGCCCGGAGGAAACGGGAGGGAGCGGCAAAACTGCCAGCCTAAGAAACTCAGGCGGTGGTAAAATGGCTGACACACCCTTCCAGACGGTTCCAGGGAGAAGAACGGACGACACAGCAGCCCCATCCGAACCGGTCGAAGACTTCACTAAGAATGAACCGCGCAAGTCAAGTTGAGTCCGGAAAAGTCCCGCCTACCTGCGAGATTACGTCACCACGTAGGACTGAACTAAAAGGGGAGGGGTGTTCTATATGTAAAGTGGGTGACTCCAAATCTGCAAACCTGATTGGTCAAATAAACTAAGCATTGGATTGGTTCACTAGGAACCAATCCAAAGAGCTGCTAAAAGGCGGCAAATTTAAGCAACTGCCATTGGCTACAAGCAGGCAAGCCAGCCTGTATAAAAGGCTGGCCTCAGCTTCAGCCAAGTGTTCCTATTCACTGACTAGTTAAAGAATAAAGTATTTGTTGTTGGAACCCGGTCTACCTCGTGTGTTTTCCGAACAAAACAGTGATCCTGTGACTGGGTGGTCATGGCTTGCTGACTGGGCATCACTAGGTGGTCATGTGACTGACTGGGTGTGGCTAGGTGGTTATGTTACCGGGGTGTGCATACCTAGGTGGCCATGTGACTAGGGTTGGTGTAGCTAGGTGGCCATGTGACTTGTAAACCAAATATAAGTGGTCCTTGCTTAATGGCCAGTTGCTTAGCAATTGTTCTAATTTACGACTGACTTCCCCAAAGCTGCTTGACCTGATTGTGGTGTTTGACAGCCATACACACACACACACACACACACACACACACACACACACACACATGACCGGTTACAACATTCCACACAGTCTTGTGACTGAGGTTTTCTATGTTTTTGCCAGTTTCCAACAATTCCTTCTAGTTTCCGGTTAAAATGCCCATTGCAGAAAATGGACTTGTTTAACAACCACTGTTTGCTTAATGACCACAAGTTCACTTAACGACCATGGTGTTTTCCTAGCCCAGGGGTCTAGGTCTTAAACACTCAAAAAGCCATTTTCTATTTTCTTTTAAACAGGTATCTCTGTCTCTTTCTTTCTTTCTTTCTTTCTTTCTTTCTTTCTTTCTTTCTTTCTCCTTCTCTCTTTCTCATCTCTCTCTCTCATCTTTTTCTCTTTCTTCTTCATTTCTCTTGCTCTTTCTCCCTCTCTCTGTTTCTCATTTCTCTTTCTCTCTCTCACCTCTTTGCAGTTTTTTTCACATACTTTTGTGTATATGTATCCAATATTGTTTCTTGTGTTGGCATCCCAGCCAAGTACTTACCAGGTCTGATCCTGTTTAGCATTCTAAAATCAGCCTACTGAAATAAACACCAAACTAAACTGCTCAATAATTTACGTACCATCACTTTCTTGATTTCAGTGTAAACAGCCAATCTGCAGTATTACTAAATTTTGCTAGGCATCTGCTGCATGTTACTCTCTTCCTTGATAATCTAGTCCAGAGGTCCCCAAACCTGACAACTTTAATAAGACTTGTTGACTTCAACTCCCAGAATTCTCCAACCAGCAAGTTTGGGATCCCTGATCTAGTCTTAGCTGGGAAATCAGTCTGGAGACACCGCAAGGGCAGCTCAGCATGGAGAAAAGTTGTGCTTCTCTCCATATTCTTTTCTCCGTGAGCAGCCTCATCTCCTCCCCCTCTTTTGTGAAGCATAGTAAGTTCACTGCTCATGGTGAGAGGAACATGGGGAGATGCATGACTTTTCTCTGTACCGGAGGGCTGCTCTCTCTCACCTCCACTCCTGGCATGGAAAACAGTCAGTGAGAGTAGCAATTGAGGTGGTCGGTCACCCATCCCATACCTGCAGGGGGTGAGGAATGCAGTAGCAGTGAGGCAGCAATGGTGATTCCAGTGGCAATGGGGCTTCTGGGACCAGTCCGTTCCCCCCTACCATCCATGCAGCCACACAAGTAATGCACTGAGGCTTCCAGCCTCTGCTCCCCGCAGTCACCGTCAGCTGTCCTAGACTTGATCAAGGAGCACCTTGCTGACATCAGCCTCTCCATGTGTTCTTTCCTGCTGCTGTTTTTGGGAGAGCAAGAGTTTCCCAAAACAGCAGAAAGCTTCTGATTCTCCCCCCCATCAGAAATGGTTCCCAGGCAAGCAGAGAAGCAAGATTCAACCTGGCTTGCCAACTTGGATTCAACTTCTTTACTTTCCCGGGAGCCATTTCTAATGGGGGGGGGGGTCTTGGAAGGTTTCCACTGTGTTGGAAAACTCTTGTCTCCCATTAACAGCAGCAGGAAGAAACATGTGGAGAGGCTCGTATAGGTCCAGCCAGGTTAGTGGCTGCTTCTATCACCTTTTGCTGTTTTTGGAGAGCGAGAGTTTCCCAAAACAGTGGAGAGCTTCTGAATCCCCCCCCCCCATTGGAAACGGCTCCCCGGCAAGCAGAGAGAAGCAGGATTCAACCTGGCTTGCTTATTTTCTTGCTTGGGAACTGTTTCTAATGGGAAGGGGGACTTGGAAACTTTCCACTTGCAGTATCAGGTGAGAGAAGCAGCCACAGACCTGGCTGGATCCTACATGAGCCTCTCCACGTGTTCCTCAGCAGAAGGCAAGTGGGGGGGGAAAGGTGACTGGTGGCAGCAGCAAAAGACAAATGGTGGGGAAGGTGACCAGCGGTGGCAGCAAAATGTAAGTTGGGGGAAGGTGAGCAGGGCTTGCAGAGCCTCACTCACCCAGGGAGATCAAAGGCAGGGCTGCAGCGGAAGGCAGGCAGCAATGATGGGTGTGTAAGAGCAGGCTGTAGGCAGTAGTGTTGCCATACATGCAATGTCACGCATGCATGATAAGGACTGATGGACAGGCAGCAGAGAAGCAGGTGGAGAGGGGCGGGGCCAGCCAGAGGCCCAATTTATCAGTTCTTCGAACTCCCGGGAATGGTAACAACCAGTTCTATAGAACCGAGCCGAACTGGTAGAATCCCACCCCTACATTTGATAAGGTCACTATCAAAGAACATGATATTAATTCCTGGAACTTTTTATTTCCTCCAGAAGAGGAGCAATCTTATTTTTAATTGTTAGAATTGGTCCTGGTGACTCTCTCCCTTGACTTTCCTTAAACACATTGACTCTGAACAAAATATTAAGATTTTGTTTCAATACAAGACCGATGTAGACCTGCATTTGAACCACACTAATAGATAAATCAATTGTCTCAAATAACTATCAGGAAATGTAACAGTTAGGGCAGATAAAGAAACCAACTATTGCCATTGTGATTTGATTTCCATAAAAGAAACTATGATGCTTTTAATTAGAAAATCTTGGCAATAAAGGACACTTCTAATATTCAAAGGTGCTTTTCTATATTCACTATTTTCTTATTTTAATCAATAAACAATTGCAATAATAAATACACATTCAAATTTGGAGAAATATGCCGTGCTTAACTTTCTTCCCTGTAAGGGTTGGGTCAGTGTCCGTCCACAGATTTTTATTGAAACATACAATGTTGTCAAGTTGCACGTCTTTGTCATGTCTTGTATGCAACTGTATAATTAGCAGGACAAAAGCTTCGGTTTTGATTTTACAATACCATCTATCTGTTTGTCTGTCTACCTATATAGTAGGAAGTTCATCTGAACATTGTTTAATAAAGTTATTTAAATTACTTTATGTTTCAGTAGCAGTATCAGAAAGATCTAATTCTTTTTGTGAAGTACAGAACTTCACTGAAAATTATTTTTTAAAAACAACTGGAAAGACAAGAAGCCTCTACATTTTTAAATCTATGAAGTGGTTGAGAGAACTTGCTCTCTTTTTCAGTTACTATGAATTTATGTAGGAGTTTAAACATAGAAATAAAGAGATCCACATTGCTGTCAGCACACTTGCAACTTTTCAAAACATCTTATACTTGCATGATTTCTTACAAAATTCTGTTATAGTTTTGTTTACTACTTTATTGACTATTTAATTTAAATTGTTTTAAATTTTTCTTCTAATCTTGTTTTATTGTCACTTCTTTTAAACTGTATTATAATTTTTATTTGATTATTGATTTTTAAAGTTCCCATGGAAGGAAAAAAAAACCCTATATAAATAAAAGATAATGCAAGAATAGCTAAAAGTGGAAAGTCCAGTCTATATTTTTTCTTAAGTTCTTTCCTAGGCTTAATTACATAGCAAATTATTGGGCTTTTTTATTCATAGTTTTGTATCACTGGCAGCGCAAAGCCAAACAAGCAGGAAAATCTTCTGTTCCCCTTCTTCCTTTTATTTTCTCTTCTGTTTACCTCCTTTCCACCTTCATGGCTAGACTACTATTTTATCAGCAACCATGCTCTGTTCTATAAAGATACTTATTTAGAGCAAGATGTAGTTTATCCAAAATTACATAAACCAAATTATAGTTATTTAACCAATATAAGCTATATTAATATTTAACTTTGTAAATAAGTGTTACATTATAATTCTAATTTACATTGCAAATCAAAGCATGCTCTTGAACTGTTTAAATAAACTCAACTAGGAGCTGGCAGTAAAAATAATTATTCGAGCAAATTTATGGAATATTCCATTAATATAAACAAAACTAAAATGATTTTTTGTTGCAACAAATATTTGATTTTTATTACATAGACACCTTCCCCATGATTAATTTCCTAAGTCAAATGTAAAGATTAGTGTTACAAACATATGTCATTTGTATTAAATACTAAGCAAGTTGCACATACTAACTAAACACAATATCATATCCCTGCTTTTATCATTTAGTAGTCTATCAATGGGATTAAAATTCCCAATTCAAACCATTTCCAAGAGTGACAACAGCACAGCAACTATCTTAATAATCTGGGTGCCTTCCTAACATGTAGACTTCATCTAACAGTAATTGTTATGCAGACTGAAAAATCTCAGTATTGATATCTAAGTAACTGGAGTATTGTTCATGTTCAGGGATGCTGCTTTATAAAATCTTAGTCATAAGTATTAATAAATGTAGGCAGTAATTAATGAAATAACAAGGTTTGGCAGATGTGAGGTTCAGTTGGAAATGGGTGAACTGTTCACTTAGACCATTAATGGCCATTATCACACAATTTTACTTAATCGAAGATCCAGCTTCCTTGATTTCAAGATTATAACGATTTTAATGTGATAGTAGTTGCTGTTTTATACAGTTTGTTGTTAGGCTACTAAAATGAACTTGGAATCATGATATATTTAAAGGAATAATGATATCTTTCAATTCTGAGCACATGGGTGTGAATTTTTGTAGCAAAAAAATGTGCAAAATTAAGTCACAGAAGAAAAATATACGTGGTCATATAATTATTATATACAAGGAATGATTTTGAAAACACTATAATGCTTTTTATTGGGCCAGATTCCATATTTAGTGGGCCAAATAACATATTATGAAAAAAAATTTTCTTAAATATTCACAATATATTTTCAGATATTTAAAGGACTGTATGCATTGCATAAACATTCTTCTTTCCAACTTTTTCTTTTTTACATATTCATATATGTTACATCTCAGAGGACAATAGTTAAGACCCTAATATCAAAATAGAAAAAATGACATTTTTATGGATGTTTGCTTTGAAAGATACATAAAAATAGAATCTACAAAAGTTATAAATATCCAAGGGCACATTAGAAAAAATGCTCATAATGTAAGTACAGTACATTATACATGTAGGGACAGTACATTGTATAGTATATATATTTTCAATAACTACAGGAATATCTGTCTGTTCCCAAACTTAGGTCCTCTACCAAAGAGTTGGAAATTTGAAGTTCTGTACAGTATTTTAACTTTTCCTAGCACTACACTGTTTTGGACAGATCGCTTTGATCTTCCTAGTATGTTCTGGAAACACTCTTCCAGCATAGGAGTCACAGCCCCAGAATGTTTCTACCACTACTGTGACCACTTTTTGCTTTTACTTTACATCTCTTCTAGTTTCTTCTTCAGTGTCTAGTATTTTTCCATATTCTTATACTCTTGTCAAGGTTCCGATGGATGCCCTAATTAATTCATAAGCCTCGAGACAAGCTAGGAATGCTTTACAAGTTGATGCTTTTTCTTGATATTACTATCATTTGGCACTGCTACATCTTACCACCACCATTGGACTTTGGACTTGTCTTGAATATATATACTGTATGTTCAATCATTATAAAGAGGAGGTTGAAAAAGTCAGATTTCAAGGCAATAGCCCTTTTTTTTAGCAGAAAGTGAAATGATAGAATATTTCATTATACACATATACACAACACAGAGTCATATACTGTAGAACGAGAATAAAAATAGAACATATGCTGGAGTAGTTATGGAGTAGAAAGAAATATCAATATAATAAAGATAAGGATAGGTAAAGGTACATATGTGCTAGTTGTTTCCAGCTCTAGGGGGCTGTGCTCATCTCTGTTACGAACCCAAAGAGTCAGCGTTGTCTGAAAATGTCTCCATGGTCATGTGGCCAGCATTACTAAATGCCAAAGGTGCATGGAAAGCTGTTACCTTCCCACCAAAGTGGTCCCTATTTTTCTACTTGAATTTTTATGCTTTTGAACTGCTAGGCAGTTCATGCTTTTGAACTGCTAGGCTGACAGAAGCTGGGACAAGTAACAGGAGATCATTCCGTTATGCAGTGCTGGGATTCAAACTGCCGAACTGCCAACCTTTCTGACCCACAAGCTCAGCGTCTTAAAGGCCCGGTCCCACTGGCCGACAGATGCAAAACATATGCATAAAGGACACAGCAGACAAGCAAAATTTCAGGGGTGGCTCCATCCATTGTCATCCACTCCAAAAAGTGGCAAAATTCTGCATAAACAGAATGGAAAAGAACAGAAAAGAACGGACGTGGGTAGTATGTAGCGGGGATGTTAAACGGATGTTCATAGGAAGCCTAGCGGATGAAAGCGGATGGAAGCGGATGACACCTCCGAAGGGGTTCTGGGGGATAATTTCGAAGCAGATGTATAGCGGATGAAGCGGATGCATCACATACGCCTAAAGGAAAGAAAGGGGATGCTGCACAGATGTATATAGGATGCAACTGTTCACTGCGCATCCTTTCTATTTCCGTGCTACTAATGCTGTGTAGACGTTCCGTGTACCTTTTGTTTCCTCCCTCTTTCCATTTTCAGCTGCAGCAGATGTGAGTTGCAAGGATGCCCAGAGGATGCAGAGAGGATACAGCAGACGTTTAATGGATGATAAATGGACATAGAATGTTTGTTGCTCGTATGTTGCGGTTTTACATTGTACACAGCGGAAAGTTCATCCGTTCACAAAGTTTTATGCAGCTCAAAACTTCTTGCGCAGATGAAATCGCAGTGGATGGATGCTCGACAGATAGAGCGTATGAAACACTTATGCAATGAGTACACAACGGATGCATAGTGTTTTCCAACAGATGGCAAACTTTTTTTTAACGTTTTACATCCTCTTTGCATCCATAAGTGCAGTGGGACCGGGCCTTAAGCCACTGAGCCACTGAGTCCCTGGTAAGAATAATCGTCACGTGTCAATGATAACAAAGATAAGAATAGTTAGCGTTGGCTTTTCCAGGTATTATGTACAGTTCATACAATTGCACACAATCAATCATAGTTGAATCAAATACCATCTGATATATTTCTTTTTTGAGGCAAAAATCAGCTAGCATGAACCCATATGCCTTGGGCATGTGATATACATGAATAACGAATTAGAAAAAATGGTGATTGACAGGTTAAAAGAAAGATGAAAAGGAGAATAAGGTTGATGAAATGATTAAAAACACTACTGGAATGTTTTTGAAACAGCCATGAGGTATTACTAAAAAAGGGCAAAATGGTGAATAGTAGCTTTGCTGGAAAATAAATACACTATTGACAGTTTTTTTTTAAAATGTTGCTTCCATTCTGCACTAAATTTTATGGAAAGCAGACAATTATAAAAAGGTCATTGTCACAAATTCACAGTCTTCCTTTGCAAAACTTAATACACTGTTCGGTTTGATTTTGAAGGCTTTTGGCTTGTGTTCCTATAATAAAAAAGCATAATATTTTGATGTAGCTACAAATATAAGAATTTATTGTTTAAGACAAATGTATGCATCACTGACACTAAAGCTATGTCCTTCAGCAATTTTACCTTTCTGAAGAAACATAACAGTGTAGCTTCATTAAGACAGTTCTTATGTGAGTGGTTTGATGTGCTTATGAAAGTATGTGCTGTGCATAATAAAAGCCTGGACTAAAAAGAATTGCTTGCAGGCTAAGACCTTATTTTGCAAAACCCAGACTGCCACTATTATAGCCAAGATATATATCTCTGAAAATGCATTGCTATAATTTGTTATGATATTTTGCAATCAGTGAATCATAGGCTCGAGATTAGAGCTTAGTGTCTCCAATCAGTAGAATCACACTGTATTGGCTAAAACGTTACCTGAAACTCATGGAAACTGACCTTTATTTCCAAATTCTCTTGATTGATAATGGAACTTTTAAATGTGTATGGAATGATTAATCATGTAGCATTCTACAAATAATGGCAACAATATTAATAGATTAAGAATGTTCTGTATTTTGATACATTTCATATTTTTTAATATTTTGAAGTGAAGAAGCATATGTAGGGGATTAGAGGGGGGAAATTATAAACATATAAATATTTACCAAGTTGAAAGAAGCTGATATAATCAGTATTTATAAAAGCTAAAAATTCTGGGCATATTTTTACTATTAAATATTTATGCCTTTTAATTTAAATATGGATAGTTTTATATATTTTCTAATCCCAGATGTTCTTAATAAATCTGTCAGTGTCATAGTGACCAAATTCCAAAGCATGTTATTTTAATGTCAGATCAATCATTCAATGTAATGCTATCATGCCCTTGTTTTCTTGACTTTTTTTTTTTAAAGGAGCACCATTTGTAATGGAATTTAGTTATGCTGCAGCTTGGATAAAATATACACATACATTATCATAATTCTAATTAAAGTAGCTGAACAATATCATTGTCTTACCATAATCTGAACTGTAATAATATTCTATATTTCAACTGCAATAATAAAATGATATTGAATATATTCTTATAGGCAAAAAATATCATGTCACTGTGGCCCAGAGGCATGTGTTGTCTTACCATAACAGAGATCATTTTTCTGTCTATTTAACTAGAACCCCATCCATTTGAAATGTACAACAGGATACACTACATATTTGAAAGTAAGATTGAAAAGATATGTAATTTTAAGAACAGAATGATACTATAAATAAATGATTGAGTTTGATATACATATTTAAGTTTGATACCCTGATGCATGGTAAATTTATGAATTTACTGGCTCTTTATATTATAAAGGCATGCAGTGAATGGCCAAAATTTGAAATATTGATATAATTCTGATTAATTATTATTCCAAATATTGGGCCCACTTGGTGAGCAAAAATGTAACAAATACTTAACAAATGGAAAGCCAACAATTTAATTGTATAAGAATTTTTTAAAAAACAGATATGAATTTCAAATGAAAAATTCAAATAATAATTTTGGAGAATTAATAGGGTCATCTTACATGTTAAGAAATGTAAAATATATTTCTTGCGATTTAAAAATGGAAGTATTTTAAAAATACTACTTTCGTGATCAGCAATGAGACCACATCAGAATACAAAATGCAAAATAATAATACCACCATATGTAACAAAACAGAGTAAAAAACAGAACTAAAAGAAAATACAATTCACATTTCTTTATTATTACTCTACACTTTACCCTAGTCAGATCCATATACTCTATGCAGTTTTCAATTATACTGTTTTATTCAATAGAATGCCATATTATATAGAATATTTGAGTTTTGACTGTACATAACATATGTTGTTATAATGTATGGATCCCAATGGGCCATTTGTCTAATGTGTGTACCTGATATTGATCTCTCTCTCTACACAGCTGGCATTCAAATAATATACTTTTCATGCCTTAAATCTCTGGGGTTCCACAAATATATGTATGTTTGTTGGAAAGAATTTGATTAAAAAATCATACTTAATCATTGTGTGTAGCTGCTGAAATTTAACAGTAAATACTGTTTTGTGTTTTGATATTTTCCAGTTTTATAGGATCTCATCCGTTTCAATGTGCTCCCTAACTAAGGCTAAAAATATCTCTATGAAATTACCCAAGCAAATGACTCTATTCTCAAATAATCTGCCAATGCTTTTCCATATTTCTGCCCACCATGTAGACCAAAACTAGAAAAATACATTACCCTGTTTGAAAGAGTTGATACCATAGAAACACATATAACTTCCCTTGCACCATTGTAGCATCCCTGAACACTATACAAACTAGATTGACAAACCTTGAATTAAAAGAGACAACACAAAAAAACAAACACTAAACACCCTCAAACCATATTTCTGTCCAACAACTGCAACCAAAACCTAATCCACAAAAAACCACAAATCCTTCAAATATTGATATCCCCATTGTTATTAAAGAAGCTGTTGAGCGTGAACGTAAATGACCAAATGCCATCTTATTTGGTCTTGCAATCAATGACAATAATAACATCACTAATGTTTGAAACTTCATTAGGAAATATCAAGCATCAACTATCTCCCCTGATGAAATACTTGATATTTCCCATGTCGGTCCCGAGCTCAAAAATAAAGACTGCTTGATGTCCCCACGCCTCTGCAGAGTTGTTTGCAAAAACGAATCAAGCAAACGCAAATTTATCTTCTCAATAAATTCACTCTTAAAGAGCAACAAGAACCACAAGAATCTTTGTTTTTGTCCTGATCTAACCCTACAGCAATGTGTACAATCTGGGGAACTACGTTCCGAGCTCAAAATATAACACAATTTAGGTAATACTAATCTATACATTGACTACTGTGCTGATTGTATCAAAAGCAAGAGCCACAACCCATGTCACAATAACCATCAACCAAACATCCAACATTAGGAATTCATGCCCCTTACTTCTTCCAGACCCACTCCCTCATATCTTAAATGCAAACTACTCAATGCAAGAAGCCTAGCTAATAAAATGCATGAATTCTCATCTTACTGAGCACTGCCACATTCAACATTATATTTGTCTGTGAGATGTGGTTGAATGCATCTTTCACTCCATTACCATTGTAAGTGAATATCAAGTTTATCAGTCTGATTGCAAAATCCGTAGAGGAGGTGGAGTTGCTATCTTCTATAAAAAGTCCCTACATCTAAAAAACATCCAAATTACCCAGGAGCTTGCTCTTCGGGAGACCATCATCTGTGAACTGTCCTTATTCTGTTACAGAACCTCTCATTATGACATTGAACATGTAAACAAGTTAAACTCACTGCTAACATGGGCAACCTCCTGCCCACATGCTTTTATCTTTCTTGGTGACTTCAATCTACTTCATATGAATTGGACCATAAACAAATGTACAAACGAACCCAAACTTTCAACCTTTTTCAATGCTGTAACAAATAAAAATGTAATGCCATCTTCAGTCTGATCTAAGTATGGTATATAAAATCATACATTGCAATGTCCTACCTGTCAATGAATACTTCAGCTTCAACCATAACAACGCAAGAGCACACAATAGATACAAACTCAAGGTTAACCGCACCAAACTTGATTGCAGGAAATACAACTTCAGCAACAGAGTGGTCAATGTCTGGAATGCTATCCCTGACTGTGGTTTCTTCCCCCAAACCCAAAAATTTTAACTTTAGACTGTCTACTGTTGACCTCACCCCTTTCCTAAGAGGTCTGTAGGGGGCATGCATAAGCACACCAACGTGCCTACCATCCCTGTCCTATTGTTTCTTTTATTTTTCTTATATGCACCCATTTCATGTATTCATAACTATGTATATATACTTATACTTATTATCTTGTAAGTGATTGACAAATCAAAATAAATAAATGAATGAATGAATGAATGAATGAATGAATGAATGAATAAATCTGGGACTGGAACAACTCGTAACCAACAACACTAGACTGAACAAGTGTCTTGATCTCATCTTCTGCAATAGTTTGAATACAATTTACAGAATACAAATTAAAGAACCCTTTTCCAACAGTGACCACAGCATAACTGACTTTTGTCTCAGTATATGTCCTCACAAAAATCACCATAATGACAGGATCCCCAATGATAACTTCAAAAAAGGCAACTATGAAATAATAGACAATGATTTCTCATCTCTTGATTGGCAAATTCTATTAACTGGATGCAATACTGTTGAAGACCATTACAACACATTTTTACTTGAAGTCAAAAGAGTCATCAAACTATATGTACCAAAAAAAACACCCCCAAACCAGAAAAAACAAATTACCCATAACAATAAGGAAGCCCCAATCCAAAAAGAAATCCCTTTGGCAGGAAAACAAATCTGGTCACGTTGTCAACTTTAAAAGCTGATATAAAAATTTATGCCACCAGACAAAGACTGAATGCATCAATTATCATATTAAACAAGAGGAAAACCTTATATGCACCAATTCCACCTGTGTTTTCTTCAATTTTGTGAACAACAAACTAAAAAATCAAGGTCTATCCCACACTGAAAGGACCTAATGGCAAATATTGTAATGATGACACCATTAAAACCAACCTCTTTAACACATTCTTTGGCTCAGTATTTGTAAACAGCAATGGGTCATGCCCAATATTTTCTAGTTGAACCACAGACAACTACAATGATGTAATACATATTGATTTTATAGAAGACAATGTTGAAAAAGCACGATGCAATCTAAAGCCATCTCTATCTATTGGATCGGACAGAATTTGTGCCTACTTCTTAAAAAAGCTATCCCACTGCCATTGCTGAACCTCTAAGCATAATATTTGAAAAATCTTTCAGGACCAACTCCTTGCCAAACCTATGGTCACTAGCCACAGTCATCCCCATCTTCAAAAGGGGAGACTCCAGCCTAGTTGAAAATTACAGACCAATCTCTGAATGCTGCATTACCTGTAAAGTCATGGAATCAATTATTAACCAATCCATTATCCTCCACTTAGAGACAAACAACCTACTGTTTAACAATTTGGCTTCAGAAAAAAACTATCCTGTAATCTGCAACTCTTACACTGTAAAAACATATGGATTACACAACTTGATCAGGGCAAAGCAATTGACCCAATCTACATAGACTTCTGTAAAGCCTTTGATTCAATGGTACATGACAAACTACTCCTAAAACTAAAATCTTATGGTATTTCTGGATATCTGCATAACTGGATAGAAGCATTCCTGTCAAACAGACAACAAATGGCCAAAATTGGGAGCATCTATCAAATCCTGTACCCGTCAACAGTAGTGTCTCCCAAGGCAGTGTTCTGGGACCAACTCTCTTCATACTCTACATAAATGACCTCTGGGATCATATCAAGAGCAACTGCGTTTTCTTTGCTGATGATGTAAAGCTATTCAACACCACTGCCAATATTGCTACCCTTCAAATAGACCTTCAAATAGACCAAATAGACCAAATACCCTTCAAATAGAACTATGTGTCAGAATGGTCAAACAAATGGCAACTTCAAATCTCAACAAATAAATGCTCTGTCTTACATATCGACAAAAAAAAACCAGAAAAGAAACTACAAGCTGAAAAGTCAAGATCTTGTTGATGACACAAACTTTGTCTAGGACTATGGAGTGCTCATATCAAATGATCTAAGTACTAGAGCCCACTGTAACTACATAGCCAAAAAGGCATGAAGAATTGTTAACCTAATCCTGTGTAGCTTTTTTTCCGGTAATATCACTCTACTAACTAGAGCATATAAAACATTTGCTAGACCAATACTTGAATACAACTCATCAGTCTGGAACCCACATCACATATCTGATATTAATACAATTAAGAAAGTCCAGAAATATTTTCTGAGAAGAGTCCTCCACTCCTTTACTCGTTGCAGAATACCTTATGCCACGAGACTTGAAATTTTAGACCTAGGCAATCTCGAACTATGCTGCCTTCAGTTTGATCTTAATATGGTACATAAAATTATATATTGTAATGTCCTCCCTGTCCTCCCTTCAGCTTCAACCAAAACAATACAAGAGCACACAGTAGATACAAACTCACCAAAACCGCACCAAACTTGATTGCAGGAAATACGACTTCAGCAACAGAGTGGTCAGTGTCTGGAATACTCTACCTGACTCTGTCGTTTCTTCCCCAAACCCAAAAACATTAACCTTAAACTGTCTACTGTTGACCTCACCCCTTTCCTAAGAGGTCTGTAGGAGGCGTGCATAAGCGCACAAACGTGCCTTGTCCTATTGTTTCTTTTATTTTTCTTATTCGTATCCATTTCATGTATTTATACTTATACCTGTTATCTAATAATCATTTGACAAATTAAATAAATAAAATAAAATAAATTCTTGCCCAGCAGTTTTTTTAACTTGTTTTCCAGAGAGGTTGGATATAAAATAGTAACACTACAAGTCTTTATATAATTTGTAAGATCTAGAATCCAAGAGATTTCTAAGTAAGACTAGAAAAGGTAAAATTGAAATGCTTACATAATTTGTTTAGTGCATGCAGTAGATTAAAAAAAATAGAATTGTTCTGGCACCATCTCTTTGTATGTGTTGATTCTTCTTGAATTTCAAATATTGTACTAAAAAGAATATCTCAGATAAAGACACAACTATAAGACTATAGATTAAATTAAAATTTGGAAAAAACTAACATAAGAAAGGCAGTGGCAAATCATATCTACACTACAAAGATCTGTTCATATAGTTTCAAGAAAGAGTTCACTTCAAGCCCATCTTTATTATTACATTTACATTTTTACCAAAGGGGCAAATAAGATTAACAGCAGTACTATTATAGACTGTTTCACAATATGAAGTTCTTTGCAGGGTTTATCTTTGCAGTAAATAAAAGGTTTAGTATTTACTGTATCATACGTGTGCATTTGTTTGTGTCTCTTTGTATGTCTGAAAAACCACTATATTAATGTATAAATTCAGTCATAATTTGAAGTATCTAATCCATGAAGCAAACACTGTTAACATATGCCATATTTTATTTGCAAATTTATAATCAGTATTATAATAATAGAAAGCAGAATAATAAGTATTTTTTTCAAAATATTTGTTGCATTTGGTCCTAAATGTTTATAATTCAAAGTAAGCAGGAGTTTAGACTGCAAACATAATTGAGAATATTCAACAAATTAAAACCCCACTTCTCCTGTGCATTTCAGAAATATTTATAATTCCAAATAAACTTAAGCTGAAATCTTTCTTTTTAAGTTGAAATTTTGAAATGTTAATAAATGGTTCAATTCACACATCTACTTTGCACAAAAGTTGTTCAGCCTTAATTTGCTCTTTAGGAGAATAAATACCACTAATATGAGCCTAGCTTCATTTTTCATGACACAAGCTTTTTTAAAAAAATTGTATGATTTGCTATATTGTGCTTTGGTAAAAATTTATTTTTCTCTTCTAATGCTCTCATATATCCTTCTAGGATTTTAGTTTCCTTGTTGACTTTTTGCACTGCTTTTTATTTATAGAGCTGCAGAGATTAATATTTCTTTTATGTACTCTAATCTATATATGCACCCCATCCAGTTCTTTTTCTGTGTTATGCCATTAAACAGTGACAAATAACTAAAGCTGGCTTAGCTTTTGTGTGATCTGTTGTGAAACATGAAACAATCAGTGGCTTGCTACATTATTCATCTAGTTGGAGTTAATTAAATGGATTCTTTTGAATATGAAATGCAATTCCTACTGTACTATGAAATCTTGAATCATTAAAGTACTTCACTTGATATTTGATCAGGATTTTAATTTAATAATGGAAAGGCAAATAATATGCTTGCTTGTGCAAAAAAAAAGTAGAATTCCATAAACTTGGAATTTTTCTCTGGAGATTTCTAGTTATAAAGCTTTAAACCAAATAATGTCTAAATCCTATTCATTGTGTACTTAGCAGTTCTTGTGGATGTGGGTGTATCTCTGTGAATGCGTTCCCTTGGAAAAATATCTGTATTTCTTTGTTATGGGACTTATCTTGTAAAATGACATTCTCCCAAATATCATATTGCTCCAATTTTAAGGCTAGGTCCCACTGGCCAACAGATGCAAAACATATGAATAAAGGAGACAGCGGACAAGCAAAATTTTGGGGGTGGCTCCATCCATTGTCATCCGCTCCAAAAAGTGGTGAAAATTTGCATAAACAGAACGGAAAAGAATGGACGTGGGTAGTATGTAGCGGGGATGTTAAACGGATGTGCATAGGAAGCCTAGCGGATGACAGCAGATGGAAGCGGATGACACATCCGAAGGGGTTCCGGGGGAGAATTGCGAAGCGATGCATAGCAGATGAAGCGGATGCATCACGGATGCCTATAGGAAACAAAGCGGATGCCGCATGGATGTATATCGGATGCAAAGCATTCACTGCGCATACGGCGAGTATGAATTGTGTCAGCTCCGTGGATATAAAAGGATGCAGTACGCATGCAGTCAGCATACAGGGAAAGACGTGCTGCCACATACATCTAGCAGGAACACCATGGTTCGTCAGTCAGGCAAGAAGAGGAAGCCTGTTCCAGCACTGGCAAGAAGGCCAGAGCCAGCATCCCACGCCCTGGCACTGACTCTGAATCTGCTGCTGCTGCTGCTGCTGCTGCTGCTGCTGCTGTGGTGGACCAGCCCAAGGCCCTCAAAGCCCTGCTGCTCAAGCCCCTGAAGGCCCTGCTGCTCAAGTCCCTGAAGGCCCAGCTGCTCAAGCCCCTAAAGGCCCTGCTGCTCAAGCTCCTGAAGGCCCTGCTGCTCAAACCCCTGAAGGTCCTGCTGAAGCCCCTGCCAGAGGGAGGAAGAGGCAAGGGAAGGAGAAGGGAGAGAGGAAACAGTACACCATTTCCGAGGAGCATGAGGATGAGGTGCTGGAATGGCTGAGGGAGAACGAGTACCTGTGGAGGAAGGGCCACAGGCTCTATCATGACACCAAGAGGAAGCAGGCAGCTTGGAGAGAGAAGGTAGAGAGCCTGGGCTACATTGCAGAAGTACTCCTGGGATGGTGGAAGCACATGCACACCTGGTATAGCAAGCTGCACCTGAAGAAATCTGGCCAGGCCACTGTCAAGCTCACTCACCGGGAGATATACGTCATGGCCAAGTGCATCTTCCTGGAGGGTGAGATATGCCACCGAGGAGCAGCCCCTTTGACACCCCTCTCCCTCAGACAGCCCACAGACAGCCAGCCCTCTTCCAGCCAGAAGCCAGCTACCCTGTTCAGGCAGGTGTCTTCAGAGGGCCCCACAGAAGAGACCCCCCCTGACAGCTGCACTCCCCATGCCACCAGACTTGGAGGATCCCGTGCGGGAAGATGCCCTGCTGTCACAAATGGAGGAAGAAGAAGCAGCCACCAGAGGCCAACCCACCCCCACCCCCAACTCCAGAGGATGCAGGCAGAGAGGCAGACTAGAGGGCCAGAACCACAGTGTGCTGTTGGAGATCAGGGACACAATGAAGACCAGCACAGAACTTTTCTCTCAGCTGGTCCACTTGGACAGAGCATCCTCGGGCCGGAACAACTTCATCACCTATGTGAGCCAGACCCTGAGGGACCTGCCCGAGGCCCAGTACCAGGTGATGAAGCAGAAGATCACAGCACTTCTGCACAACCCTCAAGGCCCAGCTGAAGCTGCTCCTACCCACTCCAGGTCTGCTCCTCCAACCCAGGCGATGTCACAGCCCTTCCATGGCTTTCAACAGCCCCTCACCTACCAAGGCTATGACTACCAGGACTTCCCACAGCAAATACATACCTTCCCAGTCCAGGCCCAGCTTCATGGCATGCCACAGACACCACTCCTCACCTAGCTGCAGACCAGACAGCCCCACTACACTCCTCCTTCATCCACCCCACAGTCAAGCCTGTCAACGGACAATCTGTCATCAGTATTGGGCCTGACATCTCAAGTCCTTGATGAGGGGCCTTTCAACCTCACGGGACTAAGTCAGCTCTTGGACAGCTTCCTGAACACACCATCCCCTGTTGTACTCTCTGGGCCAAGCACCCCAATAGTGCCTCAGACCAGCACTCAAGCCACAGCTACCTTCACAGTCCCTGCCCACTTAACAGTTGACATGACGCAGAGTGACTGAGAATAGTGTCAGAGACTGATTTGTTTACTTGTTAAGTTCATCTTTGCTTAAGACACTTTACTTGGTTCATTTTGCTTTTTTAATAAAGTCATAAAGTTTACCTAAGAAAGTTAATAAAGGTTATCTTTGCTTAACACACTTAAGACAGTTTACTTGGTTCATTTTGCTTATTTTATAAAGTCATAAAGTTTACCTAGTCATAAAGTCATAAAGTCATAAAGTCATAAAGTTCACACTAGCCGACGGATGCAAAATGTATGCAAAAAGGACATAACGGACGAGCAAAATTTCCATCCGTTGTTATCCGCTCTCAAAAATGTCCCAAATTTGCATAAACAGAGTGGACAACAACGGAAAGGAACAGACATGAGGAGGATGTAGCGCGGATGTAAAGCGGATGTTCGTAGGAAGCCTAGCAGATGGAAGCGGATGGAAGCGGATGACACAACTGCAGGGTTTCTGTGGGAGAACAGCGAAGCGGACACGGAGCTGAAGGAACGGATGCATAGTGGATGATGCGGATGCATCACGGACACCTATAGGATGAATAGTGGATATGTAGCGGATGCAAAGCGTTCACTGCGCTTGCGGTGAGGATGAATTGCATAAGCTCCGTGGATATAAAAGGATGCAGCTCTCAAGCAGTCACCTTTCAGAGGAAAGACCTGCTGACAGAGACATCTTGAGACAACACCATGGGGAAGAAGAGGAAGCCTGTGCCTACTCCTGCCAGGCCTGGCAAGAAGGACAGAGCCACCATCCCACCCCCTGGCACTGACTCTGAAGCTGCTGCTGCTGCTGCTACTGGTGCTCCTAGTGTTGTTGCTGCTGGTGCTTCTGCTGGTGCTTCTGGTGCTTCTCCTGTTGCGGCTGCTGCTGGTGCTTCTCATGCTGCTGCTCCTGGTGGTGCTTTTCCTGCTGGTGCTGCTGGTACTTCTCCTGCTGCTGCTGCTGCTGCTGCTGCTGCTTCTCCTCCTGCTGCTGCTGTGATGGATCAGTCCCAAGGCCCTCAAAGCCCTGCTGCTGAAGTCCCTGAAGCCCCTGCCAGAGGGAGGAAGAGGCAAGGCAAGGAGAAGGGAGAGAGAAAACGGTGCTCCATTTCCGAAGACCATGAGCAGGAAGTGCTGGAATGGCTGAGGGAGAACGAGTACCTGTGGAAGAAGGGCCACAGGATCTATCATGACACCAAGAGGAAACAGGCAGCACGGAGAGAGAAGGCGGAGAGCCTGGGTACACTTCAGATGTACTCCTTGGATAGTGGAAGCACATGCACACCTGGTATGGCAAGCTGCACCTGAGGAAATCTGGGCAGGCCTCTATCAAGCTCACTCACCGGGAGACCTATGTCACGGCCAGGTGCACCTTCCTGGAGGGTGAGATCCGCCACCAAGGAGCAGCCCCTCTGTCAACCCTCTCCCTCAGACAACCCACAGAGAGCCACTCCTCTTCCAGCCAGGAGACAGATACCATGTACAGGCAGTTGTCTTTGGAGGGCCCCACAGCAGAGACCCCCCGACAGCTGCACTCCCCATGCCGTAGGATGTGGAGGATCCCCTGTCTCAGATGGAGCAAGAAGAAGCAGCCACCAGAGACCAGCCCACCCCCATCTCCAGCTCCACCTCCATAGAAAGCAGGCAGAGAGGCAAACCGGAGGGCCAGAACCACATTGTCCTCTAGGAGATCAGGGACACAATAAAAGCCAGCACAGATCTCCTCTCCCAGCTGGTCCACTTCGACATAACATCCTCTAACCGCAAGCCCTTCATCACCTACGTGAGCTAGACCCTCATGGACATGCCCGAGGCCCAGTACCAGGTGATGAAGGAGAGGATCACAGCTCTTCTGCACCACCCTCCAGGCCCAGCTGAACCTGCTCCTACCCACTCCAGGTCTGCTTCTCCACCCCAGGCGATGTCACAGCCCTTCCACGGATTTCAGCAGCCCCTCGCCTACCAAGCCTACCACTACCAAGACTTCCCACAGCAGAGGCAACCCTTCCCAGTCCAGGCCCAGGTTCATTGGATGCCACAGAAGCCACAGACGCCTCAGCTGACCCAGCTGCAGACCAGACAACCCCACTACACTCCTCCCTCCTCCACCCCATAGCCAGCCCTTTCTCAGAACATCTGTCATCAGTCTTGGGCCTCACATCCCAGGTACTTGATGAAGAGGCTCTCAACCTCACGGGACTGAGTCAGCTCTCTGAGAGCTTCCTGCACACACCATCTCCTGTTGTACTCTCGGGGCCAGGCACCCCAATGGCGCCTCAGACCAGCATTCTAGCAACAGGCACCTCCACAGTCCCTGGCCCCTTTACATCTGAGACCATGGGCACACCTCAGAGTGACTGAGAAGAGTGCCAGAGACTGAGTTGTTACCTGTTCACTTTATCTTTGCTTAAGACACTTTACTTGGGTCATTTTGCTTTTTAATAAAGTCATGCAGTTTTTTATTAAAAAAGGTTATCTTTGTTTTTCACACTTGGTTCATTTTTTTTACTTAATAAAGTGTTGGGGAAAACTTTGAAAAAAGGGTTAAGCCTTTGCATGCTTGTGGGATAGGTAAAGAGAGCTGTGGGATGGATAGCTGTGGGTTGGGTCAGGATAGCTGTGGGATGGGTAAGGATATCTGTGGGATAAAGAGAGTTGTGGGGTGGGTAAGGATAGTTGTGGGATAGATAAACCTCCAGTGCAAGCATAGTGGGACTGTATCGTCCACCCTCCCAGCTGCCACACATATGGCCCTTTATTATCAATAACAATTTATTCATTGATCAACACATTTCAAAATAAACAAACCTCTTTATTAATGCCCTATTCATTGTAAGGCTACTCAACATACATGGCACAATCTCATCAGTGTGATGAGACAGGCTCAAGGAAGCATCCATTAATCATCTACCATCCTGACTTGCCACTCTACTGCTCCAGCTGGGGAGTTGCACCAGTGTCTCAGTAGGTTGCGCTGCTTCTTCCCTTCATGTGAAGCTCTGTTGGGGCCTTGTAGATCCACAGTGTCTATCAGGTTTCGTCCTTGCCTCCATTCACCAGGCTCCATGTCCCCATTCTCTTGTTGACGGTCCGCAAGCCTGTTCTGCAACACTGGGTAGCAGGTGCATATGAGATTGTGCAGGATGCAGCAAGCTTCCATGATGCTCCTCACAGTCCCTGGGTTATGCTGCATGGTGGTGAGAAGTACCTGGAATCTGTTGGCCAGGATGCCAAAGGCATTCTCCACCACCCGTCTTGCCCTGGACAGCCTGTAGTTGAAGATCCTCTCTTCAGGGCTGAGGTATCTGGAACTGTAGGGCTTCATGAGGTAGGTTCTGAGGGAGAAGGCGTCATCACCGATGATGAAGTAGGGCACATCTTGTGTGTCGTTGGGTAGGGGGTCTGGATTTGGAAAACCCATGATGAGGTTGAGTTGCAGCCCATCCTTGAGGTCACTGGCGTTGTATACCTGGCTATCTGAAGCTGACCCGTTGCCTGAAGCATCAATGTACATGAACTTGTAGCCTGCATCAATCATGGCAAGGAGGATGATCCTGAAGAAGCCCTTGTAGTTGTAATAAGAGGACCCTGAGTTGGCTGGAGCTTTGCAGGCCACGTGCTTCCCATCTATGGCTCCAACGGTGTGGGGAAAGTTCCACCTCTGATACCACTGTTCTGCAACTTTCCTCCAGCCTTCTTCAGTGGTGGGACACTGGAGGAGCTCCTCCAGGTATTCTTCGATGATGGCCTGTACCACTTCTCTGACCACTTTGCTGATGCTGTTGTGTGGCACCCTCCTGGCATACTGCATGTTTCTGTATGTGGTCCCTGAGGCCAGGTGATGCAGAGTCAATGCCACCTTCATTCTAGGGTCCAGGTTGGAATGTAAGTTGGTGCTTGGCTTGGTCAACCTGGGTCTCAGACGCTCCACAATTTCGTCAAACATGGCTGGTGGCATCCTCATGAAGTGCTGGAATGCACGAGTGTCTTCATTCCTCAGCTCCACCATCAGCTTGTCATAAAATCCAAACTCCACTCTTCTTCCGATCCATTGTCGGACCCACACAGCTCTTGGACGTCTCTTTCTTCTCCCTGTGTAGAAAAGGTGAAATAGTCTGAAGAGGGCTTGGTTCTGGTGTTGAATGATGGCAGCTACCATAAGGAGTGTGTTATGATCCATGGTGGAGAACAGTTGATGATGTGGAAGAGCAAGAGCAATGGTGAAGAGGTCTGTCCACCACGGCTGCTGGACTCATACTGAGATCCAGATGATTTTCTCCCCCTTTTTATAGGAAATATAGGTTTTCCGCTAGGTGTCCTTCCACATTCTCTAGGCATACTACAGACATCCTAAATATCCGAGATACATCCCATATACAAACATTTTGTCTGTTTTAATGCTTTATATACGAAATGCATCCGCTTACATCCTTTCTATTTCCGTGCTACTAATGCTGTGTGGACATTCCGTGTACTTTTCGCTTCCTCCCTCTTTCCGCTTTTAGCTGCAGCGAATGTGAGTTGCGAGGATGCCCAGAGGATGCCGAGAGGATACAGCGGACATGTAATGGATGATAACAGACGTAGAACGTTTGTTGTCCGTATGTGTCACGGATGTAGATCGTACGTGGCGGAAAGTTCATCCGCTCAAAAAGTTTTGTGCAGCTCAAAACTTTTTGAGCAGATGAAATAGCAGTAAACAGATGTTTGACAGATAGAGTGTATGAAACACGTACGCAGTGAGTACACTTCAGATGCATCCCGTTTTCCAACGAATGGCAAGCTTTTTTGTCCGCTTTACATCCTGTTTGCATCCATTGATGCAGTGGGACATGGGCTTAAGCTATTGTGGAATGGAGTGGACTTATGATCTGGGCTGCCAAGTTCAGAGATTCAGTCTTGGTACCAGATAGAGATCAGGAGAAAACACATGGAGCAGTTTGTGAGAATGTAGAAAGCCAAGAGGATGCACTGTATTGTAATCATGAAGATTCAGGTTCTGGACAGCATAACTTTGAGAATTAAAATCTTTGTTTGGCCACAACACAAACAGAAGAAAACTTACAAACATTCCAGAATCAGTAACTGAAATAGGGATGACAAAGAGAAGCAGTTATAAATTATATGGGAAAAGTGAGGGAAAGAGATTTTCGGAGGAGGAAATTAGATTGGCTAAAACTGATTTCTTATCTTTCTTAGCCTATACTGTTCATACATAGGAAAATATATTTAATGCATATTTAACATTACAGTATAGTCAATGCATAAATAGATTTTAAAATATGACAGCAGTGTAAATACTCAATATTTCATAATTCTCAGATGGAACAATTAGCATAACTTGGAATAGATCCGTATCTTTTTCATCAATTATGCATTTATCTCTATGTTGCATTATTTAATATTCTGCAACAAGCACTCCCATAATCACATTTTGCTCAGTTCCATTTACAACCTTTTTGTTCATTAACTTACCTTTCAAATATAATTGACATCCAAAACAAAAATTGTATCTTTGAATTCAGTTAATTAATGAACTCTAGCCTATTTAATATTTTCATTCTGTTCCAGAGACTAATTTTGGATGCTGTAGTTGATTGCAATGATAAAAATTCATTCTGTGCCTGTACCTCAAAGATTAATTCTAATTAAAGCTTCCTAATCATGTCACTGCCAAAGAATGGAAGAACAGAAAGCTGAACAGTGAAAGAGGCCTAGGTTGCAAGGTGAGATTTTAACAGAGAGATTCACTCTGAGGAATGTCAGAGCACCATCCATGGTGGGATCTTCTACATATTATCAGAATCTAAAGTAGTTGCTAAAAGCAATATTTATATCCTTCTCATGCTGCACTACAGAATCCTGACTGTTATCAGTTAGCTTTTATAAATAGGAATTAGGCTATTTTTGTGAGACTATGTGCAATATCCTTATGATCTCTTGCTCAGTCTTTGGACTGGAAAAAACTATCTAAAATACTACAAATACTTCCATTGCACATAATGACGTAAATATAGTAGTGGTATAGATGTTTGATACAGCATTCCTCAACTGATTGCTCATTGTTATCACAATGTGCCTGAGGGTTTTTCAATTAAATTATTTTCATCTGATATATACCAATATGTATAAATGCATGTAACATCAAAATGCAACGTTTTTGGTGAATACTATTGCATACATTTTCCAGAATTAAGTTTGCATTTAACCTAATGAAAGAGCAAATGGTAAATGCAACTACATAACTTATTTGCATTTTAAAAATTAAAATAATGAAAATTAAAATAAAGGTATTGCAATTTATAGTGAAATTTACCAACAACTAGGCAAAATGGAAGATTGGCTAAATGTGAAGCTGTGCGTTCACTAACAAAAAGGAAAAAGCAGAAAAGTGCAAGTTGTTAGACGAAGCAATGTATTGAATATTTATTTACAGGAGCAATTGAGATACTCATGATATTTTTTAGATATAACAGTTTCGCACAGTAGCCCAGGGTGTGTGGGAAGGATTGGAAAATCTGTATGTTTCAAAAATGATTAAAAGAAGTGTTTTGCAGTATAAACAACTGTAACACATCTTAGTATCTTTTACCATAATGGTGGGTTTTATTTATTCCTTGGTAAAGCTTGCAAAATTTAATCTTCACAATTACATTTTAACAAAATGAATAATTGCTTCTTGGATCTTACTTGAAATTTTAAGTCCCTAAATATTACTAAAATAAGGAAATTAACATGTAATTTGGGGTGCAGAGATTAATCTTAAATTAGGATGTTGAGGATGTACAAATATCAATTTGATTAATGTGGTTTTTGAATGATAGGCTTTCAGAAGGTATTTTAATTATAGCTATTCATAGTTTAATATTTTTGCATATTTTTTGGGTGGAGGTTGCCCTAAGGAAACTGTATGTTTTGTTTGTTTGTTTGTTTGTTAAATTGCCTACTGTTTGGTTTGTGGGAATGAGATCAGCGTAACTTCAACTCTTTTATTTAGTTCCAAAAGTCTGTTCTAACCAGGAACAGCAGCAGCTCTTTTTATAGAGAGCTCCTCGCGGCTAGTGTCCAATGACGGCTACTTGTTTTTCCCGCCGCTTGAATTGGCCAATCATAGCCCTGCTATTATTGGCCAATCAACATCGAGAAAAGTAGCCAATCAGCGTCAGGTATTTGTTGTCCAATAGGAATAGCCTATTTGAAGTATGTTAACATGGAAAACCCTCCCCTCTTGGTACGGTCCTACCATATGTAGTCACTTAAGTAGGCAGGGCTTCTAGGTTGCCTAGTTGACCTGCACAGTTTACTTGTGTTGTCATCTTCAGCGGGTTCGGATGGGATCACTGTTTCTCCTGTCCTTCTCTGTCGAACCTCCTGGAAGGTAGACTCAGCCATTCCGCTCTCGCCCGGCATACTTGGGCTGGTAGGGTCGGGCCAGCTGCTCCTTTCCGACCAAGCATCCAGGTCTACTTGTGTTTCTTGTTCCTCACTGAAGATTTCTATGGGTAGGTCACTGTTTTTGCTTGCGTTTATTTGGGAATGTTTTTTATTGTGATTATTTTGATTTTCTGCGGTTTCTTTTTCTACTGGGGAGGTTTCTTTTTCTACCGGAGGGGTTTCTTTTTCTACTGGAGGATTTCTTTTTCTACCGGAGGGTTCCCCCCCTTTATTTGTTACTGAGGGGTCTTCCCCCTCTCTGGTTGGTCTGTTGCTGGTTTTGTGTAATTGTTGTGATGTTGTTGGTGTGTGTGTGTTGTTCTTCGTGTCTAAGTGTGTCGGTGGTGCGTTGTAGTGTGCGTGACCGTAATTGGTCAATATGTCTTTGCCAGGTTCAGCCATCATCTGTTTCCATTCTGTAGGACCGTGGTCTGGTTATTTGTGTAATTGTTGCCGGTACCCACAACAGTTGGCCGGTGAGGTTTTTTGCGTATACTAGTTGTCCTGGTTCGAATTTGCGATATTTGCTCGAGGAGTCGGTTGGTTTTTTGGTGACGTATGTTGGGTGTAATCTATCTAATTGTGATCTTAGTTTTCTGCCCATCAGTAATTCTGCTGGGCTTTTATTTGTAATGGAGTTTGGTGTTATGTGTTGTATTGTGAGCATTTTTTTCTATTCTTTCTTGCATGTCCCCTGTGTCTATTTTATCTAATGTTTCCTTGGTATACCGGACCATGCGTTCCACCGCACCGTTTGTCGCTGGTCAGACTGGTGCTGTCAGTGAATGTCGTATGCCATTTTCTGCTAGGAATTTTTCGAAGGGTAGTGCTGTAAATTGTGGCCCGTTGTCGAAAACGAGCACACCTGGTAACCCATGTGTAGTGAATAGCTTTCATAGCTGTTTGATGACTGCTTTGGTGCATGATGCTTACTTCTAACCAATTGGAGAAAGCATGATGCTTACTTCTAACCAATTGGAGAAAGCATCTACTACGATTAGGTATGTATGCCCTTTTGTTGGCCCCGCAAAGTCTATATGTATTCGTGACCAGGGACCCCTTGGCGTTTCCCAGTTCAAGACAGGTGCTGAAGGGGGTGCAGGGTGGGAGTTTTGACATTTCCCACAAGTTTTGACCCATTTCCCAATATCTTTGTCCATCCCTGGCCACCATACATAGCTCCTGGCCAGGGATTTCATTCGCACGATGCCCGGGTGGCCTTTGTGCAACATACATAATACCTGGTCTTGTAATTTTTCTGGTATTATGACCCGATCACCCCAGAGTATACACCCTTTCAGTAATGACAGTTCAGTTTGTCTATTCTTATACGGTTTGAAAATAATGTCTGTCTTGTTTTCCGGCCACCCTTTTCCTACCCAGTTTAAAACTTGTAACAATGTCTTGTCTTTTGCGGTCATTCTGGTGATGTCGGCTGCGGTTATTGGTAGGTTTGTCAAAGTTCAATTTGTAGGGTGGAAGTGGTTGGTGCTGGGTCAGTCTCTATGTCTGGTAAGGGGGCGCGGCTCAAAGCATCGGCGTGCGAAATTTTTTTTCCAGGCCAATGGCTTTGGCTATAGTTGTATGCTGCCAGAAATTCGGACCACCTTGTCATTCTTGGTGACAGTATGTTAGGGATGGCTCTGTTTCCAGCGAGTATACCTAAAAGGGGGTTGTGATCAGTCACAAGAGTAAAAGTCCTTCCGTAAAGGTATTTTACATTTTACGCTGGATATAGCCGCCAATGCCTCTCTGTCCAACTGGCTATAGTTTCTTTCAGTTTTTGAGAGGGTCTTTGAATAGAAGGCAATGGGGGCTTCTCTTCCATCCAGCAGGACATGGCTAAGCCCGGCCCCCACACCAAATGGTGATGTGTCACAGGTAACTGTAATGTCTCACTGTATTGCATCAATACCGCGTCAGAGGTGATGAGGTCCTTTATTTTCTGGAATGCTGTCTCTTCACATTGCCCCCTGGTCCAGATGGTCGATTTGTCTAAGAGTCTATGTCGAGGTTCCGCTGTAGTTGTCTTCTGTGGCAGAAAGATGTGGTAAAAGTTTATGAGTCCCAGAAATGCTTGTAATTCAACTTTATTTTTTGGTCTAGGCACCTCTTTGATTGCCTTGATCTTTTTTTCTTTGGGGTGGATGCCCTCTTTATCGATTTGGTACCCCAGGAATTCGACTTTTGATGTGGCCAATTTACACTTTTCTTTTTTTACCTTGAGTCCCGCTTTTGGAACCTTTGCAGGACCTCTCTGAGGTGGGCTTCTAATTGTCTCTCGTTGATAGCTGAGATGAGCACGTCATCAAAATATGGGACTACTCCTTTTATCCCTTGTAATAATTGCTCCATTATGCTTTGGAAAACCCCAGGGGCTAGGCTGACTACGAATTGTAATCTTGTACATTTTAATGCTCCCCTATGAGTCACAATCGTTTGGGCCTCTGCTGTTTCTGGGTCTACTGGCAATTGCTGGTAAGCTTGGGCAAGGTCAAGCTTTGCAAAGATCTTGCCCCTTCCCAGGGAGTGTAGTAGGTGGTTGTACTATTGGAACAGGGTATGCACTTTGCTGTAGCGCATGGTTAAGGGCAGCCTTGTAGTCCCCACAAATTCTCACGGACCCATCTGGCTTAACTGAGGTCACGATTGGGGTCTCCCATTTAGCATGGTCAATTGGTTCCAGGATGCCTTGTTCTATAAGTTTGTTTAATTCTTCGTCAATTTTGGGTTTTAGTGGGAAGGGGACTCGCCTCGCCTTCAGCCTAATTGGAGCTGTGGTTGGGTCTCAATTGAATGAGATAGGGGACCCTCAGTACTTGCCTAACTTTCCATCGAAGACGTCCTGGAACTCTCTTATCAGGTTTTCCTCCCAGTCTGTGTCGGCGACGCGGTTAATGCTGGTCACTCCGATTCCTAGATGTTCAAACCACTTGAGTCCCAGTAGGCTTGGTCGGTTCTGGTCTACGATGGTTAGAGGCAATATTTTTTGGTGTCCTTTGAAGGTTACCTGGAAGTGTCTAAGTCCGACTATCGGTATTCTATTGCCTTGGTAGTCTTTTAAAATCAGTGCTTGTTGTTCTAATTCGGCTTTGCCGATGTACGGTACTAGTCTTTTGATGGTATCCCAGGATACCATTGATAGGTATGATCTGGAATCGACCTCCATTTTGCATTCTTGCCCCTCGATTCTGACCGCCACATGTACCTTCCGGCCATTTGTCGCGTTGGAATGGCCGATGGTGATGGTCTGATGCATTTCTTCTTTCCTGTAGCTGCTTCGATTGGCCACCTCCCTTTGCCTTCGCAATTTTCTCAGTTCCACGTCATCCTCTCTTTCTGTCTCGGGGATGTGTTGTCCCTTCTTCTGGGGCTGTAGCTTCTGCAGTTTTTGCATACACATGCAATGTGGCCCCTCCATTCGCAGTACTGGCAAATGGCGTCTAAGTACTGGCACTCTGAACGGGGGTGGTTTCCTCCACAGCTGCACACTGGAACCCCAACTTATGACCATTTTTCATTCGGCGCTCTTATTCAGCCTGGAGCCTGTGGATTTCCTCTTCCTCGTCCTCATCAATTCTGGATGATCCGCTGTCTGTGAAACATGTAGCAGTTTTGTGTGTGCTTTCTACTTTCTTCTCGGTGCCCTGATTTGTTTCAGTTGATGTTTTTGGCGGGTTGGCGTTCATTTGCTGCATTTTTGCTCTTTTGCGATTGTCCGAGATTCCTTGCAGGTCGTTACTCTCCAAGAACATGAGGAATCTATTGATATAGGATTCCCAGTCCTCTCCTGCTGGGTTGAAGGGTGTGGGTGGCGAGTTGGTTCCGGCCGTTTCATCTGCTTGGTTCTCGATGCCACGTGCTCGACTGATCTCTTTCTCAGTATCCCACCTTCTTCGCCAGTGTTCGGTTCGCGGGAATGAGACTCAGAGATCAGCGTAACTTCAGCTCTTTTATTTAGTTCCGAAAGTCTGTTCTAACCAGGAGCCGTGGCAGCTCTTTTTATAGAGAGGTGCTCGCGGCTAGTGTCCAATGACAGCTACTTGTTTTTCCCGCCGCTTGAATTGGCCAATCATAGCCCTGCTATGATTGGCCAATCAGCATCAAGAAAAGTAGCCAATTAGCGTCAGATATTTGTTGTCCAATAGGAATAGCCTATTTGAAGTATGTTAACATGGAACCCCTCCCCCTTCATTATTGATTGTAATTCCTGGTTTATGGTAAATAGATGTGAAAATCTGAGAACAGTTTATTAAAATGGGAGAGAAACAAAAAGAAAATATATAGTTTTCTTTAAATCTCAAATGTAACAAAATATGCTGATACCTCTTTTTCTTTTCTTTTTCTTTGTTTTTAGTTCCATTCTCCTATCTCTATTTTTCAGAGGCAAAAATAGCTGCTTATATGAAGATGGTAAAACAGCTGGTCAGTGTATATTTTTTTCTCTTGAAGAATATGCAGAAATTATTCATGACCCTCATCCTCCCAAGCTAAACTGTTGCAATTTTCTCTATATGAAATTTCTCTTGAAGACCATGCAGAAGCTATCATTCTTCTTAAATATAGTCCCACATGCAGTGATGGATGGTGATATCTCCTAGTTTACACAATTCTCAGGCCTGTTCTCTCAGGCCTGATTATGACTGACTATTGAACCTATGGGTGTCAAATTCAATCGTGTCACATGATGTATTGTGTACTGTGACATATTGTGACTTATTTGCCTTTGTGGAGCTGGGGTGGGCATGGCCTGTGTGTGACACATCTGGTCTGAGGGCCGCCAGTTTGATACCCCTAATTGAACCGATGGTGGATGTTTATTTTGCCGTGTATGGGTGTTTTGTTTCTTTGCAATTGCTTTATTTTCTTTTAATTATGTAAGTGACCCAGAGTTATTTGGGAGTTTAGAAACGGCCCTCTAAGCCTATATAAATAAACATCATTAGCATTCACTGATTTAATGAATGTTAGATGAATGGCATATATTGTCATGACAGAAATACATACAGCTGAATGTGTGGGAAAAGGAAATGAAAAACAAAAAAGGTACTGGTAAGATAATTTCAGAACAATCTTGGAAAACATTCAGAGCAAATGTAATGTAGAGTTTTTTTCAATGTTCTAATAATAACAGATATCTTTATGTTAAATCACATTATTTTTCTTTTCCTTTCTATTTCACTTTCTTTCTTGAGCATTCATTTAATTCTGAACATATAACAGGATATTTTTGATCTATTTTAAGTGTGTGCATATGTTCCTTATCATTTGTCTTCTTCACTTTCAACGATGTATAATGCTGGTTCAGATTAGTTCTGGGTAAAAGATAGAGTTCAGTTTTAATGACTTTTTAATTTAAAATATCTTTATCTCTGTATTTATTGTTTGCTTGTTTATTAATAAAATCTACAAGATCTGTCACTACCTAAGTAACTCTGGGTAATTTACTCTAATTTATACATTTTGTAAGGCTGTCATCTCCCAAACAACCTCTTAATAAAAACCAAACACCTGAAGCCATTGCATAATTCAAATCATAAAGAATAAGAATAACCAACTTTAACCAACAGGCCCCACCTAACTTAACTAACTGCACAGCACAGCCCAAATACCTAGGAGAGCATCCATGTTTTTCATTGCTTATGAAAAGCTAACAGTGAAAGGATTATCCTAATTTCTGAGGAATATTATTTTATGGGACTGGTACTGTCACAAGGGAAAAATGAATCTTAGAGTCAATCACAGTATATTGTTTGTGGAATGGCATGTAGAGTTTTATAGGTAGTAACCTGCAATCTCAATCACACCTGGAACCATGTTGAGAGGCAGTGATCTTGAAGCTTTTTCAAGAGCACCCTTTTGTAGAACACTTTACAATAATCCAAATGAGGAGTGATTAAGTATAAGGTATCATGTGCAGGTCCACAGTTCAGAAAGATGCATAAGATAACATGAGTGAGATCTGTCTAGACACAGTTGTCATATCTCTCCCAATAGAAATCATAAGTAGACAACCCTCAAGTTGCACACCAATTGTGACTGGGGAACTACCCACCAGGTAGAGTTAAAGGTACAAAATCTTTGATTTTTAAAACCTATAATCACTCTGTTGAGCTGAGTAATTAAGTGAATAATGAGTGATTTGTCTCCCACTGACTGCTATTTCACTGAAATCACTGAACAGTTTATAACTGATATTAATATACTGTAGATGAACTGAATCTTTAGCTTTCTAATAAAGCATAATCTTGCACAGATTTACTTAAAATGTTCCAATAGCTATCCTTTTAATATTCTGTATCTTAGCACAAGGCCCAACCTCTGGTCTTTGGATGAGCATTGGTCCACAGCATGCCAGAAATCAATCTGGCAAAAAGTGGTCTCCGACTGTGAGATGCCAGCAGCACATGAAACCACCCTAGTTTTCATATAAAAACCACATAAAAACCTCTTTCCACAGAACCAGTCCTTGGTGCCCAAAAGATTGGGGGCTATTGCCTTAGGAGATATTGTAACCTTTTAGAAATTGATAGAAATATATTAGCAAATAACTGTGGATGATGATAACTATAGTCTAACAATATCTGGAGAGCTATAAATCAATCCTAAAAAGTATGATTAACAATGATCTTTTTTCATTTTTTAAAAATGAAAAGGAATAAAATTTCTCTTTTCAGAGTTTTATCACTGCAATTTCTCTATGTCCTGAATTTTTTTGTTATGTATCAAAAAATCTCATTTTATTTTATTCCTGTCTCATTTTTGCTTGCTAATATTTTACACTTATTTGTATTTCTAACTGGCACTCATTCTCTGATCTGGTTCTCTGTGACATTTTTGTTTGTTTCTTCTTTATACTATCCTTCTAAAAAGCCATAGTGTATTCTGCACTATGTAACATAATTTTAGATGCAATCCCAGCATGCCATTTTCTCATGCATAGTTATGTGCCACAACATTCTAGATACACTGATGATTACATGTTTCTCTCTGTGGTGCCATTCCATTTCTATGGCAACGTTACTTCTGTACCATTTTAGTCTGATAAAATTCATTGCACGCTGATGGTAACTGAAGACCTTCATAATACCAAAAAATTGTAACATACAGCATATTTAAAAGAAATCACATAGTAGAACTTAGATATCAGTACCACTGTACTTTATTTACTATGCTTATTACTAACTGTATTAAAATATAGTCAAAAGTTTTTATTCAAAGCAATATATAACCAAACTAATAATACTATAGAGTGTCCTGATCATCCATGATAATAAATAATTCTATCTTCTTAACAATGTGGCGACCCTCCAAAACACTCCCCAAACCAAAACAGTCCCACCCACCAAAATAGATTTATCAAAAAATATTATATTCCCCGATGATTGTGAAATAAAATATGACGTATTCTTACTTATTAGGATATGAATGAGGGCTATATAATTGCCATGGAACTGCAGCCTTTGTGACTTTTAAAATGGTTGTTTTGACTTCTGAGCAATGAACATTTGTTTTCTGCCTCTGCCTTTCACAGCTAACTCACATTTTCAAGGTGTTTAGACATTTTTTTTAAATGGTTATTTAATGTTTATCCTCTTGTCCCTAACACTACTTTCCTACAAGGCTTCTAATGACAAAGAATATCATTTAAATGTTTAAGAAAACTTAGAAAATCATTATGTAATAGGAAAGAACAGTTATGTCAACTAATAACTAAATAAAATATTTATGTGAGGGACTGATATTCCTGACTATTTGGTCACTAAGGGTTGACACTGATTCCATATAATCAATCAATCAATCAATCAATCAATCAATCTGTTCTTGACTAGGTTTTTTAAAAGAAAATTCTATTGAACCAATGAAAGAGTTGTTTAGCTTTTGATATTTACCATTTGGCTGAAAGCTTTTTTTAAAAAATGTATAAATAGTTCAAGGTTCTTGCCTGACAGGCCCATTGGATCATGCAAAGCTTTACTCTACCTGAATATGTCAAATAATTCTTTTGAAGCAGATATTTCTCAGAATATGAAGACCTTTCCTGAGCAACATGTATAAAAATGAAAATCTGCCTTTCTTAATAGCTTTTTTCTTTTGTTGAAAAAATATCTTCCAGACTCACTTATTGTAAGTGACTATTCTATTACATATTAGCAGGAATAGAAAATCCAAATTCACCTCCACCAAGATTTTAAAATTAAATTTTTATTTCTCTTCTTCACATATTTGTTTACTAATAGAATGTAGCCATGCTAAACATACAAACACTATTGATATTATCCTTTTCCACTTCTTTATTTTTTTCCTCTGCCTCTTTTTTCTCCTGGCCGTGGCTGTGAAACTGCTCTTCACTACACATCTAAAGTGGCACCTTCAAAGTAATTTCCTCAGGAAATAAAGGTTTTAGAAATACTGATTCAGCTACAAACAAGAGATTTTGGCTGGCCATGAATTTCATGCCCATTAAAACAACCCAGCCTTCCAAAGCCGGAAAATTGCTGAGCTATAATTTTCTGGCTGTCTTGTTCATAGCACAACTTTCCTAAAGATTAACAACCCTTTCCAACTCTGAGCTAAGTGAAGCTATGCTTTTCACAGAAACCTTAACTAATTTACAAATAATAGATATTGAGCTAGTGATATATAGTTCTGTAAGACATTACTCCGATAAAATACATGAGAGTGAAAACCTGAACACTCAGGCTTGTTTCTAATGGAATTCCTAAAAAACGATGACAACTCTATATAAATATCCCAATGTTACTGATGACAATAAGTTGGGATAATTATGGAACATTTATAAAGGGAAGTTAATGCCATTAGTGTGTTTTTCCCCTTGACAATGGAAAAAAATGAATTATTTGTGTGTATGTGTGTATTTATAAGTTTATCATTAATTTATATAAATTTATATAAACTAAAAAGTAATGTATACTTGTTGGAACAAAAATGCATGTTAGCCTTTTTACAGTGACCAAGGGTGAAGCAGAATATACCTTATTAAAGTAATCTCAACATTAGAAAACTTGCCAAATTCAGTTTCTTTTGCACAAATTAAACTGGCCTCTGATGTTCTTTTACATTTGAGTGGTTGAGTTTGCCTTTTTAAAATGAAATCTGTTTTTGTTTCTGACAATATAGAAATAATTTGTTTTCACTTTCCTACATGTTACAGAGTGACATTATGTGACATCACTACATTATGTGATACTGTAGGAGGAAGCAAAACTTCCTAAAACCTTGTGATAAACACAAATAGATGTATTTAATGTTGAGAAAACCTGTGTGAAGATCTCTGGAGACATAATGGCAGAATCAGCAATATGAAACTTGGTTAGCAAAGCCTATTAGGCAGATGGTATCATGCATGAAAAATAGTGATCAAACTGGGGAACAAAGACCCAGTCTTCTCATTCTGATAATTAGAAAGGTAAAAACCTCAGAGGAATAGGAGGATAGTAAAATACATCACAGTTTGGGACCCAGTTTATGTGGTTATGAATCCAAGATAGGTCACAGTACAAAGCATGAATAAAACACAGTAAAATGAAAAGTCAGAATTTGAAATAAATTTCATGTCACCCTTTAGATATTAATTATTTTTATAATATATATGAAAAGTTAATATTTTATTTGATCAATATCAAAACAGAATTAATTTGATGTGGACTAGAAGGTTTCTTTTTTTTTTTTAAATAAAAAAAAAATTTGGGTTTTCACAAAACAATACAAGTAAAATTTCTTTTTTTTTTTTGAGAATAGCATGGTCCCATGTTTTCACTTCTCCATACTCAATTTCGTATTCATCTTTGTGTTCTATTCCATATCTTATTACGATTTTAACATTTTCTCAATAATTTTTCCCTTCCCTTAGTTTTCTCAATCTTACTTTTAATTATCTCATTCCTTTCTAAATTCAATTATATATATACATATATTTGTTTTTTTAAGTTTTCGTGGGTACTTACATGTGTCCTGTTCAGCTTCCTTCGGGTATTATCCCACGTCATTGTAGTGCTTTTAAAGTTGTAGCAACGTTTCAGCAGAATCTCATCTGCCATCATCAGGCTTCTGTATTGAGTTTGTATATATATTTTTTTGTAAATTTTTTGTATATAGTTTATATATATATTTTTGTATATATTTATATTGAGTTTATATACAAACTCAATACAGAAGCCTGAGGATGGCAGATGAGATTCTGCTGAAACGTTGCT
>BLBF01000006.1:51834537-51849263 GCA_015471245.1 Laticauda colubrina | reverse complement strand
TCCAGCCTCCCTGCCAGCATTGCTGCCAGCCTGCCTTCCAGCCTTGGTGCCTGCTTTCCTGCCAGCCTTCCTGCCAGGCTTCCTGCCAGCCTTGGTGCCAGGCTTCCTGGTGCCAGCCTTGGTACCTGCAAGCCTTCCTGCAAGCCTTCCTGCCAGCCAGCAACCCCACAACCATGGGGAAGAAGCGAAAGGCTCAGCAACCTGCCGCCATCCCTGGCAAGAGGGACAGGGCCACACTCCCGCCCCATGTCCGTGACTCTGCTTCTGCTGGAGCTTCTGCTGCTTGGGCTTGCTCTTCTCTTGCTGGAGCTTCTGCTGTGGCTGCTCCTGGCAGTGGTGCTTCTGCTGCGTACTCTGCTGAAGCTGCTCCTGGCGGTGGTGCTTCTGCTGCTGTGCACTCTGCTGAAGCTGCTCCTGGTCCTGCTGGTCCTGCTCGTTCTGCTCGTGCTCCTGGTCTTGCTGGTCCTGCTCGTTCTGCTCGTGTTCCTGGTCTTGCTGGTCCTGCTCGTTCTGCTCGTGCTCCTGGTCTTGTTGGTCCTGCTCGTTCTGCTCGTGCTCCTGGTCTTGCTGGTCCTGCTGCTGGTGCTTACTCTGCTGCTGCTCATCCTGGTCTTTCTGCTGCTGCTGCTGCTGCTGATGATGATTCTGATTCTGATTCTGATCCTGCTGGTGATTCTGCTGCTGCTGCTGCTGCTGCTGATTATGATCCTACTGGTGATGTTTCTGATGATGATGATTCTGCTGCTGCTGCTGCTGCTGCTGTTGGTGTGGAGGAGCAGCCCCTACAACCTCGAAGTCCCTCTGATGAGGGCCCATATGGCCCTGCCAGAGGGAGGAAGAGTCGTTCGCGTCAATGAGAGAGGAGGCAGTACTTTATTGAGGAGGCGCACAAGGATGAGGTGCTGGAGTGGCTGAGAGAGAACGACTATCTGTGGTGGAAGGGACACCGGCTGTACAGGGACACCAAGCGTAAGCAGGCTGCTTGGAGAGAGAGGGCGGAGAATCTGGGCTACACTTCGGAGGTGCTACTCGGCTGGTGGAAACATATGCACACCTGGTACGGGAAGCTGCACCGCAAAAAATCTGGCCAGGCCACCGTCAAGCTGACGGACAGAGAGATCTACATCATGGCCAGGTACAGCTTCCTGGAGGGTGAGATCCGCCACCGAGCAGCACCAGGAGCCCATCTGTCTACCCTCACTCTCAAGCCTCCTGCTGCGACCCAGTCCTCTTCCGGCCGAGAGTCAGTCCCTGTCTCCAGGCAGGTTTCGGTGGAGCGTGCCACGGCGGAGAACCCCCAGGCAGGTGTTGAAAGCTTGGTGGAGAGCGAGGAGGACTCCCTGGTGCGGTGGGAGAAAGGTAACATCGAGTCCACCACTGCCGAAGTCCCATCCACCCACACCGCCGCCTCCACAGGAAGGCAGAGAGCCAGACCGCAGGAGGGGGAGAGCCACAAGGTCCTGGTGGAGATCAGGGACACCATCCGCACCAGCATAGGTCTCCTCTCTCAGCTAGTCCCCATCGACTCCTCCTGCTCCAACCGCAAGCCCTTCCTCAATTATTTAAACCAGACCCTGAAGGAGATGCCGGATCCCCAGTACCAGCTGGTGAAGGAGAGGATCTGCACGCTGCTTAACAACCCTCCAGACCCAGAGGCACCTGCTACCACCCAGTCCAGGTCTGCTCCTCCATCCCAGGTGATATCCAAGGCTTCCAACAGCCCCTCACCTACCAGGACTACAGCTACCCGGAGGTCCAGCAGCACAGGCAGCAGCCCTTCCCAGGCCAGGCGCAGAGTCATCGGGCGGCACCATTGCCAGCTGTTCCACTGATGCCACCGATGCCACCCACGCCAACGATGCCACCGACGACATCGATGCCAGCCACGCCACTCCTCAGCTCGCTGCACAGCAGGCAGTCCCACTACACTACTCCTTCCTCCATCCCATAGCCAAGCCCGGCCTCAGTACATCTGTCCTCGGTACTGGGGCTGACACCCCATGGCATGGAGGAAGGACCTCTCAGCATCGCGGGGATGAGCCAGCTGTCCGACACCTTTCTGAACACACCGTCCCCTGTTGTTCTCTCGGGGCCAGGCACTCCATCAGCACCTCAGACCAGCACAGCAGCAGCACCCACCTCCAGAGCACCTGCACCCTAAAAATTAGACTGGGCACACACCTCCGAGTGACCAAGCGGAGTAGCAGAGACTGGCTGCCTGGATATTTTTGGACTTTATTTGGACACTATACTTGGTTCATGTTTACTTTTCAGGTTGTTATTAATAAAGTTTATCTTTGTTTCACACGCTTGCTTCATTATTTTTTTTCTAAAAAGTCTGGGTGGAAACTTTTAGAAATGGTTTAGCCTTTGCATGCTTGCGGGATGGGTTGAGATAGCTGTGGGATGGGCAGGGATACCTTTGGGTTAAGATAGCTGTGGGATGGGCAGGGATACCTTTGGGTTAAGATACCTATGGGATGGGCAGGGATACCTTTGGGTTAAGATAGCTATGGGATGGGCAGGGATACCTTTGGGTTAAGATAGCTGTGGGATGGGCAGGGATACCTTTGGGTTAAGATAGCTATGGGATGGGCAGGGATACCTTTGGGTTAAGATAGCTGTGGGATGGGCAGGGATACCTTTGGGTTAAGATAGCTATGGGATGGGCAGGGATACCTTTGGGTTAAGATAGATGTGGGATGGGCAGGGATACCTTTGGGATGGATTAAGATAGCTGTGGGATGGGCAGGGATACCTTTGGGATGGGTTAAGATAGCTATGGGATGGGCAGGGATACCTTTGAGTTAAGATAGCTGTGGGATGGGCAGGGATACCTTTGGGATGGGTTAAGGTAGCTGTGGGATGGGCAGGGATACCTTTGAGTTAAGATAGCTGTGGGATGGGCAGGGATACCTTTGGGATGGGTTAAGATAGCTGTGGGATAGATAAATCTCCAGTGCAAGCATAGTGGGACTGTATGGTCCACCCTCCCAGCTGCCACCCCTAGGCCCTTATCAATTACAATGTAAGCATTGATCCACACATGTCAACATAAACACAACTCTTTATTAAACGCCCTGTTCATTGTAGGCCAACCAAACATACATGGCCCAAACTCATCCGTGTGATGAGACAGGCTGAAGGAAGCATCCATTAAGCATCTACCATCCTGTCTTGCCACTCCACCGCTCCAGCTGGGAGTTGCACCAGTCTTTCAGAAGGTTGCGCTACTTCTTCACCTCACGTGAGGCTCTGTTGGGCCCTTGCACATCCTCAGTGTTGATCAGGTTTCGCCCTTGCCTCCATTCCCCAGGCTCCATGTCCCCATTGCCTTGCTGGAGGTCCACGAGCCTGTTCTGCAAGACTGGGTAGTGGGTGCACATGAGATTGTGCAGGATGCAGCAAACTTCCACGATCCTCCTCATGCTCTGTGGGCGATGCTGCATGGTGTTGAGAAGTACCTGGAACCTGTCGGCCAGGATGCCAAAGGCGTTCTCCACCACCCACCTTGCCCTGGACAGCCTGTAGTTGAAGATCCTCTCTTCACGGGTGAGGTATTTGGAGGTGTAGGGCTTCATGAAGTAGGTTGAGAGGGAGAAGGCATCATCCCCCATGATGAAGTAGGGCACATCTTGCGTGTTGTTGGGCAGGGGTTCTGGATCTGGGAAGCCCACCATGAGGTTGCTTTCCAGCCCCTCCTTGAGGTGACTGTCGTTGTATACCTGGGCATCGGAAGATGAGCCGTTGCCTGAAACATCGATGTACATGAACTTGTAGTCAGCATCGACCATGGCGAAGAGGATGATGCTGAAGAAACCCTTGTAGTTCTGATAAGAGGACCCCAACTTGGCTGGAGCGTTGCAGGCCACGTGCTTGCCATCTATGGTTCCAACGGTGTGGGGGAAGTTCCACCTCTGATACCACTGCTCTGCAACTTTCTTCCAGCCTTCTTCAGTGGAGGGGCACTGGAGGAGCTCCTCCTTGTATTCTTCAATGATGGCCTGCACCACTTCTCTGACAACAAAGCTGATGGTGCTGGGTGGCACCCTCCAGCCGTACTGCATGCTCCTGTAGGAGGTCCCTGAGGCCAGGTGGCGCAGAGTGAGTGCCACCCTGAGCCCAGGTTCCAGGCTGGGTGGAAAGTTGTTTTTTGTCTTGCTCAGCCTGGGTGTCAGGCGCTGCAGAAGTTCGTCAAACATGGCTGGAGGCATATTCATGAAGTTCTGGAACGCCCGAGTGTCTTCGCTCCTGAGCTCCACCATCAGCTTGTCGTAAAGTTGGTACTGTGCTCTTCTGGCTAACCATCTTTGGACCCAGACTTTTTTTGGGTGCCTCCTTTTCTTGCCATAGTAGAGTTTACAGAGACTGTTGATGGTTTCACAGTGATGCAGAAGGATGTTGGCTGCCAAAAGGATTTTGTCGCAATCCATGCTGGAGATGACTGGATGCTGTGGAAGAGGAAGAGGAAGAGGAAGAGGCAGATGAAGGCTGCAGAGGTCTGCACCGCTGGTCTGCTGGTCTGAAAGTGATATGCAGGCGAGTTGCTCCCCCTTTTTATAGGCAGTATAGGTGTCCCTTTGCATCCTCTAGGCATCCTCTAGGCATCCTTAATATCCGAGATAGGTCCCCTCTGAGAATGTTTTTTCTGTTTTAAACGCTTTGTTTCTGTTCTGCATCCGTTCCTTGTCCGTTCTGCTTCCTCCCTGCGTCCGTTTACCGCTGGAGCGGATGGAGTTGCGCGGATGTGCAGCGGATGCCTAGCGGATATAGCGGATGCATAACGGGTGCAGAACGGATGTATAGCGGATGCGTAGCGGATGCAGAATGGACGAATTGGATACCTTTTCCGCGCAAAAGTTTTAGGCAGCCTAAAACTTTTGGAGAGGATGAAACGTCAATAAACGGATGCTGGACGGATAGAGAGGAAGCAAAACGGAGGCAGTGAGTACATCGCGTTTTAGAACGGATGGCAAGGTTTTTTTTCCGTTTTGCTTCCTCTTTGCATCCGTTTTTGCAGTGTGACAGGGCCTTTAAAGAGACAGTATTAAAATATTTATCCTGGCTTACATATTTCTAACCCAAATACCTGTTAGGTGACTTATATTCCTAACAATGTGTTACAAAATCAAGGAGCTTTTATCATGTTTTCTGACTGCTAATTGATGTTCATGGATGGACTCTGCTAGTTTTCTTGCAATCTAGGAACTATCAAGAAGCGCACAGTTCAATAGCTGATCTATAAATGTTATTTTCTATTGATTGGCTGAATGTTGGAGAAACTTAACAATGAAATAATCACCACAACAACAAAGCATACAGAGGAACAAATCTTTCTGTTTTTTTTTAAAACACAGAATCTGAAATATAATTCTATTTTATCTTCTACAGCTTCTTGATATTTTCAGACAGAAATTATATGAAGATGTCAGCATTGCATTGGACTTTCAAAAGGCCTCAATAAAGTTGCAAATTAAAGGCCATTGAGTTTCCATATCCTGCCGGTAAGCATACCAAAGATTATGGAAAGTAAAGCCAATATTTTTATTCACTACACTTGTCATTGAAAAAAGGCTGTTTTTCTTTAAGACCTATTTTGTTATATACAACAAAATTCAGGATAATTATAATTTACATATCTTGTATTTCAAAATTTTTAACTTTCATTCCAGATACCTAACTCTTCCCTTTCTTTTCTCTTACTATTCTCCAATGTTTGTCCCACCAAGTTTGGTACAATATAATAATCCAACAATCCTTTTTAGTCTTGAAAGATCAAATCATTTGATTACTACTAGGAATACTAATGTTACTACTGCAAGGTGGCCAAGTATTTGAAAAAACTACACTCCTTTATGATAAGAATATTTTAAAAATGAAAATATGTCCAAATAATCAGGTCCAGATCCATGTTGTGTTTTTATTTTGTTTTTGAAAGTGAACTATAAGATGGAGGTTGGATTTATTTAGCATGGCTATTTAATTATGTTCATACCACAGAATTCATGAAATTGTATTCTCTTAAAACAAAGTGAAAATTCTGTTTCATTACCTGATTAAAGTTACTGAATTTACAACATCATATTTTGGCCCTTGTGAAAAAAGCAAGCCTTTAATTACTTCCTTCGTGCACTTTGTATATTTTTTAGTCAAATAAATGATAGAGATTGGCATATTTTACATGGTTTGTGCTTTAAAGTAATTTACTGTATATAGTAGTATATTCTGAATTAAAAGCAATTAGATCACAAAATATGGGTTTCCATATTACTATCATTTTAAATACAATATAAGAATTAAAATCTATACATTTTAATAGTTAGTACTATGAACTAATGGATATGAAAAAATAAAAAGAAATATTAAATTATATTAAGATTGCATCAGAATTGTATTATTTTCATAACAAGTGGACAAATGGTTTGTGAATTTAGCAGTGATGGCAAAATTAACTTGTTGATTAGAGAAAGATCAACAACTGCATTTATCTGTTACTAGAAACCCCATGGACCATTTACTGAAACAAGAGAAAAAATGAAATTCTGTTTTATGAGTTTGAAAATTAGAAAATTAGAAAGCAGATAATAATCTAACTTCAGAAAACACACTCTCTCTCTCTCTCTCTCTCACACACACACACAATCACTATCAAAAAGATTGGAAGCTGCTTCTTTATAATCATTATTTTTCTATTTCTATTTTTCTATTTTTTTCTTCTCAATTTATTATTTTTTATTATTATTTACATTTTCTTTAATGATTGTACATTTTAAAAATTTCTTTCTTTCCTGCTGTTTCTTTTTCTCTCTTTTATTATGAAATGAACCAGAATTCCAAAGTTTATCCTTTCTTCTTTCTTTCTGCTAACATGATTCAGGATATATAGTCAGCTTGGTATTCTGGTTTAATGTAGCTGGTTTGAACATGGAAGAACTTTGTTTTATTTCACTATAATGGACAGCTCATTCCCTTATCAGCTTTAGTTGGCAGCCAATATAACCACCTGCAGGTTCAAAGTAGGGCAGATTAAAATAACCAGGTTACCTGACAAATCTTGATGTTTTCCTGAATGACTGATGAAATTTCCCACCTTGCCTGTCAGTAATAATTTTAAAACCCCATTAATTTGTGGTACAGATATGGTCTAGATGATTGACATTATCACTCTCAAGCCCTTTCTTACCATGGATCAAATTCAGTCTGATTTTTTTCCTGTGGAACTAACAGAAATAAAGCAGATGAGATGACATCTGGAGCCAAAGTGAACTCTTGAGAAGAAAGAGATCAAACACAAAATGAGGTCTATTTAATATGGAAGATAATTCCATGCAATGGAGGCAGTGAAGAGATTTTTTCTTTCATCTATTTTTCTAGCAATAGAGCAAGCTGGCAATATTCTTCCATATTATGAAGCAGATAAAGTACATGAGGCAAAACCTAGACAAAGTCGGGCAGTCCAAACTATCCACTGGGCATGATGTTCATTATTCTTTATGGATAAAATTAATTGGGTGAACCTCAACATTGACTTCAATTACTGGATAGCTAAAAGCAACCATTTGCCTGGTTATATTGAATTTTTAGTTCATATATCTCAATGGTATAGGGCAGGTCATATAGGTAGATAGCAAAATATTTTTACTCAATATTTTTTCTCATGGGTGATTAAATTAGTCTGGCTGAGACTCACCATAAGGTTAAAGTATATCATCAATGTCTCTTTGCCTGAATGTGTTCTTTTCTGCCTGAAAGATCAAATTAGAAGACCACTGTTGAAGGAATCCTCCTATAAGTTGTAAAAAGTAGACAGTTAAAACAGCAATTTCAGGTTTTTTTTCCATTCTAGAAAAGGTGACTAAGAAAGAAGTAGTCCTACATCCCTATATATATTTGAATAATTCTGATTTATCAGACAGCTTTCAAATAGATTTTAACTTTCAAACATATTTGCAATATGATACTGCATTTGGTTTAATCAGCGTAGTGTATGCTGTATGCTGAAAACTGAATAGTATTATCCTGGTATAATTCTCTTCAATCTCTCAGAGGCTTCTGATGCATCATCCATGGTGGGAACAGTTTAGGGGCCTAAGGGGTCACCATTTTGCAATGGTCCAAATCCATGTCAAAAAATGATGCTGAGTATTTTGACAACTGAATCATTAACTTTTGGTCTCCTTAAGGAATCTAGTTTGCCTTTCATTTATACAGTTTATACTTAACACTATCAGGAGAGTTCATTCAAATATTGGAGTAGTATGCTATTGTTTCTATCCTTGGAAAGAACCGAAAATTTTAAATGCTATCCAAGTTGTAAAATAGCTCACTGAAGTGATACAATCCAAAACTAAATACAGACCAAATGAAAAAGATGTGGGAAAATGGGAAAGTAGAGTTTAAGAATGGTATAATCTATTTATCGCTTTGAAAGAACTTACATTCCCCTTGAAAGAATGCTAATGTCTAAAATTTTAAGCATTACTTGCATTACTTGGAAGAAAAGTTACAGGTACAACATGGCTGTTTAGATTTTTTTTATTGTAGATAAGTATTTTTTTAAAATGCAAAGAATGTTTCCTATTTTCCTCATTTGTACTTTATCATGAATGATGCAATCTTGTGAAGTTAAGGATGTACATTCAAATATTAAATCATCTCCCATTCATGAGCCATTTAGGATAATTAAATATCTCTGAGCTGATAGTAGCTTCACTCATCACTCCAGATTTCATTTCGCGGGTGTTAACCTCTGGAAGATGCAAAAGTCATGTGATACCTCCACTGCAAATTCAGTACTATTTGTGCCCCAACTGGGCACAATTTAACCATCAATGATTTAGTACCAATTATAAAGTAGAGGGCTGAACTTCCCATAATGAAGCTGTGTAAACTTTAAACTCTATAGGAGTTTCAATTCTGAATTCCCCCACAGTCCAAGCCTCATTTTTTGTTTCATGACAAAGAGCCTCCTACACTGGTCCCATTGTATGAAATGCATTGTTTTTCTGCAATGCATTTGGCGTAATTCTCATGATTTTTGGAAATTCATTAAAATGTGTTGTTCAGAGGCTTGTAACTGTTAACTTATTATTACTTTTATTTTTTTTTAAACTTATATTATTTTATTTCTTTTTTGTATTTTTTTGTATCTTGTGTCTTTTCTTGTAGTTGCCTTGAACAATGTTGACAATAGAAAGGATTAGGAAAATTGAAATTAAAATAATCAAAAAAGTGATTAAGAATATACAGGATATATTTTTTATTTGAATATTATAAAATGGATTCTTTCTCAAACACATGTACATCTTTCTATATAAAGTAAATATACAGTACATAACATTGACGTGCCTATGGAGATTCTCAGTCATTTGGGTCATGGTTGTACCAAGGGTGCTTTTTCAGGAGTCAGCTGGACTTTCTTGTTTTTCTTTGAAGGAGGTTCTTCAGTCAACACAAGATATATACACACTTTAAATGCAATATACACAAAGGCAGAAGCTTGGCCATCCCAAGGATAAAACACCAACACAAAACATGGTATATGCAGTACAGTGCACTGTGACATGTATAGATCTGTACATTGGGGAAACAAAATAACCATTGCATAAATGCATGGCATAATATAGGAGAACAAACCCATCAGAACATGTTTCAGCAGTCCATCTGTATTTAAAAGACAAATGCAGTCCATTTGCATTTAGACAAAGGGCACTCTTTTGAAGACAGCACAGCCCACATTTTGGACAGACAGGACCACTGGTTTGAAAGAGGAGTCAAAGAGACCACCTGTGTCAAAATTGAATAGCCTTCTCTCAACAAAGGAAGGGGGAATATGATATAATCTATCTTCAATTTACAATACAATCCTTTCAGCAGTTCCAAGAAGGTTCCATATCCATTTGCATTATTCAAGTGATCATGAAGACACAGATAAACCTCCAAGCGGTCTCAACAACTCTCTAAAAGAATGCAAATGATCAGCTGTGAGCAAGGAACATAAATCCATTCATTTGCCATCATCCAGTTAGAGCTGAAAAAGCTTCTTGGATGAAAATCAAAATATCTTCAAAAAAACAAAAAACTCCAGTTGCCTCTTCAACAAGCACCTTTGGGATAATACTGATACAACTGAAATTTTATGGGAATTAGTTTTACATCTGATAATTAACATGCAATATTATTTGTTATTTTTTTTATGCTGCCCATTTCTTCTACAAGGTGACGATGGGTGGCTGTTATCCTGTTTCTAGCTTTTTAGGCAAAACTGCCCATTCTCAACATTGCACATGAATATCTTCTGGAGAAAATCTAAGCTTACCCAAACTTAGTCTAGTAGAACAAAATTCATTACTTTTTGGACATAGATATGAACAGCCTGTGTACATATCTAGATTTTTATCTATATTTATGTCATTGAAGCTAAAATGTATGCTAAGGCTAATATCTACAAAAGGTTTTTAATTAATACAAAAGAGCTGTTTTCATGCATCTTATGATAAGCATAGATGAAACAATGTAAAAATAACACAGCTTGTGTTGTGAGAATCAGTTTACATTTTGAACTATAAGTCATGTGATGTCAATAGTCACTATATCAATACATCTACACATTTCTGAAAAATATTTTTCATGAATAACTAGTGCTTATTCATAAAAGGTATAGTTTCTTATTATATCATTGGAGTAAGCATTTTCTTTCCATTGAAATCTGTGGCAAACTAGTCCTGGATAAATTCCTCTATTTTGAATTTGGCTTATTTCTTCATGTAACAAGTAGAAAGCACATATGTTTAAAAACAGCTCATAACATTGTTCTAAATATAAGATAAAATTATATGACCGCATATGTGCATTTTATTGTATACAATTACATTGTGAAAATAGTAAAAATGATCAATTTAATATTAAAGTCATGATCATAACCTATAAATATTAATTTTCCTCAAGCATCTGTGAAACTTAGGGATTATTTTCAGCCTTCACTGCAGTGATGTCTTCAGTTAGACCAATGTTTATGTGAATTCTTGAGTTCCGTATTGATAGTTACATGTTTACTGTATTTGCTTTTTTGATTTCAAGATCAACATAAAATCACAACAGTGGAAAATTAAGAAGTAGCTCTTTTAGAGAACTCAGAGTGTGGGTCTTAAAAAAAAAGACACCAAGTATGCTATTCAGAAAGTTGACAAATTGGTTTTATGATTTAAGACTGCAAGCTAATTTTATATAGCAAAAGGCATCCTGCTTGTCTGGCTGGCCTCCAGTTACCCAATCTCTTTGAAGTTTTGATTGAAGCAATGATTTAAGTTTCTTTGCCAAAAATGCTTGTCAAATTTTCTTTGTAGTGATAAGTGCTTTGTTGTGTTCCTTTCTAAGGGAGTTGCCTTTTACTTTCAGAAATGACTTTTTTTTGTCTGTGGCCTGTAATTATCTAAAGTGCTTGTGGTTTTATAGATGCTATTATAGAGGTTATTATATATATTCTTAAGTGATGCAACAATACTAATAATAAGAATATTTTACTCTTTTATTGAATGCATGTATTGGTGCTCCAATATTTCTTAAATTACTCTACCTGTAGTGTTCTATCAATTGTTCTTTATTGTTATTTGCAATAATTTATTTGATTATGTATTTCTTTCAGTGATAGTTTTATAGTGCTTCTATGACTAAATTCACTTGACTGTTTAATTCACTCTTTTGTTTGTTTGCTTATTGCTGAATTGCATTGCATATAACTTATGCACCTGGAAGTCTGAAGATTATACAAAAGACTATATTGTTATATCACCATATAACTAATGAAAAAGATGTATATGTAAATATCATCAGTAAGAGAGAGATAATATTGTAATTATTGGTATGTAATAATGACATGGATGCTCCAATCATAAAGTAGCATACTATTTTTATGCAGTGTAGTTTTAGTAGTAACACTATAGTGCGATATGTATGCATATCTGCAAATTTAAGGAAAGCTGATAAACATTGTCAACTATAATTCGGTATAACTCTGTGATTATGGAATGATGGAGTTCCTTGATTCAGTGCTTATTCAGTGCGTATTCAGTGCGTAAATTTATACGAAGGCATCCCCCAAAATATGACTTAAATCCAGATTAGAAATAACTACATTTATTTATTTTTGTTCTGCTTTGTACTGATGCATTTAAACAAAATTATTGATGCTTAAATGTTTGAAAAATGGTTGCATTGTTTATAATACATAGTTAATAGTCAGAAGGAAATTATTTATTTTTAAGGATATTATTGAGGTTGTAGGAGTAGGAAAGAAAACAAAAGAACAGTGCAGAGAGTTATGTGGAAAAGATATGAGAGAGAACAGAAACTGCTGCAAGCAGTATTTATTATGATCATTCCAGAAAGGCTTATAAAAGGATATTTTAAGATCACTGCCTAGGGCCATGTTGGCAGTCTAAGAGTAAAGAAAGACTGTAATACAATAATATATTAATGTAGGACTTGTACAAAGAAAAATATTTAGAAGGAAGAAAATAGTAGGAAATATATGAAAGTCAATAAATCAATGCTAATTCCCTCCTACAAGTGTCTCTTGGTAGTACAATTTTACATTTTATTAAATATGGAGATGAATTTATAAGTGTAATCTAAATAAGTTTAAATCTTTTGACCATAATTTATTTGCCATTTTTTTCTATATATATAAAAAATAACAATTTCTTTCTTTTGAAAAAAGTATCCAAAACAGTTGTATTGACTGTATATTGTATATATCCATTCTCTAAAGCATGACTGTTAAACTTGCGGCCCATGGGTTAGAGGCTTTACGTGCTGGTCATACCCACGCCTGGCTTAGTGAAGGGGGAAAAAGTTGCAATATATGTCATGTGACGATGCTGTGAAGATGCGAGTTTGACACCCCTGTGAGTTTGACAGGAAACAGTGTTTTCTGCCTGGACAGGGGTTGGACAAGAAGACTTCCAAAGAACCTTCCAACTCTGATATTCTGTTAGTATCAAATTTTACATGTATATATTTATTGTTACTATTAATAGAAATATTTTCTTTGCTGTAGATGGTATCTACCATTTTATGTAAAGAAAATATATATAAAGAGTGTTAAGCCTTGTCATAAAAAACTCCATCTCCATTGTTATTCTACACTTTTCTCTTGTACTTATTCATAGTATGCTATCTTGTGCATGTGTATACAGATTGTACTTTAAAAAAAAATCTAGTTGACAAAAAATTATCAGTCAGCGCCTGTATTTGTTACCATGCTATAAATCGCTACAAGCTGCTGAAAGCTAAGTAGCAAGAAGAGAAATCCAATGTGAGTCTTTTTTTTTTTTTGAAAAAAAATCCATTTCTATTTCAGAGAAGTAGGACGAAATAAAGGCCCTTCTTCATTTACTTTAAATGGACAGGTCACACATAAAGATTTAAAAATTTATTACTAAGGTAATAAATTACTATGCATGTCAGGATGTTCTATGTTTAAGTGACAAGTCAGCATTTTAATAGAATATCTAGGGAACAATGTGCCCTTGTATGTGCAAAAAATCTACAGTGTAACCATATGATACAAAAACATACATCAAATTACTAAGAAATAGACACTTTGTACCAGGCACATTTATAAATATTATCACCACCCCAAAGCTCTGTTTCTGTAGAAGAGATCCAACAATCATTGTTGAATAACTTTTCTATTTATGCATTTGCCGTTCGATTCATTGGGATGCAAACATTATTCCACAACTGGTTCAATTCTCTTATTAATGTGTTAATATATAACTGTAGTACTGGAACTTATTCCCTTTGGTTCACCAAATATTGATCCATCCTAAAAAATAAAAAAAAAAGCACACAGAAACACAGATATTATATAAGGAGCCATTTTCATAATTACAGAAATACATCAATAGTTATAATTTCAATAACTAAAATTAACTTGGATTAAGTTGAGTTTAACTTGGCTTAAGCAGAATGCAAATTTCAACAAATGTAGTCAATTTGTACAAAATACAATGATCAAATAAATCAGGGACCCAATGCAACAGGTAAGTAAAAAGGACAGTTCCCCCCCTCCCTTGCTTGATTGCAATGTGGTGACTAGTATTATATATTTACGATACCACGGAAGAAAGAACTTGTCTCTTAATATCACACATAATACTTTGAATACTTGACTCCTGCATATGAAAGCCCTTCCTTATTGATTTTCAAGCCAGTTAGAGTTTGACAGAGCAACACTTGATTTTGGAAAATTTGTTGATTCAATCCTTTCAAAGTTGGTGTGATGTGATTCCATCTCTGTCCACTGTTTAAAGATGAGGAAAAAAACATTCTATACTTGCAGATACTTCAGGCTATTTGGAAGGCATGCTCTATATACAGTACAGTCGAATAGTCTGGTTTGTTTAATTTATAATTGTTGCCTATGAATTGTAAAAACTATTAAACTTAGATGGAATTATGATCAATACTGCTTTGGATTTAAATAACAAAGAATATCACCTAGTATAGTTTCACTACGAATACATTTTACACCCAAATGTAAGATATGTGTCACCCACCCACACCAGCATTTGATAACATATTTGTATTTAAGTTTAATGTTATTTCCTCTTTTATGGAGGAAATTATGCAGTGTGTTTCCCAATATTCTGGAGAGATGCTTTGTTATGATGTCCTTGTTAAGCCTGGGTTCCCCAACCAGGGTTAGGGAGACAAGCTAAACA
>BLBF01000006.1:51809771-51829537 GCA_015471245.1 Laticauda colubrina | reverse complement strand
AGTCTTGATTCCAAGCAGTAATCAGGGATCATCAAAGCCAGAGAGAGATCAAGCTGTAGTCTTGCTTCTTTTAAAGTGTTTTCATAACCACTCCCTTAATTACTATCCCACAGTTAAAGCTGCAGACACTTTAACATACATAACTATGAATCATAGTTATTATTTCACCTAAACCAGTTAGGGTAAACAATGTTATCCCTAACATTCTCCCCTTTTAGGTTAAATGATAACTATGAATCATTTACATCTTTAAATTATATTTGTTACAACTCTCTTTAAACTTAATTGCTCCTTGAGCTTTTGTAAATTGGTCTGCAATGTTTTCTTCTGTCATGCAGTATTCCAATTTAATTAGTCCATTCTTTACTGATTCTCTAACATTTAAATATCTTAAATCAGTATGTTTTGATCTAGTTTTTACAGCAATATTAGTAGCTAACTTTATAGCTGCTTGGTTATCCTCGTACACAATAATGGAATCTTTTACAGTTATACCCATGTCTAATAATAACTGTTTGTACAAAATCAAGTCAGTGCATAATAATGACAGACATGAAAATTCCGCTTCCATCGTGGACAAGCTAATATGCTGTTGTCTGATTGACCTCCATCCTATTAGTGTCTTACCAAATAATATAGCCATCCCAGATGTTGATTTTCTAGTGTTTATATCAGTTGCAAAACTTGCATCTGCATAGGCACTAAGACTCAAATCATCCTTTGGTTCTATATACAATGCATGGTTCATTGTTCCTTTTAGATATCTCAATATTCTTTTTAATGATTGCCAATGACATTGTTTTGGATCTGAATTAAAACGTGCCAGCTGATTTACACTATAAGCTATATCTGGCCTTGACCAATTGCTTATATATGATAAGCTACCAATCAAAGATTGATATATGGACTTATCAAATTTGGGACTTTGATCATTAGTTTGGCAAACTTCCTGACTCATTGGAGTCTTTGCCAGTTTACAAAGTTCCATTTTAAACGTTTCAATTAATTGGCAAATTTTATCTTCTTGAGATATCTTAAAACCATTATTTGTTTTATTAATTGTCAATCCTAGATACCTTTTAATTTCACCTAAATGCTTTAATTTTATCTTTTTGGCTAATAATGATATAATCTCATTAGCTTCATTATTAGTCTTAGTTATCAAAGCAATATCATCTGTAAATAATAACAATAATGACACCGTTCCATTATTTTCTCTTTTAAACACACACGGATCTGCTAAACCAGATTTAAAACCTATATTGTTTAACTCTTTCACAATATATTGGTTCCACTCAAACCCAGATTGTTTCAACCCGTAAAGACTCTTTTTGAGTTTCCAACAATCATTACTATTTATTTTATTGTCATTTATGCCAATTGGTTTCCTTAAATATATAGTGTGCTGCAATGGTGCATGTAGATAAGCAGTTTCTACATCTAAATGGTTAATGACATAGTTTTTCTTAGCTGCCCACACTAATGCTGCTCTTAAAGATGTAGCTTTAAGGCTTGGTGCAAAAACTTCATCATAATCAGATGCAGTTTGATTAAATCCTTGAGCTACTAACCTAGCTTTATGGGTAACAGTCCCATCATTTCCAGTTTTTACTTTAAATATCCATTTGCACCCAATGGATTTTTCTCCTGGAGGTAATTTGGCATCTTCATAAACTTTCATTACCTTTAATGAATTTAGTTCTTTTTCCATTGCCTTTTGCCAATTCTCCTGATCCTTAGCAGGATACATCCTAAGTTCATCTACACTAGTTGGAACTTTAGTTACTTGGCAAACTATACTTGCTTGATACCTATCAGGTGGTCTAGTTACACGTGTAGTACGTCTAGGTATTATAGGACTTACAGGTGGACTTTCATTTATTAATTGTTCTTGATTATGTAACTCTTCCTGATCAACTATTTCCTCTTGTTCTGGTCTTATTTGCTCTTCGTGGACTTCTTCTTTAATTGGACTCTTCTTATAGCTAATCTGATCTTTCTGCCTTTTGTAGGGTTCAATAATTACTTCATTATTTAAATCTTGCTCTAATCTATTCCATCCTACATGTTCTAGGAATTTTGCACTAGCACTGGTGTAAACTCTAGATGTACCTGGTTCCCAGAATCTATAAGATCTATGATTAGATGTATATCCTACAAAAAATAATCTTTTAGCTCTATGCTGTCCTTTGTGTCTAAGTTGTGTAGGGATGTGCACCCATGCTGGTGCTCCAAATGTGTGCATGTAACTTAAATCAGGTTTTGTACCATGCCACAGTGTGAATGGTAATTCATCTGTTGTTGAATTATCAACATTATTTAATATATGATTACCACACATTATTGCTTCTCCCCATAAATTGTCAGGTAATCCTGAATCAGACATCATAGTTCCTGCCATTGATTGTAATGTTTGGCCTCTTCTCTCTATAAACGCATTATGTTGTGGCCTATATGGTGCAGACATTTTATGTTGAATACCTAACATTCTTAGTCTGTTCTGGAATTTATTATTTGTAAATTCTGTACCATTATCTGTTATGAGAGTTACTAATTTCCTTTTAGTTTTTTTTTCTGCAAATTTTATCCAATTAAATAGATTTTGATATGTTTCAGTTTTGCTCTTCATTAAATAACAAAACCCATATCTAGAGTAGTGGTCCATTATACTTAGTATGTGGCGAGCTCCTCCTACACTTGGTTTTTTCGGACCTATTAAATCAGCAAATACTACTTCTAAAGGCTCTTTAGTAGTAAATCCATCAACTCTATTAGCCGGTATAACCCTGCTCTTACTTTGATTACAGGCATTACATTGCAAATACTTATTACAAGATTTCAAACTTATTCCCTTAGATAATTCAACAGTTTTCTTAAGCATTTTAAAATTTAAATGCCCTAGCCTTCGATGTAACAAGTGAATACATTCGTCATGAGGTTTCTTATTTTCATAAATTGTGTTAGCCACCTTTAAACCATGATTATTTAACACATATAATTCACCTCTTAAAGATGCAGTAATTCTCTTATCTTCTTTTTCAATTATGCAGTTATCTCCCCTAAATGTAACTACATATCCTAGTTTAACCAAAATTCTAACTGAAATTAAATTAAACTTAAGTTGTGGTACATATAACATTTTTACATTCTCTTTTATAAAAGAACAATATGCTATACCTTGACCTTTAGCTTTCAGTTTCCAGCCATTGGCTAACGATATCTGCTGTTTACTCTGGGACATTTTAATAAAATTTTTGTTATCATTTGTTATACAATGGGATGCTCCACTGTCAACCACCCATAAATTATTTTTTACAGCTCCGTTAGTATACATGGCTAACTCTAAATTTTTATTTATTTTTTGATGATTTTTAGTATTCTGGCCAGCGTTCTGGCGCTTTGCCTTTTTACAAAATCTTGCCAAATGTCCTCTTCCTCCACAATTAAAACACTTTTTAATTGCGTATGCAGTAGGAGATTCATTATCTTCTTTTTGAGGTTGCTCCCTCCTTAATTCATTTCTTTCATGCCTTCTTCTGGCCTCTTCGATCAATCTGCCAGTTATATCTTTTAAAGTTAAATTGTCCTTTGGCAAAATTTCAAGTGAAGTTACGTAGTTATCATAACTTTCATCAAGGGAAGATAGAATTATGTAGACTTGGTGTAGTTCAGAGAAAATAAGTTCTTTCTCGTGCAGTTCTTTAAAAATGCTTTGCATAGTTTTTAAATGACTCTGCATATCACCATTTGTTTGGAAATGCGTCCTGAAAAGCTTCCGTGTTAGATTTATGTGAGCACCAACATTATCTCAAACATAAATCCTCTTCAGCTTCTGCCAACACCCAACAGCCGTTTTCTCTCCATGGATATAAACAAGCTGTTGATCAGTTAAGGTTAACCCAATTATGCAAATGGCTTGTTGATTTTTATGCATAAATTCTTCTATCTTTAGTCTGTCTTCCTCATCCTCTGGATCCCATTCTTCTACGTTTGGTGGATTTTCAATTATGTTCCACAGACCTTCTCTTCGTAGAAGTGGACTACATTTTGTAGACCATGATACATAGTTTGTTCCATCCAGCTTGGATATAAGGGACAAACTTTGTAGATTGATTTGTGCCATGTTTTCTTATATGGATATAAAAATATAATTAATAAAACAAAGCTGTCTGTTTACTGTAATGTATAACAACAGAAACTCTCACTTTTTACATAAATCTGTTTTATCCTAGTTAAACTGACTTTGCAGCCTCTGAGCCCATAACCAGTGTTAAGCCTGGGTTCCCCAACCAGGGTTAGGGAGACAAGCTAAACAGAATGTGCAGCGTTAGTCAGATAGGCACACAGATAAATGAGTGAGCTAAGCTTGTATGTTTATTAACATACAGTAAAAATAACAGATACGCTTGTGCTATCAAGAATATAGTTTATTCCATTATAAGTTCATGGCATCGTCAAATAACAGTCCAATAGTCATGTATCAAGTAGTCAGTCCATTCAGCGATATTCAGTTAGCAAAGTCCATGTAGAATATCCTATGTCAGTTCACTTACAAATCAGTCCTTTGTTGTCTCTCCCGTTCGAGCAATGCAGTCTTGATTCCAAGCAGTAATCAGGGATCATCAAAGCCAGAGAGAGAGCAAGCTGTAGTCTTGCTTCTTTTAAAGTGTTTTCATAACCACTCCCTTAATTACTATCCCACAGTTAAAGCTGCAGACACTTTAACATACATAACTATGAATCATAGTTATTATTTCACCTAAACCAGTTAGGGTAAACAATGTTATCCCTAACAGTCCTAAAGTCATTTGGTTGATTAAAATAGATCTACCAGTTTGCACCTTTCTAAGCAGTTAGGAGAACCGGTTGTTAGAAGAAATCTCCTTTTGTTTTTTTTTCCAGTTTACTGGCCTTGTCCATAAGGAAGGCAGGAAGGAAACTTTCTGGTGTTTTTGCTTACAGAAACTTCCTTTCTGTTAACCTTTTTTACATTCTTGGCAGGATTAGACTTCCTGTCTCTATCATTTCTGTTGAATTTTTTTTTTTTACTCCTTTGCTGGTACTTTGCTTGTGTAGAGCCCGAAATTGACATTTGTGTAGCCATTTCACTTGGAAACCTGACAGCTTGACTTTCTTAAAGGGGAAAGGTTGTTTTAAGCATTTTACACTGCTGTTGGGAGGAAATACTCCCTTGTTGGAGTTTGCACTTTGAAGAAATAATTGAATAACAAAATAGATCTGCTGGAAAAAAGCTTTTAATGACAAGGAACCAAGATGAGTAACATACAGCAAGGCTTCTTGGCTAGCTAGAAAGATTGACAGGCAAATTTGAGTTTACATACCCTTTCTGAGTTTTGGTCTAAAATTGGTTTTTGGTGAAGTTTAAATCTGTCCTCGGTGATGTTTAATCCTGTGTTTATTGATGGAATAATTTTTCTATTCAGCTTTGTTTGGAAGGAAAAAGGTTAATCTCTGTTCCTGAAAAGAAACTGGGTTGAGAAATCTGGCTAGTTCCTGTGTGCTAGTAATTGGTTTAATAAGCAACAGCTACTGTTGTGATTTAATTATTTGCATTCTGTTTGAATTTTTTCCTGCCTCATGGCTTTTTCTATCTGGGGAGAGTGGAGGGTCTTCCTTCACTGCTTTAGTGGTATCTGGCACTGTCCTTTTGGGGTGTACTTTCAAGGGCAGGATGCAAACTTTGCACTGATTTTTTTTACTGCCTTTCTGGGGGGCATCTGACCTTTCCTTAAATCTGGATGATTTCCTTTGGATATCTTGTGAGGTGAGTGAGACCAGCTGATATCATTAAGTGGTGCAAATGGATCTAAGGATTGCTTTTCCTGGGTGTGCTTTTTCTGGAGAGCTTAAATGACCTCTCTGCTAAAGGGTTTCACTTTATGAACAAGAGTTGGCTGTTGATAGTTATCCTTGCATTTTAACTATTTTAATTCCTCAAGGTGCTCTGTCACCCTACCTGATTTGTAACTCCGGCTTGCAGGTATTTCCAATCTAATGATTGGTATTTAGGGAAGTTTTTTGCAAGCAAAGAAGCTTTTTGTATTTTTCTACAGGTCATCCTTGACTTACAACAGTTCATTTAGTAACCATTCAAAGTTACAATGGCACTGAAAAATAATTATGACCATTTTTCACAATTACAACCATTGCAACATCCCCACAGTCACAAGAGGCCAGGCGAGGAGAAGTGCCCCTTGATGTAGGTGATGTTGAGTTGGCCACACCCATCCAGTCACATGACCACCAAGCCACAGTCACCAACTAAGCCATGCCCATAGAACTGAATGTTAAAAAATCTGAATCCTACCCCTGATTATATTGTTACAGTTATGGAGCAGAATTGAAAGTTAGAGTAATTATGCAACTTTTATTTGCTATCCAAGAAAATTAAGAGAAGGCTTTTTTTCTTTTCTTTTTTTGTTCTTTTAAAAATGAAAAAAATCGTCTTGATGAATATGCAAGTTAGCAACTTCAATGGGAGAAGTATTGGAAATGCATGTTGTACTTATTGGAAATGCACATTTCCCTAGATTCATATTACAGTTGAAGAAACAGCTATGTGGTTTCAGGAAAAAAAAATCAACTGTTTAAGGAGTCATTTTTAAAGGTGCTATATGAAATCACCTTTTTTTCTTCAAATCTGAAGTGCAGCAGACTCCTAAAATGTTATATGTATTTAAAGTAGAAAGCAATAGCATTAGCACTTAAATTTATATACTACTTCATGGTGCTTTACACACCTCTCTAAGCTTTTTACAGAGTCAGTATATTTATTTCCCTTACAATTTTGAGTCCTCATTTTACCCACCTCAGAAGAATGGAAGACTGAGTCAACTTTGAGCCTGGTGGGATTTTGAATTGCCAAATTGCAGGCAGCCAACAGTCAGCAGAAGTAGCCTGCAGTACTGCATTCTAACCATTGCACCACTGACGCTCATATGTATATAACATACAAGCAAACATATAAACACATGTACATACATATAAATATGAAATAATCAATATTTATTTCAAGACCAAGCAACAGTTCATTATTTTCATCTTTTTTATTTTTGACATTCTTCTTGATTTTAACATTAAAATGATTTTGGTTCTCATTTAATTTCTTGTTGAACTATTCATTCAGGCAATTAGTGCTGCTATTTTAACATTCTGATTGAAAGTTGTTTTTTTTTTAAAAAAAAAAACACTAGTATTTTCCCCTTAAATCAGCACAAAAGATAGGGTCATTTATTTTTCTCAGAACTCAAAAAAGTCTCTGAACTTTTTATCAATTATTATTCCATGTTTTACATGTCTGCACTAATTAAGTTTCTAAAGTAGCTTTTACCATAGACTGTTCAAAGATTTATAACTTTGAGGTTTACAAGGTTAAATCAAAAATTTAATAAAATCTATTGGACAGAGAAGTTGTACTGCTACTCAGAATAATAAGGACTCATTTAAACATTGCTGATGTGGACATAATGATAATTGCTAGTCATCTAAATTGATTTAATGTTTAGCTTACTTAAACATCTGATTAACTAATTACTTTAAAGACTTGAAGGATCGATGGAAAACATCTGAAATACACATGTTAATAAATATTTAAAGAACACTTTTTGCTAAATAAAATCATTATTTTGAAATTCTAGAAATATTGAATTTCTTTGCCAACAGAATAATACTCATACTTCCTCTCCATTCATGACACTAATTTACATTTTGCAGTCCATTGATGTGAAAATATTATGAGACCTTGGTTCAAACTGTACTAGGAAAGATGGGGAGAAATATAGGCTCTTTAAATAACAGTGTATTCAATGCTAGGATAAAGCAGGATCCTAACATTTGTGAAAGTCGTTTAATATTATCTTTTTTTCCTGATATTTTCATTTTATATAAATATTTTTGCAACAATTATCTTCTGAAACATACTTCTGTTTCACTTTGGTCAGCCTTTTTTACTTGGTTGGTGTCAATTTTTCATAGCATCAAGGTATTCTCCAATAACTTTTGCCTTGTATCACATAAAGCTTTAGCTCCATTGTAAGTTTTTTGAGTGAGAAACTGTTAATTTCTTGAGTGAAGAACCAAAATATTTTTGCTTCATTTTGTATAGAATGATTTGCTTTTTGAATGATCTAATGAAACATTCTGGTAGTAAACTTCACTTTTTTAAAAAAATAATCATCCAACTTTCATAACAATACAACCAGGAAAACTATGGATTTGACAATTTGTCCATAGTGTTTTCTAATATCATATCAGTACTATTACTAAATTTAAAAAGTCAAATTTTGCTGAACATCATTAAAGAAATGCTTTTTTGTTCAGCTGATAACAATACATGCTATTTTTTAAAAAAAGCAATACAAACAATTCTAAAGAAAATGATTTTGTTGGTAACAGTGTAAATAAAGAACCCATTTAAAAATTGAGAGATAATGGGAGAATCATAAATAAATTCAATAAATGTATATTATAGTCATCTGGTCTCTGCAGGATGGGACAATAATTACTTGAAATATTGCTGTCTGTACCCTTAAATGTAGTATTGATTTCCCCCCCTTTTTTATAATGCCTATACTCAGAAAATGGGATGATAGTAGCGGTAACTCGATAAATTTCTATTATCAGGAGGAAGAAAATCTTTTCATATTGTGAGAGGCTGGTATAAATGTGGCTTGTATGGCTCACTGCAGCCTGTAGCTGAGGTCAATAGAGTCATGCTAACAGGGTGTCTGCTGTGTGGAATAGTTCAGTTGCTCTATTTAGATTCCATTTAGATAGAACGTCAGTCAAGATGATAGTGATGACTGCCACAGCATCTGTAGAGACAAATCAGTTCATCCCCCCCCCCCCCCCATTTGTAGTAGACAAACTAATCATGGCCAAACTCCCTATGCCTTATTAAAGCTAAGCCTAACCTAGGGAAAACAAAAGAGTTTATTTCTTATCCATTTCACTTCCATATTACTTTACTACACCTTTTCCATCTAGTTCTTTCTTGGCATTTTTTTAAAATTAGCATTTATATTACTGAATAGGTTTTGTTAATATATTTCATTTCAAAATATGCTTAATTGTTTTTTGCTTAATGTCAAAATTTCTTCTGAAAGGGTCAGAGCTGTTTTTCTTTATTCTGTTCTGTTTTTATTTGAAAGTAGTGCTCTAAACCATGTAGAGATTTATAGATTAGGATTAGTAACTTGAATTGGGTGGAGCTGATGCATCACTTTAAGGATGGGTGTTATGATTACATTAAACATCACCAATTTGGAAGCTGCATAATGTATTAATTTCAGCTTTCAGCTATAAATAACTTTATATACAGCATAAATTCTCTATAGTATATTACATTAATACTTGTCATATTAACCTACAAAGATATGAAACTAAGTTACCATGAGTATTTTTAAATTGTCTTTCACACAAACATGCACCCGCACACACGCACACGCACACACGCACACACACCAAACATACTTTTTCAAAAAGCTTTTTTGAAAAAGAAAAAAAAAACCTTTGTTTTTCCTTGAAGATATTTTGCTTCTCATCCAAGCTTTTTCAGTTCTGAAATTTCTTGGATGACAAGAGAAATGTCTTCAAGAAAACACAAAAGTTCAGTTGCCCTTTTAAAAAGCACTTTGGGAACAACTGTAACTTGATGACTGAGAATCTCCATAGATATGACACACGCATACTCACAAATATAAATTGAATTAAAAATTTATCACTAAAATATTAATTAAATTCAACTCAACAAATGTATCATTTATCAATTTTCTTCAAATAAAGCCTTTTCATATATGAACAGAAAACAAAAGGACAATATGATGGTTTTTGATAGCCTTGTAGCAAATAAAAGAACATTTTTCAACAATTAATTTACAATAGTCTGAATACAGCATTTTGGATAAGTCACAGATATATGGTGATTTATTTATGTATATATATTTGCATACCTAAACATAATTATTTTGTTTTGATATATTTTTAAAAAAGAAAAAGTAAGGGAAAAGCAAAAGCTGATGCTGATGATCATCAGTCTGATAGCAACAGTCCAGCAATTTATATGGCAATATTCAATTTTTTTAAGTATCTCAAAATTAAAAAGCAACAACCAAGTAATACAAGTTTTGGGGTTAGTTGTGATCTATATATTAATAACTTCATTTTTTAATTTATTGAAATACCCAATTTTTATAAATTAAATATTTTATGTTCTTTTTTTCTAATATGTTTCCCTTTGTAGGAAAATTTGATCTTGTTTTAATATTTTTCGAACAATGATTATTTTTCTCTTTTGAAGACCATTTGTTCCACTGATAATCCACATTAAGCATTACATAACACAATCAGGGCAAAATTTTAAAAACATCAATACACATAGCACCTATAGTTCATTATTATCCCTTTCAGTTTTTTGTTTCAGCTGTTGAAGTTTTGTATCATGTCATCTGACATTTCTATTTGAATCTCTTGAAACTCTTCCAACTTTTCCCCCCTAGAAATTCCTTTGTACAGAAATTCCTCTGTACAGAATTCAGCTGAATCTTCTGCTGTTTAAAAATAACAGCCTCACCTTTTGATGAGATAAATTGATATCTTTTGCAGTTTTATTTTTCAGGCAGATATGGTAGTCTTTTCTCTTATGCAAGATTCTAGCAAGAATTTTTTTAAAGAACAATTACATCCATATTATTAGTCTTCAGCCTTATATTAAAATGCTGATATAAAACCAATTCTTTCTTGTCTTCCTGACAACCTGCACCAAAATATCCCTTGGATCATTTCTCATTCTTGGAAATTTTGTACTTATTCAATATACTTTACAAATTTACACCGTGGCACCCATCTCACCTATTTACCTCTCCCCCCCTTAAAATAGTTATTTCTGTCGTATATTCATCAGCATTGTTTCTCTCTCAATTCTGATAGAGTAAGATTACTGGATTTATTTTCAACTCTGTTTATAAGTTTGATTTCTTCTCCAGAATTTCCACTTTGTTATTAATTTCTTTTTCCTATGCAGATACTTGTTTTGTACAGCTATCAAGCTTCTTAAATTCTTTCAACTTTATATTTCATCTTTATAAGTCTTTCACCATTCATTTTTTCTAAGGTTGTTGTTTTAGTATCAAGTAACCTAATAGCTAGTTACTCAAATATTTTTGAAGCAAATTGTTTGTAACTTTTTTCTCGGTACATTGTTCTACAGATATTTCTTCCCTCTGCTATTTTTGCTACTTTTCTAATGGTTGCCATTATATTACAATCTAACAATGAAAGCATTGCAAGCAAGGGAAACTGAAAAGGCAAACTTCCTTTTCTTCTCTTGTTTTGTATTTCTGTCCATTTAATATTTTATTTTCAAATGGCGCTCTTTTGTTATAGTCAGTATCTCCCTAGTTATAGTCAGGGAAATATTGCCTGTATCTTTTGTTTTGTAAAATTTTGTAAAGTCTGCAATCTTTTCGTAAACAAACAAACCAATAAAACATTTCCATGAAGGTTTATATTGTTGTTGATTTTAAATTCAATTTGTTTCAAAGCTCTTTCACCACAAATAAAATTATTTCTCTTATCTATTTTAAAACTTTCATCTGACTAAATCACTTTTTTTTGCCAAAAGTTTTTAAATATTTATAACCTTTTGTTTCCCCTTGAAATCCAGAAAGATTGTTGACTCACAAAGTGGAATTTTTGTATCCTTCCATTCATAAAAATCTTTAACTGTAAATTAATTAATTATACTTAAGAAATGAGTTTTGTGTGAACCTCGTGTCTGTGTAGGCTGTATTTAACTCCCAGATGCTCAACTCATGAGCTGCTTGCAAAAATCTCAGCTCATGAAATCTACCACATGGATCACTTCTGAAGTACATCGTACATAGGTGATATCATGTCTTTCCTTTATACAGAAATACTGCACCAGCCAGAATTAACTGTCTGGCCACCCAATTATGTTGACTGCTTCATCAGGGATCAAAAGTTTACCAAGAAGCCTAACCAGAACCTCAACTTTAACAAAATTATGGTGATCTGTTTGAAACACCAGAAATCCATTAATAAGGAAATACTGAATTATACTATGATTATTATAATTGTCCAATATGCCACAATTTTGTCAATTATTCACATATTAGAAAATTATATAAATGGAAATAGAAAACATCATGCAGTATTTTTAATCAGGCTTTTAAGTTCTATTTTATCTGAATCAGTTATAGTTTAATCTAAAATAATTTATTTGAAATAATTCTTTAGAAGCTAATATTTATATCATATTACAAAATTTATATATAATAAATTAAAATATAATTTATATTTTAGTCTTTATCTCTATTTTCATATGAAACACAGCTAGTTTTGGAAACTTGAAGAATTAATTGTGTAACAAACATTAGAACTTAAAATATACTATAAGAAATAGTGAGATATCATGATAAAAATACAGATCCATAGAAGTGAGGACACACTCACACACAAATATATACAAAATGTTAGATAAATGCACATTTTGAATTTATAACTAAGCCTCCTCATGTAAAATATACAAAAAAGACAAACTAAATAAATTTATCTATATTTAATATTATAAAAATATGTTGCATTCATTACTAACACACAAAATATACTTTAGTTATTAGAAAATACAGGTACCTGCTAGTTGTTTTTAAACTAGTCCAGAACAGCATTTTAGTATTGCCAATACCAGAATACAGTCATAAAATAACAGAGCATAAAGAATAGACTTATTCAAGTTATATTTTGCTGTTAATCAAGAAAAAAAAAATCAGAAAAAAAAAGAGAAAAGTGAGTCAGTAGGTAGATATCTGCCTTTTCCAAAAACCCTCAAGCAAGACAGTAATTTATTAATGGTAAAGGCCATTAAAAGCATTGGGCCTACAATTTCCTTAAGCTGAAAAGTTTAAGGAGATGGTTCCAGGCTTGCTGGATCCTATAATTACATACCAGTATTGAATTATAAAGCCCCACAGGAAACTTTAAGATCAAAACCATCCAATGCCTGCTTAAATGTTTAACACATAGAAGCTGTGAAAATATATGATATAAAATATTTTGAAAGAATAGAGTTCAGTTAAAATTAGAGTTCAGGTTTTGTTGGTGTTGCCAAAGTTATAAATACAGTAATGGAAAACATGGACTGCTTTTAACCACGGAAAGAATAGTACACATAAAATTGTAAAAGCTTCAGACATGTTAGTTGTTCTAACATAGGAGAAATTACAAATAATAATAATCATGCTGATGAATACCACATACACAAATATGTGACTGATATCTAGTATAAATAGCATGTATGCGCTTTCCCTCAAAAATCTTAATTTTTTTCATACATCTATATCATGAATCAGACTGTACAAATTCCTTGGCAAACATTTTAGAGTAAAATAGTTAATAAAATAACATAGACATCAAGCATACTTGTAGAGAACTAACATTAAAACCATTGCCAAGCAGGCAACATAGTCAAGGAAACAAGAACTTGATAAGAATGGATGGCCTTCATTTTTCTGTAACCTCATTCTTATTCCAGAGGGAACAAGGGCTATAGTATCCTTGAAGCACAAGTTAATATTTCTATTCAAAAACCTAGTTGTAGGATGTAAGAGGTGACAAAAAGAGCTCTTCAATTTAAAACTGGAGAAAAAAATTCAGTGATTTCTTTAAAAAATGAAGATAAATGAAGATATACTAGATTTACTTCTTCAAACACAGAATTTCTGACAGCTATCTACTGAACTACAAAAGCTGTCTATTTTGCAAGACACATTTTTGTTCATTCCAATAAATATATAGAAGTAAATTTGGGTAGTGATGTAGATCTTTATTGGGATATATAGTACATATCTTCATGTACTGAACAATTTCGGTACCCAGATCAGTATATCACAATAATACCAGAAAATGTAATACTAAATTTAAAATCAAAATATGTGAAATTATTCCAAATAAACAACCCTAATAGCTAATTCAATATGAGAAACTAAGGGATTGAAAACAAAATGTATTTTTATGTTTTTAGGGATTTTTTTTAAAGTGTTATAAAGTTCTAATAGTTCTAAAAATGTTGATAGCAAAATTTGAACCACAAATTGATACATTACCAGCAATTCTTTTGTCTGCCCCCAAAGGATATTTTCTTTTATCATTCATTTAATGTAACTGTCCACACATATTACAGCCATGGCAAAAAGCAAGAGGGTAGCCTTCAGGCAAAAGAGATTGCCTTTTCATACTTTAAACTGTAGGCACTGATTTATTCTACTCTCTCATGCTTCATTTGAAATCAAATATGCCAAAAAAAAAAAAATCTATATATCCCAAAATAATATTTTGACTAATGTTATTTTCAAAGAATAATGCATATTGCTGAATTTTAAAAACACAGCACCAGAAAAATATGATATAACTAACAGCAAAAGTAGTTCTACTTCAATAAGAAATAATTTTATTACAACAAAATTAATGCAATATAGGAAGGATTTTCCTAAAACAATTGTACTGTTTTTATTTTAAAAAATTGATAATGTATGTAGAAAAAATATGTAATGTATCTTGTAAAATATGTTTGTAGCTCTCTCTGTGTGTGTGTGTGTGTGTTGAGAGTGAGAAACACACAGGCAGATGGACAGAGAGACATAAATATAGAATATTTTAAACTGTGGTATTTAAACATTTGTTATGTTTTGCAGCATATTAAACAATGAGGAGAACTTGGAAGGTTTTAGAACAAATAAAGTGAACATAGACAGATATAGTGAAATTAATTCTTTTGACTGTTGATAAACTGCTGTTTATTTATCATGGACCAATGTGTATTATTTATGTCAAGGATACAGTCCCATTTCTAGTATGTTGGGATTAGGTTTCAGTTAAAAATAACCCCAAAGCCAAAAAAAAACCCCAAATTACTCATAACAATAAGAATGTTACAAGAAACAGACAACAATCAAAACATGGAGGGCCTGTCAAATCTGGCACCAATTAACAGTAATGTCCCCCAAGGCAGCATTTTAGGACCCACACTTTTTCTGCTTTACATCAATGACTTACGTGATCATATTAAAAGCAGCTGCATCCTCTTCGCCGATGATGTAAAATTATTTAACACCACTGACAATGCTGCTGCCCTACAAAGCGATCTTGACTATGTGTCAGAATGGTCGCGTAATTGGCAACTTCAAATTTCAACTAATAAATGCTCTGTCCTACAAGTTGGCAATAAAAATCAATACACCAAATACAAGTTGGCTGGAAATAAACCTTCACTCCATCAAGGACCTAGGAGTACTCATTTCAAATGATTTAAGCCCCAGAGCTTACTGTAACAGCATTGCCAAAAAGGCATTAAGAGTTGTTAACCTTATTTTGCAAAGCTTCTTCTCCAGTAACATTGAATTGCTAACTACGGCATACAAAACCTTTGCCAGACCAATTCTTTAATATAGCTCATGCGCCTGTAACCCACACTGTATATCGGACATTAATTTGATTGAGCAGGTTCAAAGGTATTTCTCGAGAAGAGTACTCTACTCCTCTACTCACAGTAGTATTCCCTATGCCTCCAGGCTTGAAATGTTGGGCTTGGACAATCTTCAACTGTGCCACCTGCAGTCCGATCTAAGCATTATTCACAAAATTGTCTGCTATAACATTTGGCTGGTCAATGACTTCTTCATCTTCAATCACAATAATACACGGGCAAACAACCAATACAAACTCAAGGAAAACCGTGCCAAACTCAATTGCCGAAAATATGACTTCAGCAACAGAGTAGTCAATACCTGGAACACCCTACACAATTCCATTGTTACAGCCTCAACCCCTCACAGCTTCAACCTCAAACTCTCTACTGTGGACCTCAACCCATTTTTAAGAGGTTCTTAAAGGGTGTGTGCTACCACCCCTGTCTTACTGTCCTCATTTATCTGTATTTACTTCCTTTGTTTATGTTTATGTTCATAACTATACTTATTATCTTGCACATATTTGGCAAATAAATAAATTATAAATAAATAATCTACAAAATGTATACATTCTCACATAAAATAACTGCAACTATTATGTATTATGAAAACATATAACATTGAGATGCTATTTTCCAAGAATTATAAGAAAAGACTGATTTGAGGACTGTTTCCATCAGAATTCCCAGGTGAGCACGATCTAATCGATTTGGCAAATCTTGATAAAGCTGAGCTAGAAACCTGATTAGCACTTACATAGAAAATACCCAGGAAATTCCAAGGCTGTAAATTCAATTGTTAAGTTGAAATCATAACCAAGAAAACTTGACTGTGACCCTTTTAACTCAAGGAAGTCTTATGTTTATATCAATAGAAGGCAAATTCTTCCTTATGTAATTGTTCTTTAAATGTACCTTCCAAAATTATTTTCAGGCAGCAAGACTTGACTTTAGAAGGAGCTTAATGTGCTTTAATTTCACAATACAATCTAATCAATCAAGAATGTTCCCTTACATATATTATACAGCAAGGCAATTTATGACATTTAGAAATTAGCTTTTAGAGAAAAAAGATATATTGATTAAAAACAACAATGATTTAAATAGATAAAAGCACTAAGCATTAAATTTTAAAGTAAAGTATAAATATCTAAGTAGTACTTATTTGAGAAAAAAATGAGAAGAGACTATACTACAGCATTGATCATTCTTTTTCAAATTTATTATTGCATTACATGACATGTTACTTTTTTCTCTAAATGTGTATCTATTTTCAATCTCTTATTTTGTTCAATGCTTCTGCAATAATACAACTTATTACAAAAGAATACTGAGAGAGCTTTGATCATTAACCTCAAATGCAAATTTATTGTATAATTTCACCTCATAATTTTATTAAACCCCAATCTTTTGAGAAGCAGAAGGAAAATTAGTCTTGTTCCAAGAATTAGCTCTTTTTTCTTTACTGATTTTAATATTAATATTATTTTTGACACTAGCATTCTGACAACAGAAGAATTTTGTTCCATTAATTGTATCTGGAATATAATTTATTGTATATGTCAGTGAAAAGTTCCAAATACCTGTGGTAAGAATTGCAACTTGTTACTTTATACAGTTAAGATAGTTTGACCCTATTGTAAGAGCTAGAAAGCACTTTTTACAAGAACAACTAAAAAAATCCATATTGATCAGTACTAAGCAGTAAAAATTTATTGCAGTGTTGTCAGTTGCTTTATACTTCTAATCAATACAAACATTACCCAAAGCTTCTTAAATGCAGTAAGAGACTAGCAAAAGGTGTTTTTGTCAGATTAGTGTTAACACAAGGGTCTCATAGAAAAACTGTATTCAGGCCAGAATGCATACTGTTAATTTGGACCATGAATTCCTCAATATGAAAAATATATTTAGCAATATGCAATCAAACATTATTTCTCATATATAATGCACATGACTTTGGGGTACAAGGGATACATTATTTTATGAGGTTTCTTAGATAGAAGATAAGAGAAAGACAATTAATTTACTCAATTTTTAAAGGGTTTAGTACATCTAAATGTTCTTATAGGTACACAAACATATACACAGGCACATTTTGAATACTAATCAAATATCCTTGTGAATAAACAAATTAATCACAAATTAAATCTTGTTAATATAATTTCAGTCACAAAATTTACTATAATAAATTTGAGGGATTTGCTTTATACTAGTATGAAAAATAATTGTTCTTTTTAATAACTTATGTCCACTCTGTGTTCTATTTAGAATAATTTCAGCTCAGCTGCAATATAAATATAAATTATTATTCAAGGATATTTCCTGTTCTGATGGTCATGTTAGCAGCTTTCTAATTATTAGGAAATCAGATGAACACATATACCTTCATAAATATCAAATAAATATAGTTGTGACAAGCATTCAGAAAAACAAATTTACATAAAAGTTTTTTCAAAAAATTGAAAATAAATAATCTGGCTCTGGCCCTCGGAAACTCCATTTTGGCCTGTAATGGGCCAGAGGAACTGCTGGATGCCTTAATGGGGCTTCTGATGGGCAGTCTGCCCTCAGAAGCTCCATTTCGGCCAGCAACGTGCAGGATGAATGTTGTGGTTGTTCATAAGGGTAATCATCTGCCGTGGTGCTGGAAGATTCGTAGTTTTGGGCCTTGTTCACAAACACTAGGGGTGCTTATTGCATAAGTTCTAACATTCGCTAATGGAATGCTTGTAACACAGGGATCACCTGTACTGCAGGCTACTTCTGCTAACTACAATTTGGCAGTTTGACTCTTACAAGGCTCAAGGTTGACTCAACCTCCCATCATTCTGAGGTTGATAAAATGAGGACCCAGATTGTTGGGGCAATATACTGACTTTGTAAACTGCTCAGAGAAGGCTGTAAAGCCATGTGAAGTGGTACATAAGCTTAAATGCTGTTGTTAAATGCTATTTTGTCTGTCTGTCTATGTATATCACCTTTCAAGGAGATAAAGCTTAATATGTGTGCTTATCTAATTTCCTCTGTATTAATGGATGTTCAGAAAGTCAGAAAGAAGGTATAAAGAAAGATATGACATATCATGATTGAAATAATATAAATTACACAATTTACATTATTTACATACTGACATCCTGGTGTGTGTGATGTAATCATGGCTATAAAGGTTGTATATATGTATAATATTTGTGTTACTAGTAAAACCAATCATCTTTTAAACTTCTCTACTGGGTTAGAGGATTATATAAAACTGTAAAGTATAGCAAAATTACTCATATTAATTTCAGCACAGATGACATCATTTTGATGAATATATTCCATCTAACTTCATAATGTTATTTAGCATGGTACTCAAAAAGTTTGGAATGAAAATGGTTACTTCATTACACTTTAGATTTAGCTTCAGTCTGGGACAGAAAATAGTCTGCTCACTTTGCCAAATGATTGAAGTTAGAGAATGGAAATTATGATAAAGCTGATTTCTTGATTCTGTGACCTTTTTCCATTTACTGTTCTGGGTCACTCAGTCATGTGTGTAATTTGATACTTAGTAACATAACATGGTAACATAAAATAAAGTTACTAAGGAAGGGATGCTATAGTATTCACTGTCCTTAGCAGTGTTCTTGTCACCGAAGTAAGACAGGAACAAGTTGTTAGCCAAAGCTGGACAAAAACTCCCATAATCTCTCTCTCTTTTCCTTCCCCCCTCCCTCCTTCACTCTCTATATTGGACTCAAACCTATGGATGTCTTTTACCAGTAGCTTTGTTAACTTTGGAGAAAAAACCAACCCCTTTCACAAAAAAGCAACTAGCATGCTGATCTGTTCTTCCTCGTTATTACTGACTAGAATGAGCTTTAATGATACAAGAGATATAAGAATACTATGACATGAAGAAGCAGACTAAATGAATGGAATGTGGAACTACAGTTGGACAAAAAAATATCATGTGTGCTATTCTATCTTTCTCATATGATATCAATTGCCAAAACTATGTTTTATCATTTTTAAGTTTATTCAATATTTCTGGTCCTTATTATGATTGGAAAAGATGACTTCATTAAAGTCATTAGACACAGTTACTGCAATGGGTTCAAGCCATGAATACTTTTAATGATGTTTAATAGTCATCTTCCAGTACAGATTGGTGGCTTTCTCGTTTTCATTGCTGAACAAAAATATTTTCTTTCCTTCCTTCCTTCCTTCCTTCCTTCCTTCCTTCCTTCCTTCCTTCCTTCCTTCCTTCCTTCCTTCCTTC
>BLBF01000006.1:51773232-51809761 GCA_015471245.1 Laticauda colubrina | reverse complement strand
TTCCTTCCTTCCTTCCTTCCTTCCTTCCTTCCTTCCTTCCTTCCTTCTTTCCTTCCTTCCTTCCTTCCTTCCTTCCTTCCCTCCCTCCCTCCTTCCTTTCTCTTTGATTAAAATAATTAGTATTCAGAACAACACTAATATAGACCTGGCATTTGAATATAAACTACTGAATTTTAAAAAAATATATAGTTACCTGGAAACATGCAACAAAAATCTGTAAATGTATTTTTGTTCCAGTGTCATGCATACACAATGATGTTATTTCAGTTTGTATAAGATTTTTTTTTGCAAAAGTCAGTCCTATTACATTTACAATATTTTGAAGTGCATGCAAGTCATCCTTGATTTATGATCATAATTGAGCCCAAAATTCCTGTTGCTAAGTGAGACATTTGTTGAACTTTGACCTATTTATGACTTTTCTTGCCACAGTTTTTAAGTGATTCATTGAAATTGTTAAGTTAGTAACACAGTTGTTAAGTGAACCTACTCCATTTATTTTGCTTGCCAGAAGGTCACAAAAGGAGATCACATGACCCCAAGACATTGCAGCTGCATGCTACAAATATTAGTCAGTTGCCAAACATCTAAATTTTGATCACATGTATCATGGGGATGCTACAATGGTTGTGTGGAAAAGGGCCATAAGTCACCTTTTTCAGTGCCATTTAAATTTTGAATGGTCACTAAATCAACTATTTTAAGTCAAGAACTACCTGTAAACTGTTCTAGCAAAATTGGTTACAACTTTTTTTTAATTTTAAATCAGAATTATTTTAAAAGTAATTACAAGATTACTAAATGTTGTAACAATAAGCAAACTTTTATCACTGTCATGACACCAGCTCTGTTCCAATTATAATACTAATATTACCAAGAACCTTTTCCAAATAGATGAAGTATCTCTTGTTGATTTGCTGATCTCAGATATAAAGTCTGGTCATTCTTGTTCCTTAAAAGGAAGTAGATTAGTCTATTTCCTCACAGGGATGTATAAAGTCCTTCAACAGACGTGACTAGAAGCAGGAAAGGCTGAAGATAAAAGGCTAAGGGAATAAACTGCTGACTTGATAAATATTTAGGTCTAAAGAGGTCATCACTTGAGGCCAGTAAGGAAGATTGACTTACTAACAAATATGAAGAAGAGTTTCTGCTACTGTATGAATTTAAAAGTGAAAGAAAGAAGTTAATAACAAGCAAACAAAACAGAACAAAGAATTTCTCCTATCCATTATAATCAGTATAACAATGAAACATTGTCATAATTTTAAATCAAATAACATTGTGATTTCATTTTTAAGTAGGCATGCACTATTGAGCATAGTGAAAATACTTCTTCATAGTTTTTACCTGTCTTTATGGATTTTTTTTCAGTAAAATTGCATTCCTGCAGTGGAGAATTAAATAATTAAATATCTATTAAATTTAATTAAATAATTAAATAAGAAACTTAGTTTTAAGAAACATTACGTTGCATAACTGATCCTTATGGGAAAGAAAAGTGTATACATGTATAGAAGCATTGTTCATAGCAATTAACAATCTAATCTCACACTATATATAACATAATAAAGAGGGCATCCAAGTCAATCCTAAATCATTATTTATCTTATCAATTATTTATCTTTCTGAGGACCTGATATTGCACAAGCTCAGATCAGGGATGGGATACAAATATTTTTACTACCGGTTCTGTGGAAGTGGATAGGTGGGTGTGGCTAGGTGGGTGTGGTCATGTGACTGAGTGGACATAGCCTTTTTACAACATCCCCCGTGCTCCATTTTTTTGCCTCCTGGGTCTCAGGGAAGCCTCCTGCGAGGCTGTTTTTGCTCTCAGGAGGCAAAAAACAGAGCACGGGGGAGGGGCATGCAGCACCCCTCTGTGCATTTTTTTTTTTTTGCCTCTTGGGCCTCAGGGAAGCCTCCTAGAAGGACTTTTTGCCTTCAGGAGGCTTTCATGAGGCCCAGGAGGCAAAAAATAGAGCCCAGGGGGCCCTATACCTGCATGTCCCTTTTTGCCTCCTGGGTCTCAGGGCAGCCTCCTGGGCAAAGCAGTAAGACAGTGATTCTGTCTCTCCCACTAAGACAGGGATTCTGGAACAGCTGATCATTGGAACAGCTGATCATCAGGGTGAAGAAAAAAAAGAAATATCGGTTTGGCTGAATATTACATAACCACACAAGGCATTAACATTCTTAGGTACAGTTTCAACCTTGCTTCTGTAAATGTATACATATGAGATTTCTCTTGTCTTGAGTATTTTGGGTGAGTTATTGTTTTATTTTTGTGGAGTTTTGTTTATTTTTTGGGAATCCATGCTCTCACGAAAATGAAACTATTAACTATTAATAGTTACTGTTAAGCCTGGGTTCCCCAACCAGGGTTAGGTAGACAAGCTAAACAGAATGTGCAGCGTTAGTCAGATAGGCACACAGATAAATGAGTGAGCTAAGCTTGTATGTTTATTAATATACAGTAAAAATAACAGATACGCTTGTGCTATCAAGAATATATTTTATTCCAGTATAAGTTTATAGCATAGTCAAAAACAGTCCTATATTCATTTACCATGTAGTCAGTCCATTCAGGGATATTCAGTTAGCAAAGTCCATGTAGAATATCCTTTTGTCAGTTCTCATAAATCAGTCCGTTGTTGTCTCTCCCGTTCGAGCAATGCAGTCTTGCTTCCAAGCAGTAATCAGGGATCATCAAAGCCAGAGAGAGAGAGAGCAAGCTGTAGCCTTGCTACTTTTATATGGTTTTCATAACCACACCCACAGTTGCTATTTTACAGTTAAAGCTGCATACACTAACTATGATTCATAGTTAGTATTTCACCTAAAACAGTTAGGGTGAACAATGTTATCCCTAACAGTTACTAGAATGAATTAGTACACGTTTCAATATACAGGTAATTCTCACTTTCCAACTGTATCATTTAGCAATTGATAATTAAAAAAAAATCCTCCCCTTTATAAATATCACTATGTCCCAAGATCATGTGATTTCCATTTGTGTGCATTCCAACAAGTTTGTGACAAACAGAATAATAAATTTGAAACTAAAATTGTAAGTTTCAGTCATGTGATGTTTTGCTATGGATGGCACTTAGAGATACACTTGCCAGTCCCAACTGTGATCACGATATCAATATTTACCTGTATCACAATTTTATCAAAAAATATATATTAAATTGATTAGTCTTCTAAATAAGTTAATTTAAAGGGACAGCTATTGACATTTCCCAAGCAAAACATTCATAAGCATACATTTTCATTAGTTGAAAATGAATGTTATAATATTATAATAATATAATTAAAATATGATTTCAGAAAATGAAAAACAATAAATATATATAGGTTAAAGTTGTGATTAAAGCCCCTGTCCCACTGCACCAACAGATGCAAACAGGATGTAAAACGTTAAAAAACATTGAAAAATGCTATGCATCTGTTGTGTACTCATTGCATACTTGTTTCATATGCTCTATCCTTTGAGCATCCGTCCACTGAGATTTCATATGCTCAAGAAGTTTTGAGCTGCACAAAACTTTGTGAACGGATGAACTTTCTTCTGTGTATGATGTAAATCCGTGACATACAAGCAACAAACGTTCTATGTCCGTTTATCATCCATTAAACGTCCGCTGTATCCTCTCTGCATCTTCTGGGCATCCTGCCAACTCACATCCGCTGCAGCTGAAAACAGAAAGAGGGAGGAAACAAAAGGTACATGGAACGTCTACACAGCATTAGTAGCACGGAAATAGAAAGGATGAGCAGTGAATGGTTTGCATCCCATATACATCCTCTAGGCTTCCTATGAACATCCGTTTAACATCCCTACTACATACTACCCACGTCCGTTCTTTTCCTTTCTTTTCTGTTCTGTTTATGCAAATTTTTGCCACTTTTTGGAGCAGATGACAACGGATGGAGCACCCCCGAAATTTTGCTCATCTGCTGTGTCCTTTTTGCATACGTTTTGCATCCGTCGGCCAGTGGGACCTAGCCTTAAAGCCCATGTCACACTGGCCAACGGATGCAAAAAGGACACAGCAGACGAGCAAAATGTTCCATCCGTTGTTATCCATTCTCAAAAGGGGCAAAAATTTGCATAACCAGAGCGGATAACATGGACGCGGGGAGGACGCAGGGCGGATGCAAAGCGGATGCGGAACGGAAGCCCAGCAGATGGAAGCAGATGGGAGCAGATTGGAGTGGGTGGCACAACCGCAGGGCTTCCGGGGGGCCTCAGCGAAGCGGACGCGGAATGGATGAAGCAGATGCAGAGCGGACGCCGAACAGATGAAGCGGATGCACAGCGGAAGCACAGCGGATGCACAGTGGAAGCCTAATGGAGGCCTGGCGTTCATTGCGCATGTGGGGAGGATGCATTGCGTCAGCCCCGCGGATATAATGGAAGCAGCTCGGAAGCAGGTCGCCATTCAGAGGAAAGACCTGCTGCCAGATGCATCGACTGCCTTGCCTGCCCTGCCTGCATGTCTGCCTGCCAGCCTTGCTGCCAGCCTTGCTACCAGCCTTGCTGCCAGCCTCCCTGCCAGTCTCCCTGCCAGCCAGTCTGCCTGCCTTCCTTCCTGCCAGCCTTGGTTCATGTCTGCCTTCCAGCCTTCCTGCCAGCCTTGGTTCATGTCTGCCTGCCAGCCTTCCTGCCAGCCTTGGTGCCAGCCTCCCTGCCAGCCTTCCTGCCTGCCTTGGTGCCAGCCTCCCTGCCAGCCTTCCTGCCAGCCTTGGTTCCTGCCAGCCTCCCTGCCAGCCAGCAACCCCACAACCATGCGGAAGCACAGCAAGCCTCAGCCATCTGCTGCCAGCCCTGGCAAGAGGGACAGGGCTACCATCCCGCCCCCTGGCCCTCACTCTGGTTCTGCTGGGGCTTCTGCAGCATGGGCTCACTCTTCTGGGGCTGGCACTTCTGCTGCTTCTGCTTCTGGAGGAGCTGATGACAAGCACTGCAGCACCAGCCACCACCACAGCACCTGCACCCTTCACCCCTGAGACTGAGCGACCAAGAGGAGTGCCAGAGACTCATTTTTATCTTATAGCTTGTTGTTAATAAAGTCTATTTATGATTCACACACTTGTTTCATTTCTTTTTTTTAATAAAGTCTTCCTGGAAACTTTTAGAAATGGTTTAAGCCTTTGCATGCTTGTAGGATAGCTTTGTGATGGGTTAGGATACCTGTGGGATGGGTAATAGCTGTGGGATGGGTTAGGATAGCAGTGGGATAGATAAACCTCCAGTGCAAGCATAGTGGGACTGTATGGTCCACCCTCCCTGGTGCCACACCTATGACCCTTTCTTATCAATAATGATGTAATAATTATCCACACATGTCAACCTAAACACAACTCTTTATTAAACGCCCTGTTCATTGTAGGCCAACCAAACATACATGGCACAATCTCATCTGTGTGATGAGACAGGCTGAAGGAAGCATCCATTAAGCATCTCCAATCCTGTCTTGCCACTCCACTGCTCCAGCTGGGGAGTTGCACCATTGTCTCAGGAGGTTGTGCTGCTTCTTCGCTTCATGTGAGGCTCTGTTGGGGCCTTGCACATCCTCAGTGTCGATCAGGTTTCACCCTTGCCTCCATTCCCCAGGCTCCATGTCCCCATTGGCTTGTTGGAGGTCCACAAGCCTGTTCTGCAAGACTGGGTAGCAGGTGCACATGAGATTGTGCAGGATGCAGCAAGCTTCCATGATCCTCCTCACGGTCTCCGGGCAATGCTGCATGGTGGTGAGAAGTACCTGGAACCTGTTGGCCAGGATGCCAAAGGCGTTCTCCACTACCCGTCTTGCCCCGGACAGCCTGTAGTTGAAGATCCTCTCTTCACGGGTGAGGAGTCTGGAGGTGTAGGGCTTCATGAGGTAGGTTGTGAGGGAGAAGTCGTCATCCCCCATGATGAAGTAGGGCACATCTTGTGTGTTGTTGGGCAGGGGTTCTGGATCTGGGAAGCCCACGATGAGGTTGCGTTCCAGCCCCTCCTTGAGGTGACTGGCATTGTATACCTGAGCATCTGAAGATGAGCCATTGCCTGAAGCATCGATGTACATGAACTTGTAGTCAGTATCGACCATGGCAAAGAGGATGCTGAAGAAGCCCTTGGAGTTGAAATAAGTGGACCCCGACTTGGCTGGAGATTTGCAGGCCACGTGCTTGCCATCTATGGCTCCAACGGTGTGTGGGAAGTTCCACCTCTGATACCATTGCTCTGCAACTTTCTTCCATCCTTCTTCAGTGGAGGGTTACTGGAGGAGCTCCTCCTTGTATTCTTCGATGATAGCCTGCACCACTTCTCTGACCACAATGCTGATGGTGTTGGATGGCACCCTCCAGCCATTCTGCATGCTCCTGTAAGAGGTCCCTGAGGCCAAGTGGCGCAGAGTGAGTGCCACCTTGAGCCCAGGTTCCAGGCTGGGCTGGAAGCTGGTGTTTGCCTTGGTCAACCTGGGTGTTAGGTGCTGCACAACTTGTTCAAACATGGCTGGAGTTATCCTCATGAAATTCTGGAACGCCCGAGTGTCTTCGCTCCTGAGCTCCACCATCAGCTTGTTGTACAGTCCATCCTCTGCTCTTCTGGTGAACCATCTTCGGACCCAGACTCTTTTTGGGTGGCTACTTTTCTTCTCGCAGTAGTGTTCACAGAGCCTGCAGATGGCTTCGCACTGTTGCAGAACGATGGTGGCTGCCGAAAGGACTTTGTTACAATCCACAGTGGACATGACTGGATGCTGTGGAAGAGGAAGAGGCAGATGAAGGCTGAAGAGGTCTGCACAGCTTGGCTGCTGTTCTGAAAGTGCGATGCAGGCGAGTTGCTCCCCCTTTTTATAGGCAGTATAGGTTTTCTGCTAGGCATCCTCTAGGCATCCTCTAGGCATCCTCTAGACATCCTTAATATCCGAGATAGGTCCCCTCTGTGAATGTTTTTTCCGTTTTAAACACTTTGTTTCTGTTCTGCATCTGTTCTGCATCTGTTCTGCATCCGTTCTGCATCCGTTCTGCATCCGTTCTGCGTCCGTTCTGCTTCCTCCCTACGTCCGGGCGGATGGAGTTGCGCGGATGTGCAATGGATGCCTAGCGGATACAGCGGATGCATAGTGGATGTGTAGCAGTTGCATAGCGGATGCGTAGCAGATGCCTAGTGGATGCAAAATGGACAAACTGGATACATTTTCCGCGCAAAAGTTTTAGGCAGCCCAAAACTTTTGGAGCGGATGAAACATCCATAAACGGATGCTGGGCGGATAGAGAGGAAACAAAACGGAGGCAGTGAGTACAGAACGGATACATCATGTTAACCAATGGATGGCAAGGTTTTTTGTCCGTTTTACATCCTCTTTGCATCCGTTGGTTCAGTGTGACATGGGCTTAAGATATGTCCACATTGATACCTGCATGAATAAAAATGAATTTAGCTTTCTACAAATAAGCAGCATTTGTTTTCTTTTGATGAATTCGTAATCATTAAAAAACAACTAGAATGTTCAGTATAAGGTAGGTAATATTTATCTAGAAGATGATCCTCTCTTTGTTAAGGACCTAGATGTACTGATTTCTGATGATCTATGCTCCAAAGTTCATTATAATAGCATTGCAACTGCATTGCTAAAAAGCACTAAGATTTGTTAACTTTATTCTATGAAGTTTCTTTTCTGGAAAATTGTATTGCTAACTAGAGCTTATATAACTTATGCTAGACCAATCTTGGAGTACTGTTCAACTGTTTGGAATCCCTCCCACATATCTGATATAAGCATAATTGAGCGGGTTCAGATGTACTTTACGAGAAAAGTTTTTGCATTCTTCTGTACATAATCGAATTCCCTATGCTACTAGGATAAAAATTTTTGGTTTGGATAAACTGGAACTGCATCACTTGTACTTGGACTTAGGTATTGCATACAAAATTGTACGTAATAATGTTTTACCTGTAAATGACTTTTTCTGTTTTAAATTGCCATAATATGTGCACAAACAACCATTTTAAACTCAATGTAAATTGTTCTAAACTTGACTATAAAAAATACAATTTTTGTAATTGACTTGTCCAAGTCTGGAATGCTCTACCTGATTCAATTTTCTCAGCTACAAATTTTCACAGTTTTAGTCACAAATTGATTTCTATGGACCTCACTTCATATTTAAGAGGTCCGTAAAGGGGTGGGATCTGACCAGTGTAACCTCCAGTTCTGTGATTTTACATTATGCTCTCTGTTTGTTGCTTTTCAGAGCAACCGGTTTTACAGAAGTGGACAGAACCAGTAGAATCCCATTCCTGGTAAAGGGGGTGTGAATAAGTGCACTAACATGCCTATTGTCCCTGTCATTTTATTTTTATACTATTCATGTTTCTGTTTTTGTTTGACAAATTATAAACAAAAAATAAATAAATAAATTCCCCAGTCCAATTTTCATCCAGATGTCTATGGTTTATATCAAAATAGATGGGAAATAAACATATAAGATGGCAACTCCATGGTGATTTGTAGAAATAACAGCTGTAAAGAGTGGAATGAGTGAGCAGAAACCTGACAACTAATCAATATGTACATTTTCAACCAGAAAGGATGAACTGGACTAAAAAAAACTGTGTAAGCTATGACTTTGTACACTTATGTTCATTCTTCTATTTTATTTTGTTTTCTAACTGATACACTTTACATGTTGATTATTACATAATGAAGTTATGCAAATATTTCAGCTAAATAATTAAGCATAAAACTACAATAGCTATGAAGTGTTTGTTATTGTTATAATAATTGAGAACAATTGCTACAAAAATCTAATTTCTTTTGTCCTGAATGTTTATTTTGTATCCTGCTTTTTTAGTGATGCTTTAACTGAATACCACTTATATGATCTCCAAGTACTATTTAATATTTATACTAATTAATATGAATATTTATTTAATATTAATGATTTATTGATTTTAACTTCTTGTCACAATATCAATTGCATGGGATGGGAAAGAAGAAATTTGGGCTCAGTTGCCATTTTGAGAACTACAGAATTATGCTTTGGATAATAGGTTAAAAATACATTTAAAGATAATTTTATGTAGGAAAAATACAACATTTCATTCTAATGATGGGACTATAAAAACTATATATAAATATATACAGTATACAGTATACAGTATATTAGAGAAAATTTTGAACTAATGGGGATCATAAGAAAAATGAATAGTCATAAATAAGTTACAAAGATATTTCTCCATATATCTTACAAAAATAACATGAGAACAAAATAGAATCAATTTATGGATGATAAAAATGAAACAGCTAGGTCTATACAACTCTATTTATAAATGCTATTTTATATTTTATTTTGAAACAATACAATAATAACTCTAGCTATATTTGTCTGAAAAGTAAAAGAGGAAGTTTCAAGAATTGTGCTTACAGTATATTTGAAGGAAAGAAACATCTGAGGTATTGAGAAGAGTAGAGTAGATAGTAGGTAACAGTTAAACAGAAAATTCTATGGGTACATACAGATTTTTTTATGAGCACTAAATAATGTATCATTTCCTAAATGACTGAACAGCTTCTCTTTTTCAGGTACTAGAAGACTTGTCCATCAAGAAAATGGAAATGAGGCAGTAATGTTTCAACGAATACCTCTTTAGTTCTGGGAATTATATCCTTTCCCCTCATATCTCATTGTGATTAATTTTGATTATAGAGACTTCATAATAAAAGCAAAATAAGGGGGAGTATAATGCTTCATTTCAATTATATTCCATAGTAGGTTTATAGTATCTCTTTACAATGAGATCATCTCTGCATTTACTATTTTCATAAAGAAATTATTGACTGTGTATAGATAAAGTAAGTAATTTTGTTCCTTTAATTATATGCACTAAAAATGAATAATTCCTACAGCAAAAAAGTCTCAATGATCTGAAACAACTCTGTTTAAAGCTGAATTTTATAAAAAGTTATTTTACAATCACCTATTCAGGGTTACCATCATGATATTTCATTTTTTGAAAATGTAATATTAAATAACTTATTTCAATGTAAATCAATACCTTCCTTCTTTGTATATTAATATCAAAAGGCAGCTATGTAAGTCCTGAAACTGAAGTGCTGCTATAACCAGAGATTTTTTTTTGTCTTTTAATGACCCGTAATCCTTTACATTGGATGGTGTCAGGGCAATTGAATAGACCTGAGTGTTTCCTGGCCGGATAGCCTTCCTGTCGCCAATGCAAAGTTTGCAGCACATATTTACTCATTTGCCTAGAGAGAAAAGTATCTGCCACTACCTAGGATCAAACTCACAGCCTTCTGATTGTGAGGCAAGAGCTCCACCTCTATGCCATAGGACCACTTAGCTATAACCTCTATAACTCAGCTACAGCCTCTATAATCTCTACAACTCAGCTATAACTTCTACCTCACCAAGTATCCCTGGGCAAAGACCCCCTGAGCAGAGATTTTCTGTCAGCTGAGAATAGAGCCAACTATACAAGTGAATCAGATAACAGCAGCCAACAAAGCAATAAATCTTTCTCACCAAGCTGATCGGGTAGCAGCAGCCAGCAAAGCAATAACCCTTTACTTGCTGATCCTCATTACTACTTCATGACCTCAATACTTACTTCCAGATATATATCAATGATTAGATAATGATGTCTATAAAATAATTTATCTATAAAGATTTATCTAAAATTAATTAATCAATTGATTGGTTGTTTGATTGATAAGTGTGATTAGAGTGTCTAATGCAAATAATGTGATTACAATCAGTGTAATTTAATTGATTAGTAAAATTATTAGTGAAATTATTTGACTAGTGTGATTAGTGATTAGTGTAATTAATTGATTTGGATGATTGTTAATTAGTGAAATTACTTGAATAGCATTATTAGTGTAATTAATTGATTGGTGCAATATTGTTATTGATCTTTTTTGATTGAACAATTTAATCAACAAACCATCTCAACAAACCCATGATGCCAGGAAAAAAAAATCCAATGCCAAACCACAACCTCAAAAGAATGAAATCCCCATCAATGAACTTCAAGATTCCTGCACATGCCTTATATGTAAAGAAACTTTAAAGGAGAATGAAAATTCCATCAAATGTTCCCTATGTGACAACCACGCTTACCATGGCTGCTTGAGATTACCCAAGCAAATGGCTCAATTCCTAGAATAATCCAACCATGCGTTTCCATATTTCTGTCCATCATGCAGACCCAAATTGGACAAATATATTGTCCTGTTCGAAAGAATTGGTACCATAAAACACGAATATCCCTTGACACCATAGTAGAATCTCTGGACAATATAAAAACATGACTAACTAACCTTGAAAAAGAAAGAAACAACACAAAAAACCAAACATCCAATAGTTACAAACCACAACTTTACCCAACAACTACAAGAACAACCCAATCTACAAAAGAAAAAAAACAGCCCCACAAATCCAACCAATAATTATTTCCCAATCCTCATCAAAGCCGCCGAGCTCAAAGGGAAATGCCCAAATGCCATCTTATTTGGTTTAGAGGACAAAAATGACAATGATGACATCACAAATGTCCACAACATCATCAGTGACTATCAAGCATCAACCATCTCTCCTGATGATATACTCGACCCTTCCTGCATCATCCCAGAATTCAAAAACAGTGACGGCTGGTTGGCCCCATGCTTCTGCAGGTTCATTTGCAAAAATGAATCTAGCAAATGAAAATTCGTTTACACTATAAATTCACTTGCCAAGAGCAACACCAACCATAAGAATCTCTGGTCTCACCCTGATCTAACCTTACAAGTTCCATGAACTACACTCTGAGCTCAAAAGACTACAAGAACAAGAAAATGCTAACTTATGCATTGACTACCACACAGAATGTATCAAAAGCAGGACCTTCAACTTACATCCCAATAACTATCACCCCAACATCCAACATTAGGCATGCATGCCCCTTATTTCCTCCAGACCCACTACTACATTTCTAAAATGCAAACTATTCAACGCAAGAAGCCTCACAAACAAAATGCATGAATTCCTCATCTTACTAAGCACAGCCACATTCAATATTATACTTGTCTGTGAGACATGGTTGAATGCATCATTTCCAGACCCCATTACCACAGTCAGAGAATATCACATTTATCGGTCAGATTGTGAAATCTGTAGAGGTAGAGGAGGTAGAGCTGCTATCTTCTACAAAAAAATCCCTTAAATCTAAGAAAGATTCAAATTTTACAAGGACTTGCTCTTCCAAAGACCATCGTCTGTGAACTGTCCTTAAATACCACTATCTGCTTTTTACTATGCTACAGACTTCTTTGGCCAACTTACTATACCAGTAGCCACTAAACCTGGTGACTGGAAGAGCATATATCTTGATGGCATGGAACTTCTTCTTTCATATGATCCCATGATATTGGGATGCTTGCCAACTAGTTGTAAGTGCAGATGGTTGCCAAGGACCCAGATTGTGATAACATGACTGCAGGAAAGAGATAATGTGATATTTTATGATGGTCTGAAGTGCTTTATGTATTGTAAAGTGCCAACATAATTTAAAATAATGATTAAATGATCAGTTTAAAGTCAACACCTATCGATATGCCCATATAAATACATACAAGTCAAAAATGACAGTTGGTTTGGGAGAAGTATCAGCAAAACATTTAATTACTGACATAAAGTATCATTAACAATGAATAGTTGTCTCAATTTTTTTATTCTTTTCATTTTAAGCATGCTTTAAATAAATTAAAATGTCATATAAATTCATATATTATATAATATTCATATAAATTTTTAAAGGGGAAAATCATTTTATATGATAACACATGAACAGCTTTATTTTTATTACTAACTGATGCTTAATTGTTTAAGTATATAATCCCATTTCAATAGAACTGACTAAGCAAAGTAAATTTATTTAGTCAATATTGCTAAATGCTTCTGCATTATTTTGCAGTTAGTCAATAAAAGGGCTCTCACTTTATTTTCTGTGTAAACACATTCTACTCCCCTAACCTACAAAAGTAAACATCTTAATTATGTTATCATGTTTGTTCACAGATGAGATAACGATGAAATAGTTCTTAAGAAAGTCTGATTATATTTTCTCAACATACCTAATATGTACATATTCATCCAATGCAGAAATAGAGAATCATTTGCTATTTGCTTAATTGGGAGAAAAAATTGAGTTACAGGTATTGGCAAATGATGCATTCCTTAAGTAAATAAAATTATAAATTACAATGGTATTTGCATTTACTTTTTTCATAAAAATCCAAGCATGACTATTACAAAGTAGGACTATTTACCAGCATTCACAGACTTACTAATGGCACTACTGAAAATAAAACATTATTTGATAGAAACAAATGAAAGTGTCTGATACAAATACACAAAGTGCAGCATTTGTGTCCTGTTCTGTTCCCCAAGCAGAAACTATAGTATCAAGAGGTGCCATGTATACATAAATATATTTTATCTTTTGATAGATTGGTTAACCTCCTTGGTTAACCACATTCAATTAAATTGTAATGGAAGACAAAATGAGAAAACTTCTTTGCTTCTTTGTCCCCCCTCCACAAGTCTACTCTTAAGAACTTTGAAGAATCATTCCCTTTTTGATGGTAGCATGCACCAATTTTATCATGATCCTGTGAGGTGGAAGCAGATAAAAAACCACCCAAAAGATTCGTTGATCCAAGGAAAACAAGGTTTTATTCACGTGTCTGCAGAGACGGGTCCCCTCAGGCATTGAAGGAACACAGAGCAAAATTCAGGCAGCATTTTTATCCCTTCTTATGAGGCCTTGGCTCACATTCTTTCTGTTTTGAAATTGATACATGTATTTCGAAGGTCCATGCTAGCTCCTTATCTAGCAAAAGTAGTTATACGGTTTCTGACATCGCAGCACTTTATTACAGTTCCCCATTGTTCTAGCCTTTTTTTCTCTTGTGCACAAACTGGAACACTTTCTTATTTAGCAGAACTACTGAGTTTTGAGACACATTTCTTTATTCAATTCAATGGGCCATCCAACATGGCTTTGGTTCTGCTCACAAATCCCCCCTTTTTCTTTTTCCACTCTTGTCTCAAACTCAAAGAGCAGATCCTCTGCTTCTTTCAGAGTGATTTCTCTCTGATACATCATTAGAGGTTCTGCTTCCTGCTTCTTCTCAAATCTTGAACCCAAGGATTTCCCTATCTTCCCACATGTTGTTATTGCACCAGGGAGACACTGAAGACAACAACACAACAATACACAGCATATAATAATCAATATAATTCCCATTATGGTAGATTTAAACCAAGTGGAACTGGGAAGCCAAGACCATAGTGCTCCCCACAGGTCTGGCAATGAGGAGTCACCTCTTTGTGATAATGGATTAGAGCGAATACGTTCTTCCATTACTTTTACTGTCTTTGTAATATTGGGTTGGAAATCATGGATGTATACACAGCAATGTGAATGAATCAGAGCACACACACCCCCTTTTGTAGCTAATACAATGTCTGAAGCATACCTATTTTGGAGAGCAACCTGTCTTACTTCAGAAAGCTCGGTGTTAATCATTTTAATATTCTTTATTGTATCATTGAACATTGTCACCATGAAGTTATTTAGAATATGTATATCTCGGTAGTTCATGGCTACTCCCAATGGTGTTATTATACCATGGGAGATTTGGGTCCAGAGTCTCCGGGTAAGGCCAGATTCTGGGTCTCTTTTATTCCGTATCCGGCCTTGGGGAAGGCCATCAAGTTTATATATCACCGGTATCACATACCCAAGTGTACATGTGCCACTCCAGTAAGGTGGCATCTCCCTGTATGCATATTTCCCACACAATACCCACCTAAAGTTTTCCATAGCATAGGTCTGTTGTGATGTTCAGGTCCAATTGATCATATCTTCAAAATGCATACACATCTGATACTGATCTTGATTAAAATAATCTAATTTATGATAACTCTTGGTATAGCTATGGTTACTACAGGATAATGGCATATCAAAAGTCTTATTACATTTTTCCCAATCTCCTAAATGGAGCCCTCTAGTTTCATTTCTCCTAAAACACACAAACGCCATTTCCCTTAAATGAACAAAAATCCTTCCTGTTATATTTCGTTCTACACCATATTTTTTCTGTCCCATGCCCCTGTGAACTTAGTCTGTTCTGATCAAGTGGAATTGCGTGTAGGATTAATCCTTCACCTGTTCTTCCTGGCAGGTGCATGCATAACCAGCAATTGGTGATGTTCAAGGAATATGAGAACTTCTTGAGATCCTTTATGAACACATTGTCATCCCACAAGTCCGTTCCCAAGTCACCTGCAGGTCCAACATATTGTGAACTTCTTTGATGTATTAATGTAAATATAGTTGCAACAAATAGTCCTCTCCAGAGTTCAGCCGACATCTCCATGGTGGTTTCTGCTGGCTATTTCTTCAAGGTTACCTTTAACAGCTGACCATCCACTGGGATTGCCTTCCAAGGTTTTTCTGGTTCTGGTGCTTTCTTGATTCTGCTTTAATGCGTCCAGCCTCCTTCCCGAGTACGGAGTGCAGATTCAGTCGTCAGTAGCACCTGGTACGGACTTTCTCAGCTAGGTTGCAGTTTTTCACTCCTCCAAGTCTTTATCAGGACCCAGTCTCCAGACTCGTGTGGGTGTTGGCTACCAGCCAAAGGTGGTCGTTGCACCAACAGTCCCTGTTTGTGAAGAGAAAGCAAAGACCGAGACAGTGCCAGCAAATATTTCCGGAGGAACAAGTCCCTGAACTCTGGTATGGGATTGCCTAGTTTGGCCAAATAGGGTCTCCCCATCAGCATTTCAAAAGGAGAAACCCCTGTGTCTTTCCTTGGACAAGTTTGATCCTGAGCAGAGCTAAGGGAAGATTCTTTGTCCATGGCAAGCCATTTTCAAGTTTTAGTTTGGTCAAGTGTTTCTTCAGTTCCGCGTTTGCTTTTTCAATTTTTCCACTGGATTCAGGATGCCATGGTGTGTGTAATTCCCATTTCACCCCCACCACCTCCATTACCCTTTGCAGAACCTTTTGGGTGAAATGAGTTCCTCTGTCTGAATCTATTGCTTCCATCATTCCATATCGTGGGATAATCTGTTCTAGTAAGATCTTGGTTACTGTGGGAGCTGTGGCTCTTCTAGTGGGATAAGCCTCTACCCACCCCATTAGTTGATCTTTGATCAGAAGCAGGTATTTCCAACCCCCCTTTTCTGGCAACTCAGTGAAATCAATTTGTGCTCTCTGAAAAGGCCAACCCACTAAGGGTCGCCCTCCCATCTCTTTCTTGCGTGCCGCTTTCTTATTTACTTTCAAACAAATCAAACATTTCCAGCAGATACTCTGAGCTACTGTCCACATCCTCAGACTCCAATAGTGAGGTTTAACGGACATGACCAAGGACTCCATTCCCCAATGTCCTCCTTCATGAACTTTCTCCAATATTCCCCTCATAACAATGGGTGACACCACCTTGACTCCCTCCGACGTCTTCCATCCCTCTGGGGTTTTGACACATCCCTCTTTCTCCAACTCCAACTTTTCCTTTTTCTCTGGCTCCCATTCGTCCCTCTCGTCCTCCTTTTCCAGTATTGGTATAGATACCATTACCAATTCTATGTCCCCTGCAGCTTCCTTTGCCCATTTGTCCGCCCATTGGTTTCCCACAACCTCCGGTGTGTTTCCCTTCTGATGTGCGCTCACATGGACAATTGATACTTGTCTGGGGAGTTGCAATGCCTCTAAGGCTTGCTCTACTAACTGCACTTGCTCTATTTGCTTCCCATCCGCCTTGATATACCCTCTTTCTTTCCAGATTTTCCCAAACGTGTGCTCCACCCCCCATGCATACTTGGAATCAGTCCAAATCGTTACTTCCATCCCCTCAGCCAATTCCAAGGCTCTGGTCAGGGCAAGCAATTCACATTTCTGAGCTGACCAAGCAGCTGGGAGTAACCCTTTCTCTATTACCTCACCTTCCCCGGTTACTATTGCAAACCCAGATTTTCGCTTTCCATTTTCTACCCTGCTAGATCCATCTATAAACCACCTCTCTCCCTTCTCCAAAGGAGTCTCTTCCAAATCCTCTCTAACCTTCTTCATGAGATCCACTTGCAATAGACAATCATGGTCTTCCAGTTCCCACGCCTGCCTTCTCCCCTCCAAGAATTCTGCTGGATTTAGATTCTTGTCTGTTCCTATCACCACATCAGGACTGGTTCTCAAAATGGTTTCATACTTCAATATCCTCCCTTCGGTCATCCAAGTGGTAGCCAGCTGGCTCAACACTGAGTTGACCTGATGAGGCGAATGCACCACCAAAGCTCCCCCAAAGGTTAACTTTTTGCTCTCCACCACCAACATCACTGTTGCTGCCACAACCTGAACACAAACTGGCCATCCTTTCACAACCGGCTCCAAACCCTTGCTTAGGAAGGCTACCGGCTGGTACTGCCCCCCCCCTCTTTTGGGCAAGGACTCCAACTGCTGTTCCCTGAGCCACCGCCACATACAAATGAAATGGTAATTTCAGGTTTGGCAAGGCTAAAACTGGAGCGGTTGACAAAGCCTTCTTCAGCTCTTCCCACCTTTCACTATCTTCCTCCTCCCGTTCTATGTGCTCTCCCTTTCCAGGCAGCTTTCTATGCAAAAATTGTGCCAACACTGTGAATTGGTCTACCCAGATTCTACAATACCCCAATAATCCCAATGCTTTCCGCACCTCTGTCTTGTTCCTGGGAGGAGCCAAGCTCATGATCCCCTTCACCCTTTCAGGGTCCAAGGACCTCACCCCCTGCTGAATGTAATGTCCCAAATATTTCACCTTTTTTTCAACAAACTGAAGCTTCTCTTTTGAGACTTTCAGCCCCTGCTCCTTCAGCCAATTCAACAGACTCACAGAAGCCGCTCTCACTTCCTTCTCTTTCTCCCCAGTTAACAACAAGTCATCCACGTACTGAATTAGGGTGATTCCTTTCTCTCTCTCCACCTCAACTGCTGTTTCCTTCCACTCTCAGGATCATTCCATTCAAAGGCAAACAAGTCTCTACTCCTCTCCTCGAAAGGACACTCCCAAAAGGCATCCTTCAGATCTATCACAGTAAACCATTTGTCTTTGGGGGGGATCCGCCCCAAGATGGTATAGGGATCAGGAACCACTGGGAATCTAGGAACCACTATCTCATTGATCCTCCTCAAATCATTAACTAATCTATAATTCCCATCCTTTTTTAGTACTGCTAAAACCGGTGAATTGAACGGTGACATAGTAGGTTCCAACAGTCCCTGTTTCAATAATCTGTCAATCACTGGTTTCAACCCTTCCCTACCTCTCTTACTCAGAGAATATTGTGGAGTCCACAGTTTAGTTATCCCTGGTTGTATCTTGATCTGAATGGGCTGTATTGCCATCCTACTAACCCCTTCACCTCCTGCCCACACATCTGATGATATCTTCTCCTCATCTTCCATTGTTAGCATACACATGCGAACTTCCTTCCTTCTATCCCACAATTCTATCCCAAAAACATCCAACAAGTCTCTTCCTAGCAAGTTCACCCCTGAATCTGGAATATATAATATTTCGGTTTTAGTAACCACATCATTCAATTCCAATCTCACCTCTTCCAAAATCTTGACCTCTTGGGATTTCCCACTCACCCCAACCACCTTTAAAGTCTGCTTTGACCTGCATGCTCTCTCTACCGGATCGCATACAGATGTCCGGCTTGCGCCGTAGTCGATCAGGAACAGCCGTTCCTGATGGTCAGGACCCACTAACACATTTACCAGTGGCTCCCCCCGGGTCCCTCTTGGGGAGTCGGAACTTCCCTAATCATATAGGGCATAGCTTCGTTCCTCTGGGGTTTTGGGACATTCACGCACAAAATGTCCCTCTTTCCCGCATCTGAAGCAAGTTCTACTCTGGGACGGCCATTGGAATCGACCACCTTGATTGCCCCCTGGACCTCCTCGCCTAACTGGGGGTCTCCACACCCTGCTGGGAGATCTTTCATCTCTCCACCTTGGCCTCGGATCTGACATCTGGGTCTCCCTGTTTTTCCTAATTTCATTCTTGGCTGCCGTTTGCACAGCAGCTACCATCATCTGAGACTTCTGTTTGGTTTTAACTGAGTCTCGGTTCACAAAAACTTGTTGGGCTGCTCTCATCAAATCTGTCATGCCCAAATCAGTCCATCCCTCTGTCTTCTGGATCTTTTTCTGGATATGTGGCCATGCTTTGGTGACGAATTGCATCTTCAGGAGAGTGTCGAAGGCAGGGGTTTCTGGCTCCACTCCGGAGTACTTGTTTAACCCTTCACGGACCAGAGCACAGAAATCCCCCGGGGACTCATCCTTTCCTTGTGTTATTTCAAATGCTTTGGTCAAGTTTTTCCCTTGAGGGATGGCCAATTTAATTCCTTCAATGATCATGTGTTTCATATCTCTCATGTGCTCCCTATGAGCGTTATTATTGATGTTCCAATTTGGATCTGCTATGGGGAACTTTGTGTCTGCAGCCACTGCTCTCTGTTGCCCTGCATGTTTCCTATCCCAGGCAGCTATTGCTGCCCTCCTAATGAGGTTCCTCTCTTCGGGGGTGAAAAGGTGTCCAAGAATATACATCAGTTCTTGGTATGTGTATTCATTGGGCCCCAGAAACAATTCCAACTGTTCCGCCACTTCATGAGCATTCTCATGGAGTTTTGGAAGGGTCTTTTTCAGATCGCGTAACTCAGCAGATTTTATGGGGACAGCCACGAAAACGGTGACTGGATTCCCCTGTGCATTCATGCCATTTGGGACTTCTCTGACTGGGAAAGCCGACACGGGATTGGCTGACCTTCCTCCTAGAGGCAAATTCTCTAGGTCCTTGTTTAATTGAGCCAGTTCCCTTCTGAGCCCTGGATATGCAGGTGGAGGTGGTGCCTGGGCAACTGGAGCCAGCAGGGGCAGTGGTGCCAGGACTGCCGGAGCCGATGCCAGTGGACTCCCTATCCAGTCCTCAGTTTCGCTTTCCTTCACCTTGCTGACAAACTGTCCTACTTCTGTTTCTGGTGGAACTGGACCTTCAAAGTGAGCATGATACCATACCTCCACATAGGGTATTTGCTCCTTCATCCGGTGTTTCACTATATACTCTTTCAACTGAGTTATCCAGTATGTGCTGGTATTCCCTTCGGGATTCCAGTGGTAAGGAAACTCAGGGTCTACTAGGGGATACTTCGGCCACCTATTTTGGCATAGGTAGATCATTTTCTTTTTCTCTAGACTCCGAGTGTAAGTCCTCAGATGGGGCAACGACCATTGTTGTAGTAGTTGACCCAATGGGGAGTCAGTCGGAATCAGCCTTCTCGGGGTCTTTTCTATCTCAATACCCGTTCCCTCTTGGAACGTTTCACACTTGCTTTGTCCCTTTCCCATTCTCCATGCTGCCCGCCAACAATCTCCCAGAGATTCCCAACTCAGGGATTTACACTGTCCTCCAGCAGTCGCTGGATTCCCAGAGTTTAAGGACAGTATATCCCTTCTTCTATCCCAAAAGGCAACAAACTCACCTGATACACCCCTGGTCTCCTGGAGACGAAAGGAGTGTGGGTGTCCCCACTTCAGGTGATCAACGATACTCCCAGAGCATCAGGCCGGCTTCTCTCTCTCTTGTTTCCAAGGATCGTCTGCTGAGTGCAGTTACCCCGGGAACCAACTGAGACAAGGGAGGGGCCCCTCTACAATGGGAGGTGGTGGCGCCACACTTACCCAGTCCCTTTTCTCCAGTCGAAATTCCGTTGGGGCCCACGTTGAGTGCCAAATTGTGAGGTGGAAGCAGATAAAAAACCACCCAAAAGATTCGTTGATCCAAGGAAAACAAGGTTTTATTCATGTGTCTGCAGAGACGGGTCCCCTCAGGCACTGAAGGAACACAGAGCAAAATTCAGGTAGCATTTTTATTCCCTCTTATGAGGCCTTGGCTCACATTCTTTCTGTTTTGAAATTGATGTATTTCGAAGGTCCATACTAGCTCCTTATCTAGCAAAAGTAGTTATACGGTTTCTGACATCGCAGCACTTTATTACAGTTCCCCATTATTCTAGCCTTATCTTGTTTTTTTCTCTTGTGCACAAACTGGAACACTTTCTTATTTAGCAGAACTACTGAGTTTTGACACACACTTCCTTATTCAATTCAATGGGCCATCCAACATGGCTTCGGTTCTGCTCACAATCCTATAAAAATGTCTTCTTCATTTTCTACTTTATATTTTCATGACAAAACACATGTTTAGGTAACTGTCATGCCCCTGTCAGAATCTGATTCCAAGGGGGAGCCTGAGCAGCTGACAGGGAGTTGGAGTGTGGCTCCATTGGCTATGGAAGAAACTGGGGAAGGGCAGAGCAGGGGAGAGGTAGAGCAAGGCAGAGGAAATTCAGAGGAAGATCCAGGCCCAGCCTCTTCATCCTAGGGCATACAGGGAGGAACAGAGAAGGAAGCAATGTGAGTTGCATGGCTTATGGGGAGGAAAGGACCCTGATTCCCTTTATTAGCTGCAGCTGGGAACACAGTGTTTTAAAAGGGAGTTTGCACACAGCAACTTGTTGGAAACAAATTGTATATTATCTTGTTTGTTAAGGTTTATCTGCGTTCCTGGTGTCTTCCCAAGTGTGTGTGTTTTGTTGGCTTTTGTCATCTGCAATTCCTTATCCTGCCCTGTCCAGTTAATTGTTCCAGTGTGGTTTGTGTGGATTTTTATTTACAGTTTATATATACTTTGTTTTTGGACAGAATTTCCTCTACTTAAAGATGGTTCCTGGGAGAGTTTTTCTCCAGCCGAAGGTAACTGGCTAGTGGGGGCAAAGCTGAAGGTATTAAAGGGACTTTTCTTACTTATGTGACTGTGTTGCCTTTGTGCCATGCCCTGGGTCATCACAGTATTACTCTGGCAGAGTTCATACTAACATATTATTTTCATGTAAGTACAATCTTCAATATTGCATTGATCCACAATCAGTTTATACCTGTATATATAGTTAATGTATATGCTGTTGCCTGCTGTTGACTCACTGTGGCTTAACAATATAAAAGATCCTGCAGTATTATAACTGGATAACTTATCGCTACAACAATAAAAGCTACTACCAGTGGTGGCTAACCTTTTTGGGCTCCTGTGCCAAAAAGTGTGCTTGTGCTTGTGCTCATGTGCCAGCACCCAGAAGGCAATCACACACACACCCTTATGGCCCCTACACATGCACATGCAATGCTTCCCCCATTCCATCCTCTCCATCCTCTTACCTGCCCTGCATCTCCCAGCTGATTTTTGGCCTATTTGAGGCCTTTTTCAGCTCCAAGAGACTTGAGGAAAGCTTCTGCAGCCTTTGCAGGCTGAATAATAGGCCCATTTCATCACTATTTGAATTTGTGGAAATACAGGAAGTGACAATACAGGCCTATTTTTTGCCCTGCAAAGGCTGCAGAAGCTCATGCCTCTTGGAGGCCGAAAAAAGCTTCAAATAGACCGAAAATCAGTGGGAGGCGTGCACATGCTCAGTGAGATAAGTTCGCCTGTGGCTCGCATGCCAGCACAAATGGCTCTGCATGCCACTCGTGGCATACATGCCATTGATCACCAGCACGGGTATAGACAATATCAAAGTAAAACTTGTATAATACATTATACTAATATATAAGTCAAAACTGTCTATATTAGTGAACAATGCAAAATCTATAAAATAGTTATAATATGATTGTAGGATAAGTGTAAGGTTCATTGACCTGAAATAAAAGATGGAAATGTGAAAAGATATTCTGTATTAAAAATTAGTAACATAGAAAATCAAAAGTATGTTAAAGATTCATTTTGGATAAATATATTTGTTTATTAATTTGTTTTATTTATTTTGTCAAATATTTACAATATAATTGAAATAAAAATAAACATGTTTAAATACATTAAATAGGAACTAATAATTGGGGACAATAGGACAGGGATGATAGGCACGATTGTGCGCTTATGCACGCCTATTGTGCACTTATGCACATTCCTATTGTTTCAGATATATAACATGAAATAAAATTAGCAGTTGCTGATCTTCATTAATTTTGTTAAATCTGAACTTAATCATACTGTATTACTTGAAGTTAATTATACTGAACTAATGCCAGTGTAGAATTTTGACATTAAACGTATTAAAGAAAAACGCTGATCCCTTTTAGCTCTGAATTGATTTTTTTTTACAATTAAGTACTTAATTATAATGTCATTACTGAAAGGTGGTAATCTTTTATTACACAAAGTTAAGTTAAATTTTACTAATGGTACAATTTTCTTTCAGTTTGCCTTTAAATAGCACATCATTATTTAAATAATTTTAGTTCACGTACAAAAAGGGATTGTTTGCTATTCGTCTCCACATACAATAAATGATTAGGCTGAAGATGCATAGAAGAAGTAGCAATAAACATATTTTACATAACATTTTAATATTTGTATGCGGATCCTTTCTGACTTTTTGGTTAATAATTAAAAAATAAGCATAACTATGGTCATTGAGACATTATTGAATATTCTCAAGTATAAGCTATATAGGATATAATGTTTATAACAATTTTTCTAAAGTAGAATAAAAAGTGTGGAAATTGTCAGCTGTCATTTGAAGATTCCCCTTCCCCCACCATTTGTGTTCAGGGCAATCCATTATACCCTGTCTCTGAGATGCAGACAGCAGGGATTACAGAACGTTAAAAAATAATAATAGCAAAAAACAAACAGGTTCTTAAGCCCCAGAAACGTTGATATTCTAGAATGCTGTGTTGGCACTCAGATTATCTCCTTTCAATAACAAGATTATTCCAAAAATAAATCAATAGCAACTGCAATGTTAGTTTTTCTGAAAGAGGCAGTTGATTTCTCAATTGGTGGTATGCTGTAATGCACAAATTTTTAAGATGTTCAATTGTCATCTTAATGTAGAAATATGATCATCTGTCAAATCCATCACATATGTCCTCAAGTATACTATGAAGGGGAGTGATCAGGCAATTTTTGCATTGAACAGAGAAAATGAAATCACACAGTACTTGACAGGCAGATATATTGGTTCCTCTGAAGTTCTTGCATCGATATTTGGATTTTAAATTCATGAGAGGGAGCCAGTGGTTATTAGCTTCCAAGTGCCTTCTCTACAACATTCTTTCAAGATAATGTTGCTGTGCAAGTAAATAGATATGGCAAGAACCTTTAACAGAATGTATGGTTTGTTTCAAACATGATCCATTTGCGAAAACACTGTACTATGTCGATATCCCAAGTATAGCTTCTATACTTGGACCAATAAGAGGGTGAAAGAAGTGAGATTAGAAAAAGAGTGGAAAAATGACCCACAAGGAATAAAAAAGATATTTGTTAACTAAGTTGATCCTTATTAAAGTTAGGGGAGATGGAGATGTCGCTATTGCTGTAGCATCATTTGTTATTGCAGCAATACTGATACCCAACTGAAGGACAGCACATTCAAGATTCAAGATTCAAATTTGCTTCAATATGTGAGGCTTATAGTTTGGAATAAAAGCCTCATGATTAGGTAAGAGACCTTTGAAATTGTAGAACAGTGTAGAAAGGCTGAAAGTACCTTTCTCTGAGGGTTCAAATTTTCCCGCTGGGAGAGCTCTGGTGCAAGGATACAGACAACTGCTTGAAAGCTGGATCCTTTTATTTTCAGGAAGGCTAGAAACAGTGTGCCTGTGTTCCTGGGGCTAACTAGCTAACTTTGAATGATAAGTTCCCAATTTTATACCTTTTTTCCTCCCTTTGTGTATAAGGTTTAGACACTAAAATCCTGTCAGAGTTTGTTTTTTCTTTCCGCCAGAAGGCAACCTCAACGAGGTGTGAAAACAAACTCTGTGGGGCAGCTTCCTGTATTACCGGTTTTTTCCTCTGATCTCTTTTAGTTTTTATGGCTTTTTTGTAACCTTCTATTTGTAATTCCTGCCTTTTGGCTGGTTTGGTATGTTCTTAATTGCTTGGCTTTTGTCTAGGGGCGTGTCTCAATTTTTTTTATTAGATTTCTTTTCCTATGCAAGCCTGTTCCATGGCTGGCCTAATGTTCCCCCTGGGCCTTTTCCCTTCTGGGTGACACCACTGTCCTCATGAAGTTCCCTTTCTACAATCCCTCATTTTTTTTTTCTTTAAGGGGTGATTTCTGATTGAATGTCTTGGTATACTTGGTATTCTTGATCAATCTGGATCATCATCATAGCTGCCTGACCCCTTTTTAATTTTCTCTTTTTAGAGGGAATACAGGCCTTTAAGCAGCTGAGACAGGGTGGTATGCACCTACAGAGGCAAAACATGAGGGACCCAAAGACACAAATGGTGACTGTGGTTGTTATGAGGATTTTTAGCCAATGGAAATCTGGCATCCATGAGAAGAGCCATGAAAAGTCCAGGAATGATTGCTCCTGACCAATATTTTGAGCTAGCTCTTTCAGGTGGTGGATGTCCCTCCCTAGAAGTTCTGAGGTTTCGTTCAGATTGAAGCAACACATCCCTCTGAATGTTTCGCAGCCATAGTCATGCTTCAAGAGGAGGAAGTCTATTGCTGCCCTATTCTCCAGAGTGGCTTCTCTGACCTCCCTCAGTTCTCTGTTAAGGGCATCCAGGGCATGGGAGGTCTAATTCAAACTTTTTTTGCCAGGGTAAATGCTAGTCCATTCAAATTTTTAGAATTTCGCACTGCCAATCCAGATACCCCTACCAAAGATATTGCCAATGAGATGTATTCTGTTTTGGTGGGAAGGGAGACTTTGGAGTCACAGTCTGAGTCTAGGGTTTGGAAGGCTTTCCTGTGTCGTCTCTGTAAGGATGGCATAAACATGGTTAATCTTCCTAAGGTGCAGGGGCCATTTGTGACATTTGCAGGAAGGTATGAGTAGGCTTTTAAGCCACACAGGAAAAACCATCCGGGTGGGAGCTTCAGATAACTATATGAAAATGATATGGTCTCTGTGTAGTTGCATTTTACGTCTGTGTTGTTAAGACTGGTGCATTTTGTGACCCTAGGTGAGCTGCACCCAGTGACATCAAAGCATTTCTCAGAGGTGGTTACTGCGGCAATGTGTAGGGCATACATGGTGTTGTCCTTGGTTTTTGTAGAGTGGCCCCAGCTAAAAATGCTTTTGTAGGAGTCAGGAAGGTTTCTAAATGTGGTGTAGTTAATGATGTTATGTAGCCTAGTTTCTACTCCCATTAGGCATGTAGTTAGGATATCCTTGACTGATTTCCCTCCTGCTAGGCAAAAGTTAGTAGTGTTGAGTATTTCTTTTGCTAAATATTCCCATATGTTTCCTTTCTCTGGGATAAGTTTTGGTTCCAGGAACACAGTTGCTTGTGTTACAAGTATTACAATTGTTACAGAAAATAATAATACAGTGTATATTACATTTCATGTTTCCCATTGCTAGATTCTTTTCTTCCCTCCCCCCTCTTTTTTTTTTATTCGTACAATGTGAAAAATGTAAAAGTATAGGTCAAGTATCAAAAATTATAAAAGTCTCTTCTTTGTTTAAAAAAAAACATACAAAAAAAGGAAGAAAAAATGCAGAAGAAAAATAAAAAAATATACATTAAAAAAAAAATAGAGTGTTATAACTTAGTACCTGGGAATCCAGTTTTGTGTAATTCAGTGATTGCCCTTCGTTCCTCAAAGTTGTTTGGTTCAGTGGTGTTGAAGAATGCTGCAAGCGTCCACTGATCTGTGTCTGGATTTTTCTTGAGTTTGATGGGTGGAATTGATTGTGGTGGAGTTTGGCTGTGGTCTATGACTGCTGGCTTTCCATGTGTCCAATGTATCCAAGAGTCTCATTCTGCGATCTTAATGGCAGTGTGAGTAGTCAGTAAAACTTGATAGGGTCCTTTCCACCTGGGTTGTAGAGGTGAGGTTCTGGTGAAGAACTTGATCCACACCCAATCTCCCGGTTCATATGGATGCAGGGCTTCTTCCAAGGGTAAGGTCTGCATCAGTGCACTCTGAGTCCAGAGGGTCTGTAGTTGCTTTTGCAGGGCTGCAAGATAAGAAGAGAGAACCATATCCCCCTTATCTAGGCAGAGGGAATGAGGATCGAGACCTTGTATGGTATCAGGAGGCCAACCAAAAAGGATTTCAAAGGGGGAAATATCTATGTCCTGTCTTGGTCTAGTTCTGAGATAAAAGAGGGCAATTGGGAGCACTTGTGGCCAGGAAAGGTGTGTCTCCTGACAAAATTTACCCAGTAGAGTTTTTATCTCCCTGTTAGCTCTCTCCACGGCTCCAGAGAATGTGGGAGAATAGGATACATGGAGGTTTTGGGTAATGCCGAGAGCCTGAAATATATGCGTGAGGACTTGGGCTATAAAATGTTTTCCCCTATCCATGTCCAGAATGGTGGGCACTCCAAACCTAGGCACAATATCCTTAAGGAGATGCCTGGCTGTTTCTAGAGCAGTAGCATGGTGGCATGGGAAGGCTTCTACCCAATGAGTTAGTTGGTCCCTACAGACAAGAGCATATTGATACCCATTTGCCTTACGTAGTTGTATATAATCCATTTGGATCTTTTCAAATGGTCTCTGTGCCCAGGGTCTTCCTCCTTCATGAATTGTTTTTCTGGAGGTGGTATTATTTGTTTGGCAGGTTTGGCATGTTGTGGCTATTCTGGTAGCCTCACTATAGGCTCCAGGTGCATACCATAGCCTCCTGATGGCATCTACCATAGCTTGTGTACCACAATGTCCCTTTGTATGTAATCTTTGGCAGATTAGCCTAAGGAGACGTCGCGGGATTTATAGGTCTGCCATTGGGGACTCTCCAAAATCCTTGGTTAAAAACTGCTGAAAATTTCTTTTCCCATTGGTCAGATTCCCTTTGTCTAGAAATTGCGTGTATGATATTTCTGGTGTTGTTGTCAAGACTGGTGTGATGATGGTATGAGGTAGAGGTTTGGTGGCCACCCATTTGGCTGTTGCATCTGCATATTGATTTCCTTTCGATATTGTAGAGTCATCTGTTTGATGGGCTTTACAATGGATGACTGCTAGCACTTGTGGTAATTGGATGGCCTCTAAAAGTAATGATGCATGTACTATTTGTTGTCCTGCTGAAGTTAAAAAACCCCATTGTTTCCATAGGGCTCCTGTTGCATGGCAGACTCCAAAAGCATATTTGGAGTCTGTATAGATGTTGGTAGATTGGTTCCTAGTAGTTTTGCAGGAGGAAGGGGGGAAGCCCAAATAATTTCTTGTAGAGAGACTACAGCTGCTCCTGTTACTCTTTTGTTCTGGTGCATGTAGGAGGAACCGTCTGTAAAAAGTTCCAAGTCGGGGTTTTGTAGCGGGGTATCTGTTAGATCAGAGCGGGGTAGTTCAGCATCATGCACTAAATGGAGGCAATCATGGAGATTGCGTTCTTCCTGTTCTGTGGGGAGCAGGGTAGCTGGGTTTAGAGTATTACATCTTTCAAATGTAATGTGATCAGAGGTAAAAAGTTCAGCTTCATATTGAGCTAAACGCTGCTGAGTAAAGGCTTGTGTCTGGATCTTTAAGAGAATTGCAAAAACTTCATGGGGAACTTTTAGCAGTAGAGGATGCCCTAGTACCAAATCTTTAGATTGTTTCACCAGTTCAACTGTAGCTGCCACATAAGCATGTGACAGTGCCTTGAGCTACTGGATCTAGGGTTACAGAATAATAAACAACTGGCCGGTGTGTGTGTCCAAAAGGCTGTGTTAGAACGCCAGAGGCAACACCTAATTTCTCAGGGATGATTAAAGTAAAAGGTTTCCTATAGTCAGGTAGCGCAAGTGCTGGGGCTGATGCTAGGGTTTGTTTGATGGTCTGAAGTGTTTTGTCCAGAGATTTTGACCAATCAATGGGGTCAGGCATGTTTTTGCCTGTTAATTGAATGAGTGGTCGGGCTAATTCACCAAATGAGGGGATCCATGGGCGGCAGAAGCCCAGTACTCCCAGTAAAGCTCTTACTTGATGTTTTGTTTGGGGTGGTTTCATGGCTAAAATAGTTTCTACTCAATTAGGGGCCAGTTTTCTAATTCCTGGTGCAATAATATAGCCCAGATATCTTATTTCTTGTTTTAAATATTGCAATTTGGAGGGAGAGGCTTTGTAACCTCTTTCTGCCAGGGCTTTAAGTAAATACATGGCATCTGTTTTACATGCTGGCTCAGTTTGAGATGCTAACAATAAATCATCAACATACTGGATTAAGGAAGACTGATATGGTAGGGAGATGGAGGAGAGGTTTGCCTTTAATATTTGTGAAAATAGGGTGGGGGACTCAGTATAACCTTGTGGCAATCGAGTCCAAGTATATTGTTGATCTTTCCAGGTAAAGGCAAATAGATATTGGGATGCTGGATCCACAGGAATGCTAAAAAAAGGCAGAGCACAAATCAATGACAGAAAAGTAAGTGGCTGAGCCTGGGACTTCAGTGATTATAGTGGATGGATTAGGCACTATGGGGGCTCTAGGTATCTCGTGATCATTTATGATCCTCAAATCCTGTACAAATCTAAAGATGGGGTTTCCATCTTTATCTACTGTAGATTTCTTTACAGGAAAAATGGGGGTGTTGCAGGGAGAGGTACATTTAATGAGAACTCCCTGTTGTAGGTATGCTTGGATTAATTTCTGTATAGGGAGAATTGCTTCTGCAGGCATTTTGTATTGGGGCACACATGGAGGTGGCCCCTGTTTTACTTGGATAGTAACTGGTGTTGCTCCTTTAAGTAGTCCCACCTCTGATGCGTCCCAGCCCCATAAGGAGGGTGGTAGGCTTTTTAAATCCTCATGAAGCCCCATGTTGTTGGTTATCAGCATGATTGTTTTGTGCTTTCCTTTTCCTGAGATTTCTAATTGCAGCCCCTGTTTCCACATGTTATGGTAGCTCCCATTTACAAAGGAGATCCCTCCCTAATAGGGATAGTGGTGACTGGGGGCAAATAGTGAATGCATGGTCTATTGTGAAAGATCACAATTCTACTGGTATGTTGTGGGTAAATTCTACAGGGATTATTTTCCCTCCCACTCCCATTATGTTACCTTGAACCCCTTCAGCCACTGCAGCTTTATATGGTGCTTCAGTAATTAATGAGGAGGTGGCTCCAGTATCAACTAAGCAATTGTATTTCTTTCCTCCGATAAGAACAGTAACAATGGGTTCCCCTTTTGGGCCATTTCTTAAAGGGATAGTTAGTCCGTTAAAGGTAGCCAGGAATTCAGTACTTTCATTGTCATTTTCTAGTCAAGAAGGGGGTAACTCATGGTCTCTCCTTTGCTCCCATTGATGTGTATTGTTTGTGTTTATTGGAGGAAAGGGAGCGCTGGGTGGTGTCTGGTGACTGAAACTTTGTTGCTCAGTGTAATGGATTGGATTATTGCCTGGCTTCATGTTTCTAGGTGGTGGATGATACCAGTTGCAGGAGGGGTGTTGCCTACATTGCCTGCTAAAATGCCCTTCCTGTCCACACCTATAGCAATGATGGCATCTGCCTTGCGACCACCCTGCTTTATTGCAATGCCAGCATTTCTTTGAATTGTAAGAAGTTCTACCAGGCATTTGTCTGGCATTATGTTGCACTACAGCAAACATTTTCAGGTCTTCCTGTCTTTCTATTCGTCTTTTTCTCTCTTTCTCTTCCTCTTTCAACTTGTCTCTTTGGTCATAGACAAAGTTAGCGATCCTGCGCAACTCTGCTATGTCTAAAGTTGCCCAATTAGAAATGAAGTGATGGAAATGTTGTTTACTATCTAAGGTGGATTGATCCACGAAGGCTGAGGCTAAAATCCTCTGGTCCTTGAGGCAGCTAAGGTCTAGATGGGCATATGCAACAGCTGCCTCTGTTAGGTGGACCCAAAAAGCATCAGGGTTTTCTTTTTCCCTTTGCATGGTTCTTTGGAATTCAGACCAATTTAGAGGCTTTTTTCCAATTTCCTCTAAAGCTTCTAATAAGTTATTTTTTGCTCTTGTGTATTCATCCCAATGATTGGTATCATTGTAGTTCCAGTTAGGGCGATGTACTGGCCATGCGATGTGGGCTGGGGCTGCCTGTCCAGGGATGGTAGATAGTTTAGCTATTTGTTCAGTTTTCTTAAATAGTTTTAATAGCTCATCTTTCGTTAGAAAGATTTGTAGCAGCTGGGTCATGTCACCCCAAGATGGATTATGGCTGTCTATGATTGACTTCAGTGTTTGAATTACTGTTTGGGGATCAGCCCTGAAGGCTGAAGTATCTTTTTTCCAGAAGACTAGGTAAGAGGCAGAGAAGGGTGTGTGGGTATAAACGTATTTTAATTGTCCCCTATTTTGCACAGGTCTGTTTAAAAGGGGAGCCATGAATCGTGCCTCAGTTTGTCCATTCAGGGAATGGGTTTCAGGTTTTTCCTGATCTTTTCCCTCTATCAGGTTTTTTGTCCTAGCCATTTCAGCCCAGCAGGACCAATAGGGTATTTGGCTGGGTTTAATGCATGTTCTAAGTGCTTTTAGGGTTTTATGATCTAAAGTACCGCTATCAGGCCAAATTTGTCTTCCTGTGTCATCTCGCAATAAAGCCCACTTTTTGCAAATTCTTTTTGCATCTCTTTTATTCATTCCAGGCAGGACAGGTACTTGCCTTTCATCCCAAGCCTCAAGTAATTTATCCAAGGGGGTCTCTTCCATTGCCCTCGAGCTACAACTTCCCATATTCCCTACCTGATGTGGGGATTATTTTGGTTTAGCCGGGCTACCGCCTGTCAGTTTTCAGACAAAAAAGGTCTTGAAAGGACTCCGGTTTCCCTACACACAGAGTACGGGCCCCTTTCTCTTAGGGAAACTCCACCATCATCTTTAAGCCCCCCTTAAAAAATGGGATCTTGGAGGACCGTCTGCCCCCTAGCAGCACCAGTACGGGCCCCTCCCCACACTCCGCCATCAGTTTTCAGATCTCTCTTAAAGGTGGGGATCTGGAAGGACCTGCTCTGCTTTTGAAGGCAAACTATTTCCAATTTTGTTTGCCAGCAGCCGGTACGGGCCCCTTCTAACTGCACAGGGCTTTGCTTGCGGGATGCACCAGGACTATTTTCCTGCTTTCTATTTATTTCCTAACACCAGTTCCTTTCTCAGCCCGCTCGGTTTTTCATGCATCCTTCAGAAGGACTCACACTCCGTGATCACCCCTTGCGTTCCCAAATCCAGCCGGTCATGGCTTGCTGGAGCTAGCAGCTGGTTGGGGTGTGGCTGGCAATCATGGAGGAGGTGAGGTTCTTCTGTTTCTGCAGAGAAAACCCACAGTCACACACCTGAACCACTCACGCTTTCACTCTCTTACCTAGTAAGGTTAGAAATTTAAAGCAATACTCACCTGCTTTCAAGCAGCTGTTGAGCAGAAAGGCTCACGAACTCCCTTTATTACTTTATGCTTTCCGGGCTGGGTCCGTGGATGTTGTCCCTGGACAAAGAAGGTCCATGCCGGCTGGGAATTGATCTGCGGTGGCAGGGTTGGCTGGAAAATCTTCGTGGGTTGCCAATTGTAGAAAGGCTGAAAGTACCTTTCTCTGAGGGTTCAAATTTCCCCGCTGGAAGAGCTCTGATGCAAGGATACAGACAACTGCTCAAAAGCTGGATCTTTTTATTTTCAGGAAGGCTAGAAACAGTGTGGCTGTGTTCCTGGGGCTAGCTAGCTAACTTTGAATGATAAGTTCCCAATTTTATACCTTTTTTCCTCCCTTTGTGTATAAGGTTTAGACACTAAAATCCTGTCAGAGTTTGTTTTTTCTTTCTGCCAAAAGGCAACCTCAACGAGGTGCGAAAACAAATTCTGCGGGGCAGTTTCCTGTATTACCGGTTTTTTCCTCTGATCTCTTTTATTTTTTATGGCTTTTTTGTAATCTTCTATTTGTAATTCCTGCCTTTTGGCTGGTTTGATATGTTCTTAATTGCTTGGCTTTTGTCTAGGAGCGTGTCTCAATTTCTTTTATTAGATTTCTTTTCCTATGCAAGCCTGTTCCATGGCTGGCCTAATGTTCCCCTTGGGCCTTTTCCCTTCTGGGTGACATCACTGTCCTCATGAAGTTCCCTTTCTACACCAGACTATGATATATGTGGCAAGAATGAAGCTTTTAGTGGGATTTTGTTGTGGCAATTTCCATCAGCTTCTGTCAGTTTTAAAAAGAGTTGTAAAATGAGACTCATATGGAGAATTCATGATCAAACAAAATCATACATATGGAGAAACATTGTGAAGTTTCAATTGAAGAAACTTGCAATTGAGTGAAGGAGAAAGAAAGGTATGTTCTTATTGAATGATGGAAAAGAGAAAATTCTGAAAAATCAAAATGATGAAATAAATAATTTGAAAATAACATTCTGCAGGGAAAACTATGGAAGAATGCACATATTTTATCCACCCAACATTTGATAATCCTGCAAACTATTCTTAATGCAACCTTGGTTCCACTCAATGAAATGATGAGAGAAATCCTTTCCACATGCATTGGATACTTCCCTGGAATAATGAAAGAAAGACATTACTCTGAAAATGTTAGAGAAGGAGTTAATGTTGTTCATTTTTCGACATTATTCCTTGATTCAATTGGACTTTCTGTATTGCCACCACATACATTGCAATTGAAGATCTCCCATCATTTTATATGAGAAAATTGGATCATTTAAGGCTTTGCTTTGAACAAAGGTAAACACTGGTCTGTTAAAAAATGACATTGTCATAACACCAAGAATCATACTAAATTTATCAGAAAGTAAAGATCTCCCTTTTCAATGGACACAGCCATGCCTCCTCTCACTATCATAAAGTACAAACCATATAAAATATGCTGGAGAAAGTGGTATTCCAGCACAGTTAGTTAGCTGTATGTTGCTTTTAGATGAGGAAAAAGAAGTTGAGAGTGTTCTTAAAGAATGGTAGATCAATCACAAATGTCATCAGTAGTGTTCTTTGTTAAAACAAAAAGCATCTATATTTGACTTGGTACACATCTTTTTTTTCTACAATAAAATGATGTTTTCTTCTTTAATTTTGAACCAAAATTGGTAGCAATATACCCATGTTCATTCTGTTTCTCTGTTTAGATAAGAAAATACCCCTGAAAGGAAGACCCAATGGGTCATGGATATGTTTAGTCTAGTACGCTTTAAAATCACTATCAGAAAAAAATCAGATTATATAAAAAAGCAGCATACATCAGGACCAAAAATCTAATCTGTAACTAGAGCAATTTCTAGTTTTGTAAGGGTAGACCACTGATTTTCAGCTTAATTCTGTTTTTGTTATAGAGTATAATAAATGAAATTTTACCTATATGTCTAAAAATTAAAAATATAACAATTTTAAACAAAATTAAAAGAGAAACATCCTAATGTATGTCCATATCAGTCTCACTAATATCAATGTGATATTAAACTAACAAATCCTGTTTTATGATTGACAACACACTTGCACTTCATTGTCACACAAAAATATGTAATCTGCAAAGTTTGTGTTGTAATGGGGCTTAACTACATTTCATCATTTGTCTTTCCATCCACCCCAATGGACCCCAACAAGATATCAACTGCATTTTGCTGTGGAAAAGCAATAAATCTTGCAGTACTTTAAAGCCTAACATGTTTATTATCCCTACATTTGGTTGACTTACAGATTCTGTGATGGAGTCACCTGATAAACAAACTCTTTGTCACTTTATGGATTGATAGCTTTGCTCTAGGAAATAGACAATGTCTGAAAGAAAAGCAGAAAGAACAAGAACAATGACAACAGCATTTTTTAAAACGTATTACTACAATTACATAGCAACAAAATACAATAAAATAAGCTTTGCCTCACAAAAACACAGCAAAGTATTCTGCTAATTTATCAACAGAGCTATAAGATGTACAAAATCATAACATAATTAGGATTCATTGCTGCAATTTAATTTGATGTTTCATCCCATGGTTTTTCAGAGTTGCATCTCAAAGATTGATGTTGTTAGACGAGTTTCGAAGAGAAGAAATGCCAGAAAGATCTTTTTTTTCCTGTATGTTAGACTTTTACATTTTTGGACTTATTAAGGAGTGAGCTCCAACAAATTACAGCACACACACTCAAAAAATCACAGACAGATACTGTCATTCAGTCCTTAAACAGATCTATGCATCACTGAACAACACAGTCTGTTGGGATCTTGCTGTTCCCATATCATAATGTCAGTCAAAATCAATGTAGCTGAATCTAAATTAGGTTTGAACACCACAGTGGGAGTAGTGTTTGCTATTGCATGGACTTTGTTGCTAAAAGGCAGTATAGATAGCAGATTATTCTCAATCCATGCTGCATTTTCTATCGGTAGTAATAGGAAGAAAGGTTACTTTATCAAGATAACATTAAATATGGTTTAGTCAACATGCAATGGGCATATTTGAATACATTTCTTAATCAGAGTTGCATGTGTCATTGCATATCATAGTTACTTGTATGTGTCATTGCATATCAAAATGTTCCTGTACTTTTTTTCTTGTGACAGAAATTGTATGTGCAATTGAAAGAGCCTTTTTATTATTAAAATAAATTCCAAGATGGTTGGAAGAGTTGAAATGATTTTTTATAGAAATAATACTGGTTTAATTCAATTTTGAAAAATAAGCCTTATACTGAGTTGATATCCATTCAATAGTCAGGATCAAAGATGTAATTTTAAATCTAAGTGCTAAATCATTACACAAGCTCTATCCTTTTCTTGTGAGTAACAACACAACACATGTAAAAATTTTGCAGATCTTGCACTCTGTTAAGTCGCTTTCCTCATTCAGATGATCACCTCTTTGCAGATGTCTCTGTACATACATACTTTATTTATGTTGATTTTGGAAAGTGCCTGAACAAATCCTGCATTTTCTTGGCAACATTTTTGGAAATGATTTACATTTGCTTTCTTCCTCGAGCTAAGAGGGAGAATGATTGAACCAGAAGTCACCTATTTGCTTTACTCAGTTTCTTGGTTTTTAGGCTGGTGCTTTAAATATTATACCCAACTAGCTGTCCATTATTTACAGTACTTTATTTAACTGCATTTTAGACTTTTGTGATCAAGGTTTCGAATGACTGGCAGCAGCTGTCAAAGTTTGCAATCCCAAATCATTCTAAACTCCTTCTCAAAGCATTCCATTTTTCATCCTTGGAGCTTCCTGAATTTTATTGTGGCAAGCATGAAGGCTAGTGAAGTATTATGAGGACCTTTGGATGTTGAGGCAGTTTAGTTTGCAAAATAACTCATTCAGATGCCCAGATTTAATAAATCTAACATAATTCAACAATTCAATTTTAGCAGATCTGATTTGTTCTTCTGTCATTTCTTTCTGACATTCCTGCTCCGTCAAATAAATACCTATATCTATATCTATCCGTTAAATATATATATATATATACATATACATATACATATACATATACATATACATATACATATA